>JADLZN010002488.1:0-687572 GCA_018155175.1 Sinocyclocheilus anophthalmus | reverse complement strand
CCCTAACCTGTAGTATGGAAACTTACTGTTAACCAATTAACAGGTTTTAACTGTAGTATTTTTACAGTCTTTTACCGTTAAAATAACAATAATTTTTTACAGTGTATGCATTAAAAAAACAATACCAAGTATAAATAATTAGGTATCAAATATTTAAATTATGAAAGTCTGCCATTTTTCATTTATAAAACACTTGAATTGGATGTATGGTTTCCAACCAGTGCTGTCAGGCAAGAGAAGGCTATGTAGTACTTTTCATTATGATGTTAAATGCATATTTTAAATGCTGGTATTTCTTGAGTATGTGGAGGCCGTATCATACCCGAGTAGTTTGTTCAAAGTTAGCAGATTTTATCAGCAATTTTGATGCATCCATCTACTCCCCTCAGTCTGACTGCAGCTATTCCACTAGTTTCCCCCACATTCTCTCTCATAGGCAGATGTGATTTCACTTAGAATTTTTAAAACTTTTTTTTTCATATTGATACCACAAAAATGTTAATTAGCCTGAAATAGTTTTTTCCTCACTTTGATTATTAAATTTAACAGACCCCTTAATGAATAAAAATGTACACTTAAAATTGGTTTTCGGGTTGGGCCGATAGATGATGCCATCGTCCATCGCCAATGGCTGACAGACATCACGATGTTAAACTGAGGGTGATAGTATAGCGCGACTATATAATGCGGGCATCAGGGAGCCGCTATTGAAACCGCTTTCGATTGCGCGCTCTCATTTTACTTTTACGCTACTTCTCATCACAAGGACTCTATACTAGGACGGCAGTACTTACCACGACTTTGACAGATTAGTGTTTGTCATGTGGTGCTCCCACGATCGGGCAAAATGCATTCGCCATCGTCCTTGTCATACATTTCTCGCAGTACTTCGTGTGATTGCGTAGTGAACTTTCATGTAACTATCAATGCAACAGGCTACCGCTAGTCAAGCGCTAACCTTTTAGTGGCTCCGAAACGCGTTATTTGTTTCACGCTTCTGGCACACCCCTAACCATGCCCCACCCCCCGATGTCATCGTCCATCAAGATGTTTCACTGTAGACATCGTCCGATGCCAATTTGGTAGATGTCGCCCAACCCTACTTAATCCAACACCGCAACGCACTCAGACCGAATTATCAATACACACACACACATTCTATTTAGACTAGAAAACCTTCACTTTAAATGTAGCATAATTAAATGAATAATCGTGTAATCACAGTTTAAACAAATAACTATCATCACAAAATTGGTCACTGTTTTCAAAGTCTTCACTGAGAGCAGAACATTGTCTAAATGTTTATAAACTAAACGGCTGCCAAGGAACTCGCTCGAATGAATTTATCGATAAGACATTTGACACCTACAGGAACACCCTCTGAGAACTAATAAACTATTCAATCCTGCACCTGCACTTACGGTGTCTCCCAAAGTTCATTTAGAAAGCACGGATTCCCAACACCACCACCCCCCACACACACACACATACACCTGCCCAGAGTGTAAGAAATGTCTGAGGGACGACATTTGAAAATAGTTAATTGCCACAAGGGACTCACTGATCCACTCCCACGAATGACGATGGGAGCGCATAAGTAAATGTAAACCACTGCTGTACTCCCTCGCCACAGTAAAAAGCCCCAGGGCACCCTTTTAGCCAGCTGCAAGAACTGTATATACACAAACACTTACGCACACCTGCACATGATGGATGTGTCCATTGTGCTGCAGCTCATGAAAATATAACTACATTAGGCTGCATGTAATCCCTGTTATGAAGCCAGTAATACATTTGCATAATCTCCACAGTGCACACACATACATACAAACTTACCTGCAGCCATATGGATGAGTAAGCTCTGGTTGGGACGCAGGTGCCCAAAGTCGAAGAGCATCAAGTAGGCGGTGATGTAATTGACCCTGAAAGCTTTCCCTGCCGCCTGGCCTCCTCAACAAACTCTAGCCCTCTGGCATCAGGAAGTGTGTGTTGTTCCCCACCACTACATACAGAATCCTGCCACATACCACTCCGGTTTCAAAACACCTTACACCCACCTACGACAAGAAGAAACAGAACCGGTTCAGGAACGATTTGGAAAACATTCTCTGAAGTTTCAGCAACAAGTATGCATTTCAGTGTTTATCGGACCACAGCCACCAATAGGCAGCGCTGTCAAAACAATCTGAAGTCTACGTCAATAAGCCTTAATACTGCATTTGAGGAATGTGTGATTCTCTCTCGATCTTGTATGGTTTTATTGTTCATTTGCTGGTTTGCCAAAAAATTGGAGTTAAAAAAAAAAAAACAAAAGGTTTTGGCAACTACAATTGCCCAGCTGCACAGATCTGGGGGATCTCTTGTGTATGTTTTGTTGTCATTATCCTTCAAGACAGTTAGCATACCTCAACAAAATATTTGAACGTGTACTTGTTGGCCATCTGGACTGTTTTGCTAATCTTTATCTTGGAGCAGATAAATGTGCTCCATTTAGAGTCGTTTGATAATATCAGTTGTAACTGAAAATCCTGAATTACCTTGGCGACCCCACAATACAGGAAAACTCATTGAGCAGACTTCCACTACTTCCTTTGGAATGAGGAGATACAAGGAATGCAAACAATAAATCTGAGCCACCATTAGGGTGTTTGTGCAGTTGAAGTTGAGCAACAGTGATTTGTTCCATAGTCAAACTTTAAGTGACGTGACCAAGTATGGTTACCCATAGTGGGAATTAGTGCTCTGCATTTATCCCATCCTAAGTGCACACACCCAGCAGTGAACACACACCCGGAGCAGTGGGCATCCATTTATGCTGCGGCATTATGAGGTGGGAAGAGAGCGCTGTAATCCCTTCCCCCCACCTACCAATTCCTGCCGGACCCGAGACTCGAACCTTTGGGTTAGGAGTCCGACTCTCTAACCATTAGGCCACCACTTCCCCAAGTCTTTAATCAAAGCTTTATAACTTGACCTTCCAGTGAAAGGATAGATTTCTTTCTGGTGGAGTATGCTGGACTCCAATCATTCAGATATTTTAAACCCTGCCCCTTTCTTGCAACCAAATGCAAGCTTGCATTCAGACCTGCCTCCATCCAATCAACAACCGACGGATAGAATCAAAGTTCTCTTTTCTTTTTTTCAATAAACGGTTTCTTTCGGATGTACATCACAATATAGAAGAACAGATCTGACGCCAGTTCCATGGCAATTTTAAGGTGTACATATGTTGGACGAAGCCAAGCTACAATCTTATTGTCTAGGTCTGTTAGTCCGACTTCACAAAAACCTAACCAGTACGATTTTAACTGAACTAATGCATTTACATGGCGTTTTATTGTCAATTTGTTTTAGTTCAACTTTTACTCCAGTATTATTTTGGACCCCATTGACTTTCCCTGTATGGGCAAAAATGGTTAAAACATTTTTTTAAATATCTTTGTTACACAGAAAAAAAAAGCCAGGTTTGGAACTACATGAAGTGGAGTAAATGACAATTTCATTTTTGGGTGAACTATCCCTTCAAATTCAGTATGAGCAATAGAAAGCACCACTATGCCTCTAAAGAAATTACACGCATTCTAATATATGCACCATTATGGCCCATGTTTTCAAATCGTTGGTTGAGCCAATGTTATTATATCCAACCCAGTCAAGCTGCTCAAATAAATACTGCAATTCTGTTTGGTGTTGCTGGTGCCAACAAATGGCATACGTCACCTTTAAGCTGTTTTCAAAATTCATAAAAACAGTGACACTGACTGGTCCGACCTTTGTAACATGCACAAAAACACTCAACACTTAAGTCCCGTCCACCACTTGTGTATTTTCTTAATCACTAGCATCATAAACATCCCTCTTCCTCCATCACTCTTTCTCTGTCGATCACTCCTTTTCATCTCCCATCTCCCCCTTTCTGTCTTTCTACATTTCTAAAGATCAGATCCTCTCATCAGGTGGCAGGCAGATCCTTCAGCCTCAATGAGCTTAAAAGACCACACACACACACAACACATCCACACACCCGAAAACCACCTCTCTTACGTACAACAAACTTGGCAACAAATGCGCTCAAACGTGCTTCAGGAACACACACACACCACACTGGGGAGCTTTTCTCAAAAGCAAAATGCAACACTTTCTACCCATCGCTTGATCCTCACAGACCGGAAGACACACACGGTCCCCTAATAGCCCAAGGGACCAGGGCCATCTGTCATATACTGACTGTCAATTAGCGAGCGGGACACTCAAGCCGATATGTCTGTCCCGTTCATCATCTCTCTTCCTCACGGTTTTCTGTCTTCTCCTTTCTCGCGCCTTCTCGTCTTCCCAAGCTTCAGTCTGGCTTCTCCCATTCCCTCTTTTTTCTTTCCCCTCCTAAATTGGACGTCTGCACATCACAGATCAAATGGACATTTAAGTCTCGGCCAGGAACTGTGATCATGACTCACCATATGGGGAAATCAGCCCTCTTCCCCCTCCTTTTCTCGCTCTCCTTGTCAGACTTACAAAACAGTCACACTTGTGTCACAAACGTATCATACTTTTTATTCTGTGTTTGCACTAAACAAACACACTTTCAGCTGAGATTGCAAAAATCAAGGTCAGCTGAAGGGTGAGATGTCTGTCACTGCCTGTGATCCTCTCCCATGTCTCTCCAGTCTCTTCCTGTTCTGTATGCATGCACGTACACACCCAAACACACACACACACACACTGAAGGGCAAAGTGGCTCTCTCTAATGCATTTGGCTCATGCAATACATATGTTGGCGAACTTTTAATCATGTTGCTGTGGAAATGAGTGGGATTCTGCTCCATAAAGCTTTGCGGTCTCTAAAATTGTGTCTATTTTATCTGTGTTTGTTTTGTATGTGACGGCAGTAGCCCTACGGTTAAGACTCTGGGCTGCTAACACAAAGGATGGCGGCTCAAAATCCCACTTGGGGCAGAGATATTGAGATCACGATCCTGTTTCATCACCACTGTGCCTTTGAGCAAGACATTTAAACCCCGCATGCTCCAGGTGGGGTGCAGTCCAAGCAAAATTCAAATTGTAAGCATATACGAAATAGCAACTCATTATGGAGGAAATAATTATTCATATATTAATACATGTATTAATATTGATAAATATTTCTGCTATATCTTAACTGATTATTAAAATATTCTATTAAAATATTAAATTTTAATATTATGAAAAAAAGTTTCTCACTGGCATGTTAACTGGTAACCACAAAGAGTTGTAATGAATTGCTATTTTGCAAAAACAATATAACATACAGGGAAAAGGCGATTATTTTACTGTGCTGACATGAAATTATTTTGGGAAATTGACATGTCCTGTGATGTGAACATGTTGTCCTCCACCTAAAGATATTTAAATAGCATTCTTTTTAAATAGCACAATTTTATAATTATTTAGCATGCAGCTTAAATTACTTCATATTAACTGAGAGATTACATGGAATATTTATACTTTTCCCCCTCATTCTGTGATTTTTTTCTTTTCTTCAATTTTTTTTCAGACCTGCAGAATTTAAAATGAACTAGAAAAGGCAACAAGGTGACAGAAATGGTGAAAAAATGGTGACCAGTACAAGACTTAAGATATACACTGTCCCTATTAAATATTACATACGAATTCTATATTTTCCACTAGTACATTCATATAAATTGCAATTTTTTTAACTACCAACTTACCATATTCAGCACAAATTTTACCATAACGTTCACAGATATAATAGGTATACTTTTTTGGAACTATTTTTCCACATAGGTTTAATAGATTTAACTATAAAAATATTAAATTTAGTTAGTTAAAATACTTAAAATGCACAGCAAGGTACTGCAGTCAGTTTGACTTATCAGGTTTATCCATTTATTACTGCTTGTTTTTATGCTGCACCTGATGAAACTGGCCTTAGAGAGTCATTTTATGCTCAGCCGCGTTGTTTATACCCTACAATTGTCAAATTAGGTCATACTTCCATCACAGCACCAGAACGGTTTCCACTTCTGTAACCACTCTCTGCACATTGTGAAACACCGTTACCTCTCTTGTTGTATTGTGACATTACGGCTTAGAGTAAGTTTTTATTATTTTTCCACATTGATGCAGCTCTAACATGTTGATCGCTCTTATAGTACCACTAACTGAACAAATCTCAGCCTACGCCTCAAACCCATAACTCTTCATTTATGGTGCAGTTAAACTGCTCTTAAATGCGAGTACTTGAAACCACGTCAGGTTTCCCTGTCAAAAAACCTTGTGGTTAAAACGGTTTCTCGATTAGAAATGTTACACGGCACCACCAGATTCAGCTATAGCGGCTTGTGTCCCTGCATCGCTGTTTATCATCGACCTGTCCCCACACACACACACCACACACACACAGCCTATTAGAGCGATACGAGACAGAGAGAGAGAGAGAGAGAGAAAATTCCAGGCTGACAATGTGGTCCAGAGGAAGATAATTGTGAACAGATGCATCTGATCCTCGCAGCAGAACTCTAATAAATATTGTGTGCGTGCATAAGCAACATGTTACATTAATTATTCATGACAAAAATGCTAATATAGACAGAGTGGGCACAAGAGAGCAGTTTAGGAATAACATCTGTTGGGTCATGTGAGAGGATGTCATGGCCTTTAGCATTCACCTCTGCAGTGGTGTATAGGAAGATTGGTATAATGTAGAGACAGTCTCTCAATCTCTTCCTCCAAGAAAGAGTCATTTTCCAGACACCACAATCAGCAGATTCCTCACCTCACATGCTCACCAAACAATGTCAGCTTTGCCAAGCACTATCAGGTCTCCGAAAGTGAGGAGGAGCAATTGTTTGCTTGCTGACAGGCTAATATATATCTAAGATAGAGAGATAGAGAGCATGAGGGCTAGATAGAGAGAGAGAGAGATAGAGAAGAGAGGGTATTGGACCCCTTTAAATTCAATATCGTGCAGACGGGCTGATGAAGGGCCTGACTTATCTTCATCCTCCGCATCACCCACCAGCCAACGCCTAGTGCTCGCTCCCTCTTACTTTCTCTCTTTATCCCGGTGTTAAACACGCTCAGGCTTTAATCTGCATTTCACACAATTCTTGAACATCTTACCTCCTCTGGTTCTCATTAAATATGTTTATTCTCTGTAACACAAACACCAAATCCTTTCAACCAACTCTCACACAGAGCCGGTGCATGGCGTTGCCATGATGCGTTGCCATGGAGACCAGCGCAGCGACCACCAGGCGTGACTCATCGATTTGTTCTTATGGAGCACATAGAAAGTCAATTAGGCCACGTCATACTAAGACTCCACTGTTTTCTATGGAGCTGAAAAATTAACAAGAGAATTAGATTTATACTATTTAAAATCACATTGATATCCGCTGGCCAACTAAAACAAATGTATATAATAAGAAATTGTATTGCACTGGCGCTATGCCTACAAAATAGGCGTTGACGTTTTTATAAAGGGAAGAAAACCTGTTTAAAGAGGTCAAAATGAAGAAAAGAAATCTGGCAAGAATGATGACAGTGTATGTCGGTGTCACAATGCGCGAGGCCGATGACAAAGGGCGCGTGCGATTAGCACCCCCCCCTCGCGCCTCGCCCTTTTTTCCTGCGCGTGGGGAGAGTCTTCCGCGAGCCCACTTGACACCAGTATGGCTCGCACCAATCGCTAAAAGTGAATTACACCCGTCGAAAACGTGATTTCGCTACTTTTTAGAAGCGTCTGGAATTGACCGCGCACGTGTCTCAGGTGCGACTTCACAATTAAACGCCGTCGGTCTCCGAGAGAAAGAGGGGCGGCGGTTCCATCCACACACTGACGCGATCAAACTAAACGCTTCCCTGAGAAGAAACGCAGCTGGCTACAGTGAGGAGCGTGTTTGCATAACTGTGTACATAAAGTATCACCCATACGGTTAGTTACTTTCAACTCGCCGCGTACACAAGCAAAGCTCGCTCTCCCGTGAACGGTTAGCGTTCCGGCCCATTGCTCGGGTCAGCGCGACAAGAGCTCCGGTGATGCTGAAATGAGGCTATCGGCGCCCCTCCCGCTCCTCTTTTGTCTCCGGTGGCGAGTGAATGTGACAGGAGTTTGAGAAGGAGTTCTCTTTGAATGACCGACATTATTTTTGCACAGCGTTAAAGAGTACATAATTACAAACACCGTGTAAACGTTTTCATAACTCGTTTAGTAATACACGCGTTAAATGTGCAGGATGGGCAATAAAATGAACGCCGGAGAACGAATCAATGGCTGTATAAAGAAACTAGGCGATGAGTTTACTCACTTTTCTGTCAGTCACGTCTTCAGCGACAGCCTCGATGATCCCGGAGCACTCCATGCCCGGGGTTACTGGCGGGGACGGGAGCCGGTCGTACAGTCCCTGTCTCGCCATCAGATCTGCGAAGTTCAGCCCGCACATTTTCACGCGCACCATCACCTCGCCGCTCTTAAGAGCCGGTTTCCCCTTCTTCACTTGGAGCTTCACCTTATCATACCCGCCGTAGCCGGTGAGCACCAGAGCCCGGTAGCTGAACGTGTCTTCCTCTGGGGCTTTCTCCTCGGCGGGCGCTGGGGTGTCGGCGGCGGCGGCCTCGGTGGAGGCGCTGCTGGGCGGTAGGTCTGGTTTGCTCTCGGTTTTTGGGGACTCGGCGGGCGTCTTGGTCTCCTCCTGCTGCTGCTGCTGCTTCTGCTCCTCGGCGTTTTGCTGCTGAGCAGGTGCGTCTTCGCCGGACATGGTCGGAGTTTGAGTCGAAACTTGAGGAGAAAAGACTTGCGTTTGTTTTCCTGCCACAGGCGGATAATGCAGAGCTCAAACAACCTCGAATATACGAACTGCTTCGCCGTCCACGGTTTGCTCAGCCTTTGCAAAAAGGATGCTGGAGCCTGAGAAGGTGGAGACCGAGCGAGAAAGAAAGCGAGTGGAAGATGCCTCACGACGACTAGTGAGTGACCCGAGGCTCTGACAACTATTGAGAAAAAACGAGGCGAGGCGTGGCGAGCTGCAAAGCCCGGAGAAATGGATTTAAGGGTGGGGGGAGAGAATAATGGATTGAAGAGTCCAATGATGAGGGAGTTTGTGTGCCGACAGGCAGCTGTGCTGATACCCCCCCTCATTTAGTAATGCAGTAACGCTTTTTACATTCTCAGAGCTGCAAATCACCAATAGAATGAGAGAATTCTGGCTGTGTTAATATACTTAAAATTAATATGTTTCTTCTTTAGGAATTGTCAGTTGAAATGCAACCATATTAAATAAGCATAATCTGTTTTTTTTTATTAACCCCCTCTATGCCTCTCATGATATTTTAAGTGTAAAGTGATTTGGTGAAACTTATGCTGATTTTAGATTATTAGAAATAAATGTTTTGTGTAAATATCTGTCGATATCAAAAAGTATAACAAACATTCAGACTTCTGAATTTGTTATCGATTTAAATGAACAAACAAACCGAAGCATAAAGCAAAATAATAAGTTCAAATCACACAAACAGGAATTCGGTGATTAGTGTTTGGTTTATTAGTCAGTTAGTCAAAGCTTTGATTTTAAAGTGCGCCCTCGTCACGTGTAGCCAGTATTCGGGCCTCTGCCACAACTTCGCGCGCATCGCACACTCCACTAGCAGTCACGCACGCACGCGACAGCACGCACAACACGCGCCTTGTGCCTGGCTGCCCGGTGCTCCTGGGGAGCAGTTGGGGGTTGCTTGCTCAAGATCCTCACCTCAGTCATGGTATTGAAGTTGGAAGAAAGCGCTGTTCTGTTCATTCACTCCACCCCCCCTACAGGTCCCCTATCACTGGTACCTAGCGCGAGACTCGTCAACCCATTTGCCTTTGGGTTACGAGTCTGACTTTCTAACCATTAGGCCACAACTGCCCCGGTCACTGTTAGTTAATGTCGCCAGGTTACACACAGACTAGAACATGTATGTAAGTGGCGCTCAAAGTGACGTCAAAGTGTTGTATAATTGTATTTTATTATATTTTAAGACAATACACATCACAACATTATTAAATGTGTAGACAATAAAAAATGGAAATATGCAACACTTAGGTCATGATGCAACCCTAATTAAATGCAAACCCAAACCAATAAAGATTTTTACTCAATCATGGAGTCACCTGTCAAAAAAAACTCATGAATGGATCAGATCATGACAGACAGTATTGCTGTCTATCAAGATGTGTGCTATACTAAGATTAATGGTCATTATCCATTTTTTAGTGTTGTGTAGGTGATCAGCAAAGTGATTGACCAATGAAATTCTTAGAATCAGCTGTGGAGCAGGTTTTGGGGGAAAATCACATATTCATATTTCTGTCAATGTGAGAAAAAATATGCTTCCCTAGGAAATCAAAATGGTGTACAATGCCTGGGTGTATTTGTGTAAAAAACAAGAAATGTGCATGTGCACAGCTCGTAGCAGCTACACTGTCTGAGTTTCAAGTGTTGTTTTTGTTCACATGAATGTAGTAGAGCGGATGCGTGCATCTGCGAGCATGTGTGTAGAGGTGTGAACGTCATTCGCGTGGCTGTGGAGGCGTGCTTATGAGCATGTTTGTGTGCAACCAGAAGGCCAAGAGGAAATGTCTATTTATTCCTTCTATTCTCCAAGACCAATCTGGAAATCACAGTAAATTCACAAACCATTGTTAACACTTGAAGGCGGTGCATTGCGCCCATGTGTTTGTGAGTGCTCTGACATAAAATAGCCGTGCTAGGAACAGTTCCGGCCAAAGCAGGCATGCTTTCATGCTTTTTCACACTAAATCAGCCACCACACACTTACACAAACATACATACAGCCAAACACTGCAATAGTAAAGGCCACTGAAACTGCACTCTGACTCATCTACAAGTGCAAAGGAAGTGCTTTGAGAGAAACAGGACGTGAACTGTAGGTCTGAATGAGTTTAGAAACTATGCAGATCACGCTATAGGAAAAAGATTAAATAAGTGAAATTCTATTTCCTTTTATCACGTCACCGGCATTCTAGAAATTCTGACAAAAAATACATTGCTTTAGAAATCTAAAAACTAATGATCTTGGAAACCACCCAATGTCTTGCAAACTGCAGCTTAGCTGCTTGAGCTCTGGTCCTAAATCTTTGCAAATAATGTCTGGTGTTTGTGTGCCAGTCTCACTGTATCCACCAATGGTGACATAAATCCTCTAATGGCTAAAGCGTCGGGCAAAGTCCTGCTGGCAGGCAAACCCTGCTTGCCGAATGATATGATAGTCAATTGCCTCATACAGTAAAAATATAAACGTAAGTAAATGGATGTCACATTCTGGATTTTTATAAATTATCATTATATTTTTATTTAATTACACTTTTTATCGATATCTATATTTTAATCATAAATATAATAGTTCCAGGGTATCTACAGACATGAACAAGTTAAATGTAAGACTTTTTAAAACCTCTTTAATAACACCTTATGTGAAATTTAAGACTAAACCTGTGATGGAAATACACATTTTATTACATACTTATATGTAATATTTAATGTGTTTAAATATAAAAGAAAACAAAATATCATTGTTGTCAAAAATGCTATTTATTATTATGATATACAGTGTACTTTTCATGTCAGCAGACAATATTTTATACAAAATATCCCCACAAAAGCACCCCATCACTGAGATTTTTGTTGGTATATACAATTTATTCAGAAGCAATATTTTTATCAGTGTTCTATCAGTTTTACATACTTAAATCTGGACATTTTTAATATTTACCCCAGAATGTTATTTACCTTTATAACGCCAATATTCTTTACCCTTAATTACTTGTACAGGTGCATCTCAATAAATTATTATGTCGTGGAAAAGTTCATTTATTTCGGTTCAACTCAAATTTTGAAACTCGTGTATTAAATAAATTCAAACTGCACACAGACTGAAGTAGTTTAAATATTTGGTTCTTTTAATTGTGATGATATCGGCTCACATTTAACAAAAACCCACCAATACACTATCTCAACAAATTATACATATGGTGACATGACATGCCAATCAGCTAATCAACTCGAAATGCCTGCAAAGGTTTCCTGAGCCTTCAAAATGGTCTCTCAGTTTGGTTCACTAGGCTACACAATCATGGGGAAGACTGCTGATCTGACAGTTGTCCAGAAGACAATCATTGACACCCTTCACAAGGAGGGTAAGCACAAACATTCATTGCCAAAGAAGCTGGCTGTTCAAAGAGTGCTGTATCCAAGCATATTCATAGAAATTTGAGTGGAAGGAAAAAGTGTGGAAGAGAAAGATGCTAAACCAACCGAGAGAACCGCACCTTATGAGGATTGTCAAGCAAAATCAAATCAAGAATTTGAGTGAACTTCACAATGAATGGACTGAGGCTGGGGTCAAGGCATCAAATCCACCACACACAGATGTGTCAAGGAATTTGGCTACAGTTGTCGTATTCCTCTTGTTAAGCCACTCCTGAACCACAGACAACGTCAGAGGCGTCTTACCTGGGCTAAGGAGAAGAAGAACTGGACTGTTGCCCAGTGGTCCAAATTTCTCTTTTCAGATGAGAGCAAGTTTTTTTATTTCATTTGGAAACCAAGGTCCTAGAGTCTGGAGGACGGGTGGAGAAGCTCATAGCCCAAGTTACCTGAAGTCCAGTGTTAAGTTTCCACAGTCCTGTGTGATTTCGTCGGGCCAATGTCATCTGCTGGTGTTGGTCCATTGTGAAAACCAACATCACTGCACTCGTTTACCAAGAATTTTTGGAGCATTTCATGCTTCATGCTTTGACCAGCTTTTTGAAGATGCTGATTCATTTTCCAGCAGGATTTGGCACCTGCCCACCCTGCCAAAAGCACCAAAAGTTGGTTAATGACCATGGTGTTGGTGTGCTTGACTGGCAAGAAAACTCACCAGACCTGAACCCCACAGAAAATCTATGGGGTATTGTCAAGAAGAAAATAAGAAACAAGAGACCAAAAAAAAGCAGATGAGCTGAAGGCCACTGTCAAAAAAAACCTGGGCTTCCATACCACCCCATCAGCATGCCACCAACTGATCACCACACTCCCTGCCACTACCGAATTGAGGCTATAAGCAAAAAGGGCCCCTACCAGTAGTGCTTACATTACAGTAAATGAACACACTTTTCCAGACGGCCACAATCACTAAAATTTTAATTAATTATTAAAGTTTCTTAAGGGTGAAGGTCAAGTTATCTGCATTTCCTGCGCTCCATCAAGCCACTCCCATTATATCTGTCATCACTCAAATTAATGCACGAATCTACATTATCTGTGTAGCATGTGTGTAAGACTCGAATACAAGTATGAAGTATTCATTTTATGACGAATAAATCTTTCACTGAGTAAAACTGGCTGTGTCTATACTGTAGTATTATTGATTACACAACACAACATTAAATATTTTATTTTTCGATTAATTTTAATATTTATTCTTATTTAAAAAATGATTGTCCCCGGTTAGTACAGGGTATCTTGTAATAAGTACATTGCGGTCTGGTACAGATTTTATACAATATCAATTTCACCTTTAAAAATATCAATCTAATCCTGTTTTGCATGTACTAAGCATGCTTCCCTCCGAGCAGTTTAATTTACTGACCTGTTGCTTATGACGCAATCCCAGGATGTCTTCGAAGAACCAAATATCCAAGATCATACTACATCTTCAACAATCAAATCCAGGCTAACTGAGTTAGCGACGTACTAGCCATGAACGGCCCCCGGGCATGTTACTTATCAAATTACATAATTTACACCGCTGCAATTACAACTGCAGTATAATAATGCATATGAGAGATGCTTTTAAATAACAGTTTGAATATACTCCGTAAGAAATGCATACTTTTTAACATTAGAAGTAACAACCCCAGTAGGTGGCGATAATCATATTCATTCAACCTATTCCATCCAACACTGCCCCTGCGTTCCATTCGGTGGGCTCATTCTATGCCTAATCCTCAAAGGTTTACCCTCCGTGTGAGAGCTTGTAAGGGTTGAGGGGTTAGGGACAAACACTGTTATGATGCCTTTCTGCGTAATCATGCGACGTGCCCCACGGAGGTGCCGTCATCATGCCAAGAATCGCGCAAGGATCATGGGAGCCCGAGTGTCCATCAGTTGTACCCTTTTCGCATCCTTCATTCCAAGGGCTCTTTGAAGTGGACCATCTTTTTGAGCACTTCGGTTTTGTAGCCGACCGACCCTTTCCATATGGCGGCCATTATTTGTCTTTTCACATCCGAAGGCCTTCGAGGCGATATATCCCTTTTTGGACGCACCGGGGGGGGAATAAAACGATGAGTGGTTCTCGGAATGTGACTTCTTCTGTTCTGAGGGTATTCTAAAACAGTATGTTAATTTACCGTGCCATAATCCCCTGACTCTCGTGTTCGATTACACTCAAAACCCCTTGCTACTCCCTTCAGGTTCACTTTCGGCCCTCCAAAACACCGCATCTCAGAGCTAGATGTCAGTCACCCCACCTATTCGTTTCACCGTGCTTAGACTACACAAGCACATCTGTCTCTCCACTGCACTCTTCCTCTTGGGCAAACTCGTACACTCGTCAGACCAGCATGCCGTGCTGTCTCTTTTCTTCTTGATTTCTCGTTCAGTGGTCTTTACATAGTCGCATCTAATTCCCTGCTCACTAATTGATTACTAGCGAGCTTATTTTAATTGTTTTTTCATTTTAATCTTTACATTCCACTGACAACTAGCCTAATTCTACCTACTTGTTTTGTTCGAGCGTTGCACCCTCCCCATGCCATCTGCCCGCTTGATGCCTGACAACTACGTCTCCCTATAAGAAATTATTAGAATAAAATACACATTCCCCCCTTCATTGTTATAATATATTTTATTATTATATACAGTGGGGAAAAGAAAGTATTTATAGTCAGCCCCACGCTCCATATCATATGTTATACCGCAACCCTCACAGGAGAGACCAGCCAACATGAGAAACAAACATCCGAAACATCATCCACTCTGCTACTGGTCTTTTTAAAGAGTTCTAGTATTCGCTACCACATTACACGTGATCATACTTACGTCCTCTTTGGATCATAACCATATATTTCATCTTCATATAATACCTTTGTTATATTTAGCCCGGTATCTTAGCTGTGGCAATCGACCTGTTCTGGTATTGTTGGCTTCATCATCTCCATGCCGATCCTCCCTCGTAACCAGTAAGTTCTTTTGGCTGCTGTTGGGGCTTGTCGCCTGTCTGGTCAACACTGATTTTCAACTCCCCATGCTCCTACATCACTGACGTTCAATGCCTTACGCTCAGATGGCAAGGCGGGTTCTTCCCACCTCAAAATCTTCACGATATCTTGTGCCCCAATTTCCTATTCTTATCTTTCGTTTACACGGAGATCAGTTCGTCCTGTGTTTGTTACCCTTGCAGAAAACAGTTCCCAAAGCATGATGTTGTTACACCCCCTAGCTGTAGGGATGGTGTGGCCTTTGATGTCATCCCTCTTATGTCATTTCTTTTTCTCCTCAACACACGACCAAGATTCTGAATTTTTACCAAACAGTGCTTTCAGATCTTTTGGGTTTCTTACTCTGACTGTCTCATTGACCTTGCTTTTTATCTCCCAATCATTCAGACGCATTATTTTTTCCACCCCCGTTAACTCTACTTTAAACAATCCTACAATGTTTTGACTCTTCTCGTACCGGGGATTTCTGTTTTCTTCATTTTCGTCTACTCTCATATGCTATGACCCGTATAACCTCCTTCGATACGGACAAATTTTCCACGGACCTTCTCCTCCTCTGTTTTTAATCCTGTGTGTGTACACCTTGCACAATACTTCACTATTATATTACATAGAGTAATTTGCTATGTGGCTGACATCTACCATTCAGGGGTGGTTACTACTCCAAAACAGCCCTAGACGTGCAATAGTTATCGTATTTGTATTCGATAATTTTGACCACTCTGCTACGATTTGACTCAATAATTTAAACAATCCTCATATTGTGCTGTGACTAATTCCGAATCTCCATACCCCACGTGTTTTTTCCAAAGTTTCTTCCAACACTCACCTCTTCCTCCATGCTCTAATAACACCAAACCACTTTTTGATCGGCTATTTCACGGCCCTACTGGGTGGCCCTATGATTTCCATGATGCGGGAATAATCAACGGATGGGGTAATTTCACGGAATTTATGTCAAAGTTTGGTGAATGTCATTTAACCTCAATGCTGTAAGGTCTCTACACGTATAACCTCCGTCCCGTGTATACTCCCTCGCGACCATAGTATCTCTTGTTAATATTAAGCAGCAAAAACTGGCTAATTTGACTCTATCACATCCTCCTGCCAGCTCTGCCTTCTCACTAATATGGACATAAATACAGGAACTCCCCACATCTCTCCCAGAACTGCTCTGAGGCACAAATATAGAGTTTTCTGCCAGAAATGTATTACTATGTTCAGTAGATCCTATGTTTCGTATCTATCCTACCCCTACTACTATTTGCACATTGCGATATCGTGTGAAATTCTTCCTTCTTTGCTGTTTGCCAATACATACAACAAACTCAACCTTTAGTGTTTCTCTTCTAATTAAAACTCAACTAACATTACCTGTTGTTTAGTGCCTTCTTGCGATAACCAGAAAATAAATACACAATGCAGTAGTTTCTAAGAAAAAAAACATAAGGCTATGAATATAAAAGTAGTTTTTATGCATTCAAATAATTAAACATATTAAAACACAGAATTTGGTAACAATAAACAAAGGTGAAAAAATAGAACATTTCATAAGACCCTAAACACGTAATTTTTGTTAAACTTTTAATAAAATGATGTGAAATTGTATAAGTTTCATTATTTAATTAGACATGCTTTTGGTTAATACAATTTTATTTAACCATTTAAAAAGGAGTCCCGAAAATTTGAATGGAAGGCAAAAAAACAGATCCAAAATAATTTAATTGGGAAGTAATAAAAAAAAACCGTATTTCATAGGGCCCGATCATATTAGTTTTATTTCTGTGTATTTGAAGGTTGTGTCAAAAAGTTGTTGTTCTAGTCTAGTAGATAAATAGCTGTATTTTGTACGTTTTTACTCGTGTACGATAATTTTCTTCCAAATACGATAATTTTGAGATTTTTTTGACATTTCAAAATTTTGACATTTCCAATCTGGCAACACTGTGTTGTACGGATCTTCACTTCAAATTTCTACCAGAAGCAGTAAACCATCCGGGTATCTTTGGAATACTCATTTCAACATACTACAATTTGGGACATACTTGCCTTGTCCAATACCACACCTGCGGTCTTGGCCCTTGGAGTCGCGCATGCGCTAGACAGCAGGCTGGAAGTACAGTAATATGCAAGACTGTCCGCAGGTCTTAAAGGGGTCCTATTATGCTTTTTTTTTTATTTTAGTCAGTGTGTAGTGTGTATGATTGGGCATAAAAAAGATCTAGAAAGTAAAAAAATCTCAAAATCCACACCAAAGGGAGATATTTTGTTTTGTTAAATCCTTTTTCAATAACTACATGCAACACAGTCGTTTGGCACTATACGCAGCGTGTTTGGTTTCCGGCTTTGTGATATCGACAACGCTGCTCATAGAATTCCTAACAATACTCTCCGCCTACGAAATCAAATGTGGTGGTGGCTGTGAGGGCGAGTCCGTTGTTAAACGCTTGGTTGACTGACCGCATCAACGAGACGACGACGAAGACGAGCTGCTGGCTGTGGCTCAAATTTTTGGCATGTCCTAGAACACGGCTTCTCAATTCCAGTCCTCGGTACCCCCGCTCTGTACATTTTGTTTGTATTTGCTATATTTGACTGTAAGTGGCGCTGCAAGTCGGTACTTACCGGATATTCCTCCATGAGTTCCATTTGGCGGGAGCGTATATGTTTTCCCATCAAAGGCATTTAAGTGTGCGGACGTGAATTTAATTGTATGTTATTTATCAGAGATATTATGTCCCACTTCATGCTCTCTAGTAGTTTCGTTTGTGTGTGAAAGACGCTGCCGGCAGCGGCGCTGCGCAATCTTTAAATGATTTCCAAGTGAAGTAAACTTCTACGGATTTCCCCTGCTCAGGGAGTAGAGAGCAATGAACACCGTGTAGGGATCATATCGATCGGAACAAAGTTCATGCAAGTAGCTCACTTCTAACGATGACGATCTGAATCAGGTGTGTTAACAAAGAGTGACGTGCAAAACATGCAGAGCGGGGGAATTGAGAACCAGTGTTCTAGAACAATTCTTACAAATAACAACATCACGTAGCTGGGCGCCGCGGACAGACGCCGCCGGTGTGCTACACTCATAGAAAATTATGTATTTGAATTTTAAAGATGTGGCGCGACGGTGCGTTTTTTTCACCTCCTTCCGAAAGCGTAATGATGTCAGATAACAGTGGTTGCAATTTATTTTTAACTCTGTTCCTGAGCATTATAACACCAATTTGCTATTGTGTGCTGCACATTTTACTGAGGACAGCTTCCAACACGAGTGAGTTGTGCCAGATTCCCAAAAGCTTTTGTTTGAAAAAACGGAGCAAGGGGGCGTGGCAGTACTAAAACACCATCTAAGCTGTTCGCCAATCACAAAGCACCGGGACAGCTAACCATGCCAAACACTTTTGTTTTTTCTTCGAAGGCGGACTTGGTTCCTACAAAAGCCGGACCACTAATCGGGCCTGTTTGTCCCCGGCTGGGGAGAAAGGTATTGTAACTAAGTACATTATGTGACAAAAATAATGAGTTTTTCTGAACCACAAGCTGCATAGAGAGCATGTTCTTAGTACTCCCCCAAACAAAATCAGACTTGTAAAAGAGCTACATAGTCCCCTTTACAAAACGGCAAAGCGCAGTGCCCTTACGCACACCAAATCCTCCACAACTATACTCCATCACTCGCTCCGAGCGCTATGCGAGCTTAGTCCCATCATGCATCATGTTGTGGAAATAAATCGTAAGACTTTTTGCCAAGATCTCACCGGAGGTCACGGAAACCTTTCCAATGCAATTTAAATATTAATATAATAATTAGATATGACATATAATTTGGTAGAAAAACAGAGTTTTTTATGTTTTATTGGTGCAAAGATTAGTTGTGGTGATATTTATTTTGTACAACGTTTGCAACTGCTTTTTTATAATTTAATTAGAAGCACCACAAATTTAAATTGTACTACTGAACAGACATTTAGAAGTTGTTTTAAAATGCAAAGTATTTAAAATTTTTATTAAAATAAAGCTTTGTAAACACTTGCATTTTTACAACACTACAAGTGTGTCCCATCAGGTGATGAAAAGTTCGACACACACTTGTGGTCCTCACTTGAACACTTGGGCCAAATATAGTAAATACGTCATATAAGTGTTCAAGTGTTCAAGTGCAAAGACCGCAAGTGTGGGCATTTGGACAAGGCACTAAGTCAATTTCAAATACTATTTAGGAACTGATAGTCGGTGAACGGGGAGGGACAGATTCGATTCGGGCATTCACTTATTTTTGTCGTGCATGACATATTATTCTCGTGGGAACAGATATTATGTCGTGGCCAACATATATTAATGCATGGGGAATGTGATGAAATGATCGTGGCCACCAAGATCAAGTTTGTCGAGTAACTCCATTATGTCTGCCACTGGACGGTAAGTCATGGCCTCGAGATCCTGCGTGTTAAGGGTCCTATGAGCGATTCAAGTTTTCCTTCTCGTTGGAGTGGTACAAGCTCTTGTGGCATAAGAAGATCTGTAAAGTTGCCAGACTAGTCTCATATGCCAAGAGATATTCTTTTTCTAACAGTTAGAGTCAGCCACACCGTCTACCTAAACAGCTTGTTTAACATGCCCCAATGTCTACGTCACTATGTGGAAATATGAGCATAATGCCGCCCAAATGTTCACGAAAAGAAAGAAGGACAGGAACCGTCGCTACTGTTGAAGCAGCCATGTCAGGGATATGCTGTGTGTTTCAGTGCGAAAGCAAAATCACTTTATTTGACCTTCCGGAAGTAGATGCAATTAAGAATCATTCGTAAGATTTATTTACAACAGAACAGCACAACCAAGATGTTCAA
Organism: Sinocyclocheilus anophthalmus; assembly: GCA_018155175.1. Lineage (NCBI taxonomy): Eukaryota > Metazoa > Chordata > Actinopteri > Cypriniformes > Cyprinidae > Sinocyclocheilus > Sinocyclocheilus anophthalmus. The sequence goes on along the minus strand of JADLZN010002488.1, from coordinate 667,466 downwards.
ATTTGTGCAACGCATTATATGGACGACAGTTTTTTTGACCCTAGACGAGGACATCGCTGCGCTGTGCACAAGGCTATTTTTCAAAAAAAAAAAGGTCATTCCGCTTTGCTATGACAATGGGCGCTTATTCTGAATCCACTACTGTAAGTATGTTTTGTTATTAGTTTTAGTATTTGTTATTGACTGTTCAAATGCGTAGTTTTGCGCAGCGCAGAGTAATGCGTTTTGTGTGTGTGTGTGTGAGGGGAACAGGTCACATCACAGGAGAGTGAACTGCATAGAAATCAGAAATCATAGCACGTCAGCTGTCTTAACCGCCTTGTGTACTGCTTCATCACTGTGTCTGTCACGTGACTCATGTTCCACTTTCGGGCTTGAACTGATGGTTAAAACTAACGACATTATTAACTGTCTGATATTTACTTTGAAAGCGATATTGTAAGGCTATACAGTTCCGACACGTGCTTTTTGGTGTTCGGCCATCACCAATGCACTGGGTCGCTGGCCAATCATAGCAGACTCGCTTGTGCAAGGGAGGGGGCTTTGTGAAATGAACGTGTTTGAGAGGGCGGGGCGTAAGGACCACAATAATGTCAGTTTTGAAAATAATGTTTTTTTTTTACACTCATCATATCAACATATCTGTTACACCAAATCACAAATAATGACATCTTAAAATACATCATATGACCCCTTTAAGGGAACAACATCCATTTCTCGTGGCCAAGAGTTTAATGCATAAACAAACCTGCGTGACCATAGAGATTATCGAGATGAAAAAACATTTTATTCATCCCACAGTCCTTGTAAAGTGGGTTACTGATCATGTCCTTATTTATTTAATCTTTAGCATATTATTATTTTATGTATGATCATACATAATTAAATTATTACTATTATTATATTATTATTATATTATTATTATATTACGACTATAATATATCTATAGTGTAATAATCATGTTATAAATTAACATGGGTTAGGGCTATTTTTAATTATATGTTTTATTTCACGCATCTTTCAATTGGTATTCGTGCTTACTCTAATTAACGTTCTGTATAATTATATTACTATGCTGACCATATAATATTTGGCAATTACAACATATCTATGCCAAATAAAGATTTGACTTATGATTGTGCCAGTGATGTGACGATAAATGAGGCGTGTTCGTGTTTTTCATCTTACAAATTCATCTCCTCAACTACAATTATAGTCTAATTAATTACTGAAATGCCTAGGCTATTTGTTCATTCACCTTTAAAACTATGAACGTTAAATTATGCGTATTTGATCTGTATCTATACATTTATGCAAAATTCTTGTTTGAATTATATAATGTCACTCTCAAATTATGATTATAATTCACTATGCTATTATGTCATATTATCTAGCAAACAATTGTTTCAATCCTAAATATAATTATTTAATATAATTATATACCTTGAGTTAAATTATTCGTATTTGATCATAGCTATGTTGCAAAAATAAGGTGTTATAGTCAATATATATCCTACTTGTGATTATAACTGTTTCAATTATTATATTTTTATCAATATCTATGTAAAATATTAGTTTTAATTACAAATATTATCATAAATTATAATTGTAATTAATACTGCTTGTTTTATCAATAATTATTTATCTATGCAAAATATTTCTGTTTTATCATAAATATAATCACAAATTATGACTATGAAAGTGCAACCTCTGAGCAATAACATTTTCTCAGTGTTACCTTTTGGTAATTAGAAATTAAAGATTAACCTCTTTCCTGGGTGACATGTAAGGAGTAATACAATTTTACAAGGGCATTTGATATGGAGAAGATTGAACGGGAATAGAGACAGAGAGAGATATCCTGACCGTAGTTAACCCTAGACCATAAATGTGTGTGAATAGGCACCCTCTGCAGTCTGGTTAAGCTGTAAGTGGGTTAGGCTGTGTGCATCTGATGCATTCTGGGCCTGATATAGGTTGTGCACACAAAAGCAAGACAGAGAAAATGAGGCTGGAGTGGTGGATGAAAATTAGCTTTCCTTGGCCCCTTGAGATCCAGAGACGCGAGGTACATGCACACACATACACTTCAGTTGTAAATGAAGCGGGCTACTGTTTAAACTTGCTCAGACTTGTGCTAGATTCACATACACAACAAAAAGAGGATGGCGCTACTGTTTATAAGCGGCTAAGACACTAAAATACCCACTGACTGCTCTTTCACTGACCCTGAACATGACAAACAGCCCAGTAAACAGGCTTCTGTGTGTCCAAAAGGAATATATTTAAGGAGACAGTCCTTTACGTAACCAGGTCCACAGCACACCCACATATTAAGTGCAAGACTGGACAAAAAAAAAAGCATAGGAAATTGGAAAAAAGCATAGGAGATGCTTGCATATAGAACAGCCACAGGCTCAGCACCCGCCTACTTCCACTCACTACTACGAATTTACATCCCCTTCAGAAGTCTGAGATCCGCTAGTGAGCGACGCCTCGTGGTACCATCACAGAGAGGCTCAAAATCACTTTCCAGAACATTCTCGTTCACCACTCCTGGCTGGTGGAACGATCTTCCCACCCCTATCCGGAATGCTGAATCCCTGACAATTTTCAAGCGACAGCTGAAAACTCATCTCTTTCGAAGCTACTTGACTTCATCATAAAAAAAAATGTATGATGAAGTCATACATTTTGACTTCATCATAAATGGTAAATGTAAATGTAAATGTAAATTGGCATGACATTTCTGTGGTGACAGGAGTTTCCATCAGTGTGACATGCTATGATAGTTCACCCAACAGTGGATCCTCTGCAGTGAATGGGTGCCGTCAGAATGAGGGTCCAAACAGCTGATAAAAACATCACAATAATTCACAAGTAACCCGCACAATTCAGTCCATCTTTTAGCATTTTGTGAAGCAGAAAGCTGTGTGTTTGTAAGAAACAAAACCATAATTTCTGACCAAAACAGGAGTCCATTACCAATACTTACAGGTTATTGTAATGTTTTTTATCAGCATTTATCACTCTCATTCTGATAACACCCATTCACTGCAGAGGATCCATTGGTGAGCAAGTGATATAATGCTATGTTTCTCCAATTTTTGGAGTAGATTTTAAGCAAATTTTCTTTTTTTAGGTGAACCATTCCTTTAATAATAATCTGCTTGTGAAGGGGATTATTATATGTCACACATCACTGTTTCTGGGTCCAAACACTCCATCAAATCCCAAAAGGAGTCACCTAACAATCACTCAAAACACCCATTAACATAGAAATGCAGTAGAAAAACTTAAAACACCTAAGCAACTGCATAGCAATGCCCTAGCAACCACATAGCAACACATCAAACCGGAAACCATCATGTCTACAAATCTTAAACATTTCTTACAACAGAGGACCATTATAATGAACTTTCTTCAAATGAAAACCCTCAAAATAGTGAAGAAACAGTCAAATGTATACTCTCTATTATACATTCATATAAATTGTAACCTGTCATTTGGATATAAACAAGCTAACATCCATGTTATTTATCACATTATGCAAAGTTGTTGCTTTTCATAGGATTATGTGCCAAACAGTGAAGTATTACAATAATCTAGATGGGAATGAGAGCATATTTAAGTGGATTAACATTTTTCTCAATTCATTCTTTCTTTTTATCTTTCTTATATTTGGTATTTTCTTTATCTACAAATGTATGCAACATCTGCAGGTAGGAAACTCAACAACATCATAATTATTTATGTTTGTTTGTTTGTTTTCAGGGCTTTATAATGAAACCCTCTTATACCAGGAACCTAGGCTCATGCCACAAGGTGCAACTGGCTTTAGAAACAATAAACCAAAGAGACTGTACAAGAAATAACGCTGAAAGAAATTGTGAATACAGGACAGTTATGCAGTTTAGAAGGTCATAAACCCATTGTGTGAAAGTAGACATTCATGGACAGCAGGAATGTGGTAACCTCATGTGGTTAGTAATGGACCATTGACAACCACTCGATGCTAAATAAAACAACAAACAATGCTTGGCTATCGTGTAGCGTTCTAACTGACAAATGCTTGGTCTGGTGGTATTTGTCTCCCCCTGTTGGTAAAAGGGGGACAGCGCTTAATGGGGTGTGGCTGTCCAATGGAACCCGTCTGCGGATGATGGTCAGTAATGATTGGGTTTGGGGCGTGAAATGAATTCCTGAGCGCAATACGGAATACAGAAATATTCAGAATCGCTGAGTACGATTTCAATCCCTGACCAAAACCGAATGAAATGTTACTATAATCTCTTTTTTAAATACGATTTTAAAAGTTGGCTTAAGACCATATCACTAGCTTAAAACACAATATAGTAGCCCATATAAAGAATCTGAGAACTCACAAATGACAATTAAAACAAATAAAAAAATCATTATTGCATTCGTGTACAACGATGTCCCCTCTTCAGTCAGATTTAATTCTATACCCAAATACACAAATTGAGCACATCTCCACACCACTAAAATAATAATAATAATAATAATAAATCAATCCAGTAAGAAATCAAAGACCAACATCTTGCAACAGTCACCAGATGCGGCATTACATTTACAATGAATGCAAAAAAAAAAAACGACGCGTGTTAACACAGACTTGGCCCTGACACTGTTTGGCAACACTAAATGTTATTAATGCTAAAACGGTAACTTTTTTTAACATGCTGTTGAAAAAATTCAATAACTATTTTATGTCTAATATTAAATGTGTTAAAATGAGATCTAAGATGTATCTATCTATCTATCGACTATCTGGTGTGTGAAAATGGTTTGCCCCCTAACCTAATAACGGGTTAAGATACTGGGCACGCCTTAGCAGCATACTGCAATCGAGCGGTTGCAAACTTGCAATGATCCTTTTACAGCGCTGTGGAGTATCTTTCACTCATCTAGCGCAGAATGTTGTAATTTCCCACATTGGAGTGTTTCAAGCATGAACCCAGCCTTTTTAATGTCATCCCGCACTCAGGATCAGGTCAGACTTTTGACTAGGCCCTCCAAAGTCTTCATTTGTTTTTTCCCCTTCAGCCATTCAGAGGTTGACTTGCGGTGTGTTTTGATCATTCCCAAGGTCGCTTCAGCTGATGGAGGGGGGACGAACAATGGCCGACATTCTTCCTTCAGGTTTTTGGTAACAGCAGAATTCATGTTTCCATTTTATCACAGCACGTTCAGGTCCTGAAGCTGAAAGCAGCCCCAGACCATCACACTATCACCACCATATTTTATTGTTGGTATGATGTTCTTTTTCTGAATGCAGTGTTACTTTTACGCCAGACGTAATGGGACACACCTTCCAATAAGTTCAACTTTTGTCTCGTCAGTCCTCAGAGTATTTTCCCAAAAGTCTTGGGATCATCAAGATGTTTTCTGGCAAAACTGAGACGAGCCTTTATGTTTTTTTTGCTCAGCAGCGGTTTTCGTCTTGGAATTCTGCCATGCAGACCATTTTTGCCCACTCTCTTTCTTATGGTGGAGTCATGAACACTGACCGTAACTGAGGCAAATGAGGCCTGCAGTTCTTTAGATGTTTTGTAGGGTCCCGTTTGTGACGGTCTTGGATGCTCGTCGCTGGCTCTGTGGGTGTAATTTTGGTCGGCCATCCACTCCTCTGGGAAGGTTCTCGTCACTGTTTCCTTTTTTGACATTTGGAATATGGCTCTCACTGTGGTGTCGCTGATCCGCCAGCTTTAGGAAAATGGCGGTTATCACCTTGTCAGACTGATAGTCTCAGTACTTTTCCTCATTTTTTTCTGAATTTCTCTGGATCTCGGCATGATGTCTAGCTTTTGATGATCTTTTGGTCTACTTCACTTTGTCTGGCAGGTCCTATTTAAGAGATTTCTTTATTGCGAACAGGTGTGGCAGTAATCATGCCTGGGTGTGACTAGAGAAATTGAAGTCGGGTGTGATAAACCACAGTTTTAACTGGGGGGCAAACACTTCTTCACACAGATTTTGTTTTCCCTTAATAATAAAAACTTCATTTAAAAACTGCATGTTGTCTTCACTTGTGTTATCTTTGACTAATATTTAAATTAATTTGATGATCTGAAACATTAAAGTGTGACAAACATGTAAAAAAATAAGAAATCAGGGAAGGGGGCCAACACTTTTTCACACCAAACGGCATCTTCTTTTATAACACGCACCTTAGAACTAAGTGTAGATCTACTGTTTAGAGCTACTTAAAATAGATCGGCCAAAAATATGATGGCCGCTGACCATAAGTGCAAATGCCATCGGGGGTAAATATTATAATATTATATTTATAATTAATAATTTATATTAAAATAATGACTGATTTTATATTCGTATAGGTAGCTGTTTTGCCATTTATTGAAAAACATACAATTTTCAAGAGATATTTAAGAAACAGAACAAACTGATAAAAAAAAAATGTCTTGTACTTTTTGAAGTTATGCTCATAGTCTTCTTTCAGTAATAATGTCAATTGTATACACTGAACAAAATTATAAACTGAACACTTTTGTTTTTGCCCCCATTTTTCATAAACTCAAAGATCTAATACTTTTTCTATGACCACAAAAGACCGCTCACAGTGTGGCATATCAGATGCTTACTAACAGCCTGATTATGTGCACGAATATGACCTAATCCAAAGGAAACTGTCCCCCCATACCGTCAGCCACTCTAAATGGGTCCGTTCTCACTCCATCACACAGCCAATGAACACAGCCATATCGCAACAGTCTTTGCGGAGTGTGCATTGCATGCTGACTGCAAATGTCACCAGAGCTGTTGCCATGAATTTAATGGTTCATTTCCTCTACATAAGCTGTCATCACAAAGAAAAGCGTTCAGAGAATTGGCAGTACCTCCTCGGCCTCCACAACCGGCAGACCCGTGTAACTACACCAGCTTCAGGACCTCCACATCCAGCATCTTCACCCCCAAGATCGTCTGAGACCAGCCACCCAAACAGCTGCTGCAACAATCGGTTTGCAAAACCAAAGAATTTCTGCACAAACAGTCAGAAACCATCACAGGGAAGCTCATCTGCATGCGTAGACAACTAACACTCCAATACCAGCGGTCTCCGACCTGCCTGCAGTTATTGGTCTCGTAACCGCAACTTTGTGGCCACGCTCACATTCGTTCTGTACAGCGTTTGGTACAACAAACAACATGGAGAGTGTTCCACTTCATGGCAATGAATCCACGTTTTTCACGTACAGTGCAGATGGCAGACAGACGTAAAATAAAATAAGAGCCCTTCCTCATGTGAGTTTATACCGAATACATTTTGCTGATGTCCAACGTTGATGGATCGAGGGCCCATGGTTCGGTGGGGTAATAAATACCCATCTACTGGAAACAGTGTCGTAAGGTTTATGGGACAATGCACCACCCAAGTGGTTTTTTGGGGCCAAAGTGTTTATTGTTGGCATTTTGAATGCACAGAGATACCTTGATGAGATCCTGAGGCCCATTGTTGTTCCATTCATCCATGACCATCACCTCATGGTGCAGCATGATAATGCACGGCCCCATATTGCAAAGATCTGTACACAATTCCTGATAGCTGAAAACATCCCAGTTCTTGCATGGCCAGCATACTCTGCCGACGTACATTTCACCCATTGAGCATGTTTGGGATGCTCTGGATCAGGGTACTGTATATACAGCGTGTTCCATTTCCTGCCAATATCCAGCAACTTCGCAAAGCCATTGAAGAGGAGTGGACCAACACTCCACAGGCCACGATCAACAACCTGATCAACTCTATGCGAAGGAGATGTGTTGCACTGCGTGAGGCAAATGGTGGTCACACCAGATACTGACTGGTTTTCGGACCCCCCCCCGGACTGCACATTTTAGAGTGGCCTTTTATTGTGGCCAGCCTAAGGCACACCTGTGCAATAATCATGCTGTCTAATCAGCATCTTGATATGCCACACCTGTGAGGTGGATGATTATCTCGGCAAAGGAGAAGTGCTCACCAACACAGATTTTGACAGATTTGTGAACAATATTTGAGAGTAATAGGCCTTTTGTGTACATAGAAAAGTCTTAGATCTTTGAGTTCAGCTCTCATGAAAAATGGGGGCAAAAATAAAAGTGTTGCGTTTATAATTTTGTTCAGTGTAGTAACTAAAATAGCCTATAGCAGTTCAATGTTTTTCCAAAATATAACAGTTCCACATCCCTAAATTTGTATCAATTTACCTTTTTTATTATTATTACTAATGTTCCAAGTGCGTGCATTTAATGATAATTTCTTGATATTAAAACTAACACTTGCTTTCTAATCTTTTTCTATTCTATCTGTTTTCTTTTTATTTAGATATTATTTATTAAAAGAAAACCTTGCTACGTGAACTGCATTAAGCTAACTGAGACTTGTCATAGCACTTGCATAGCATTGCTCTTTTGTTGATTTTGATTGCTTCCATTGTCCTCATTTGTAAGTCGCTTTGGATAAAAGCGTCTGCTAAATGACTAAATGATATTTTTCATGACCTTGGGAACACTGGATGGGCGACTCAGTGATGTGTTAAATCTCATCGTTAAAACAATTTCCATACACGAGCCAGAGGGGTCGCTTAATTTACACCATGCCCAAAGCACAGTAGGAAGGCAAGATAACCGCATCGTGTCATTAGAAATCAAGGGAACTGAGTCAAGAGGCAGCAGCACGACCCGCACGCCCCGCACGCCCGGCTCATGACGCGCGAGAGGGGGTGAGACGCAGCGCGTGGAGTCACCGTGGGAACCGGGAGACTGACGGGCGGACAGGGGAGGGGCGCGCACCAGTGTGTGAGTGGACTCTCTCTCTGGCACATACCCGTCCACTCAGAGACACACTTACTGTCTCTCCCCTGATTCATTAATTCAGCGCTATAAAGGACCGTTATCAGGCAGCGGATGGTGCTCGTTAAGCGCTAGGACAGAGCTGATAGTGATGATGATGGAAGGACAGTGCAGCCGCTGCAAGATCGTGGTGGTCGGTGACACTCAGTGTGGAAAAACGGCACTGCTGCATGTGTTCGCCAAGGACAGCTACCCAGAGGTGAACGGATCATGTTATTTATCAGGAATACCTATCTTTCTATTCAAAAAAAATCTGAAAATAAGTTATTAAATATAACGAATGCAGTGATGACAAAAGTCAGAGTATGTGTTAAAGTAGTCTAATAGTATGACTGTTTCACACCAATGAACTGTAAGTTGCATTAAAAGCAGTGTGATTTAAGTTCATAATATATTATGAGTTAATCTGCATGATGTCTCGTGCTTGTCTATTAACGGACTGGTCACATTTTAGATTGCAAATGGATAGAAAGATGAGCAAGAGGCTCGTTTTTAACTTGGCACGGAGGCGTTCACTGCACGAGACGCAGGAGTGAGACTGCTAGTAACCAGAGTGCGAATTAAGTTGTTCACACGCTTTATTTTTAGACACGCATTTTAAACGCGTTTTCAAATAACATTTCATTGAAGAAGAAAAAAACTATAGACGTTATATGCCTTTACAAGTTAGGGCAAGTTTTTCCAAGTAAGAAATTCTAAGTTAGCCACTTGGATAATTCGTTCTCAAATTAGACATTTTTCCCCAACTGTCTTAAATAAGAAAAGAAAAAAATAATAATAAATAACTTGTAATAATAACCAGCGAAATATAACAGAAATCGCGTTTGACGAGTGGGTAACCATAGCAACTGTAGGCTGCGCGATGATTTGTATCGGAAGGTACATCGATAAAACAAACACTTTATTATTTATACATAGCAAGAGGATTACACAAAACTTTTCAAATATTTTAAATAGTTGATATTTTGTTATAGTGGACTAAGTAATATGCTTTTTACAGAATTACGTGCCCACAGTGTTTGAGAACTACACGGCGAGCTTTGAGATCGACAAGCACCGCATCGAGCTCAACATGTGGGACACATCAGGTGAGATCTGGCTTGGCATCAAAGTTAAACAGTTGCTCGGGATATCATGCGACCATACTACACCTAATATTTCTGCAGTTTGTATACTGGTATGTAGTAAGCAAAATTGCATTCATGTCATGGTTGGCAAAGGACCCACACCCCACCCCATGCGCCGGACTTCCTTTTACCAAATGCAGAGGATCAGGCTACAAGGACAAAGGGGGACGCAGCCATTAACTGATCAACTTAACACCAACTAGAAGTACACTCTTAAAAATAAAGGTGCTTCAAGCGATGCCATAGAAGAACCATTTTTGGTTCTACAAAGAACCATTCAGTCAAAGGTTCTTTAAAGAACCATCTCTTTCTTACCTTTTTGTAATCTGAAGAACCTTCTTTCGCCACAAAGAACCTTTTGTGAAACAGAAAGGTTCTTCAGATGTTGAAGGTTCTTTATGGAACCATTTAGACAAAAAGGTTCTTCTATGGCATCGTGAAGCACCTTTATTTTTAAGAGTGGAATGTCAATGTGACTTTTAAGTTTGATCTGTTTCAGTTCACGAAGAAGTGTGACTTCTCTTTTTTTTTGTTCCAGAGCACACAGGAAACATAGCCAGCGATGTACTGTGACTCAAGCATTAAGAAACGTTTGCATGGATAAACAGATAGACAAAATAGCAAAAGTTCTACTGTAACAAATCCTGGTGCCTGTCTCGTCTTTGCATGGACACGGTTCATTCCTGTCCCTCCTGACTATTGACCGCTCCCATGGCCTGGCTGACCCCTTGTGAATTTGTATGAGAAAAACTGAACATGGCTTTTTTTGTTTCAGCAACATTTTCTCAAATATGTGATGTCTGAACTACAACGAGTCAGGAAGCAGAACTCTTGCTGCTTTGATTTAACAAAACACAACAGACAATGCAGGGTTTATGTATACAGAGTAGGATATGATCCTGTTATATTGCTATTGAGTTCTGGCCCGTATCTGTGGGGGAGATCTATAATATAAATGGCTTTGTGTGGATTCAAGTTTTTCGTCTATAAAAAACAACAACAAGTAAGCCAGAATTTCAGTAATATGTTCAGGGCTGTGCATGAGTGTTTGGACAGTACTGTCAGTGTGGATTTTAGCACACTTGGTGTTAAGCTACACCACTGCTGACACACACTCGTCCTGACACACACTTCAGGGCTTTCTCCGCAAGCGTGACCCATAAATCCCCCGCTCTAGGCCTCTGCATGTTTCCCCACCCTGCTATAAAAGTCCTTTATGGGAATTTCTTTTCTTGTCATCTCCATTTTTAAGTTCCTATGGGAATGTTTTCCTCTCCTGCTGTTGTTGTTGGTCTGTAGGGTTGTGCTGGGTCAGACTGTAACCCTGTCGAGAGTAAATCTTCGCTTTACTGTAAGCGCTCTCATGCCACAGTCTGGGACACAAGAGCGTTTCAGCGTGGACTGTGTTATAATGAAGTTCAACTGGTTTTGAACTTTATCACTGTTTAAAAATGTTGTCAGTAAGCCCTCTTGACAACAGCCAGGCACCCAGAGGCTTTGTGTGCAAAAGTATATGTACATCAGTTTTATTAGGTCTTACCAAAGTGACCTAAAATAATTCACTCTGTAAGTTGGTGGAACAACTTGCAGACAAAATTTAAGGCAAACAGAACGTTAAATGTTAAACTGAAGCATTTCCTATATGGCCACATACATTAAATGTGCTTTCTGTATCACTTGTGCCACCAAATGCATTTAAAAAACAATGGCTATATTTGGAAATGCATGGCATACTACTCTTACTATTTCTGAAGTATGTATACTGTGCAAATTTCTGCAGGAATGGAATACCCAGATGACCTTCTACATTTGAGAAAATGTGCAGTATACAACAGAACACACTGCATGAAATACTGTATCCCACAATGCACTGAACTTGACTCGACCTTCCATATCTAGCGTGATGAACGAGCCAGACATAGAATCAGCTACAAAATCTTTTTCTTGACAAATGTTAGTATGTTTTGTAGATTTTTTTTCCTAATTAGCAACTGCTTATTGTTGTCTTTTCACATTAAGCTGGGATAAAAGGAAGCATTTTTACATAAAAATAATTAGCTTTAAGTGTTACAAAATTATGTAACCATATGAACAAATCTAGAAGTGAGCTAAATCTGATTTAAAAAATGCAAATATTAAAATATATATAATTAATTTCCTATTTATGATACTATTATTATTATTATTATATACATGAGGAATTTCACATTTGTATCCATGTGGTATCGCTCTACATCACACACATAGCCATGTGATATCACTCTACTGTATATCAGCATGGCTGTGATTACCAACCTGCCTCGTGCCTACAACCAAATCACAACCATGCTGATATACAGCCATATCGCATGGCTACATAAGCAAAGAGACGGGCAGTTCTACACTTATTTAACTATTTGCCATCTTACCTTATGTTTTATTCCTCTTTTAATCCATAATGGAGTGTGCGGCACCAAAGCGTCATGACTGCCACAACTTAGCGTTGCACCCACCACAACATCTCTCATTGTTTACACTCCGATTGATGCATGTAAATAAATAGACAGTGCAATTCTACATTTATTTACCTATTTGTCACCTTACCTTATGTTTTATTCCTATTCCGTCACGCCTTCCACAACATCTCCTGCCACTCGACCCGTCACCACTAGAGGCAGCTGCCACTCGGCCCAGTCACCGCTAAATGCGTCTGCCACTCGTCCCGTCACTGCTATGGCAAATAGGTAGCCTACCAATGTGCTCCATTATGGATTAAAACAGAGAAATAAAACATATGGTAAAGTGAGATTTAGGTAAATAGGCTAAGTGTAGAATTTCATGGTCTGTTTGCTTTACGTGCATCAACCTGCTGCGTCTGAAAGCTCTAAAATGCTGCCTTCGGAAGGACACATTCCAAGGTAGGAAGGCATCAAGGCACGTCTGAATCCAAAGTTAGCCTCACTTCCTGTCTCATGAGATACCTTCATCTGATCGATTTTTGAAGGCAGCTTAGATGTATCCTTCGCTGCCTTTGATATCCCACAATCCTGTGCGTTCCATTCCGTGGCCTGTAACACCTCCATGGTTATTCCCAATGCCTGTAGTTGATTTTCAGGTTCTAGTGAGTATAAATGATAAAAACAGACAAGAATCTGAAAATACAACAGTACATAAATATTTGGATCTGAAGTACAGTATATATCAGTAACTCATATATATATACAGATGGATCTAAAGATCCTGAAACAGGACACACAGCAGCAGCAATATATGTTCCCAGGTTCAGGTATAAAATAGCAAAAAGAACATCTAATCATCTATCAGTTTATACAACAGAAATGGTTGCAATATTATTGGCTCTTCAGTGGGTTGAAGAGATTAATATACCTGAAGTGGTCATATGTTCAGATTCTTTTTCAGCATTATCAAGTTTAATGAGTGGTAAATCTCCGACTAGACAATAGATTTGACAAAGTTTATTCAGAATGCAAACAAAAACAGTTATCTCTTTTGTATGGAAACCTGCACATATAGGAATAGAAGGAAACGAAGTGGTGGATCAAATAGCGAATAAAACATTAAAACATCCAGATATAGAGTTTAATGTTCAGATGAGTAAATTAGAGATAAAAGGTCTAATTAAAAAAGCGTTAAAAGATATGTGGCTAAGTAAATGGGATGGTGAGAATAAAGGACTACATTTATATAATATTCAAAAAATAGTTGGAAATGAGAGGAGAATTTTTGGGAATAGAAAGGAAGACAGCATAATATTTCATCTTAGAATTAGACACACTGCACTTAATCAATCATTATATATAATAGGAAAACATTAGTCTGGACATTGTGTTAAATGTGATCTTCCTGAAACAGTTGAACATATTTTAATAAAATGTAAAGGAAATGATAATGAAAGATTACAACTTACAGAAGCACTTCATATAGGAATTAATCAGATCTCACTTCAGAAATCATTAAATAAAGATGCAACTATAAATATGTTTCACATACTATTTAAGTATCTCAAAGATACAGAGTTAATGAACAGGATTTAAAGAATTATTATATATTTTTCCTTTCTTTCTTTAGCTTTTTAGTTTTCCTCTAACATCAATGCTCCACACTCCATCCTTGTAGGTGGTGGTATATGCACCTAAAGCTGGTTTGCCAACCGCCATAAAAACGTCAAAGAAGAAGAAGAAAAAGTTCCATTCCGTGATGGTTGAGCTAAATAAAGATGGTGTCTGAAAGTTGCGTTTGGTGGTCAGTTTGTGTGTAAATGTGTATTTCTGACTAACCTTTTGCACTTTTGATGTTAGTTCTAGCGAGAAAATATGTATTTTAGTCATTAAATATTCGTTTAGTTATCACCAAAACTCGTTCTATTTTGTTGTACATCATTAAACCGTTATGCTGCCTCAGAAGCCTGTCCGAAATAAGTTTCATGAGGTGCCTTGAAGAGGTTCGACTGCAGTGAAGAAGTCTTCAGGACATTCCAGATTGTCCAGCAAGTGCCAGGACCGTCTTCTCCTGAGAAGTCAGCTACAGAATCGTGCCACCAGCAGTGCAGAGCTTGCTCAGGAACGGCAGCAGGTTGGTGTGAGAGCATCTACACACACAGTGAGGCCAAGACTTTTGACCTGGTGTCAAGAAGGGCAGCAAAAAAGCCACTTCTCTCCAAGAAAAACATAAAGGACAGACTGAAATTCTGCAGGAAAAAAAAGGATTGGACAGCAGAAGACTGGTTATTTTCTCTGATGAAGCTCCCTTCCCACTGTTTGGGACATCTGGAAAATCGACTGTGTTGTGCCAACAGTGAAGCATCCTGAGACCATCCATGTGTGGGATTGCTTTTCAACCAAAGGAGTTGACTCTCTCATAATTCTGCCCAAAAACACTGCCATTAATAAAGAATGGTATCAAAGCGTCCTGCAAGAGCGACTTCTTCCAATGATCCATGAGCAGTTTGGTGATGATCCGTGCATTTTCCAGCATGATGGAGCACCATGTCACAAAGCAAGAGTGATAAAGAAGTGGCTCGAAGATCATTACATTGAAATTTTGGATCTGTGGCCAGGCAACTCCCCGGATCTCAATCCCATATAAAACCTGTGGTTAGTCCTCAAAAGGCGAGTGGACAAGCAGAAGCCCACAAATTGTGATCAACTCCGAGAACTAATAAGGCAAGAATGGATCACCATCAGTCAGGATTTGGCCCATAAACTAATATCCAGCATGCCAGAGCGAATTGTAGAGGTTATGAAGAACAAGGGTCAACACTGTAAATATTGACTCATTATATTTTCTGCCAATAAAAGCCTTTAAAACTTATGATATGCTTATGATTGTTTTTCAGTATACCAATGTGGAAAAATAATCTACAAATACTGAAGCAGCAAACTTTGCAAAACACAAAATTTGTCACTGCCAAAACTTTTGGACATGACTGTAGTTGTCTCTGAATTCTCTTTCAAGAGTATTCATATGCAGCATTTAGGAACTAATATGCACGTTTTAGGTAAAAATATGTACCTTTAAGTTACTAATAATTTGCATCTTTTTAGGGCTAAATAAGGGTACCTTGCCAGTAACATTTTTGTACCACTTTTGAGAGTGTGGGATAAAAGTATTTGAAAGGAAATAGCTTTAAAGGTGCCATAGAATTGAAAACTGTATTTACTTTGGCATAGTTAAATAATAACAGTTCTGTACATGGAAATGACATACCGTGAGCCTCAAACACCATTGTTTCCTCCTCCTTAACGTAAATCTTGTGCATGCAAAAGACCAATGAAAAATAGGCGAATCAGAACATAACACCGACTGTGACGTTACAGTCGGGATCACTAATAGTTACGCCCCCAACATTTGCATATACCCGCCCATGTTCTATGCCAGCCGCCAGCCGAACCTGCACAGCCGAATCATCAGAAGTTCTGCAGGTATTGTGAAGAAACAAGCGAGGATAATAGCGAAAATGGCAGATCATGGAAATAAATGTTATGTTCCAGGCTGTGCAGGTGATGTGATGTGCAGGGATGGGTTGGTGTCTGTATTCAGAAAGGCATGGAAAACAAATAACGCATTCTAATAAAATAATGTGAGCCACTAAAGGGACATGGTTAGCTGCTTTCTAGCAGTAGTAGCCTGTTACATTACAGTACATAAGATTTCACTTACCACATAAACAGAGTAAGGAGAGATGACTGAGGATGATGGCAAATGATTTACAGATCCTGAGCACCACTGACAAGCATCTGATCTTGTAAAATGTGTGGTAAGTACTGCCGCAGTAGTTTACACAGAACATGTGCGGCGCAAATCTTGAAAGTGAAAGAAAAACGCGATGGTGCATTCGAAAACAGTTTCAATGCCCCGCATATTAATAGCTCCCTGATATCCGCATTTTATATACAGTATAATTACCCAATGATAAAACTGCGAGAGAAAGTATTGAAATATATATTTTCCCTGTGTTTGCTTCCTGCTGTGTGAGCTACTGAAATGAGCAGCACTGTGAAACAGCCAATCAGAGCAGAGCTGAACATTATTATTCATGACCCTTCCAAATAAGGTAAAAACAGACCATTTCATTCTAGGGACAAATCTTAGGGTTGTAAATGGACATGTAAAACCGTTTCTGGAGATTTTTTGCCCTTACCCAAGCCACATACCTTCTATGTAGATATCAGAGAACAATTTAAAATATTGTATCAATGCATTCTATGGGACATTTATGTGCTTCAAAATGATGTAACTATGTGGATACATCTTAATTTGTCACAATGTCGAGATTTGTTAGGGATTTGCAATGAATGTGTGTGAAAAGTGAATTTGCAGTTGTAAAATCGAGAGCTGGATGAGTGTTTTGGCCCGGCCATCTGGAGAACTAGGGCAACTAATGATTTGGTGACTAACGAGAAATGAGTAATGAGAACGCTGAATGGTAATGAGAGGCTCCCTTTGTTTAACTGCATGTGATTTGTTTTGTTTGTTATATGTTGTGTATGCTTTCTTCAGCTTTTTCCTCAGTATTTTCAGTCATTTTGAACCATCCCTCAGTTTGTGTAACCAAACAAATAACATGCTGACAGAAATCCACTTACAAGGAAGTCTATAGGGCTGTAATCATTCGACTTCCATTGTATTCACATATCTGTCAGTGAATGTATTCACATTCAATCTGTTGAGATGAAAATGGTAATCGACAGCATGCTGCATATGTTGTTGACAGAGTTTAATGGGAAATTTAAAATGATAATTTACTCACATGTCATTCCAGAGCTGTGTGACTTACTTTCTTTTGTGGAATCCAATATATATATTTTTGAAATGTTAACACTTTTTTTTGATAGTCCACTTTAGACATCCTAACTATAAGTAATTTTGCAAGTACATGCCAGCTACCAGTCATTAGAGTATTAGTAATCTGTCTGCTCAAAATCTGCTAGCACTTTATTTTGATGGTCCCCCAACAGACATTTTACTGACTATACTAACTCTAACCTAACAGTCTACTAATACTCTAATGAATTAGTTGACGTAGTTGCAAAGTTACTTATATTTAGTAGAATGTCTAAAGTGGAAGATAACCATATAACCAAAATATCCATACAGTGACTTGCTTGTATAGGCAAAAACAGTTCAAACATTCTTCAAAATATCAAACAGGTCATATGGGTTTGGAATGACATGAAAGTCAGTAAATGATGAAAGAATTAAAAAATGTAGATGAACTATCACTTTACATTTCCTGAAGTTTATTCAAATTTCAACATTTTTGAATATAGATCATTTGAATTCTGCAAAAATAGTCTAACAAAAATTGGCCATGTACACATTGCACTGTCAGTTGTCAAACATAACGAGTCTTTGTTCACTGCAATTTTGCTTAGGTCAAAATAACAAATACCAAATGCACGAGACGGCAAAACGCTGCTATGGTTACCACTGTGTCAGTCATCCTAGTTCCAGTGTGTATGTGGCGAGTGATAAATCGTGCACACTGAAAATCAAATGTTAATGCAACATTTCAGTCATACAACCTTCATCAGGCAATGTTTCTGCCGGCATAACATCCTTCTTTTCAGTTTAACCTTTTTCATGCATTAGCCTTAGGCCTGTTTAGATTTACAAAAATGCAAACATAAACACACATTCACACAGGTAATCACACTGTGTCTCTGATGGTTCTTAATAAGGTGTCTGTCTATGTTTCTGTGAGCATATGTGTGCTGCTACTGAGCTAACTGACACTCTTGTGCTCACGACTACATCTTCAACAATCTGTAATGACATTCAAGAGTTCTGCTTCAACCACACACACACACACCACACACACACACACACACACACACACACACACACACACACACACACACACACATACACACAGCTGCACAGCTGGCAAAAGGTGAATCTAGGATTACTGGCAAACATTCAGGTCAGCGTTTCATGTGGACACACTATTCTTAACAAGACACAACTTATGTCTAGCACTACAGACGTAATCACAGTAATAATGTCTCAAAAATAAAACAAAGAAAACAACCGGCCGAGAATTCTGTGGAGACATTTAATGCCCACTGCAAACAAGACAGGAAATGAATGTTTTTTAACATGGCATGAATGCTTTTGGATTGGCAGAGGAGAGTGACCATAAATTAGAAGGACTTCAAATTATTAAATAGAAAAACAGATAAAAAAAAGACAGCAGGAGTGTTAAGAAAAGAGCACACACACATACAAATACACAGAGGCTGAGATGCGGAGCAGCTGTACAAAAACACGGTTTCTGTGTTTGTGTGTGTGTGTGTGTGTGTGTGTTTGGGTTCATTACATAACTATACTTTGGAGACAAATAAATTTGACAATATCCCTTTGGGGCAGCTGTATTATTATTATTCATAAATGATTAAATTAATTTAATAACATTTTATAAACATTATTTCACCTTTTGTTGTTATTATTATTACTTTGTAGTGGTTAAAGAGATTTCCCCCCTCCAAATGTGTAAATTAATAATAATAATTAAAAAAAAAAACAGAATCAGTTGGAAAAAGGATCACCCTCTCCTAAAAATGACTTGTAAACTCAATCAGGTGTAGCTAATCACCTTCTCAATGGCACACAAAGCCATTTGACTTTCAACTGTGATCAGCTGTGGTCATTTTGATCAGCTCAGCATGAAAAGAGCTTTCCTGGAGCATTTCAGTCCTTGGTAGTGCAACTGAAGCAAACAATCAGCTATGGGTGGCAAGTAACTGTCAAAAGATCTCTGGGATGAAGTTGTGGAGTTGATGGATACAACATTTTTTTTAGGCTTTATCAATGCCTAAGCAGAGTGAAGTCTATTATTAAGAAGTGGAAAGTATTTAACACAGAGCCTCCCTGGATCAGGACGTTGCTCCAAACTAAGTGAAAGAGTCAGGAGGAAACTAGTCAGAGAGGCAACAAAGAGGACTACAGCAACTCTGAAGCAGCTGCAGGAATTTATGACAAAGAGTGGTCATTGTGTGCATGTGACAACAATATCACAAATTCTCACAAATGTGGCTTGTATGGGAGGATTGCAAGAAAAAAGCCACTCCTCAAGAAAGGCCACATGCAGTCAGACTAAGCTTTGCCAAAACACACCTTGAAGATTCTGAGGCAGATGAGACTAAAATTGAATTATTTGGCCTCAACACCAAACAATATGTCTGGCGGAAATCCAATACAGCTCACCATCCAAATAACAGCATTCCTCCAGTAAAGCATGGAGGCGGTAATATCCTGTTCTGGGTGTTTCTCTGCAGCAGGGACTGAAGCACTTGTCAGGATAGAAGGAAAAATGGATGGGGCAAAATACTGTCAAATTCTTGAGGAAAATCTGCTGCCCTCTGCCAGAAAGCTGTCAATGGGAAGAAAGTTTACCTTCCAACAAGACAATGACCCAAAGCACACAGCAAAACTGAGCGCACAGTGGTTGAAGGAGAATAAGGTGAATGTCCTTGCATGGCCTAGACAGAGCCCAGACTTAAACCCCACTGAAAATCTGTGGAATGACTTGAAGACTGCAGTCCACAAACGCTCACCATCAAATTTAACTGAACTTGAGCAGTTCTGCAAAGAAGAGTGGGCAAATATTGCAAAGTCTAAATGTGCAAAGTTAGTAGAGACCTATCCCACCAGACTAAAGGCTGTAATTAAAGCAAAAGGTGGTTCAACAAAATACTGACACAAGGGGGTGATGCTTTTTCCAACTCGGTGATTCTGTTTTTTAATTTTTTTCTGACATGGTGTTATATCTTTCACTTGGATGTTATAAGTTGCACTGAGTAAATACAGCTGGATAAAACAAAAACTGTGTCCGTCTTCATTTCAGGCTGTAAAGCAACAAAATGTGATTATTTTAAAGGGGGATGATTCTTTTCTATACCCACTGTATATATAAGAGGACTGAAAGGAAAAATAATTCATACATAAATAAAGTAATAATGTAATTGTTGTGGTTATATTATTTAATAAGTTTTTTTAAATTTAAAAGTGATTACAATTTTGATAAAGATTAATTTCCCTTTTGTGTTGTTAGATTATTACTATTCCTCTCTCTCTCTGTACCCCCCATATATATATATATCATATATATATTATGTTTCATTATATATCTATATGTGTGTGTGTGTGTGTATATAAATATATATCAGTGAATCATATTTTTTTATGAACGTGTAACATGCTATTATTAATGTTGTATATTATTAATTTCCCTTTTTGTATTATCACCATCATTATGAATATTATTGATAACAACAACAACAATATAAAAATAATAATAATATGTATGGATTGATCAGTAAATATTATGTTAGGTATATACAGGTGCATTCAATAAATTAGAATGTCGTGGAAAGTTAATTTATTTCAGTAATTCAACTCAAACTGTGAAACTTGTGTATTAAATAAATTCAATACACACAGACTGAGTAGTTTAAGTCTTGGTTCTTTTAATTGTGATGATTTTGGCTCACATTACACAAAAACCCACCAATTCACTATCTAAAAAAATTAGAATATGGTGACATGCCAATAAAGCTAATCAACTCAAAACACCTGCAAAAAGGTTTCCTGAGCCTTCAAAATGGTCTCTCAGTTTGGGTTTGGTTCACTAGGCTACACAATCATGGGGAAAGACTGCTGATCTGACAGTTGTCCAGGAGACAATCATTGACACCCTTCACAAGAAGGTTAAGCCACAAACATTCATTGCCAAAGAAGATGGCTGTTCACAGAGTGCTGTATCCAATGATGTTAACAGAAAGTTGAGTGGAAGGCAAAAGTGTGGAAGAAAAAGATGCACAAACAACCGAGAGAACCGCAACCTTATGGGGATTGTCAAGCAAAATTGATTCAAGAATTTGAGTGAACTTCTCAATGAATGGACTGAGGCTGGGGGTCAAGGCATCAAGAGCCACCACAAACAGACATGTCAAGGAATTTGGCTACAATTGTCATATTCCTCTTGTTAAGCCACACCTGAACCACAGACAACGTCAGAGGCGTCTTACCTGGGCTAAGGAGAAGAAGAACTGGACTGTGCCCAGTGGTCCAAAGTCCTCTTTTCAGGATGAGAGCAAGTTTGTATTTCATTTGGAAACCAAGGTTCCAGAGTCTGGAGGAAGGGTGGAGAAGCGCATAGCCCAAGTTGCTTGAAGTCCAGTGTTAGTTTCCACAGTCTGTGATGATTTGGGATGCCATGTCATCTGCTGGTGTTGGTTCATTGTGTTTTTTGAAAACCACATCACTGCACCCGTTTACCAAGAAATCATACTTCCTTCTGCTGACCAGCTTTTTGAAAAAGCTGATTACATTTTCCAGCAGGATTTGGCACCTGACCACACTGCCAAAAGCAACAAAAGTTTGTTAAATGACCATGGTGTTAGTGTGCTTAACTGGCCAGCAAACTCACAAGACCTGAACCCCATAGAGAATCTACGGGGTATTGTCAAGAGGAAAATGAGAAACAAGAGACCAAAAAATGCAGATGAGCTGAAGGCCACTGTCAAAGAAACCTGGGCTTCCATACCACCTCAGCAGTGACACAAACTGATCACCTCCATGCCACGCCGAATTGAGGCAGTAATTAAAGCAAAAGGAGCTCCTACCAAGTATTGAGTACATGTACAGTAAATGAACATACTTTCAGGAAAAACCAACAATTCACTAAAAATGTTTTTCATTGGTCTTATGAAGTATTCTAATTTGTTTATAGATAGTGAATTGGTGGGTTTTTGTTAAATGTGAGCCAAAATCATCACAATTAAAAGAACCAAAGACAAACTACTTCAGTCTATGTGCATTGCATTTATTTAATACACGAGTTTCACAATTTGAGTTGAATTACTGAAATAATAAATTCAGCCTATATATAGCCTTTTTATGCAAAAGTTTACTTGGAGTAGGGTTTGGGTGATTATTATGGGGTTTATATAAAAATAGACAATAGAAGTCTATGGTATGTCCTCATTTAAATAGCTAAGTAAACAAGTTTATTTTAGAAGCTGTTGTAGGGAGAACAGAAAAAAGTTCTTCTGTGTCCCTGTGGACTAGCACACTCAACTTGGCGACAAATAACAAACAAGCAATATGACGACAGAAACCGCCTTTTTCACTCCAGTCTGTCTCTCTGAACACTTTTATTAGTTTCTTCTTATCCTTATTTGCACTCTCATCTATAGGAAATTTGATTTGACCATCTTTCCCTGGCTGTGGTTGACAGACCTGCCAGAGGGAACTGTGGGACATGCAGCTCATAGGGTGGCTCCTGAGGCCAGCCCATAATAACTGATAGCTTTGATCAGCGCTTCAAACACTCATTGTCACTCTCACACTTCCTCTCTCTCTTTCCCTCCCTATCGCTCTCTGTCTATGTCTGGATTTGTGTCCTCACTCGAGGGAAGGACAGGAGAGTGATAGATGAATGCAAAGTTCGAGAGAGGAGATCAGGAAAGACAGAGTGTATTTTAGACAGTGGCAGTTCACAACCCCATTCAAAGTACTGAGCACATTATGTGAATTTTCTGAATGTGTCCCACAATCTTATGAGCTCAACTTGGCCATCACAAATGAACTGGAAGCAATATAGCTGATTTATTTTATTTTATTTTATTATTATTTTATTAATTTTTTTCCTTTTGATCACACTGCCAAACAAATTTGTCAGTATTACACAAAATTGAATTAATAAATAATAGGTATTTTTTTCTGTAATTATAACTGGTCAATTTAAATGTAATTCATCAAGGTCATGTGACAACAATAGCATAATTCTGTGCTAATATTCCTATACTGTAATACTGACGTCTTTCACTGCATACTGCAAATAGAAATGTATTATAGTTAACTAAAACTAAAACTATAAAAACAATTGCTACTTGAAATAAATGGGAGGATGTCGATAATGCTATTAGATAAGACTCGATGGAGGAAGCTTGGAGGAAACACTAAAAGATGCACGATGATGAAATATAAGTTAATTAAAAATAGAAAACAAAAACTAGTTTTATTTAAGCTAGTTACCAAGGAAATATTTCTCGGTTTCATATAGTTAAAGCTGCAGTCCGTAACTTTTTTTGTTGTGTTAAAAATTTACAAAAATTATATAATAAGCGAGTACACAATGAATCCATTTTCCAAACTGTGTTTTTGGCTTGTCTTAAATCACTACGGTACACCTATGATAAGTGTTTATATTTGGACTATTTTAGACTGGTTCAGGTAGGTACTGCTGCAGAGTTGCCCAGTACCTGCGTGATTCGACATAGACATAAACAGAGAGAAGTAGCTCCAGCTACAATGTTCTTCCGCAAGATGCACGCAGTTCTGTTTATTAACCGCTAGAGCTCCAAAAGTTACGGACTGCAGCTGCAGCTGCAGCTTTAAAGGGGTCATATGATGCGATTTCAATTTTTCCTTTCTCTTTGAAGTGTTACAAGCTCTTGGTGCATAAAAAAGATCTGTAAAGTTGCAAAGACTATAAAGTCTCAAATCCAAAGAGATATCCTTTATAAAAGTTAAGAGTCAGCCACAACCTCCTAAAACAGCTTGTTCTAACACGCCCCCACATGTCTACGTCACGATCTGGGAAGATTTGCATAACGCCGCCCAAATGTTCACGCAAAGAAAGAAGGCGTAACTTTTATTCTCACTGTAGTATTTGTTGCTGCCGCCATGTCGTGAAGACGCTGTGTGCTTCGTTGTGAAAGCGAAACTACTTTGTTTGGTCTTCCAAAAGAGGACTATATCTGCTTCGTCATGCCTAGAGCTGATCCATGCTGGTCGCTGAGGAAATACTTACATACAACAACTCGTGCTGTGGATCGGCTTTTAACCGTGGACGAAGCGGAGTCCATCCCGGTGTCATCACATGTGGTTGCCACAAGCCCGCCGCCTCTGCTCACTCTAGCCCGCCGTGTGTTTCGTTGTGAAAGCGAAACTACTTTGTTTGGCCTTCCAAAAGAGGACACGACCAGAAATCAGTGGTTAAGTTGTATTTACAACACTGTTCCAGAACAGTACAACCCAAATATTCAGATGTGTGCAGCACATTTTATGGAGGACTGTTTCCTGATCCTGGGCAGAGTAGACTACAATGCCGGCTGATCTGACACGGCATCTGTAAGTACGTTTTCATTTAAAGAATTTGCCACTGACGATTAGAACGCGAGTTTTGAGCAGTGTAGAGCATGTTTGTCATTTCTCCGATCACAAATGCAGAATTGGTTTTATGTTTACGCGGCCTGCAACACAACGTATAAAAAGACAGTTAAGTCATTATAATCAGTAATTATGTCCCCACTGGATGCAACAAATGCCTCGTTTATAATGGGTTTTAATGTTTTTGTCTCGTCGCTCCGACCGGGACACGGCATCACAGTATGGTAAGGGGCGTAACATTTCCGTCACACGCTTGAGGTATTCGGCCAATCACAACGCACTGGATAGCTAATCAGAGCACACCTCGCTTTTCAGAACGATGAGCTTTGTAAAAATCGATGCGTTTCAGAAAGGCGGGGCATAGAGGAGACATAATGTACAGTATGTGGAAAATGTGTTTATTTTTTTTATTTTTGCAACATCATAGGACCCTTTAACTTTAAACGTTACTAAAACTTAATGTTTTTAATAAAATAATAAATAAAATAAAATAAAAAAATTAATAAAAACAAAATATAGACATTAAAAAAAGAAACTAACAAAAATGGCAGACCACAATAAAATTACTAAAACTGTAACTAAAATTTAAATTATAAAGGAAAATCTAAACATATAAACCTATTCAAAATAATAATAAAAATAATAACAATATCTCGATACTAAAATAGCACTGGTGATGACCTCATCACATAGCATTATTGATGCCCAATTATTATCTTGAAAACAGAACCATTTATTTTGCATTTGTACTTCTTTTTTTTTCATTTAAAAACAATAGAGACATCAAAAATCTCTTCTGTATTACTTTTGGTTCATTCATTACACTGGGAATGGAAGTATCAAGTTGGGCACATTATGGGAAACAGCGGGTAAACCAGGA
This sequence comes from Sinocyclocheilus anophthalmus, assembly GCA_018155175.1. Lineage (NCBI taxonomy): Eukaryota > Metazoa > Chordata > Actinopteri > Cypriniformes > Cyprinidae > Sinocyclocheilus > Sinocyclocheilus anophthalmus. Next base: position 641,909 of record JADLZN010002488.1, on the reverse strand, counting down.
ACACTAACCTGAGCTGAGTTATGACACTATTGCCTTTTCAGAGCTGTTTACTGCAGAATTTGGATTTGTCTCAAATTTTGATGAAGCTTGCATCATCAAGTCTGTTATTTTCCTGTTTATGGACCCTTTTCACAAGACTGTGATGACGCGTTTTAACGGTCATCAGCATTGTAAATCCTCCAAAGTTTTTTGTATTTTAATTTTTTTTACATGTATTTACGTTTATTTATATTATATTACCTTTGCATCAAATTACAAAAAAAGCTAGTAAATGCTAATGCAAGGGTGTTTCTAATACAGCGTCTATGGGAGTGACTGTAAATTTGACATTGTTCTCTCTATTGACTTCCGTTATCAGTCTCTCTATTATTTCCTTTTTTTGAAAGTCATGAAAACACTATCATGGTGACTTGACTTGACTGGACTCGTCTGAGCCCTGGGTCAAAGGTGGCTTAGAAAATTCATATAATGTGCACAGTATACAGAATACATACTATATTCTGTGGAAATAGTATGGACGCTAAAGTTAAAAATGCTATTCCGAACACAGACAAAGAGAAAGAATTTACTGTGTTGGAATTAAACTGACCTCTCCTTCCTGTTCAGGCACTCACCACTGTAGAAACATCCGTCTTTTATATCATCTGCCCTGCTGTATGACCCACTGTACTTAATTTGTACGTGCCACAGCATTTGCAAACACCATTAGCAGTGTTTCCTCTTTGATTTGAACATCAGCTTTATCGTAATGAAGCGTTTTCATCCTGACCCCTCACTGTGCTTGTGTTCTGCAGGGTCCTCGTATTATGATAATGTACGGCCCCTGGCGTATCCAGACTGTGATGCTGTGCTCATCTGTTTTGATATCAGCAGACCGGAGACGCTGGACAGCATCCCTAAGAAGGTCAGAATTTCCTCTTATTTCCTTTTTTCTCTTCTCTTATCCTAAAAAAAGAAAAATATCAGTATATACTTGCAACAGTGCGTTTTGGAATGACATTATAAGCTGTAGTTGTAAACACGCACATACTTGCAGCATTAGTCTCTCGTTGTGAAACACAATGTAATTGTCGACTAAGAGAAGTTTTTGTTTGTGGGTGTTTAGCAGTGGGAGTATGACGGCATTGTGGATTTATACAAAAACACAAGCTTTACCTAAACACAGATGCCAACGATTATGTGGTGATGAGAGTGTGAGCCTAGCGCTGAAGGCTTTCAATGTGTTTTTCCATTTTAAGTCTTTTTTATTATATGTTTGGTGAGAAAAAGATATTCAGATGATATAGAAAAAAGAGTGGGAAATATTACGAAACATTGCATATGTTTATATCATAGATACGGCATGATACACTACTGTAGCGTCTGGACCAATCAAAAACACAATTTTTCATTTGATTTAACAAATCAGTTATTCATTAGATTAACAAGTCGTCACAGACCCCTCACCCATAGACTGGGCGCCAGGATGTCTGCGAATGACCACAGGCCACTGGTTACCATGGCAACCACGACACCTTTGCTAGACCAGAGCCATTTACGACCTAATGGAATGCGAGTAGGGAAAATCACTGCCTTTGAATTAGAAAGAGACACAGTGCCCAGTAGAAATGGACTCTTTTCTAATTAATCCATAGGAAAACCTTTCTTTGAATGAACACACATATCCTTGAGGTCATTGTGTATGTTGTCTTTGGGATTTTATACTGTTTTATGCAGGCTTATGATGGAAACACTCATTCCTCTCTTTTCACTATATGTAATCTTACCTTGTTTAGTATCTATGAATTCGTCTTCTGATGATCGAAATGAGAGTGTATATTATATGTTGGTACATAGGCAATATATTAGTGTCCTGAGAATCTTTAGTAATTTCGATTCAAGTTCCATTTGCAAATTACCATGCCCTCACACAAAGGGTCATAAAAACTCCCCAGTATCTCAAAACTCCCACTTGGGATTCCGGCCTCTCTCATTGGACAAGCCCATCTTGAAAGGCGGGGATCTTCTCTGACCTTAAAGGCCTCACACCATGTGACCCGCCTCGAGTCGGTGGTTCTGTTAGGTTTTGAGAAGATGTGAGCTACAATGCTCCAGGACATCCTAAGTTTGACCTTGACTTTTCCATTCACCAAGATTCTCTGACGCAAACTGGTTCTTTTTCATCAACCAACTTCAGCAAAGATCAACTTGAACCTTTGGACTGCATCAAGCCTTTCTTTCAGACAGACGAGACGTGCAAGTATCAAACTTAGTCTTATTAAATGATACATTAAGTATCATTTGCACCTTACAAAGGCGTGTTTGAACTAAGAATCTGATGTTTCCTTCAGGCGGTAGATCTGCTGAATATCAAATGGTACCATAGTTTCATACTCTTATTTCTCTTCCTTACTGCGTTAAGCTTAACCCTTTCTATACAACATGTATGTGTGTGTGTGTGTGTGTGTGTGTGTGTGTGTATGTGTATGTTAGACTAGTTTAAGTGTTTATGTGTATGTTAGACCAGTTTAAGTGTTTATGTAGTATGTTAGACTAGTTTAAGTGTTTATGTAGTTAATAAAGTCTTACTTGTATCACACTTGACGTTGTTCATTATTTGCTCATAACTGGAGTCACTTAATAATGCAGATTTATTCTACAAGCTTTTGTAGAATTGTACAGAAAGAAAGTTAATTCCCTTAACCAGGAAATTAACATTCTAAGAATTGACAGACAGTTGACCCTGAGAGGTCAAGTAAATATCGGATATATTAGCGGATCTAAATATTTATAATTAATTTTATTATTACTAGTTATGATTAATTATTCATATTTCCCCATGAGCTGATTCGCTACACTACCATTTAGAAAGTTGAGGTCTGCAAGGTTTTTTGTTGTTTGTTTGTTTTTCAAAGACAGTTAATGCTTTTATTCAGAAAGGCACACATTAACCTGCAAAAATGACGTTGAACTTGTATTTTTATTTGCTTTTACAATTTATAAAAGATTTCCATTTTAAAGTATGCTGTTCTTTTTGAATTTCTATTCACTAAAGAATCAGGAACGCAGTATCACAGCCAGTAACTAGTTCAGTTAATAATTAATATTACTTTTTGTTAGTAGTGTAACTAATTAATAATAAGATTTCAGTAATAATATTACAGTTACTATCCATAAAACAGCTTGTTATAATATTAATGATATAAATTATATTACTATAATTAAAAATCGTATGAACTTACGTGATTTCTTTTGATAAAATACTAAATGAAATATAATCATATATTAGGGTAACAGAGAAATTATAGCTACAGTTAGCTTCAAGCTACACATGAAAATTAATGTGTGGTAATAACTTCTGACTGCGATCCAGTGTAGATTTTGGTCAAATGATGAGGCAGAAATATATTGTTAGAAACATTTTTTGGTGAATTTTATGGGGAAGATACACAATTACAAATTCTGTGGGGCATGAAAGAAAAGTAATGTAACTAGTAGTGTAACTAATTACTGTTGCCAGAAAGTAATAAGTAATAATATTACTTTTGAAAGGAGTAACTAGTAATGAGTAATATATTACATTCTTTGAGTAACGAGCCCAACAGTGATTACAGCATATTAAATGTATCACACAAATATTAAGCAGCGCAAAGGTTGCCGACATTGTAACAAGAAATGTGACACTGAAGACTGGAGTAATGGCTGCTGAATAGTTCAGCTTTGCATCACAGGAATGAATTACATTTTAAAATATATTAAAATAAAAAACAGTTATTTTGAATCGTAATAATATTTCACAATATTACTTTTCATATTGTATTTTTGATCAGATAAATGTAGCCTTTGTGAGCGTAAGCGACTTTTTTCAAAAACATGAAAAAGTCCAAAACAGTCAAAAGTCAAAAACAGACCCCATATATATTTGAACAATATAACTTTTTTAATGATAAAAGAGTGATTTAATTTGATGTAATTATCCCAACATTTCTCCAAAAGCCTTTCATTCTCTAAACCATCACTGTTCTTCTGCTAACCCTGTTACAGCAGACACACTGAATGTCTTTACACCAATGACTTCAGCATCTCACCTCCGAGGCCACAGAGGCAGGGCTAAAGGCTGTTGTGGAATGTTGAGAGGCAGGCGGTGACCTCCGATTGGCCAGTTAACAGTGGCATTTAAGGTTAAAGATCACAGCACTGTTTGATGGATGGTTGAACACATTCAGAACTTGATTGAATGGTGCCATAGCTGAGATAGTTGAACCTTTGCAGGGGCTGGTGAACAACACACACACACAAATACACCATGCATGCTCACACACACACACACGCACGCGCACACACGCACACACACACACACACACACAAGCTGTCTGTATAACTGTCTTTGGATGGTTCTGCATTAGCAGGAATGTTCCTGAAATGGGTCTTGTTGGGGTAATTTTAAGCTACATTGGTGTAAAAGTATATTTAAAACCATTGTTGTTTACCATGAGTTAATTGGTTAAAAACTGGTATAAATATTGTGCGATTTGATTTGGATGTGCATAAGTGTGAGTGTTTGAAAGGAATCAGACAATTGCTGGTCAAATTGCTTCCCTAATTCTCTCTCAGATGTACGCACAACTACATTATGCACTCATTATGCGCACATAAACTACAAGGAGCTGAAGCAATGTACCACAGGCTCACTGTATCACAGCGTTAACAACTATTGCAAGAATTGGCCATAAAATGAAATGAAATATTTAAATGTTACTCCCAAAATTGAGCAATCTATACATTGTTAATAGCTGGGTAAGGAAGGAAGAAAGGTACAGTTAAAATTATTATAATTTAAAATTATAGTTTTCTATTTGAATTGGTATTGAAATGTAATGTACATTAAACGTAAACAATCAAAGTTGAAAACATTTGTGTTGCTTAATATTTTTGTGAGGGTTGTCTGATGATTAGAAAGAATTATTTTAGAAATAGAAACTTATTTGTAACAATGTAAATCAGTTTGGTCATTTCATGTGCCTGCTGAATAAAAGTGTTAATAAAAATAATAAATAAATGTGACCCCAAACTTTTGAACAGTAGTATATGTGGATATAGTAGATGGGTCGGTCAATAGATGGATACATGCTTTTATCTACAGTGACTTACATATGACAGATTCTTTCTTTCCTTCTTTCAGTGGCAGGTGGAGGCTCAAGAGTATTGTCCTAGTGCAAAGATGGTGCTGGTTGGCTGTAAGTTGGATATGAGAACAGATGTCAGCACCTTACGGGAACTGTCCAAACAGAGACTCTAACCTGTCACTCATGAACAGTAGCGTACCCACACACACACACACACACACACCACACCACACACCACACACACACACACACACACAACACACACACACACACAAACACAACACACACACACACACACAGAGACTGGACCATGAAGAGAAAAGAGATTGTTTTAGGTCATTAGTGTTTATTCAACTGCTGCTGCACAAACATAAGAACAAAGACACATGGTATTACACAAACATGCCTTTACATAGTCTGGAAGTCTGCTAGCAAGTTACAGTGCAAAAATACCTTGTAGACTGTCAATTCAAGATCAAAAAAAGATGTATGCGAACTGTAAAATGTATTGAGGAGCATGTGCGAGAAAAAAAGTCCCCTTAAAAAGAAAAAAAAAAAAAATCCGTTTTAAGGTTAAAGCCCTGCATGCTTTCCTCAGTGAGTCAATATTTTTTCAAATATTTTTAGATGGAAGTATAGTATCACACACTGCAATTCACTGATGTCGCAACTTGAAATGTCATGTCAACCGCTCCTATATTGTGTTTGAAACTATTTCTTAAGCACGCACAGACACTGAAACTGAAGTACAGAGAGAGCGGTAGAAAATGTACCCTCTATTACGTCAATGCTCTGAGTGGGTCAACTCGCTGTAGCAACATTTCATTATAAAACACCTAGTTCTCTCTATAATTCTACTCTGTGCTGAGAAGGATATACGGCACTTTACAAGAAAATGGTGCGATTCTGTGTCCCACTACTTTTATTTTTAAAGGATTAGAGGCACAAAGTATATGTTTTTGTTGTGAGGCCTATTAGATATGCTCATGTACTTTCACTGACCTTTGGTTGTAGACAAAAATGACATTTTAGAAGAGCTTCAGGTCTTATTTGTGCACCCTATTTGCGGAAAGTATATGAGCAAAAAATAACATTAGCTGACATGAACAAAAAGTGCGAGAAGCGAGGGGATGAAAAAACAGTTGAGTGGGGTGTTTATTTTTGCTTTGACATTTGGTTCAGCTTTTGCTGTAATTCACATGAACACCAAAAAAGGGTTTCCATTAAAGAGTGTTGAAGAGAAAGGAGTGACAAGCAAATTGAGAAAATGAGAATGTAAATTCACTTGGATATTTCTGACACAGTACAATTAAGCTGACTTGTTTCTTTCCGTCTATCAGGGGAGTTCACGAGCACGCGAGCTGGGCGCAGTTGCGTATGTGGAATGTTCGTCCCGAATGTGCGTGAACAGTGTCCGAGACGTCTTTCACATCACCACGCTGGTGTCCGTCAGACGTGAGGCCATCCCGAGCCTCAAGAGAAGCTCCTCGCGCCACGCTCTCAAGCGCATATCTAATCAGCCTCTACTGCCAGTCAGCTCACAAGCCACGCCCCTTGAACCCACCCCGACCCTCAGGGAGGACAGAGCCAAGAGTTGCACAATCATGTAGACTAATGCACACACAGTCACAGCGGTGTGTGTGAATGAAGAGATGTGCACAAAAAAAAGACAGATTCTCTGTATTTATGGGAGAGTCTTATTGTCCCATATATGGCCCATGGGATTGTACAGCTGTGTGAATACATTATACAGAGGAGTTCTATTTATTAACTTCAAGTTTGCTTTTATTTTTATCATTGTGGTATTGCTTCGCAGACCTAAGTGTCACAAACTGTGTAAAGCAGATGCAAAAAGAATTAAAAAAAAGGGTTTGGAATTTTTTGTGTGGACAATTTCAGTATTTACCTTTACTAAAAAGACACTTTTTTTGTTTAGTTTTTTCAGTGTCATATTTTAATTGTGTCTCTTGGGACACACTTCTCTAGAAATCGCAGATCTGTAGCAAGCTCATTTGTGTGGAACTAAATCCCTGGAATTCTGGAGTTCTGAGAATCTTTCCCCAGCATTAGCCATGATTAGCGTTAGCAGAACAAAGACATCTGTGACTTCTGCTGTTTGCTCCTTTACATGTGTGACAGCACCATCAGTCATGCTTCATGACATTACAAAGACTTCATTCACACTATAGTGAAACACCAACGCAAATGCTGTCAAAGGATAGACGTGGTATGTTTTTGTGAGACAGAATTTCTGTAGTGTGCGAAGTTTGGGTTTTCTAGGTTACATACAAGTTAGGAATAGTTCACTCAAAAATGAAAATCCTTTATTGTTTAATCACCCTCATGTCATTTCAAACCTGTAAGAATTTCACTGTACAGATTTGAAAACACCAGGATATTTTTTCAGAATATTTACTTCTGTGATCCACAGAAGTAAGTAAAGCCATACAGGTTTGGAAAGACATGACGGTGAGTAAATGATGATACATTTTTGACAAATTTCATTGTTGGGTGAACTACCCATTTGAACTCTGTTGATTGCAACAGAAAATAATTTCAATATGTCATTCAGTTTGTAAAAACACTTTACAATAATGTTTACTCATTTGCAACAATGCATTTACAATGAAACTTCACTGGGGCAAACCACTGCAATGTATAAACACAATATACTCCGTTTCAAAATACTAGTGTGACAAAGTCACTTCTCTGTGCAACATTGTGGTCTCATGTCGACTGATAACACGAATACACACACACACACACACACAAACACACACACACAAACACACACACACAATGGTTTCCCGGGAGTATTTTTTTTTATAAAATCAGTAAAGACATTATAATGATACAAAAGATTTCTATTTCAAATAAATGCTGTTCTTTTACACTTTTTTTCAAAGAATCCTGAATAAAAGTGTCACATTTTTGACAAAAATATTTAGCACAACTGTTTTTTGAGCACCGATGTAATAATATTTCATAATATCACTGTTTTTACTGTATTTTTTATCAAAAAAAGAACGAAATCTATATAGTACAGAATTAATGACTTTACAAAAAGTGATTTATACTTTATCAAAAATATGAACTGACATTGCTTTTAAACTCTCATAATAGCTTGCCCCAAAGGATTTCTGTTGTGTGATTTTGCAGAATTTATCAAAAGTAAACAATTGTTCCCAGTGGGCTTTAAAAGTGTGCAGGAACAGTTATAAATTTGTTTCAATGTACTTTACTCTAATTTATATTGTAGAGGCCATATTGTGCTTTATATGTCTATTCCAATTTGGAATAAAACCATAATTCAACCTCAAAGAGAAGCAACTCAAGAAATCCGGCTTTGTGCTGCATTACAGTGTTCTGGATACAACAAACAGTGGTTATATCTGTATGCAAATTCTCTTGGAGCCAGTAAGATGCACGAAGAAACCACTAGGGCTTCATATCAGAAATATGCAGTCATTGCCAAGGCAACTGTGTACAGCCCTTTGTGACATCACAACACAGTCTAGCATGAGGGGAATGCTGTTGCCGTGGTTTCTGGAGGCTCTATGAAGAAGTCCATCTATTTGAACAAACAGAGAATTACATTCAAACACCTTTGCATACACACAAACACACACAAACCTAGGTCATGCATCCAACCCCGAATGATGGATGTGAAAGAATTAGTCAAGTTTGATTAATTTTACATGTTCCGTATTATTGGACATTGCACACAATCATGTTCCCTTACCGTCTCATGCTTCAGACACACACACGCGCACACACACACACACACACACACACACAGAAACATGTGGCATGATGAGCTTCTGACAGCAGCAGGTAGCTGAGGCTGCCAGCAATAGTCATGACCAGCCAAGCCCTACAGCTCAGGCTGAGTGTAAGAGGATCTGTGTGTGTGTGTGTCTGACAGTTAGTCATCATGTGCTCTCTGAATATTCAAAGACACATTCTTCCCTTCAAAGTCCTAACACTGTTTTGACTCTGGAATGCAAAATTACCCATTTGCTGAGCAAAATAGACATGATGATCTAAAAAGAAGCATGTAAATGCGCACAGTTCTAAATTGATTCATAAGCCAAAGAAGATGATCAAGTGTGTCTCTAGAGTGTGTTTATGAGTGTATCCATCAGGTTTTGGCTATATTACAGGGACCAAATGTCCCCAAGAGGATAGTAAAACCTTAAATCAGGAACCAGTCGGGCAAACAATGGTCCATGTAAGAAAAATCACTTCATTCATAAACATATTAAATAATTGTTAATGAACATATAAAAATGCTGATTGATTTGCATCAGGGTTAGGAAATGGAAAATATCATTAGATTAGTATACAACAGTAGAAGTCAATGGAAAGACCCCACTAATGTGTGTATGGCTGGCAGATCTTGTTGAATGGTAAAATGCCCTTTTGTCTGTGGGTAACCAAATGAACAGACAACAGGAGTGAATTAGCATTCGCATTAGTATTCCAGACTTAAATTCACTATTTCAACTGAGAGTTCACAGGTGCGGCGAAAGGCAAAACAAACACAGAGCTAAATATGAAATCCTCTGTGACAAGGTGACGTTTCTGTTCATTCGCCGTGCTTTGATTGTTTAACGTTTGTTTTGCCACCACATGATTTGAAACTGTATACAAAATGTGATCTGCAAGTTGTTTGACTGACAATAATACATTAATAAAATTGTAATTGACTAAAAGCACCCAGATTAAAATGATCGACTGATAAGTTCATAATAACATTTAAAAAAATGCTGTTCGATATCAGCATGACGTGCTTATTTTCAGACCAACATACAAAAGTTCAACAAACAATTCTGAGTAACTTACATTTTAGACACAATTTGTCAGTTAGTTTGGATATATTTGTGCTCCACCAACAAATATAGTTCTAAACGAATCAAGCCATGGGTCTCCAAGAAATGCAGTAGCAGCGTTCATGAATAAATCAATGTGATTGAATTAATCTGTTGCATGAATGATTCAATGACTCGCTTGCTTACAAAGGTCACTTGTTTGGTTCCTGAACGGTTTTTGAATTAATCAAATGACTGGAGTGAATAAATGACTCAATCTAACATGTAACTGATATAAAAAATAAAATAACTAATTGTGTTCACATTCATTTGTTCATGTTAACTTCAAATAACAATGTGCATTCAACTTCTTAGCTAGCAAACAGTCAGCTTATTAGCAGTCTAGTTCATTTCAATGGTGACAAAGATGTAGATTTTTGATTCACTACTTAAAATTGCAGTCACATTTACCACTGTTCAGCGAATTTTTGTTTGTTGATGAAATCCAGTCATTTCAATAGGAATCCAAACAATCATGAATTTTGTGTTGAACAACAGAAAGCTGCTTGTTTTGAAAGTGACTTCTGTTCAAGCTGTGATTTATCCATCATTACACTATTGAAAATAGACCATTTTTGTGCTGAAATTTTACTCAAATGTAACCACACCTTAAGTTAGCTGAACATTGAAGTTTAAGGTACTGTGTACTGAGGGAAAAAACATCAACCAGCCTACAGTGGTTTAATAGTCTTAAGGCTGATTTATACTTCTGCGTCGACGTGCAATTACACGTGCAGACCGCTAGTCTACAGTGTCCACGGGCATGTTGCTGGTGTAACCCACAGTATCAAGGCAAAAGCCGAAGAAGAAGCAGCTTGTTGGAGAAGCAGTCATGACGGCGGCAAATAAATACCCAAGAACAGATCATTAATTTACAACTACAAAAAAGGAGATGACAATGGAACTGGAGAAGACGGCACTCTTACAATCTCCACAAGGACTTGTACCATGGCAAAACAACATTGTTTGTTGCGGACAACTAAGTATAATGCTATGTTGTATAATAAATGACAATACACTTGTTCTTTCCTTTGTTTAATTTAAATAAGAGGGTGTAACATTAAAGTATATTAAAGTGCAAAAAACACACACAACTCAAATACATACAGAGGGAGGGGTTCTAGCAGACCAATCACAGCTCTGTGTATAACTGCGCCGTGTGCTACGCACAACCTATGATGTAGCTACGGCGTAGTTTCGACGCAGAAGTATAAATAAGCCTTTAGGTGGTTTAGCAGACTGGTATTTAACTTGTAGACCAGCTGGCTACCAGCTTGTGTCCAACATTCTTTATAAAACCAACAAAACAGACAATCTAACCACTGTAGGCTGGTCAGCGCTATCTGATTGTGTTTTGGTTGACTGACACAAACAGAGAGCTTGTGGAACAATCACTGGTCAGACTGAGCTTCACTGACACTAAGTGAGTCTAAGTGCACTTTGCTCTCTGCATGTGTCCACAAATACACACAAACACACTTACAGAGTAAATGAATACTGATGAAACACTTGTTTTGCTGTTGCTTAGGAAACTTTCTGTCTGTAGTACTGTGTGTGTGTTTGCATGCCTTGACATTGGAGTTCAGATGGCGAATGACGGATGAGAATGTTGATGTATTTTCCAGACGTGTTTTGCTGCTTCTGCTTTTTAAGTATGCAAACAAGGTTTACTGGTGTCGCCCAGGCAAGAGGCCAAACCTGGTGTAGGAAGAGACAAAACAAAAGGAGAAAAAGAGATATGAGAGAGATGAAAATGAAGTGTTTGAAGAGTGACATGGACACTTGACATGCACAAAACACTGTCAACATGCACAAACATTCACAAGCAAATATTTAGACACCCTCTCCCTCAGTTGTGGCGCTGATTGGTTCACACAGATGCTCTCACTGTCTCTATCTCTGCAGCGCGAGCCAGAATTGAAAGGTGAAGGCTCAGTGAGATTCTTTTTAGTCTGTCACCAGTCTGTCTGACTCCTGAGATCAGTCAGAAACTAGTCTAGGGTTAAAATGCTGTTTGATTTTGTCTGATGACATCAGAGATGTTTACAATACGTGGGAGTTAGCATTACAATTCACCTCAACAGCAGATCTTACTTAAGCCAAAAGGTATAGAAGGGATTTAATCAATATCCATTTTGAATAAAACGTAGCATCTCATTCACTGGTAACCATATAAACATTCACTGCGCTATCTAGCTATTCAGCAGGCTTACGATTCCTAAATTTCAGACAAATAAATGCTATTTTTGCTGTGTATCAAATGGTAATTTATATATGTAAATATGAAAAACAAATAAAATTTTACATTTTACAGCTATGTTTCTCTCCTCCGCCATGTTTAAAGTTTATGGCACGCCCAACTCGGAAAATCGGGTAGGCCTATCAAAATTATCTCAGAGATTCGACAGATATTTTCTTCCGTATTGTGACATACATCCGAGTGGAACACATTATCTAAAAATAAAAAAAATGTAAGGCACGTACCAATTTCCATTGGTTGTTGATGGGATGGAGGCAGATCTTGCAGTCGATAGTAATAGAGGTGGAGTTTAAGCAGACTTGAATTATTGGAGAAGTCTGTCGTTTCACTGGAAGATTGAGTGGACATTTTGATTAAACATTACAAGGTCAAAATTTTTACAAAAATCACACATATGCATGGATAAATCATTCACAATAAGATCAATAACATGCATTTATAAAATTGATAGGGTATATTTTCATTGCATGATGACTTTAAAGAGCAGGTCATATGGTATTTTAAAGTGTCCTAATATTGTGTTGGAGTCCCCTACAACAGATTTAAATGCATCTAAGATCAGAAAACATTGTAATATTCTGAGATATCCTTTAGTTATTAGATAGTTTGGAATGATTTCGAAACGATTCGTTCAAAGCGGTTCTGGGCTGTGTTCAGCCTCGACAAAACGGTGCAAAACGTTTTTTTAAACAGAAACGGTGGTGCGTTGAACACCCTGTTCTGATAACGCAAGAGTTGCAACTATGGCAGCTGAGAAGGCCATTATTGTGTTCTTTTTGAAGAATGTTTGGAGCCTCATGAAATCGGTATAAATACGTGTTTAATACTCCGCTCTATGTTTCAGTCACTGCCCTTGCCCTCCAGAATAAAAGAGAACATCCCAATAAAATTAAGGGATTTGTGGAAACTGTGGTTCCTAAATATTGTGATCCAACATTTGCCTCACATTTCAGGATGAAAAGACAAACATTTCAGGTGAAGGATAATCCACTTCTTACCTCTGAGACTGTGTTATGATCTATATGACCTTATTATTTTTATTGTGAGTATTAGGCTTATCATTATTGCTGATCACTGTTGTTGAGCTATGTTATTGTAATATTTACCATTATATAATCAGAGGAGTATAGAAAAGTTTATGAAAATGTCACTCCACAATTCAATAGCAAAATATATAAATATGTATAGTATTTTTATGTTCCATTAATCAGTGTCTAGTTACACCTTCCTAAGGGAAGGTATGGACAAAAAGACATTTGCAATACTAAATGATATTTAGGGACAGACTTTAAAGAAGTTCCAGATCTATACTTGTGCTCTTATTTTTTAAGTTATTTTGCCTTTAATTTAAATAAACATGTGCAAACAATATACTTGCTCTTGTGAATTTATTTTGATGTTAATTACATTGTGCTGAATGTAACGGTCTCTTTAATACCGCGTGGTTTATATACATGTTGCTGCAGATTGGGCTGACATTTTTGACACACCCACCAAACAAGAGAAAACGTATCTCAAACCCCGTTGCACACGTTGCACACCGACAGGAAACATGTCGTTCGAACCGGAAACCGTAGCAAAACGTTGCACACTGGTTTGAGCTTGAACTTGCCCCTGAGCTTAAGGTCTGTAAACTCCTCCCTTTCATAAGCCTACTCTGCTCTGATTGGTCAGCTGGCCAAGTCTGTTGTGATTGTTCAGTTGTCGGAAACTAAACTCCCATTAACATAATTTTTTTTTTGCTCCAGAGGGTTACTTGAAAACAAAGATGCTATAAGCTTCCAAAAATGGCATCGATATTACCTTATCAATTCGAGCCTGAGTCTGAGGATGATACAGATTTAGTCGCTCAACCGGAAACTCCATCGCAAGCTCGACTTGAGTCGTAAGTTTAAACTTTGTATGTGGTACTTTACTGATGTGACAGCAGTTTTATTGCATTCATTATTAGTATTTACTTATTTGAGGTGCACGTGTGGGAACTGTGTTAGAATGCCCAGTGAGGCTGAAAACACAGCGTCTTCTCGACCTGATGTAAACACACTAACTAGCGGAAGTGTTTGTGGGCAGGTCAGAGTGTTCGTATTTTGCAGGCAGGCGGGGATTATGCAAATGTGTTACCTTGTGACATATATAGGTAACAGGCAGAAGATTCAAAATTGGAACTCGGTTAAGCGGTCAGAATCGACTCTTTCTTTTGAGAGACAATATCTTTATTTATCATGCACTTTCTGAATAAACAGAACTTTGCAGGCTGTTTGCATTGAAGGATAGCTACACTACAAACTGCAAAAATATATATTTTTCAAAAACCCATATGACCTGCTCTTTAAGGTAACTTCACTTCACTCGGCAGTCATCTTTGCAACATCCATATTCAGATATGTTCTAAGCAAAGGGCTTGCAAAAACTGTCTACTTCAATAGGGAAAGAACAAAATCTCCACGCTAACTAACTAACCAATATTGTTTTAATTTGTAATTCATATATAATAGCAATAAAATGACAACAGTAGCCTATAATAAGTTTTTCTTCCTTACCCCAAATGACCGAAAAAAATAAAAAAATAAAAATCAAGTTTATCCAGTGTGTTTGGGAATCCACACAAAAAACAGACTAATACTAATACTTTTGGTACTCTCATGAAAGTGTTTTGAAAAACTTGGGGGGGGGGGGGGGGGGGGGGGGACACAGAAGAGAAGAAATTGTTGAATAAAGTCATTATTTTTAGTTTTATAGTGTTCTTTGTGCACAAAAAGTTTCTCGTAGCTTCATAAAATTATGATTGAACCAATGATATCGCATGGACTATTGTAAAGATGCCCTTACCTTTCTGGGCCTCGAAAGTGGTAGTTGCGTTGCTGTCTATGTAGGGTCAGAAAGCTCTTGGATTTCATTAAAAATATCTTAACTTGTGTTCCTAAGATGAGGTCTTTCAGGTTTAGAATGACACGAGGGTGAGTAATTAATGACAGAATTTTCATTTCTGGGTGAAAAATTTAGGTAATTGGAAGGCTTCCATTCATTTTTCTATGAGTGGTCTGTCTTTTCCTCCTCATATTGTCTCTGCTAATTGTACAGAATCTGAGGTACACACACACACACACACACACACACACACACACACACACACTATAGTAAAAAAATGACTGTTTACATGGTTGACTGTATAATTATTGGGGGCTCATGCTAATGTTAGTACTAATTAACATGTTGCATTTAATTGCTGCTATCGTTTGCTTTTGCTGACGTGAATAGTTCATCCAGAATTGAAAATCTATCATCATTTACTCATTGTTCCAAACCCGTATGACTTTCTTTCCTCTGTGGAACACAAGAGAAGAATGTTGAGGCTGCTCTTTTCTGAACAATGAGAATGAAAGGTAAAGGTGAAAGTGAACCAATCAAGCTCCAAAAATGACCAAGAAAGTAATCTAATTTTGCAACAAAAACGAAACTTTCATTTTTGGGTTACATGATAACATAAGCATTCCTGTAGCTCTTCTCGTATAGCATAGTGCCAACAGCGTGATGGTAAGTCGTTTTAGGTCAAATCATTTATGCCCGAGACTGAGACAGGTTGAATGTATTTGAGCAGAACGCCCCGCCCATCATGGCTTTTAGCCAATCAGATTCCCTCTGCAAGGTGATTGACGCAGCAGGAGCGCAGTCGCGGCCCCATATCGGCTGACACCGGCTGCTTTACAATATGTCATCCTGTTCCTCTGAGAGCACAAGAAAAACAACACTCATTCACACATCAGACCTTCCTCTCATTTTATGTTCGCTCTACGCTGTTTTCTCACCTCCCGTTTTTTTTTCTCTCTGCATAAACACACACACATTTGCCTGTAAATCTCATAGTGGCAAAACACCAGGGAAATTAAAGCAAATCAGTCAGCCTTCACACCTTGAACACAGCCTAAATCATCACCCATATCACTGTCTTTCTAAACACAAACGCACATTCTCCTTCAAACATGCACACCCATTCAGATTTACCCTGCGCAAGCCTCTAATTCAATCACTCTGCCTCATTTCTGTTTGCCTTCCATTACACCCTTGAGACAAACAGAAGGAGACACATACAGTGTGCAGTATTGTGCGGCAGGGCTTTAGGGCTGAGTTGACAACCACAACTGCAGTCAGTGGGCAGCAGCTGCTATAATACAAATGTACTTTTATCTGCTTTAGGACTTAGAAAAAATTGATATCACTCTAAAAAGCTGAACAGCTCTTTTTCTTTCCTTTTTTCCCTCAGTCTTTGCTGATACACAGGAGAAGATGTGCTCAGTGAAATGCAGTGGTCTGGTAAGGCAGCTTATGTTGACAGAGCATCTAATCTAACTTTACTCTTTACTCATACACTTTCACTTATTAAAGTTTCCACCTATACAAAGCAACAAAAGGTAATATATACTGTATATGATTAGCTTAATATAATATAATATATTGTAATATAAAATGTTTACATTTTGTATTACATCTGTTTAAATATAATAATAATTTATTTAAATATAAATAATTTACATTTAATGTACAAATTAAATATATATAAAACATTAATATATCTACCAGCAATCAAATATTTGATATATATTTGTATACATTTTTTATTGTATTATATAATTTATTAGTATTTATACACACAAACCCACACACACACACAAACACACACACACGTACACACACAGTGCCCTCTACTAATACATTTTTGGCAGCAAACCCGCCAGATGGGTTTGGTGCAAACAGGGATAAAAAAAGTACCTCATGTGTACAATGATATATACTGCTGGATCTTTAATGTTGTTGTGGGCCTGTTTTTCTGCCGGAGGTCCTGGACATCTTGTTCAGATACATGGCATTATGGATTCTATCAAATACCAACAGATAAAAAATCTAAATCTGACTGCCTCTGTTAGATATAGATTTTTTATCTGTTGGTATTTATAAATAATAGATATCTTATAATGGGCCGTGGTTGGATCTTCCATCAGGACAATGATCCAAAAACAAACATCAAAATCAAACCAAAAATGGATCACTGAGAACAAAACCAAGCTTCTGCCCGTCCTCTGACCTGACCCCTAAAGCCGGGAGACCTGAAGAGAAGCAGCACCAACACGGAACGCTGGGAATCTGAGGAATCTGAGAGATCTGGATGAAGGAATGGTCTCTGATCTCTTGTCAGGTGTTCTCCAAACTCAAACTCAGAGCTGTTATCTTGGCAAAAGGACGTTGCAATAATTGTGGATGTGAACTAGAGAAAAACACAAAAGGTGAGCAATATCAATTTCTAACCACTTTCAATTGTTTTACTTCAATGATAGGTTAGAATTTTGGGATTTTTAATGAAAGATCAAATGAATAAACTATGCAGATTTATTTTCAGAGCCTCCTGATCAAGATTACTAAGGGTTCCAATATTAGTGGAGGGCACTGATATAGACACACACACACACACACACACACACAATTTTATATCTATTTTAATTAAATATAAGCACCGGCATGGGTAAACTGCAAAACAGAGCAAAAAAGAAGAAAATAGGCTGCCGAAACAGCATTGGTTGACTTGAGCTAATATTGTTATGTCTATCAAATCATGTTTGGTGCCACTAATAGTGCAGAATTTTATATGTCAACTTTAAAGACTTAAGGTAAAAATAAACTAACAAAAAGGGGTGAACGATAGTTATATTAAACCAGTTTATGGAGAGAAAGAGACGAGAGCTGATCAAGCACCCTCTCTCTATCCCTCTCAACACAAGTCTCTATTTACACTCATAACCCCTCAGCTGGGCTGTTGTTCGCCACTTCACTTGATCAGTTCTATTCACTCCTGTTCAACAGTTCTCTCTCCTCATCCTCTCTCTCCCTCTCGTTCACCATTCATAGTCCAGGTCTCTGTGGATGTGTGACGGCGCATATGTATGTAATCATATCTATATAGACTGCTAATGAGCTTATTGGAGCACAGACAACACACAGCGTACTCTGGCACACACACACACACGCCTCAGGGGCCGCCACAGGGAAGGGTGAAATTAACATAATCTATCCTATTCATGCTCACATTCTCCTCTTTGTTTGCAGTAAATGAACTCAAACCCTTGACACCATGACTGTAAAACACCCACATACACACAGTCCTGCTTCACAAAGGACAATCAGATATGAAACTTTCACTAAACTGACAGAAGAGCAACAATGACGTGATACAGTGATATATCAGCAAGACCAACTGAGCCATTGATATTTGGCTAATTTGAGTGTATCAGTTAATAACCTTGTCTGCTTCACAGATTCACCAGTTGGTTAAGGTTTGGCTGGTTAGCATAGCTCTTGCTGCTAGATGCCATAGGCTATTTGCTACACATTTTGGCAGCTCATTCAAAGGTGCAGGTTTAGGAACGACCTATAAAATGAGAGCCCTCTTTCTGCCAGCAGTACTGTGTCCTCCACTGATGTTACCAGTGCACTCTGGGTACTGTATGATTCTCTGGTTAAAAAGCATCTGCCAAATGAAAGAGAATAAAGGAAGCTCAGCACTTTTCTGGGGACCTACACAGTGCTGAAACAGGCACTTCTGTTTGATTGGTTCCGAGATTTGGGAATATAGCACAGATGCACACACACACACACATATATACAGAGGAAGACAAATCTGAAATTAACTGTCACTCCGACGAGATGAGGTATCTTACTGTCACACACAAAACGTTTTTACTCCGTTTACTCATGTTAATAATATATACATATGTGTATATACAGTGGGTACGGAAAGTATTCAGACCCCCTTAAATTTTTCACTCTTTGTTATACAGATTTATTAAAAACAGAAAAACTGAAATATCACATGGTCCTAAGTATTCAGACCCTTTGCTCAGTATTTATTAGAAGCACCCTTTTGATCTAATACAGTCATGAGTCTTTTTGGGAAAGATGCAACACGTTTTTCACACCTGGATTTGGGGATCCTCTGCCATTCCTCCTTGCAGATCCTCTCCAGTTCTCTCAGGTTGGATGGTAAACGTTGGTGGACAGCATTTTAGGTCTTCTCTCAAGAGAGCTCAATTGGGTTTAGTCAGGGCTCTGGCTGGGCCATTCAAAAACAGCCACAGAGTTGTTGTGAAGCCACACCTATTTTAGCTGTGTGCTTAGGGTCATAGTCTTGTTGGAAGGTAAACCTTCGGCAAAGTCTGAGGTCCTGAGCACTCTGGAGAAGGTTTTCGTCCAGGATATACCTGTACTTGGCCACATTCATCTTTCACTCGATTGCAACCAGTCGTCCGTCCCTGCAGCTGAAAAACACTCCCACAGCATGATGCTGCCACCACAATGCTTCACTGTTGGGACTGTATTGGACAGGTGATGAGCAGTGCCTGGTTTTCTCAACACATACCACTTAGAATTAAGGCCAAAAAGTTCTATCTGGGTCTCATCAGACCAGAGAATCTTATAACTCACCATCTTGGAGTCCTTCAGGTGATCTATGCGGGCTTTCATGTGTCTTGCACTAAAGAGAGGCTTCCGTCGGGCCACTCTGCCATAAAGCCCACGACTGGTGGAGGGCTGCAGTGATGGTTGACGTTCTACAACTTTCTCCCACCTCCCGACTGCATCTCTGGAGCTCAGCACAGTGATCTTTGGGTTCTTCTTTACTTCTCTCACCAAGGCTCTTCTCCCCCGATAGCTCAGTTTGGCCGGACGGCCAGCTCTAGGAAGGGTTCTGGTCGTCACAAACGTCTTCCATTTAAGGATTATGGAAGCCACTGTGCTTTTAGGAACCTTAAGTGCAGCAGAAAAATTTTTTGTAACCTTGGCCAGATCTGTGACTTGCCACAATTCTGTCTCTGAGCTCTCAGGCAGTTCCTTTGACCTCATGATTCTCATTGCTCTGACATGCACTGTGAGCTGTAAGTTCTTATATAGACAGGTGTGTGGCTTCCTAATCAAGTCCAATCAGTATAGCCAAACCAGCGGACTCAAAATGAAGGGTAGAAAAAAAAAA
The DNA here is from genome assembly GCA_018155175.1 of Sinocyclocheilus anophthalmus. NCBI lineage: Eukaryota > Metazoa > Chordata > Actinopteri > Cypriniformes > Cyprinidae > Sinocyclocheilus > Sinocyclocheilus anophthalmus. The sequence goes on along the minus strand of JADLZN010002488.1, from coordinate 621,659 downwards.
AAAAAAACAAAAACCATCTAAAGGATGATGCAGAAGAAATGGACAGCACCTGAGTTAAATATCTGAGTGTCACAGCAAAGGGTCTGAATATTTAGGACCATGTGATATTTCAGTTTTTTCTTTTTTGATAAATCTGCAAAACTGTCAACAATTCTGTGTTTTTCTGTCAAAAATTAGATATATGGGGTGCTGTGTGTACATTAATAAGAAAAAAAATTAACTTAAATGATTTAGCAAATGGCTGCAATATAACAAAGAGTGAAAAATGTAAGGGTGTCTGAATACTTTCCGTACCCACTGTTATACACACACCACACACACACACCACCTATATATTATATATATATATCGAATATCCAACACCGCTGCATGTCGGTTAGCAGGGATGTCGCAGTAAATAATGATAAATATGTAAAATACGTGCTATTGTGAAATATTATTAACATTTAAAACAACTATTTTCTATTTGAATAAATTTAAAAATGTAATTTATTCCTGTGATGCAAAGCTGAATATTCAGCATCATTAATCCAGTCTTCAGTGTCACATGATCCTTCAGAAATTATTCTAATATGCTAACTTGCTGCTCAAGAAACATTTCTTAATATCAATGTAGAAAACAGTTGTGCTGTTTTTTTCCCCAGGATTTTTTGATGAATAGAAAGTTCAAAAGAACAGCATTTATTTGAAAAGGAAATATTTTGTAACATTATAAATATCTTTACAGTCAGTTTTAATCAATTCAATGGGTCCTTTCTGAATAAGTGTTCAAAAACTCTGATACAATTTCATCCCGTCCTTCATTACTGATGAGAATATTTAAAAGCAAACTCTGCCCCCTAGCGACACATACTGTTTAGTGCAATTGCTCCATATTCCATATTCCACAAGTATTCATGTAAAGTTTCAAAGTATCATTCTATTTTCTGAATCACTGAAATGCATAACTCTGGATACTGTCAAGACAAACTTTTTTTTTTCTAGCAGTCACATAGCAAACATATTCTTTATTATTTTTTTAAGCAAACTCATAAAACAAAATATTCAAAACAAATATAAAAATGAAAATTTTTCATTGACTTCTGGGGGACTGAAGATGATTAATTTCTTTCATCATTCAGTCCAAAAAAAAAAAAAGTGTTTCCCGTTCTCTATTTGTCGAGGGCTAATTCAATCTGAACCGCTCATACAACGTCTTTCACAAATTCTAAGAATGATTGTTTCATAATCGCATGACCATGTGCAATGTCGTGGCGGCCGTGTGTGACATCACAGCCTATGTATTTTATGAAATCACATAATCGGATGCTCTGTATGATCTTTATGGTCATAGTCAAACATGTCATTTCAAAGTTGAGAAACAACTGTCTGATGTTGCACTGCATTTTCAGGCCATATGTTACATTCTGCTCAGATTAACTGCATGGTCATGTCATTTCATATAATGATATTAAAGGCCATCTCATACAAATCTTTTGTCATAGATACAACTGAAATACTAGGCAAAATGATGTTTCAACAGTGAGCAAGAAAGTTTAAAGTGAAGAATAGTCTATACGTGCTGAACTGGTGTCACCTAGCTGTCTAAAAACAAAGGCTTGCGAGTAAAGTTAGTAGGATATATGGAAGCACTGGTTATGGATTATTAGTGGTGTTTGTTGAAACAAGAATTACTATTACTATTCCGCATACTTAGGGATCTGAACAAACTCCTAAGCCTAAATATTAAACTTAAAAACTATTAGACTATCATAGGAACTTGGAGGTGAGCTCTTCTGAGTAAGCAATTGCATAGAAATGCACTAAAAAAAACTCTGCACCCACATAGCAACATCCTAGCAACCACTGTCAAACCCTGTCATCATTGAGTTTTGCACTGGCAAGCACTACTTACTAGAATAGTCGCCCAAAATAAAAATGCTGATGTACGCACCCTCTGGCCCAAACAGATGACCGAGTTTGACAAAAAAAATTACTTTCACTGGAACAAATGTGAAGATATTTAGCATCACATCACTTGCTCACCAATGGGTCCTCTGCAGTGAATGGGTGCCATCAGAATGAGAGTCCAAACAGCTGATAAAAACATCACAATAATCCACAAGTAATCCCCACCACTCCAGTCCATAAAGTCATCTCCTATGAAGCGAAAATCTGTGTTTGTAAGAACCAAATCGATCATTAAGACACTTTTAACCTCAAACGTTGCTTCCGACTTAAATGAGTCCTCTAAGGTCTTGCGGTTTCTTACAAACGCACAACTTTTCACTTCACATGATGTTAGATGATGGACTGGAGTTGTGTGCATTACTTGTGGATTATTGTGATGTTTTTATCAGTTGTTTGGACTCTCATTCTGACGGCACCCATTCACTGCAGAGGATCCACTGGTGATGTAATGCTAAATTTCTCAAAATCTGTTCCAATGTTCATCTACATCTTGGCTGGCCTGAGGATGAGATCCATTTCAAACTAATTTTCATTTTTGAGTGAACTATTCCTTTAAGGCAGTATACAAAATGTATATTGTTCTTTAATAAAACCTTGAGAAATAAATGTATAAAGAATGTAACGACAACAATCTATACAACTAGACCCATTTGTAATAACATTTTGACTTGAATTCTTTGGCCAACCTATCCACAACACTAAAAACGCTCTTTGATAAACTATTTGTGCAAATATCCAGCAGACCAGTAACGTGATTCAGCTTTCGGTCGCCAGCGCTTCCCGTAACTCCTGCTCACCTAACGCCCCATTCTGTTGCAAATCCCACCTCTTACTGTCTCCTTCTCTCTATCTTCTCCTCCCTTAACCCTTTTTTAAAAAAAACATTCTACCTTCACTATTCTCTCTCTCTCCTGCCTTGCCCTCGTCGCTCCTGTGTCCTGATTGGTTCTAGATCTGCTCCACTTGCTGACTCGACATTCCACAGCTGGCCACAGCACCGTTTCACCTCGAGGCCTTGCCAAGAGCCGAAGGAAAAAAGGAAGGCAAGAAAATATGGAAAAGTTACGAGCTGAAAAGAATGAGAGAAAGTACAGATAAAAGAACAACGTTTAAGTTTCATTCCCTGAACTGTTTGGATTCAGATTTTACATGAGCTCATCATACCGGCTGAGATCAAGCAAACGGTTACAGTGAGGTCAGACTTCCTGTTGGGCAGCTCTGTGTTCACCATGTGATTAGAGAGAGAGATATGGCGGTGCTTGGGACAGGCTCATTCTCATGCACTTTCATCTGTCTATTTCTGTCCGCATTAATCCATGAGGGACCTGCATTCTGACCCAGAGAACATCAAATTCAGCTGCAAAAATTTAAAAAAATCATCAAAACAGTCACAACAAATCACTTCAAAAGTCACAGTCTGAAAAAAAAAATACTGTTGTGGTGTTACCTTGTAGTTTGTGTGATTGTGTGTTCTCATAGTCTGGAAGTTTAATGGAAGTTCAAGTCAATGTGATATTTGGGGGGACTTTGATCCCTTTTGGCACTAAAGAATAACTATGACATACAGTACATGAAAAAAATATGCATATAAACTGAATTTCCATAACCGGACAAAGACGAACAAAAAACAATCTTCCACACTAGCCAATCCAAACAGCTCCTCTGAGATTATGAAATTTGATTGGTTGACAGGCTTAAATGGATGTGAAAGAGTTTTGCCTCTGTTGATTTTGGTTGATCGTCTGCTGCGTTCTACACAGCTCTCTCAACATCTCTGGAAAAAAATAAACACAAAAACAAAACCGCAGCTCTTTTTTCTTCTTCTTTAAACATAAATTCTCTGTCAGTTGCTGCCATAGCAGATTTGTTTTCCTAGGTGTTTTGAATCAGTTTGAACATATCCAGCATTATTCGCCCTGTTCGTTTAACTCCATGTCTGAAACGAGAATGTTTTTTTCAGCTTCTTCGGAGGGGGCGGAGTTAGTGCGGCTGTACCGAGCGCTCTCGTAGGCGCCCGTGGAGCCGAAGCTCCGCCTACGATACAGATAAATCCCTCCCACCACCAGAGCAATCAGAACGAGTGCTGCAACCAGGACCTGAATTAATACATGGAGATGGTCGACCACAGCTGGAAGAAAGAGAGAAAAAAATATTTAAACAAAACATTCAAAACAACTTCATGGGTGTTCATTTAATACATGTTTTTCAACTTTGTCAACATATTTTAGGTAAATATGAGGTTAAAAAATTATTAGAACTTACAATGAACTACAGGCTCTGCTGTGGTTCCTATTAAAAAAAGAAAGAAAGAGGAAAATGTGAATTATTATATTGTATATTATAATTAAAATAGGATTTCTGTCATACATTCTCAGCTATTTTTTCCCTGAGGTAAGGCTATAATTGCTGCGTTCAAGTCGCTCCTGGAGCGGTCCTGCACTTACGAGTTGATCAAGTCGTAATTACACGTCAGTTGCGTTCAAGTCATTAGTCGGCTTACAATAGGTCTTGTTACCTGCTTTTATAGATTACAAGATAAATACAACAGGTGTCTTCGCCTTTTTGTGAGAAAAAAAAAAAAAAAAACTGGGATTTCGCTGCGTAAGACAACACATGACCGAGTTAGTTTATAAGACAACTAACCTATTCAATTTAAACAAAAATTATCGTGAACTACAACGTTTCAGCCAGCGCTTCCCGCCATGTTTCTCATTGACACGCCCCCAACTCGGAAACTCAGGGCTTGAAGAAAATTTTGAGTTTCCCACTCGTTATAACGACTTTGTGGTGGCGTTCATGTGAATTCAACTCGTAAATACGATCTATCCTACATGACTTGAACGCACCATTAAACAAAGTTTTTTTTTGGACATTTCTCATCATGTCCATGGCCATTTTTCACCTGCTTATTGGCCCTTAGAACAATACTGTGCTTTTATTGCTGTGCCTTTGAGACTTCTATGCAAACCAGTAATATTAATTATGTGTTATTATAGTACTCATTCATTTTGAATGAGATTTTTTTATTTCATTTGTTTAGGTTCTAATTTTAAATTAGAACCTAATTGTAAAATAATCCATGTGACAGTGGTTCATCTGCAATTATACAAAGCTACGAGTAATACTTCTTGTGCAACCCCCCCCCCCCCCCACTTGATTCAACAATTCGTCTCCTCCACCGTAGCGCCATTTTGGAGAATATCAGCTGGACGTTAACAGCGTATGCTGTTCTGTGTCATCTGTCAATCAGCTATCGGATACGCTGTTTTTCGTTCAGATCAAATCACAACAACGTAGGAAACAGATCCGGCGTGACGCAGCTGACACAGAACAGCATATGTTGTTTACATCCAGCTGATACTCTGCAAAATGGAGAGTTATTGTTTAATAAAGTCGTTTTTTGGGGGGGGTTTTGCGCACAAAAAGTATTCTTGTAACTTTGTAAAATTGCGGTTGAAACAACTGATGTTCACATGGATTATTTTACCAATCTCCATGCTACTTTTCTGGACTTGGGAACATTTCAGTTACGTTGCTGTCTATGCAGGGTCAGACAGTTCTCAAGATTCCATCAAAAATATCTTAATTTAATTGTTCCGAAGATGAACGAAGGTCTTACAGGTTTGAAACCGACGATGAGGTAGGGCAATAATAACATACGAATTTTCATTTTTGGGTGAACTATCCCTTTAATTATTGCCCTGAAGGTGGAAATGAGGTTATTCAGTGCTTTAGCTCTTTTCTTATAGCCACTTTCTATTTTGTGAAGCTCAACAATCTTGTTCTGCACATCAGAACTATATTCTTTGTTTTACTCCTTGTGATAGATGATTAAGGGAATTTGGCCTTTGTGTTCCTCATATTTATAATCCTGTGGAACAGGAAGTCATGGATGGACAATTTCATACTCCTAGTCACCCTGGTGTGCTATAAAAAATTTAAATATGAATGGGAATATACTTCAGAGATATTTTACGCATAAGAATTTCTAGGGGTGCCAATAATTATGGCATTTAAGAAAAACAATTATTTTCCCCCCACTTTCAATTGTTTTACTTCAATGAAAGGTTAGAATTTTGTGAATTTTTTTAATGAAAGATCAAAAAGATAAACTATGCAGATTTATTTTCACAGCCGCCTTTGCTCATATTTACCAAGGGTGCCAATTTTAGTGGAGGGCACTGTATGTGACGTTCCATACCTCGTGGTCGTTTACAGATGACTCCATGTGTGCGGTTTTTGCAGGACCCAGGTCTCCAGAGGCCTGTGTTGCTCTGAACCCAGAAGCAGCTGTTGGCAGACAGCATGCTCAGATTAGCGTCCTGCTGCTCCCAGTTACTGTAGTCCACTACTTGACTGTCTGACCACTCCAGACTGCCTTCTGTGGAATCAAACACATACACACAGGTCTGGATAAAGGAGATCCAAATTGCAGGTCAATAAAGGAAACAAGTGTTATTCATTAAACTTCTTGCCTTTGGAGTTAAAGATCATTCCAAGCCAAGCGCCGTGAGCCTGTTGTTGAAAACTTTGCATGTGCTCCCACACAAAACTGTTCTCGTTTTCATCTAATATTGACAACAGCTTAGCTCCCACTAAGAAAGGAAAAAACAAGATTACTTGAGTTTATTGTGTGTAATATGTTCCTGTGCCGATTTTGTTGGTTTTTCCTGTATGTGGACGTTACCTTTGTTACACATGCGTGTGGCCTCATGTTTAAATTGCAGCTCGTGGAGGATGAACGAGTAGCAGTGATTTCTGAAAGGAACCCAGGACCAATTACCTACAGGCTCTGGGCAAAAACCCGGATACATCCACCTGTGGTCTATTGTTCTCTCTGACACAGGAACAGAACAACCAAAAGGCTATTAGAACACACCTGCAAAATTTGTGCAAAAATAACACCACAGACAGATCCAAACACACAAGTTACATCTAAAATAGAATACCAGAACTGTATGCGCCATTGCTGTTATTGTTAATTAAAACTAAAACTATTAAAAATCAATTTTGGTAATTGAAGTAAAGTTGAAATAAAATAAATAAATAAACTTAAAAAAAAAACTTTAAGAAATGTTATAATAATGTTATAATAGTATATAAATAATTCTAAAATAAATCTGGTATACACTGAATATTGCCTGTTATTATATAAAATAGCATAGAAACTCTGTGTCCCAATTAAATGATGAGTCAACCTTGGATGCATACTGCACATTTCAGTCAGTGTTATAGGCTACTTCATTTGGAAATTCAATGCAAACACAAAATGTACATACTGCATACCACACAAACAGTACTAGTAGTACGGTAGTATTCAGAAGCATATTCTAACATTTTCCTACCCATGTTAATTTCACAGATGGCATTTAATTTTGTATTACAAGCAGCCACAGTCCACTGGCCCTTGACGGTCATGTGACCACATCCATACATTTGATTAGGCTCTCCATCCTGCCAGTCACTGAATGTGAGCTCCTCTTCACCCAACCATGTGTAGCTCCGAGCCTGGAAATACAAGAAGCTTTTGCTGAAGCTCTGACATGTCAGAGGAAGAGACATACAACATGCACACAATGTCTCACCCCGTCATTGTGTAGTCCAATCCAGGAGGGTTTGCGGAACGTGCTGAGGAGGAGGGTGAGGTAGGCGTGCTGCCGAGGATCCCGTACCGCTGCCAGTGTTCCATTAATGGAGTCACACAAATACAGTGCTCCACGCCAGTCCAGAGGCTTCTGCAAAATCCGGTACTGCACGCCATCAAATTCTAATGGACCATCTAATGATGGGGGAAGAGAGTCCACACCAGGGGGCAAGGCAGGGTCTGGAAACACATGCACACAGGGTATTTTAGTGGTTCAGGGTATATAATACAATGCATATTTGTGTGAGCATGTGAATTTGAGATATTCCTGTACCTTTATCTTTCATGCAGATGAAGCCGTGTTTCTCTGCATCACACCTGCGAGACGCCCACATGCCCATCATTCGGGGAGGACTACCATGGAGAAGCACTATGCAGTTACCCTAATGGGACACACACACACACACACACACACACTCAGATTGATTGGTGGATGCCTGAATTTATACATGATAGGTAATTTAGACAGACAGACAGACAGACAGATCCAGTACCGGGCTTTTCATTTGTCTGTGTCGCTACTGGTTCCCAGGGTTCCGGGGTGCAGTTAGTGTAGCAGAGTCAACTCAGGGGGGGGGGTTCAAACCACCTGAACTGAGCCTGTGATTCTGAATGAACCGGCGCATCCACTAGCAGGAACTGCTGTTGGGCAGCAGAGTCACAAGGAATGCTGATAAGAGAGCGAAAGAAATAGATCAAATGTGCAGATTTAAGAAGTGCCGTTTCCACTGACAAAAAACAATTTATGCAACACAATTGATGGCCGTAACGGCCAATCCCAATTGGATCACTTACAGTCGCCAATATTCTAAAAGTTTCCTCTAATGATTCTTCTACTTTCACATTTTTTGTACTTTTCTTTTTTTGTGTGAACTATCAATTTATTGTAACATAGCTTCCCTTCTGTGGTGTGTGTGTCTCTGAGTGCATGGGTTGATTTAAAACGCCTGAACCCTGTGGTTTGGCACTGTCACTAGTGTGGCTCTATATGTCAGACACGTCTTGGATGCAGATTCCCAAGTGCTACGACTCGACAGCTCCTCTCCAAACACCTTATAACACTGTTAGAACGAGGAAAAAAACTGAATTCAGAGATTACTGACGTAAGAAAATGTGCAACGTGAATATTTCTGTAAGAAAGTCATTTTAAAAATAATAATTTTTGCTAGAGCTGTATTTTCTTACATTCCAAATGAAAAAAAAGTAATCAAAATGTAATATCTTGCTTCACCACAAGAATAATTTTCCCTTTTGGCTGCCGTTGCCAAGCAATCTGATTTGTACACCCCCTCCTCTCCAAAAAATCTGTCAAATATAGATAACTTTTCTTGATCTAATCAATTCCTGACAAAATCAAGTCCCGCCTAACATATTTCTCAATGAATATCCCATTTCACATAGAAATATGTCACATTACAAAAGTAAAATAAAATGTGAGACTGTTTCACAATGAGTTTTAGGTAGACTTTGAAAGACTAATGATTGCAATTACTTTAAGTCAATGTAATCTTAAATTTCTTAAAAATATATATAAAATGTATAAAGTTTATATACAGTATAGAAAAACAGATGTTCCAAAATGATTGCAATTACTTTAAGTCAATGTAATCTTACATTTCTTTAAAAAATATATAAAATGTATAAAGTTTATATACAGTATAGAAAAAACAGATGATCCAAAAAGGTTTTATTATCCAAATAATCAGCAAAACTAAATTTGAATCCAAACTGAGCTAACTGCAAAAGACTGTAGAAAAGAAAAACTTTGTTTCATTCTTGCAAGTGTAATAATGTATAAAAGCAGATAGGCTGTGGGAGTGAATTTTCACCTTGTGTAGAAAAGGACTCCAGCCCTGGGGGCAGCCGGCAGGTATGAGAGGAGGAGCGGGTGTGGGAGGGATGGTACCCGTCACATTCACCCTCTTACACACATACGGCAGATCGATGTGACACCTCTGGTCTGACCAGTCACCTGAGAGAACATTGAAGTAATTACTAAACTCACTGCTGTTCAATCACATTTCATTCCCCAAAATAACTTCAAAAATTCTGAACATTAAATCTGTGCACTCTTTTTAAGTTTACTTAAATAGTGCAGTCAAAACCGGTGCATGTCAAATTCAAGGAGGAGATAACATATTTTCTGATTCTATATGTGTGTAAAAGTAACCAAACCTTTTGAGGCGGAGATTTGGATACATTTGGGCTCTTTGCTAATTGGTCGAGGCTGTCCTAGTCCCCAGGACACATAATTGAGCACAGAATGATCAGACCACCTTAATCTCCCGTCGTTCTTAAAACTGTGTAAACCAATCCACCATAGGTCATTTTCTTTGCGGGACATCTGGACACAGTTAACATGCAATTCTTGGTTAGTATTGTAAATACATTTTATATAGCATTAAGATTAAGCGCATATAGCCTTAAATAAACCCATCCCAAAATGAAATTGACAGTTTACTTTTTCATTTTCAACTCCATATTACTTTCTATGTTCTGAGACACACAAAATTATACTTATAAACTCTCAGAGAAAAAGGTACAAAATCTGTCACTGGTGTTGTACCCTTTCAAAATGTACTAATTTGTACCCTTTAAGTATTAATATGTACCTTTAAGGTACTAATATGCGTCATTTAGGGGTAAATAAGGTACAAAAGTGTGCCTTTTAACAAGGTACAGCCACAGCTTTTGTACCTTACCTTTGTGGGTGAACTGATGGTTTAACTGTTGTCAATTTAATGTCATAAGCAGACCTCTTAGAGGAGAGTGTTTGGTTGTGTCTGCTATGTGTGCTTACCTTGCGTAAAGTGCTAACCAAAAACTGATTCTCCTTAGGAGAGTGCATGGAGACCAGGGAGGCTTCGAACCAGGAGCAGATCCTCTGAGCCTGGTCCCACGTGGAGCGATGTTCAAACATTTTATATGGGCCTCCTCAAAATCAACCCACTCTAAACCAGTGTCTACACACACAAATGTACAATAATGTCACATTACTGAGATTCTAAATCATATTAAGCTCACAAACAAATTTGTGAAGCTTTTTCTTTTGATAATATTACAGTCTTATATTCTCAAAGGCAAGAAAGAGTGCACTGCTGCGACAGACCTTCATGGCTCTCAGGTTCCTCTTCCACCTTCCCTTTTGGTATTTTGCAGATCCAGTCTAGCTCAGACTCACAGTGTGATACCAGCCAGTTGGTGTCAGCCATGTTAGCTGCTCCACACTCAGCAGACCCATAATTCCCCCTGCCAAAGTTCTGATACGTCACCTGAAAGAGAGAAAAAAAGACTTTTACATGTTAGAATTGCTAACAAAAAGCTGCTATGTAGGTACAATGTTAAAGAAATGGAAGCACAAAACAAAACCATGCTACTTTGATATTTGCGCTAGTAGTGAAAGATATTTTTTATGGCAGTGGTTCTCAACCAGGGGGCCAGGGACCAGGGGGCATCAGCATACTTACAAAGTGCCCTCAAGATTACTTAAAATGATTTTGATTTCGCAAGAGACAACGGTGTACCAGTTCTAATGCCATGGTGAAAGTTTGAGCAAAACATGCTAACTGTTCTGCCTTTGACTGCACAGACAAGCAAAGAACACTATTTACAGTCCCAGCCTCAAAGGAGACAACAGAGCAGTGGATTTATTGAGTTATTTACTGTATATTTCTGGCTGCTTACGACAAATCTAATTATACACATGGACTGCGGATTTAGTTCCTCAGCCATTTACCTTCAATAGGACATAACGCGATACTCTGTTGTAACATCGTTGGGTTTTTATAACTAAACTTGTGTGTGAATGAGAACTTAGTTTAGTAAGAGATTCTGATGGTATGATAACCTTAGATAAAAAAAAAATATCACGGTTTCACGGTATTGCGTTACAGGCGTCTTAAAATGTTATTTTAAATGTCTTCCAGCTGAACAGTCTTTTATTTTTAAGAAACATATAGAACATTTTGGAACAGTAAATATTTCAGGCTAAATAATTAGAATAAATAATTAAATTCTTCTTAATTAAATGCAGTCACTTAAGTGAGCCTAAACCTGCAGCTCAACAATAATCAGAACATAAATAAATTATTTTCTGTAAAAAAAAGATTCCCTATAAATGAAAAAAATGCAGTCATTTAAGTGAGCCTAAACCTGCAGCTCAATAATAAAAAATATAATCAAAACATAATTTCTGTAAAAAATAAAATAAAAAAATGTATAAAAAATGCATGCATAAACCTGCAGCCCAACAAGGTTTTTGAAGACATGCTCACTTTCTACACATTCATCTTTCAGTCCAAGATATGATGCAGGAATGTTCACCTTTCCCAGATTAAGTTTGGAGTCTTTAAAAAAAATGCTATGTTTTGGACGGTGAGGTATCGAGATGTGTGCACATACTACCACAGAAGGAAAGGACTTGCAAACAGTGGTAAAAAACAAAGTTTTTTGTTTTTTAAATGCGTGATTTTGAACAGATGTAAACAATGGCAGGAGGCTTAAACGTATAGACGTGATACCAGCTAAATTTAATTATTGTACTAAATCACAGAAAAATACAGTACGTACTTTAGACTTCTATTCCTCACTCTGTGAAGTAACGTGAGGGAGGAAACTATTTGACATTTATCTAGTTAATTAGCCCTTGTTATCTGCCTCGGTAGCAAGCCAAATAGTATTTATTTCAGCACTGAAACAAACGGCGGGTGGGTCTTTGTCTTGATCGGGGGTGAAAGAGGGACACAGATATGTAGTTTATGTTCGACTTGGAAGTATTTATTTAGTCAAAATTAACGAGTCTGCGGCTTAACGTTTCATCTGTACGAACAATCATGTGTATCTGAACATTGTTAGTGTAGGCTTACCCTAAAAAAAAGAAAAAAAAAAAAAAAAAAAAAAAGCGAGCCTAAACAAAAAAAAAACCGCAAAAAATTCCCATATGACAGACATCGTCTTTTTCGACGGGGGAAAAAGTTCCAGGGATTCATCTCCTACGGCCATCCCACACACAGGTGACTCTGCTCGCACCAACCGGAGGAGGAGTGTTGGGCGTGTGACTCGTTATGCTCTTCGCTGCACACAACTGAGGGAGTCCTGTACTTTCCGTCTTTGACGACACGTAAAAAACTGCGCATACCGCAGGAACGGTATAACGAAAATTTTTAGTGGTTTTGAAACAGTGATTTTTCCAAACCGCGGTATACCTTGAAACCCGTTATCGTCCCATGCCTAGTACTCACATGCTGTGACAGCCGCCGTGTGCCAGGTGTGTGCACTCAGAAAACCGTATATAAGAAGTTTAAACTCATATGGTTTAAAACACATGATCTCCTCTTCAAAGGGCAGCGATTAAACATGATAATCAGAACCAAAACAGATGTTTTTTAGCAGGTACCAGCTGTAAAGGCACAGCTCTATTCTGGAAAAGGGGGCGGGGAGCAGCAGCTCATTTGCATTTAAAGAGCCAGGCACTAAAAACAGCTTGTTTCTGCTTCCACTTAAAATAGGCATTTTCAAAATGTTATAAATGATCTGTGGAGTATTTTGAGATTAAACTTCACAGACACATTCTGGTGACACCAGAGACCTATTACATATTGTAAAAAGGGGCATAATTGGTCTCCTTTAAAACTAAAACTATAGCATGATCTTCCTTATCTTGATTTACCCATTCAAATGCTGCTTTTATCTTTGAAGAATTGGGATTCTCATGGTCTTGGAAAACCTGGATATGTGAGAAAGCCTGATTTTAATAGTTCTAGACCTGGAAAAGTCATAAAAATGAACTCGATAGGGATTTTTATAATGAATATAAATTTGACCAGTTATGCAAAGCTCTAAAATAATTTATTTTTAATATATTGAATATGTTTATTAAATCCGATTACATTTTTATGAAAGCTTTAAGTTTTGAATCCTGAAATGAAATTATTTTTAATTATAATTATTATATTGTCTTTTAATTTAGGATAGCGGTAACGATAATATACATAACTATAGTAAGTACTGCCCTATATGATAAAATACGTTTTGGGCCTTCAAATATTAATATGGGGGCCTTGGAGTCAAAAAGGCTGACAACACCTGCTCTATGGATATCTAGTACATTTTTTTCCAACTTTTATTTATTTGTCTTATATATGTCCACAGGCCCATGGATAATGTTTCAGAAATGTGTTCCTCTTAAATCATACTGAGTATCATTAATCATCATGAACTATTATTAAAATAGCCATCAATGTTATTAAAATATTAAGTATATACACATACACACTGGTGTAGTACAATGAAATACAATAAAAATGTACAGTATTTTAAGAAACTCACAGCTGATCCATCACCCCATGTCCAACTGTCACTATTCCTGCGGGAAATTCCGATCCACAGCCAGTGCTGCTCATGATCCTCTGCCTCCCTGCCCAAACAGAGCTGTTAGACACTGCTATACCTTTAACAGGCCCACAAGAAGCATCCGGTTCAAAGTCTTAACTTATCTTAAACATAAACTTAACCTCAAAATATTCTGTCTAGTTGTATCTGAGAGTAAAAACTGATGAATAAAGGAAATTTTAATAATTCTCACACAAATCATGCCCTCATTCATTACAAACACACACAGTGTTGCTTTAGGGCTGGATTTTAGAAACGTACCCGAAAGCCTCATGGAGGATCTGGAAGACATAGGTCTCTTCCTCTGGCGTACTGAAGCTGGCAAGCTGAGCTCCATGTTTCTGGCAGAACTTGTGAGCTTGAATCCAAGTCAATCTCTTCTCCAGTGCACCTGCATGAAAGACCTACAAAAGCACAGCGATGAGTTGACCACACACCCCAATACAGGCAAACACACAGACACCACACCAGGACTGGCCAAAATTCAAAATGTAAGAATTTGTTCACTTCTTGAATTGAATGGACACACTCACAGGATGTTGAACTCGATTTGAAATGGAATGACAGGAAGAAGAATTTACTGAATTGTAACTCAAAAACTTTTATGATTGTTAATTTTGTGATGAATTTGCAATCATTAATTATTACTTTTTATTCCCTGATATGTAAAGCCAATTAAAACTGATTTTATTACTGTCAAAAAAATGAAAAATAAATAAAAAATTAATACAGCTATCAAAGAAAAAATATTTTTTAAAGCATAATTTGCCTTTTTGAGCATCAGTGAATGTTTGCAGCTTTTGTAATAGTTGTGCATGAGTCCCTCAATTGTCCTCAGAGTGCAAAGATGGATCTCAAAATCATACAGCCACAGCTGGAAATCAAATATGCAGAAGATGCTGGAAAACCAAATGTGCAGGGCTGACGGTCGCTTTTTTCTGAAAACAGTTTTCTGAAGTGGAAGTGATTGGAACTGCTCAGGACAAACATGTCTCATTAACACCTAAACAAACATGAAAACAGTCATGAATCATCCAGGTAACAGCACAGAGTATTAAGAATCAGGGTCTTTTTTTTATAATTTTGTTAAATAACTCGTGAGTATTTTGTTTTTTGACCTATATGTAAACATCTGTTATGTGAAGTAGCTTATTCATGACCCTTTTTATTTTGTTAAAATTATTAACATTTTCATAGATTCTGCATGAAAAATCTGCAGAAATGTATGTTAAACTAGAGCAATCCGGGAAAATAAAATATTATTGTCAGACTTTGTTCCGTGTTTTGTGTGTCTTGCTCCCCATGGGGAAAAGGGAAGGGAGGACCTTCCTATGATTGCCCATATTTGGTTAGTATTCCTGTTCTTCCCTATTCTGTATGATATTGATTACCAAGGTGTTTCGGGCCCAGTTTTTTATTTCCATGAGTAACCCGGAGAGTAGTGGTCTCGTAGGCCTCTCCTCATCACGTCATGTTTTTAAATAGTGTTCCCTGTCTTTAGTTCGGCGTCCGGTATTGTACATGTCTACCCGTGTTATGTGTGTTTTCCTTGTTCCCTGGATGGCATTAAAGCTTGTTGGTTTGAATTCTACTCCTCGTCTCTTTGCTCCTTCGTCTCCGTGCTTCACACAGTAGCACAACGTGACAATATCCCGGACCAACAAGAAGTTAAGCGGCGTCAGTCCCACCCGTGTTTGTTTTCCGCCTTTTGTGAAAGTTTTTGTTTCCCTGGTGTTAGAAAACACTCTCTGTCTGTATTGGTTCCAGATGTTTTCACCCTCCTTTTCTTCTCTCCTTCTCTGCTCGCCCTCCCTGTACAGCACTGTTGTTTTCTCTCTGAATCCCCCTCCTCCATCTGTTCTCGCTCTCTCTCTCTTTTATGATGTTTTAATGTCTCTTACTCATATTCAAGGTACTCACATGCACGCACTATGTATGCCTTAGCTTTCTTGGTTCAAATGCTCGAAGAAGGAGCTGAATGCGTAGAGATTCCAAGGTAGGAGTTCGTGATGACCTACGAAGCGGTTCACAATCCTGCGGTCGCCAAGTCGTTCCGCTTATATGTCCCATTGTTTTTCTGTACATTTGCCTTTTATATAAACGCCTGTTCTTGTCCAAAGATCCTAAATGTAGGTCAATCTATATCCTCATTGTTTAAAGGTTGAAAAACTACCCCATCAAGACATAGCCCTATATAATATCGTTAGTTATATCTAATAGAATAAATTAGAAGTATTGAAGAAATAAACAATTGATGTGTGTTTTCCCACCCCTGTGCTTCCCGCCGTTATACACTTTGAGGTGACTGAAGATTTGTTTCCAATGGCGGCAAAGCGATAGCTATGGACCACTGTTCTTTATTAGCAAATGAGGGCTCGTCCTTTCGGGAATTTCTTAAAAAGACAGGTAAAAAATTTTTTTATTTTTCTTCCTGTCTGTAAGATAAATTGAATTTATTCTCATTTGCAATTTGATTGATGCCAAATATGACACAATCTGTTTTCCTCACATTTTAGATGTGGGAAGAAGAGTGGGAAGCTTTCGGTTTAGCCTATCTATTTCTAAGTAAATGGATTAGTGGTGAAAGATTATAATTGCTCACTCTTGCCTTGAAGGGTTCTCGGTCTCTTAAGTGTTTTCATGAATAATACAGAATTGAAAGCCTTCTTTTGGCCAAAATATCAAAAAGTTAATAAGACGACAACGCGGTCCAAGGATCATATTTTTGAATTTTTAAGGTGTTTGGGACCATATTCTTAGGAATTGCAAATGAAAAGTGTCACTCAAATTGACGATGGTTGGAAACACGAAGGCGAGTGCAGTGACCAAAAAAACCTAAATTCTTAAAGAAAGAAGAGGCAGAAGAAAATGAAATTGGGCCAGAAGATTGGAAGAAGAAGATGATAACAAAGCCGAGATGCATCAGGTTTTAATACTGAAAAAACAGGCCAAGGTATTAAAATAGAGTAAATTAAATAAGGAAAAAAACTTAAAATAGTTATTGAATCCAAAAAAGTCACAGTAAACAATAGAAAAAAGGCGAATCACCGAATCCTAAAGGTAAGTAAAAGACACAGGGACGCCTCTCTGACACCCATCATATAATGTGTGGAAAAAAATGAAACCTTATTGGGATAAAGGGCCAGATCAGGTTAAAACGACTGATAAAAAATATTTTTTCAAATGTCCCATGTTGACTCTCCCAGCTCGGCTCTGCCTCGGTATGATACTGTTACAAAGCCTGAACAAGAAAATTAACTCCTAATCGTCTGTACCCGAAACTACCTAGTGCAACTGATTTATACGCATTTGTGCAGATTCCAGACGGGTTTTTAAATAACCCCGCTGGAGTGCAAGGTGAGGTCGGAAATAAAAATCTAAGAAATCAAAAGGGCGGTTGTTGGCTAAACAGATTGAGCCGAGAGAAAGGAAAGAAAAATCACTTTACGGTTCCGCAATCCATCTGTGTCTGTATTTAAGCGTTTACCTGCTACAGTCAATTTACTGGGCGTTGATTATCGCTCATTTTGACTAAGAACTGCTATCCAGAAATTACAGAGGGGAGAGTTATTGCAGAGATTGATGCTTTGAAGGTCCTAAACGGATCGCCAAAGCCACTCATCGCCACGTGCTTTAGTCAAAAGGTTGTAAACCTTAAATATGTCAACAACAAAATCTTTCCGAACGTTCAAATAGTTGATTATGTGCGAGGCTTATGATGGACAAGCTAACGAAATTTCAGACAATTGACTGCTTTTGCGACTAGGTGCAAAATTGTCCTCGGCTAAAGACATAGTAGGTTGTCGCGAAATCCTGTTGGCAGTGTTTCAATCGATTTGAAGCATGCTTGACGTTGAAGAATCTTGCCATTCCTTATATCAACCATTCTCCTTTGTTTGTCATACGTTTGTTTTTGGTGAATAACATGACCCAGGAAGCTGTCGCACAATTGGTTTCGTTTGACAACTTCGAATATAACAAATATTTCTGTTGATGCTTTGTCTCGGAGACTGCGTGAGCTTTCCACCGCGTGGGCTTTTGAAGCCTCCCGAGGGAAATCTACAGCAATGATGCAGCTTAATACTATTGTCAAAATATGTCCCAATGAGGCCACAGGACACCGTATGTATTATTGTGCATGGTATTCTGTCTAGTCTCTGCCTATTTGAAACCGGAAGTGCGACCCTGAGGGTGATGCTGCAACTGCATCCTTCGGAAAAAGGGATGTCAACCCTCCATTGTGGCGGAGCATTAAGGATGTGCAGGCCTCATAGATTTCCAGAACCTTATGCGGCTACTCTGACCAGACACACACCAGTCTATTGTAAACAATATCCTCTCTCCAAAGAAAAAATCGATGTGATTCGGCCTATTATAGAAAATTTGCTGGCGCAAGGCATTCTGATCAAGACTCACTCTCCCTACAATACACCGATCAATCCAATTAGAAAAGCGAATGGTTCCTGGCGATTAACTCAGGATCTTAGAAAGATTAATGACATACTGTAATTAAACCATTGGCTCCTATTGTATCTGATGTGCACACAATGCTTAATTCTATTCCTAGTTCACATGCCTATTTCACATTTATTGATCTATGCTCTGCATTCTTTTCTATTCCTGTAGATCCTGTCTCGCAGCCGATGTTCGCCTTCACCTTTGACCATGCTCAATTTAGCTGGTCTAGACTTCCTCAGGGCTTGAGATTCTCCGGCTGTGTTCGCCGCCTTAGTGCACGCAACATTAGCGGATGCTCAGATCCCTCCTGATACCTGTCTGCTACAATTCGCGGACGACATCCTCGTTACTGGTGACTCTGCGGACCAGTGTGCTGCTGCCTCTAGCATCGTCTGCAACATCCTGGCGGAGGCTGGGTTCAAAGCATCAAGAGAAAAGTTTCAGTGGGTTCAGAGGAGGGTGGATTGCCTCGGACATGAATTGTCGCAAGGTATAATAAAACTGTCTGCTGATCGTATCAGAGCCATTGCTAACTATACAAACGTCCCTACACGAAGAAGCTTAATGCAAGCTTTCCTTGGCTGGTGAACTAAATTGCAGAGCGTGGGTGCCGACTGTTCCATTTTTGCAAATCTTGAGAGCAGCCACCAGCGGACTCTGATGACATTGTCATGGACCAGGCAGAAATGGAACCCATCATGCAGGACATTGGAAAGACATCCCCTTTGACAAGGCACACCCTGCCCTTGGCCTAACCGTAATATAGCAACTGACTTAATCATTTGTACGTGCACGAAGAGTGTGGAACACCGCCGCAATCCTGAGCCCATGAGCACGGGGGGGGGGGCTTTTAATGCAGCCCAGTAGCATATTTGTCTCAAACCTAGACTCGTGGCTAGAGGGACGTACCAAGCCTGTCCTTCGCGCAGTGGCTGCAGCGGCGAGTCATAGGTGCAGATGCAGAAACGTATAGTGTTTTGCACAAATCCACTGATAGTGCCCACCGGTCCTCATCAGGTTCGGAGCTTATTATGCACCGAGCAATTCTACTGCAGCATAGGACTGCTCAACGACGTTCTGGCTATGAAGCAATATTATTAGCTACTGCTAAATTAACATTGAAACCAACTTCCGTAGTTCATTGTCCAACCTTATGTTTGCATAAGTTGTTGTTGCAGGGTGAATTTGAGGACAGCGATCGTGACTGCCTAGCCAGGATTCATAATTTGACGGCTTGCAGGCCAGATGTGTCTGTATCTGTCCTGGAGGAGGGGAAACATTGTTATGTAGATGGATCATGCTATAAGCCAAATTATAATGAATACTGGTGTGGGTATTCGTTTGTTGAATTACCTGACTGTGTCATTGAGGCTTATTCTCTGCCATATAAATCAGCACAATTGGCAGAATTAATTGCGTTAACAAGAACTTGTCAATTGGCAAAGCAAAGGGAAAGAGAATCAGAATAAAGATCACTTTACCCAGATTCAAAAATGCACATTTATTGTACATGATTTGAGAAAGGGGGATAGAGCCAACCTTGGTTGGGGTGGGGAAGAAAGGGATTTAAAACTATAACAGAAAAGGAAACCCAATAATCCCAGCACGTTCCCGTTCAAATTGCTGTGTAAAAGTAACGGCAATCGCATCAGAGAGTACAGAAAGAGGCAAATGGAAATAGAGACTGCCGACGAAGTATCTAAATGGAGGCACATAGAGACATCAAAGCAATGCCAGTCCATTTGTTACCATAAGGAATTGGCTTCTTAAACTATTACAGGCAAGCCCCACTCAAAGTGATTTAAACCACTGGGCAGCGAATGAGGCAGAACCGGATCAAGCAGGTATTTTGAGAGTTAAGCAGGGCAGGATTGCTCTGCCAGCTTCTACCATTGTTGCTATGCAAACACTATCATGGTGTCTTACATGTGTCAAAAGAGAAAGTGATTCCAAATTTGAATCAATCGTATTGTATAGAAAATGTAAGAAAAAATACTTTGTTGTTATTAGATGTTTGTTTGATCTGTGCTAAGACCAATCAACATAAAGCTAGTAAACATGATTCTCTTACACACCGGGAACTGCCATTTCAGCATTTACAAATAGACTTTACACACATGCCTCTTTGTGGAAATCACAAATATTTGCTTGTGTTAGTGGACCGTTTCTCCAAATGGCCTGAGGCTTTCCCGTGTGGAAGAGAAAATGCACAAACTGTAGTGAAGGTACTTGCTAAGGAGATTATACATCGTTTTGGTATACCAACGGTTATAGAAAGTGATAATGGTACACCGTTTACCTCTAAGGTTACCCAGTTGCTAGCTAAAGAGCTAGATATTATCTGGCATCTGAACATACCCTATCATCCACAGTCATGTTCGGTAGCGGAACGTTTGAATCAAAAAAGCAATAAACAGAATGCACGGGAAATATATATACGAAGAGTGCAAAAAAGTGCATAAAAGGAGAGAACAAAGGCCGGAAATATGAGGTTGATACAGATATTACCTAGGTGTTGGCGAAATAAGGGGAATGTCACCCCTCCGGTCGCCAACAAAGCTGTCTACCATTGAAGTAACTAATGGGCAGACCGTATCCCCACCCCGTGGTTAAGGGTCGTGCTGGTATCTCAATCACAAGAACACGGAGGTGATCAAGTCGGATTACGTGGATTCCCTGTCAAAACTTTACTGCATAAATGTTGATGTATTCTCTCTCTCATCTCATTCTCTCGCTCTCTCATCTGCCTCTCCCATCTTCCTGCAGAGAAACTGCCTCATTATTTAATTGCTCGCAGGCCACCAGGTGTTGAAAAGTGCCTGAAACCTCCAAGCTCGGAGAGCCAAAACTATCTTGGACCTGGAAAGGGGAGCGAGCTGTGCATCGAAAGCTGGTGGACTGGGGAAAAGGGGGGGGAAGAGAAGACAGAGTTGTGCTGACAACTAGATTTGCAAGCCACAGTGGGTGATCCATGCAAAGCAGGCTGAAGGCGGCTCCGAGACAGGAGGGGATCATGTGCATTGTAACCTGCATCTGGACGATTTCAAGAGGAGCTGATAAGGAAGTCGAGGGCGGAAGGAGAAATCAGAGTTGTACAACATCATGCTGATATATGTGTGGGCCATGGGTATGAAGACAAATTATAATACCTGTCATTCTGATAAGTTTGGTTTACTTGTAACGCACACTTTTATAAGTAAGCAGGTAATGAAGTGCTTGGGCATAGATTATACCCGAGAACGATCCAGCAGAAAGGAAAAATCCTCTGGTAATTGTTGAGGCCCCACCACCGCAAGATTGGGAATATATTTCTTTTATTAGTGTTGCAGGCTTGTTAAATAAAGTACAGGCCATGCTAAAACTTGAACAGAACTGTCTGGACGAATGGGAGAGGTGGCATGAAACCGAGAATAATGTACAGATCTGGAGTAGAGGTTTTAATCAAGCCAGATGTAGGTATTTGATAAAGATGACGAAGTACGTTAAAGATAACAAAAAAAAAAGAAAGATACCCGAACGACAAAATTTCATTATTTTGTGTAGAAAGAATTGCACAAGAGATACAAGCAAGAGATGCAATAAACAATTCAAATGATTTTTTTGGTTGGCTCCCAGGGTGGCAGAAGATGCTAGTGAATGCGTTAATCCCTATTGGGGTGATTTTATTAATCCTTTCATTCATTTTATGTTGTATTATTCCGTTTATTAGACTTTTGATTGATCGTCCCATGAATACTCTTGTTGCTACTCAAAATGCTTTTATGAGACCTGTTACAGGACACAGTTTGTTGAAATTTTCAAAGAGATAATAATATGGAATCGATAATCAGTTTATTAGAAGGTGAGTATAAAATTATGAGATATAGGGAACAAATCTAACTGCGCCTCAAAGAAGAATGTAGGTCTAGGATGTAAAATGTACAAATTGGTTGTAGTTATAACATAAAAAACATAATCAGGGACAAAGGGCCTGTTACAAAAACACGTCTCGATAGTATGCCAAAAAAATGAATGAGAAAATATTGTAAATCTAAAGAATGTTTTCTACCAATTTCTTTTTTCCTCTCTCTCACTCCCCCTCCCTGTCACAGCTCTGTTGTATTTCCTCTCTGAATCCTCCTCTAATCGTTCGCAGACTGCCTCTCTCTCTTGTATTATGTTTTAATATCTCTTATTCATATTCGAGGTACGCATGCGCACATTTATGCATTAGCTTTTCTTGGTTCAAATGTTCAAATAAGGACATGAGATATAGGACTCTAAGGTAATGGGGTTCGTGCTGTACTATGGAGATAGTTCAGCATCCTTCGCCAAGTCTATTCCTAATATGTCCATGTTTTTCTGTACATATGGCTATTTTATATAAACACATGTTCTTGGCCAAAGATCCTAAATGTATGTCATCTATATCCTCATTGGATAAAGGGTTGAAACTCCCCTCGACATATGCCAATATAATATCTTTGTATCAATGAATAAAGTTGAAGTATTGAGAATAAAATTTGATGTGTGTTTTCTTGCTTCCTTCCGTCCCCGGCCGTATTATACACTTTGAAGGGACTGAGATTTTTCCGGGGGCAAAGGGTATCGAGGGACCATTGTTATTTTACTAACACCATAGTTTTTCCCCCCCCGTGGATGGAAAGTTGTCACTCGGGGTATCGTCGCGACAAAAACTAGCTCGCCTGGATCTCCCGTTTCGTTGAGTATTCCTGGTGCGTTCTGACAGGCTCGCCGCGGCTAGGACGGCCTTAGTTGACTCCACCCATCAACATCGCTGTGTCTGGCACGTGGCCAACTACCACATCAGGCCCCGTGACCTCCCATACACCACGGACTAAGCTAATGGAAGATAATCCCTCGTGTCTTGAGAGCCTACCGTCCTGCCCCAACCGCAACCATTCACCCCTTCCACAGCATCGTCAGATTCCCGCGTCGGGCTCCGAAGTTTCAGCGTGGCCGGCCGGGTGGTGCTGTCATGCACGCCGTAGAATCCAGGAGAGGGCCGAGACAGCCCCAGCCCAGAGCGTCGACAATCCCATTTTCGGCTCCCAGCCCCATAAGCTCGCTCCAGTGCCAGCTACCTCGCAAGCGCCTTTCTAAGTGCCTGCTATCTTTCCATAGCGCTCCTGCCAGTGCCACACCTCGGAACCGCTCCCAACCCCCAGTCCATCCCAGGGGTCTGCTCCTGTTTCCCCGTTAAGCCCCGGAAGGGCTCCTGATCCCCAATTTAGCCCAGGAAGAGCTCTAGGCTCTAGGCCCCGAGTTCAGCCCCGTAAGTCTCCCCATTTGAATTTTTTTTTGGTGGGGGTTAGTAGAGGCTTTTTTTCGGCCGGAGCGGCTGGGTGCCCGCAGCCAGCCCTCGGAGGCGTCTCTGCATGTGTCTTCCTGAACTGTTATTGCTCTCCGCCATGGCCTCTGGAGGCTCCTGATTCCCCATATTTGGGGGTTAGTGGTGGGTTCCCTGGGTTCCCTCAGTCCCCTGATTTGTTGATTTGATTCCAGGTGTTCCCCGTTTTAGTTCCATTGATCCCAGGTGTGTCTCGTCCTCTCCTCATCCAGTCATGTGTTTAAATAGTGTTCCCTTTTTAGTCAGCTTTTCCTGTATTGGTCAGTGTCTACCCGTGTTACGTGTGTTTTCCTTGTTCCCTGATTAGAGCTGGGCGATAATATAATTTACATTTTGCAACAATAAAGGCACTTAAGATTTGCTATATAGTAAGTACTGTCTACTGGGGATAAAGTAGATAAAATTGGATATAATATATTCATTTTGATGAGCTGGGTGTTACTGAATATCTGCGTATAAATCTGGATGTAATATATATTCAACTTTATATATAGAGCTGGATAATATTATTTTTTTCATTTTGCAATGATATATTTTAAATTACAGTTCTGCAAATTCAATTCAAATTGGAATTTAGAAGGCTTTTCGATTTTGAATGGTGCACAACTCAATACAACACAAACAGACACACCTTGTAGCAGTAGCGGAACTTATTGGTGCTTTTCCATCCCGATGGGCATGATCCTGTTAGGGAGGGCGTAGGCTGAGGCACAGGAGGGCTGGGTATGAGAGAGTCCTGATTCTGTTTGCAGATGTATTTGGAGCGGACGCTGGCACAGTCCTTCACCTCCCACAGACCCATGGCTTGCCCCGCTACCATCACCACACAACTTGCCTTTATCTGTGCTGCAACACCACAAGACAAAAAGCAGGTTCATCTTTAGCATTTTTATGGCTTAGCACCAAATGATAAAGGGAATGATATATATAGACACAAACTATTCAGGTGCACACATGGTCATGGCATACACATGATTGTGTGTGTTTCTGTACCTGGCTCATCTCTGTTCCAGTTGGTGTATGTGAGCTCCTCTCCCGTTATCCAGCGGAACGTGCCGGTGCTATTGTCATTATACAAGCCGAGCCAGAACTGATCGTCAGATCGTCCAAACACCAGGCTGCTCACAAAGGCCTGCTCAAACCTGGAAACAAGCACATATGCACCTCATAAGTTGCTTCATAATTCATCGATTTCGGAAAAGCTGAATACAAAAAATACACCAGTCCATGTTGCTAGGCTTGTATCCAGTACCTGTTATTAATAACGACGAGTGTAGCATTGTTGCTAGCACACATTCCTTTTGCATCATTAAAGGTTAGAGATTCTTCTCCAACCTTGAAACAGGAAGGACTGTGCCATCTCCAACCCTGAGGAGATTCACCAGAGGGAGAGAGAAAGAAGTGTGCTATGTTATAATGCATTATATTATTCTTGCTTGAAAAATAATTCATTGGTAAATGTTTCTGAACAGTTCAGCATATTTTTTAGGCTAGTTATTTTTTTTTGCTAAATGTTAAATGCACAGTGACAACTGTGAAACATTTATGGGGGACATAATCTGGAAATTTTCAAATTAAATGCATGAACACCAGCATAAACCAGTCTGGACTAGAAAGGAATTCATGCTGGTCTAAAAGCTGGTTCTGTCAGTAGATGTATTTGACCTATATGAATTAAATTAATTGAAAATAATTCTCAAAAAAAAAAAGAAAAAAAAAAATCACAGGAACAAAACACACACACACACACGCATTCACACACGGACACCCACATTTAAGGAATGTATCTAAATTACACGTCAGCACTTGGCAAGAGGCAGTAACTTGACCTCTCTGCCGGCTGTCTGCTTTACTGTTTAAGACATTACAGAGAGTCAGATGTGTTCTCTCATTGTCTGACAATGACAAACTCACTATGAATCCAAATTTAGCAGCCTGTTCCAAAAATTAAGATTCAATTGTTAAAAGTAGATTTTCATCTGCAGAAGGGGCTTACAATGCAGCAAAAGAACAGTGTTAATGCCTTATAAAATTGTTGAAATTTGTAAATCCAAATACAGAAAAAAAAGAGGGGGAAGATTAATAATAAATGCAATGTAGGTACAGTATTGTTTCAAGGTTTTTGATTAATTAACATCATTCTGACAGTTCTACAGGGATCAAGTCTGCTGAAAAAAATCCACTCTGCATTAACACCTAACATTGACTCAAACACACATATAGATGAATACCACAAAACCTCTCAAGAACATGGCTATTTCACAAAATTATATTTTTGTCATGATTATTTTGATATTTTTTGCAGTATTTTCTTGAAAATGAAGCTCATTCTACATAACTGTTTGAAAGTGAGATTTTTTTAATGTTCCTGAAGCCTCTTATGCTCACCAATTCTGCATTTATCTGATCAAAACTACAGTAACGTTAACATTAAATATTTTGCAATATTATTACAATTTAAACAATTTATAACTGTTTTCAATTTTTTATCTATTTTAAAATGTGATTTATTCCTGTGATGTAAAAGCTGAATTTTCAGCCCATTCTCCCAGTCCTTCATCTCACTGATTCCTTCGAAATCATTCTAATATACTGATTTGATACTCAAGAAACATTTATTATTATTATAGCTTTGTTTTTGTTTTTATAACTATTTGATGAATAGAAAGAACAGCATTTATTTTAGATAAATCTTTCATAACATTAGACTGTATATATTTTACTATCTCTACTGATGAAATTAATGCATACTTGCTGAATAGAAATATTAACTTAAGTATTAAAAATCTTATTGAACCCATACTCTGCATGGTGGTGTAATTCAATTTTACAAGGCAAAACAAAAATCACAATACAGTATGTACATATTATGTTAATGAGTTTGATGACAAATGTCTTTGAAACAAAAAAGCATGTTGAATTGCACTGAAAAAAATAATGCATTGCATTAACAGTGCTTGAATTTTCATGCTTTGTATTTTCAGGGTTTGCATTTTTCGGGGCTGAAATTCACCAGTTGTTTATTTAAGCTGTGAATATTTAAATTTATTTCACACATATGTTCATAATTAAAAAATGCAATAATCCATATTCACTTCCTAAACATTCAATCTGTTTACAAACACGATGTATAATATTTTATTTCACTGTACGAATTCGCTTCCACAAATCCAGTGGTTCAAATTTGGCAGAATATTCAGCATTGCACATCCGGGTACTGCAGGAATAGCAGTAAAGTACTGATGCATGATCTGCATCTGCTGCAAGCGGGTGTTAGACCAAAGCAACAGGTAGAGCAAGTCATTCATTCACAAAAACTGATTTGCAGAAATGGAGCAAGTGGTAAGTAGAATTTATGATTATCAGGGCCAGTATGTATATGCGGAAAAGCTGATTAGGACTCAAAAGCTAGGTTTATGTTTAATTCAGCATCTTTGCCATTACTCGTTTCCCTGTGTAGCCACATGAAAGCAGCTTTCTCTTCCAAAAGAGATTTTAATGCTATTTTACATCTTTTGCTTAGTTGCTTAGTTTCCTTAACTTTATATCATGGCTTGTGCAACACTGAGTTAAAATACGGGGGGTTTCCCTCATATGTCAAACTCCAGGATTCCCCAATGACGCTTAACGTGACTCTATGAACTAATACAGTGATATAAACAAGACCAAGCTCAGTATATATGAATATTTAGGAAGTGAACTCTGGAAAGTGAATTTTTAATTCTGAAAATGTGTGTGAAATGTTTTGAATTGAAATATTCCCAGCTTAAATAAACAACTATGTTGAATTAAAATGCAAGCACTGTTAATGCGATGCATTCTTTTTTCAGTTAGCACATTTCAACATGCTTTTTTGTTTCAAAACATTTATCATCATTTTTCTTCCATAGTCTATCAGTGTAAGTCAAAAACCGCTGAAATGATCTGCAAAATGAAGTTCGAATGGGGCTGACTTAACTGACAGACAATTGTGGTGAAGAAAAATAAAAAGAAGTCATATAATGTATTTGAAAGAACTGTAATCATATATGAAGCTGATGAGGCGTGCATTACTTTTACTATTTATTCTTTCCCTATTTTAATTCTGTCTCATTTGTGATAACAATAACCCCCTAACCCTAAATATTCCATTTGGACACATAACTTGTCCTTAATTTGTGTTATCTTAAATTGTGTGGTTTATTGAAAAAACGTGTGCTATTACTTCTATAAATTATAGAACTTACTTTTTTTTTGCCTGGTGGCACACAGAAAAAACTGCATAGACCTACATTATAGGACCTGAATCTTATTTCTGACAGCAACCACCCAGAACACCCAAGCAACATGCTAAAAACATCAGAACTCTGAAAATCAGAAATCAGAACACTTTTACAACCAAACAGCAACGCCCTGGAAACCCACAGCACCCTAGTTTCGCATAGGTGAGAACAGTTTTCTTCAGGTAAAAAAGTAACTTAGTCAAACAGACTGTTTCCACAAGCTTTAGGGTATCCACAAGTAACCTCTGAACTCTGACCTAGGCGATGGCATCCAGGGTCACAGCTCTTATTTAACAGATGCCTATTACCAGGGTCACAGCAAGGTAACAGCAATAATGCACACACTCATTTAAAACAAAGACGGTTTCATGTAGAGCTGCTGTAGACCTGGATAAATTGGATGGAGGGATGACAGACATTAGGCAATGAGAATGAAATGTAGCCAATGTATGCATATTTCATTTCTGTGTGCTTGTTAGTGTAACTTGGTCCATGACCTCAAACTTTTTGTCCTTGGTTAGCAAACAGTTATGAGTTATGAAGACTAGCGTGTGTGAGTCAGACTCCTCTGTTTACTGTATGCTTGTGGCAGGTCTGGGTCTACTGACCACATCTGGAGTTTTAACAGCATGACACAGCAGCGACTGTGAATAGAGTCTTTATGCAGAGAGAAAGAAGGCCACAGAAAGTATGTAGAGGGAGAAATCCAGCTAAACAGCAGTAACAAACAGAAAACTGCAGGAGCTGCAGAGAACAAAACAAGGAAGGGTAATTAGAGAATTAAAGCTAATGAAAAAGGAAGAATGATAAAGAGGAATGAGAATCATAAGGAGAAAGCCAACAGAGTGAAAAACCAGAGTGCTTTACCCGTTTGCAGCCATGGTCCTCTATCCGGTCGTCAGCCTTCTGAGCTGCTTTCTTACAGATTGAGGGCAGCGAGTAATTACATGGGCTATCATTCCAGCGGCCCTCCTACAAACACACATACTGTATAATGAGGGGTTATCATTATGAAGCTGCTATAAATTTAGACTTTTAGGATCACTGACTTAATTACAAGTATAAAGAAAAGCAGATTCATATCCATTAACATCATTCTGACAGTTCTATACAGATAAGGTTTGCTACAAAACACATTCTGCATTAACTCACTGTACCTTTAACTCAAACTCACATAACTTTCTCTCAAGAACATGTCTTGCTATTTCACCCTAAAATTATACTTTTGCCATGATGTTCATTTTTATATACAAAATACATTTTTATTAGTGCTGTCAATCGATTAAAAAATTGACTAATTAATAGCACATTTTTCTGAAATTTACCGCAATCATCCCCCCTAACAGTAAGGGTTTAATAACTGTTATAATTGCATAATTTCACATCAATCTTTAAATTAATGCAGAAACCACAAAAATAGTATATTATTAATATTTGTTTATCTAAGGCGAGTATCACTGATATCGATAGTGTTGTCTCTATGTAACAGTTTTCCCCCCTAATATTTAACCATTACTATAGCCATTCAACATTACAGTATAATTGAGAGCTATCAATTGTAACATTTATTAGACCTTCAAAAAATAACTTCTAATTTAAGTGAACTTAAAATGACCTTTACATAAACCCATTATAATATATGTCATATTTAGCTACCTGTGCCCTCCAGCAAGTAGGAAATATACAGAAATCGAATAAAGTTATCAAACACTAAATTATAAATTAAATATAGATGAATCCTTAAAGCTATAAAAGTTTTTTTTTTTTCTTTGTCCTTTGATTAATATACATCACAGCAGCTGGTTATTAGGTTCTTTTGGCTGCTTTAAGAGCTGCGGCTGCTGAACATTATGCGGATCTGACACGCATCGTATTTTCTCACAACTCTTTACCTTTTCTGACCCACTTCAGTTCTTAATGTCTCTACTAATGAACTGACGTGTTGAATCGGGTTTGTTAGATGAGGGAGACAGTGCTGGGCTGCTCCAGGACAGTTTTGAAAACCACTGCATTTCAGAGACATGTTCTTAAAGGTGTCTTATATATAACAAATACGTACATAAGCTTTAATTGCCTTTTTTGGTAACTTCATGACTTAATTGATGACATAACTACAACATTGCATGCTCGTAGTTTCATTTGAGATGTTGTCAGACATATGGCCTGACAACATCTCATCTGACCACAGTTCTACTGAAGCTCCCTCATCACCTGTATCTTTTCCGCACTCATTTGAACAGCACCTTGCGCTGAGGTGAAGTTGGAGTGCGCACCTGAAAAGTCTCCCGTTTAATGTGGTCGCAAAGATGTTCTTCATCTAAATAAATGCAATTCAAATTCAATTTAAAAAAAAGAGACAGAAGCAGCAGTTGTGAGTGGGGTGGCCAACCCTAGCTCCACCCCTGCATTAATTGCGTTAAATATATTTAATGCGTTAAACTGAAAAAATGAATCGCTATGTTGACAGAGCACAATATTTCATAGGTCATTCATTTACTATAAAAATTTTTCTTTGGCAAATTAAGCGTGTTGTACACTACCATTTAAAAGTTTGGGGTTGGCTATGCTTAATGTCACTTATGCTTATCTGTTTTCATTTAATGAAACATAATACTGTATAATGTATTACAATTTGAACCCCTGTTTTCTATTTTAATATATTTTTAAAATGTATTTATTCCAAAGCTAAATTTTCAGCAGTCATTTCTCCGGTCTTCAGTGTCACACGATCTTTCAGAAATCATTCTAATATGATGATTTTGAGCCCAAGAAACATTTATTTTTCAGCTTCTATTATCAATGTTGAAAACAGTCGTGTTGCGGAAAGTTTTTGTTGAAACTGTGAAACATTCATTTCAGCATTCTTTGCTGAATAAAAAGTTCAAAAAGAACAGAATCGTTTTCAACATTGTCAAAATTATAAATATTTTTAACTATCATTTTTGATCAAATTTATTGGGAGGGGGTGAATAAATATTTAACCTTTTTTTTTTTTTTTTAGTTATTTTTGCATTTCTCCTATTCTATAGCTTGTTTCCTAATCTAGTTGTCAAATAAACCTGGCATTGTATTTTAAGAATATGTTTGGATCCATAAATTGCTTTTGTACCTCTTTAGTTCTTTGCTTTGAATAAAAGTGTATGCTAAATTCATAAATGTAAATTAATGATTGTGTGGCTTACTGAAGAAACGTGCTATTAAAAAAACATACTGAGCCCAAACTTTTGATAGGCCTATATATCTATATGCATATATATTTATATTTATATATACTCACAGGCCCCCAGATGGTGACACAATCCTCATTAACATTTCGGAAATTGTTGGGTTCAAATGGATGCCAGTAAGTGAATATGACTGGAGTGTGATCTGTCCATTCAAAGTTCATCTGCATAGCTGTATCATGTAGACCAATCCATAACTCCTCTATATCTAAGACACAGGAAAATAGAGAGTCTGAAACATCATGAAGCTTGTGCCAAATTGTATAAAATATTAAGACCAGTTGCCAGAGAATATATATTGAATTAAGTTTACTTTTACCCCATTGGTAAATTGTTTTTATATTATTATAAGATTATTTTATGTATTATTGTAAAATAAACAAAATTTAGTGAGGGTTATGCTCGAGAAATAAAAAAACGTTCTTTTTTTTTTTTTTGCCGGAAAGACAAAAATACTGATAAAGCAAATGTGTTTCTGTATATTTATGAATGGACATTTGCATGTGTATACCTTTCTTCATATGCTTAGTGATGAATTCAAGCTCTGGGAGGGTGTGGATGCTAACAAGGTTAGCCTCCATCTTCTGACACATTTTGTGGGCGGAGCTCCAGTCCAGGTTGTCTGAGTTCAGCCTATAGCAGCCCGCCTGGAAGTTTTGCCAGCCTACATCACACTGGTACCGCCCGTCATCTGCCCAGGAGTCTGTTTCACACACAGACACAGGTGAGATCCTCAAGACCAAAGCAGACTTTAAGGTAGATCAGCAGAATCCAAACTAAAAACTTCTCGGCATGCAGAAAAACATGCAGTTTTGGGGCAAGATACTCAAATTGCATGGCTGGGCCAGTCAAGGTTTACCCCTGAAATAAATCAAGTCATATTTAATCGTTTAAAGAATAAGTGCAAGCAGTGGTAACATTGCTCTGTACATTTATATGTGAACCACAGACCGCAAATGTGCATACACACACTGCACACATACCTGTGGTGAAGGGGTCGAGTGTGGCATTGGGTCGTTTCTTGCAAATATAAGGCAGAGCCACTGAACAGTCCCGGTTGTGCCAGCGACCCTGAGCATCGGTGCCGATCACTCCACAGTTTTCCTCCTCATCATAGCTTGGCATTTCTACAACACACACACATCCATGGGATAAAAATACCCCCTTCCTAATTGAAATGCAAATGAGCTCTTCTGTGCCAAATAAAATAAAAACTACTAAGAACACTAAAGACAGCAGAACAATGAAGTAATACTGTTTTAAATTTAAAAAGAAATATACAGTCTGCTGGTCATTACTGGTTTATTTTTTTATCACTGGTCATTACCAGAGGGCTAATAATGCCAAATAAATAAATGAATAAATAAGTAAATAAACATATAAATTCACGACCATTCAAAAATACAGTAAAAACAACAATATTGTGAAATATTACTACAATTTAAAATAACTGTTCTATTCTAATTTATTTTTAAAATGTATCCCTGTGATGGCAAAGCTGAATTTTCAGCAAGCTTTACTCATCTTCGGTCCCTGATCCTTTTAGAAATCATCTAATAAGCTTTGGTGCTAAAAATGTCTTTCTTTTATCAATGTTAAAAACAGTTTTTCTGCTTATACAATTTGTGGAAATTGTGATTTCAGAACAACGTTTATTTGAAATAGAAATCTTTTGTAACATTATAAATGTCCAACGAATGGAATTTTTTTAAATCAATTTAATTTATGTTTGCTGATTTAAAGCATTAATTTCTTCCAAAAAGATTCTTACTGATACAAAACGTTTGAACAGTATAGTGTAAATAAATAAATGGACATGAATTAATGACAAAAAGAAAAATTGCAGGTCATTGATTCAATAGAAATAATTCCATTGCTATATATGAGAAGAAACTATAAATACATAAAATTAACACAGTTATAAAATTTAAACAGCTGCCATTATAAGAAAACATTGACTGCAGAATGCTTCAATTGTCCAGAATGAATTATTCAGCTTTCGATAGCTGAAGCGTTAGTTGAAGTTAGCTAAAGTTTAAAAAATTGGAGTGGGTGTGGTTATATGAGGGTGTGGCTGTAAGGGGTGTGGCCTCACCTGCTTCCCAGTTTAGGTATTTGAGAGGGGCGGAGTCAGCCCACTGCCAGCCACCATTGAGATCTAAATCATTCAGGCCCACCCACAGGGCGGCGCTGTACCCAGTTAACAAACCTGCAGTACACACATACTTTATAAATGAGCCACTGAGTAAAAAAAAAAAAAAAAAAAAAATGAGAGTAGCAAATTCTGTCTTGTTTGTTCTACATTTACCAGAATCCTTTCTTTTTAATCCCTTTGCAAACCAAATCATTTTTAATGTAATGAATGCAAACATGTTTACATCCCTCCGTCTCTCACCGTTAATAAAGATTTGTTCCTCTACTTTAGTGATGCTGAGCAGGTCCGCTCCCTGCTGCTGGCAGCTGGTCCGTGCTTCACTCCAAGACAGCGTGGCCTGAAAGTTAATCTGGTAACAGTTATCCATCAAAGGGTTTATGTCCCAAAACGTCTCACAGTCAGTACCTTTGGAAAGAGAGAGAGATGCATTTTAGTGCGCAGGAATATGTGCACTATGATGTAGAGTAGTCTCACATTCCAGCTTCCAGACTAAAACAGTAAAAGAACATCCTGAATTTAGCAGGCCAGGTCTTTGAATGACGTGTCGAATTCACTCACTCATTACTGGGCAGAAGCCCCAGCGCTGGTCCTTTCCGTAATCATGAGTAATGGCACACCAGTGAAAGCCATCTTCCCTGCCCACACTGGTGCAGCTGTGGAACCACTGGCCATCGTAGAGGAAGGGGAAGTAACATGGGCTGCCATGAGAGTTTCCTTGGATGGTGTAGATTTCTATGGAGAAGAAGAGACAGAGAAACACAAGCTGCCTAACTTCCAGAAGGAATTCATGATTACCACCAGGGAATGATAAATACATACAGTGCCCTCCACAAGTATTGGAACAGTAATGACAAAATTTTTAGTCAAGACATCTGCAAATATGATTAAAAGATGAATATGAGACAAAACTACAGAATGTCACATGTTATTATTAGCCGTTTCAATACATTCATGTTTGACCAAATAAAAAGGACAGCACTTTTAGAGTTTCATTCGCTAATCTTATGTGAGCATAAGTATTGGAACAATTGAACTTAAAGCAACTGTAAAAGTTTAAAAGCTAATATTTAGTTGCAAATCCCTTGCATGCAATCACAGCAGTGAGTCTGCCACCCACAGACATCACCAGACTCTTGCTTTCATCCATTGGAATGCTTTTCCCAGCCTTTAATACAGCCAACTGTTGCTTGGTTTGGGGAGTTTCTGCCTTTAGTCTCCTCTTTAGCTGGTGAAATTCATGTTCAATTGGATTTAAATCTGGAGACTGACTTGAGCAATCTAAGACCTTCCATTTTTTTGCCCTGATAAACTCCTTGACTGAGCTAGCAGGGTGTTTTGGGTCATTGTCCTGTTGCAATATGAAGCACTTTCTGATGAGTCTTGTGCCATTTTCTTGAACATTGGTAGCCAAGATGTTTTTGTACACTTCTGCATTAATTCTGCTATCACCATCATTCGTTAAGTCATTAATAAATTTGAGAGAGCCTGTTCCAGAGGTAGCCATGCATACCCACACCATGACACCGCCTCCACCATGCTTCACAGATGAGGTGTTATGCTTAGGATCATTTGCAGTACCTTTTTCTCCACACTTTTGCTTTCCCATCACTTAATGTCCATAAAACTGTTCCAAAATTCTACTGGCTCACCTTTGTGCTTTTTTGCAAACTCTAATCTTGCCTTTCTATGTTTGCTGCTGATCAGAGGTTTGCATCTTGCTGTGTAGCCTCTGTAATTCTATGCCAAAGTCTCCTGCGGACAGTAGATTGTCAGACCATCACTCCAGCTTTCTGGAGGTTGATGGGGATTTTACAGACACTTATTTTAGGGTTCTTTTTCACAGCTTTTATGATTTGTCTGTCATCAACGGCTGTTGTTTTTCTCAGCCGACCAGGTCGTTGTTGGTTGCTGGTAGTCGCCGGTGGTTTCTTTCTTTTTCAGGACATTCCAAACTGTTGATTTCTCCATGCCCATTGTTTTTGACATAGCTCTAATTGAGTTCCTCTTTTCTTTTAGCATCCAAATGGCTTGCTTGTCTTTCAAAGTCAGCTCCCTCGTCTTCATCCTGGTTTGTGTGTGTTGTCATCAAATGCAAGACTCAGAAAGCAGAAGCAATGGATATAACTGATACAACACATTCCCTGCTTTTAATATCTGAACAATTAATGCAACAGGACACAGCTGATCACTTGAAACACCTGTGAGGCAACTTTTCCAATACTCATGCTCACATCACATAGGGGATGAAACTCTAAAAGTGCTGATCTTCTTAGTTGGTAAAACATCTATGTGTTGAATCACCCAATAATAAAAATGTGACATTCTGTAGTTTGGTCTCATATTCATCTTTTAATCATATTTGCAGATGTCTTGACTCCACAGGAGACAAAGCAATTTTGTCATTACTGTTCCAATACTTATGGAGGGCACTGTCGCTTGAATGTGGATACAAACATCCGCCAAATTAAAGAATGTAAATGTAGGAGAGGAGAGGGAGCGTTTTATCATGAAGAACATTATTGCTGTCTACTGCTTTTATGTGAGTTTTAGTATCAATAGTCCATTCCACCATAAAGCAGTTATCCTAGAAGTAACTACGTAAATGCTACCTGGCAGTTATGGGTGAAAACAGCTTTTCATTTGGTCAGACTGTGTGGCCGGACATAACTGTGTTAAAATAGGTTCTGAAATCACTACAATTGTGCATTGTCATGCTACTCAAGAAAAAACATGGATGTAGTCATTAAACACATTTTTTCACTGACTATACAATGACAGATGATAGACAGATGGATAGAAGGATAGAAGAGACAGACATACATAGAAAAATAGATAAATAGAATGAACAATAGTATATAGACAGACAGACAGACAGACAGACAAATAGATAGAAGATAGATAGACAGACAGACAGATAGATAGATAGATAGATAGATAGATAGATAGATAGATAGATAGATAGATAGATAGATAGATGCAGTGAAATATATGATACTTGACAGTCAGTTCATGTCTATGTGAAACTTCTGCCTCCCTTGCTGAACTCTCTTACCCCTCCTCTCTCCTTCCCTCTTTGCATTTTCACACTTTCCTCCTCTCATTTGTCCCTCAGGAGGAATGCAGCTGTTACTATAGAAACCCCTGGGCATTCTGTCTGACTGTACAGATTAGCTCTCAGTCTACAAAGAGAGAAAACGTGAGGGGGGGGGGGGTGAGTTATACTAAGACAAAAAGATAGAAAACTATAGGAAAAACAGAGAGCACATGTCAGACTGGAGAGAGGGTGTGCAGTTGCGTTACAGTTCTACCGCTGCTGTTGTTCAGAGCTGTGGAAAAGTAGGACACAGACGCACTTCCAAAACACTCTCAACTGAACTTTCAGAACTTACGCAGTTTCATTCTTGCAAACACACACACACACTCAAGCATAAAAACAGCTCTGTGTTGGCACATATCAGTGGCAACTTTCTGTCAGGAACACTCCAGAAGCGACTCTCACAGAGACCACGAAACACAGAGGTGAGAGGACAGAGAGGGGAGGGATATGTGCTGCGGAGTGTCTGCTTCTGAAAGAGTTTAACAGTTCCGTTTCAGTTCAGTTGCCATTACACTTAATAATGATTCTGGTTCCTTAACGAATCCATTGACCGTTTCTGCAAGTTCTTTTTAAACCCCCAATAACTATATATACTAAACAAAAATGCAATTAAAAAATCATTTTCAGTAAAATATTTCAATACAGTAATTTCAAGTAGCACTAAATTCTGTTCAGAATGTGTATAACATTTAATATAATAATATTTTTAACTAAAATATAATTTTATTGTAACTAAATTCTGTTGTAACTAAAACCACAGTGTCCATCAGTAATGTTATGACCTAAAAATAAAATAAACCTAGTATTTTTTGCCTTCTGAGAGGACGTGGACAACTTTTAGACAAGAAAGAATCTTCCGGAAGATTACAAAAAAATCCTCAGTCATTGTGAGCCAACTAAACCCCAATTTAACTACTGTAGAGTAATGAATGACTGTGATTTCACATCTAAATTAGTCACTCTGAGACAGATTGTCTGATGGGGCTCAGACTGAGAGACGACTGGGCCTCAGCACTGTATAAAAACACTGGCCAGAGTTTTTAATTGGCTTCTATTTTGGTCACTATCCAATCAGGACAAATTTAGAGTTGCCCATGGCAAAAACATCCACACACGGAAAATCCTAGTCTAAATATCACTGAGGCCCAAAAGACATTCCTTGCCCTTTGCTTTTTTTGTTTTTTTTTATCAATCCTCTCTCAATCCTTTTCTCATTTCTTCTTTCCACAATCTTTAATTTCTATATTTTCTATAACACTGCATCATAAAAATGTGTGACAGTGACAAGCAATTAAAAACAAGTGACAGGACATTTTGTTGATTGCTTGGTTTCTTTGCCCCACCCGCAATGCAGTCTTATTGGTCCAAAATTCTGCTCCATATAGCTGTACTCTACCATTTAATAAAAAATAAAAAAATAAATTAATGCTTTTATTCAGAAAGGACAAAGGCCTCTTATATTGATCAAAAGTGACAGTAAAGACATTTATAATTTTACTAAATATTTCTATTTCAAATAAATGAAGCGCTTTTGAACTTTCTAGTCATCATATAATCCTAAAATGAATGCATCATGGTTTCCAAAGAAACATTAAACAGAAAAACTGTTTTCAACATTGATAATAATACGACGAAATGTTTCTTAAGCATCAAATCAGCATATTAGAATGATTTCTGAAGGATCATGTGACACTGAAGACTGGAGTAATGATGCTGAAAAATCAGCTTTGTCATCACAGGAATAAATTACAATTCAAAATATATTGTAAAGATATTAAATTAGAAAACAAATATTTTAAATAGTAATATTTCACAATATTACAGTTTTTGCTGCATTTTGATTAAATAAATGTAGCTTTGGTGAGCATACGAGACTTCTTTTTCAAAAACATTAAAAAATCTTACCACCCTAAACTTTTGAAAGGCAATGTATATTAAACATCAAATAAACACTGACTGGATGCAATTCCTTATAGGGTGGACAAGCAAATTACTGGTTAAGATATGAGAAAGAGAAAGAAACAACAACATTTAATGTGCTGACCTCGGTATGACTTGGCACAAAGGTCTTGATTGTCATCATAGACTCGCCACAGAGACTTTTGGGAGGGGGATCTTGCAGGTGGGGAGGCAGCGGCTGAGACATTGCCAGTGTCGAGGAGTAATTTCGGGGAGGGCAAGGAAGATTCAAGCATCTCCAAGAACTTGCTGCAGCTCCAGGTCCAGCGCACTCGCGGAGGCTCGTAGTCGCACCGAAACACACCCAGTGGTGACTTGCTGCCAGATGTGCTCACGTTGCCCGTGGTGATACCCAGGCAGAGGGAGGAGCCAATGTTGAAAAGCCGCCCCCTGGTCACCCATTTCCACAGCTGGGCGTCACCCTTGCAGGAAGAAGAGAGGTAGAGCATGTGATCTCGTACCCCCAGGCAGCCCTGCGCTCCCTCGTGGAAAAACGCAAAAGTGTCCGATTCATCTGTCTGTGCTGTTGCAGAAAGATAGAGAGAGAGAAAAGTTATTAGCCTGACATTGTACAAGAGAAATTTCATAATCCTGAAATCGTAAATATGGAAAGATCATTAATGTTTGATTCCAGCCTAGATATTTACAGAGGTTTTTAATAATTTTACCCACCATTAAACCAAATGACTGATCCTACAGAGACAATTTTCATAAAACTCTCAATGTCATGTGACCAAAACGGTTTATGTCTCACAGATTCTCATAGCATATTATTACTGCAGTAGAATAAGCAAACCCCATTTGATTCTCTTTCACCAAAAACAAGTAGTTCTTATCCAACACAAGCAAAGCACAAATCCTATTCAAACAATCCCACAAAACGTTTTTATGTGCTTTGACTTGCCTCAGTTGTAAAACAGTGATTTATTTACAGGTGAAAAGTAATTGTTTGAGGGAAATTTGCAGTTTCATGTTATCATATTCTGTATGTGTGGCTTTCATAATGGCTGCTCTCTATGGTATAATATGGTCTGCAAATTGAGCTTTTCATCTGTTTTTATCTCTGCATGGTTTTGGAACACATATGTCTGACTGCAAATAGATAGTAATTTACAAAAACAAAACAAAAAAAGCCCAACAGAAACTGCCATGAGAAAATACAGACAATGGCAATATTCCTCTTTTGTGTGAGCAAACACATTTATCCCAGTTTCATCATAACTGCACCCATCAGTGGCTTGAGGTGGTCTTCTGAATCTATGTCTTCTACATATACACACATGCGCCATTCAAGATTATGGGGTGAATAAGATTTTTTTTTAAGAACTCTCTTATGCTCACCAAGGCTGCATTCTAAATAACTTTATATTCCTTTGTAACATTATAAATGTCTCCACTTGCACTCATGACCAATTCAATGTATCCTTGGTGAATAAATACATTAAAGCAATGTCACATCAAAATCTCAAAAACTGTGTTTTTAAACTACATTGTTTTATTACTATAAGATATAGTAATAAATAACTTCTCACAGATAATTATCTGATTTTAACATGACTGAAAGTGTGATATCTGACGTGCGTGAGTTTGTTCCGTTGTAATTATTCCATCCATTTTTATTGGTTTAACCAGTTAAAGGGGTCATATAAGTTCTCCGTTCTCTTTGGAGTGTAAAAGCGTTCGTGATGGAATAGACGAAGATCTGTAGTTGCAAAGACTAAAGTCTCAAACCAAGAGATATTCTTTATAAAAGTTAAGACTGGTCCCCGCCCTCCTAAAGGCCCGTTTTTAAACACGCCCCCACATGTCTCCGTCACTGTGTGGGAAGATTTGCTAACACCGCCAAAATGTTCACGCAAAGAAGAAAGGCATAACTGTCATTGTGCTAACACCACCGCGCAATGTTGTGAAGACCTGTGTGTTCCGGGGACTTCGGGGACACCCAGCCCCCCGAAAA
Organism: Sinocyclocheilus anophthalmus; assembly: GCA_018155175.1. Lineage (NCBI taxonomy): Eukaryota > Metazoa > Chordata > Actinopteri > Cypriniformes > Cyprinidae > Sinocyclocheilus > Sinocyclocheilus anophthalmus. The sequence goes on along the minus strand of JADLZN010002488.1, from coordinate 581,213 downwards.
TCCTTTGTTTGGTCTTCCAACAGAGGACACGACTAGAAATCAGTGGTTAAGTTGTATTTACAACACTGCTCCAGAACACTTCAACCCACATATTCAGATGTGTGCAGAACATTTTATGGAGGACTGTTTCCTGCTCCTGGTAGAGTAGACTAAATGCCGGCTGTTCTGTCTCACAGCCTGTAAGTACATTTTCATAAAATTAAAGGATTTGCCACTGATGATTCAAACCGAGTTTTGAGCAGTTGGTTGGGTAGAGAGAAACGTTTTGTGGGTGGTAGAGGAGGGTGGTGGATAGAGGAATGGGGGGGGGGGGGCGGTAGATAGACAGATGGGGTGGTGGTAGAAGGTAGCGGGGGGTAGAAGGAGAGGGGGGGCGGGGGTGGGGTAGAGGATGTAGGAAAGAGAGAGAGGGGTTAGGGGTGTAGGGGGGGGGGTGGCGTGGTAGTGAGAGGTAGGTGTGGTTAGATGTAGGGCGTGTAGAGAGGGGGGTGGGGGTAGGGGTGTGGTTGGGTGTGGTGGGGGGGGGGGATGTGAGGGGCGTTTTTCTTTAGCTTAGTATTTATGTTAGTAGACTTTTTACTCTTTTTATTTAGCTTTTTTTTTTTTATTTTTTTAGTTTCTTTTGTTGGGGGTAAAGAGGTTTAGCTAAGTTTTTTTTTTATTTAGGGTGGGGGGTAGGTGGTAGGGGTGTGGGGTAAAGGGGTGTAGAGAGTAGACACGTATATCCTTTTATCTGTTTTTAGCACTTGGTTGTTTGTCATCAAAAACGCAGGACATGGTTCTGTTTAAGCGCGCGCGATCAACAAACACCGGCAAAGACAGTATAAGTCTTTATAATCCGTATTTATTTCCCCACTGGATGCAACGAATGCCTCTTTTATAATGTGTTTTAATGTTTTTGTCTCTTCGCTCCGGCTGGGACATGGCATCACAATATGGTAAGGGGGCCAATCACGGCACACCTCGCTTTTCAGAATGATGAGCTTTGTAAAAATCGACTCGTTTTAGAAAGGCGGTGCATAGAGGAGAAACAATAATGTACAGTATGTGGAAAATAATGTGTTTTTTGAACCTTAAACCGCATAAACATTTCATTACACCAAATAATGTTATTTTTAGCAACATCATATGACCCCTTTAATTACTGGTGTGTCAAACTTCTTTTACTGGTGTCAGTGAGTTTAATCTCATATTTTGCAATGTTTGTTTGGTTTTTGTACTGTTGATTATTTTCTTATCCACAGGATACTCACATTTCAGTAAGAATAACATATATATTGGTATTTGACTAGGTATATGTTGTTTAGTAAGAGAAGGAAAGGGAAAAGAGATGGCTAGTATGACAGTCAAGTAGAAGGCAGAAGAGCCAAACCCGGCAGCGTTCCCAAACACCAGTCTGGTTTCTTTTCATACTTCCATTCTGCTTTTCTCTCGCTTTATCTATCTCTTTCGTACACCCTCTCATTCCTGCAGGGGGGAATGCAAGTTTACAACCACAACATCAGAGAGAAAGAAAATCAGAGCAAAAGAATGAGACAGAAAAAAGAGCCTGAAGAAAGACCAGAGAGAAACACAGCTGTGTTTCCAAACAGGGTAGTTCTAAAGCAGGGAAATGGGATCAATCCAAAAGCAAACAGGACCTTCTCTACTTTGAAAACAAAACAGAGACAGAAAGTTGACTGAGACCCTGGGAGACTTTCTGAACATCATCAAGCAATGCCCAAACATAAATTTCCACAAGTAAGCATGCGGTCAAAAATGTTAAGAAGCTCTGTAACAATGTAAAATATAGTAAATCAGTGTTATTTAAAGGTAAATATGATGTGGCTCCGAAAAGCATTTTGGACACTTTTACCAGGATCTGGCAACAGAACATGGAAAATCCTAGATCAAGTTTTTAATGTGAGATGTAAAATAAGAGTTGAAAATGTGAGCAAATGTAACTAGGAAAATTCCTTCCATGAGGTCCTGATTCCACTTATTAATGATGTGCAATCCCTGAAAAACCGGGATTAAAACAAGTCTTTCCATCTTCCTGCAGAACAGCAGAAGAATTTGAGGGCATCATGTGATCTGACTGAGACTGTCATATAATTGGTGGAGGTAAGACCCTGGGGAGACATATTTCAGGAGGAAGGACATGCGCCTTCACACAAACATCAAATACTTTCTCTCCATTTCTGACAGATAAAGGGCAAAGCAGGCACAAGCATTTCATGAGCATCATCTTAATGCCTTCATTATAAATCAAGCCTTTACTTAAATGACTAATTACAGGTGTTTTAATAAAAACAAAAAGATGAATGACTGTTTCTGTATAATAAGAATTTATGACCACAAACTCTGATCAGAATATTCCACCTTCTGATGATGAGGTCAGTTTTTAATTTGATATGGTCAGGAATCATTTTCAGATTTAGTCTGAAACTATATACATATATAAAATAATCATGATCAAATAAAGGACACTTACAACTACATATTCATAAAAATCATCATCAGTGCCCTAAGGTCGGTTACTTAAAACAAGGTTGCTGCAAGGGAATCGTTACTTTGAATAAAAGCATCTCTGCTAAATGACTACTTACTTCCAGAACTACTGCATAACACAAAACAGAAAAAAAACCTCATAACAACCGCTGCAGGATCTCAGTAAATAATGCAATAAAGAGCATGAAGTGATAAATAAAAATACAAGAGACAGATTGTAATGTAAAGTGTCTGCAGATTAGCAGTGGTTGTGTGATTGAAGAGAAATTAATAGCTTTGGGTGATTTGTCTGAAGTACTGTTAGAGCACTGAGAGGCAGAATACCATCCATTAGAAGCTTTCCGGACAGTTATTGAGTAGGCTGACAGCTTACAGGAAGGAACTTTTTTCAGCCTGTGGTTTTGGCATGAATGCTCCTGAACTACCTACTTCCAGATGGTAGAGATGAGAACATACCATGGCACGGATGAGGCTGTGCAGCTAAATGAATTGTTTTTGCAATCACTGGTTACATAATGCTGATGATGACACTGATATGACTAGTGTGGGCGAAGTTTGTCTCTTCATCAGAGTCTGTGGAATGTTTCCTATTAATTGTTTTCTTAAGGTTTAAAGTGGGCTTAGGCACTGTTAAAACAGGCCTGATTCAAAACTTGCCATCTGAAACAGTTACCACACAAACACCAACTCAGAGCTGCAGGCTAACTAACACGGGAGAGATTGCTACGATAATGATATTCCACCTCGGGCAATAACCAATCGATTGCCTGAGTAAAAATTTTGTTATCATAGCAATTAGCTAGGTTCTGATTAGTTTGACTAATATTGGTTTTCTAACAGCCTATGTTATGTGCAGGTTGGCTGATATAATGCTAATATATACAGTTATACGTGTTGGGGAATAAATAGTAACATGCAACGGAATTACATAATTTAATTACAAAATAAAAGTAACTGTAATCAGTTACAGTTACTGAGACAAAATGTGTAATTAAATGACAGTTACTTATGAAAATGTTAAGGATTACAAAAGGGGTTACATCTGCTTGTTTTCACACGCACACCCACATAGATTTAATTGATTTCTTTCATAAATTGCAGTGACTGCTCTAAAATATGAAACACCAATATTTCAGGAGTTTAGAACAGGCTTGTTCGATAACTTTTATTTCCTATATGGGTTTATGTATAGCTATGCTTAATTTTTTTAAGATTAACGGTTTTTTTCCAAGGTATTGTCAATATTTTATTAGCTATGATACCGTTTTTGAAATCAAATTTTTACATAAGATTTGATTTCAAAAGCGGTCTCATAGTAAAAAATATTCTTGTTATGATTTAAATATGGTATTTAAACTTTCCGATGATCCTCAAAAGTAGTCTGGTTTTGTAGTGCTGTACTCAAAGGGACTTGATCCTTACACAAGTTGGTATGATTCTTTAGGGTCTTTATGAACGGTCTGCAACATACTTTGGTCAAAATTCCTCAGAGGTGTTTAAAACAACACCCTTTTTACCTTGCTCTGTTCACAGCGACTCGTTTTGGGGCATGTCCCTTTAAATGCTAATGAGCTCTGCTCACCCGCCCCTTTCTTCCTTGGAAGAGCAAAGGCGATTTGCAAATATATACTGTATATGTACTATAAAATATATAGTGTCAGACTTAATTCATCTAGAGGTGCAGCTGGATCACGAACAATGAGTACTGATCTATCCTTGAGTTTTAACATTTTAACAAAACCTGCACCTCGTTCAGAAAGCAGTCTGGAGTAAAAAAATTTGCGCAGACATAAACTTATTAGGTGATGATTTACAACAGCGTGTTTCATTACGTCTGTGGAAGTAATGAATCAGCATTTTTGAATGTGTAGTTGAATGACCGTCCCTTTCCACCACCACCACGGCGCCAAACCTGTTCAATGCACGACTGACAGCCCTCTAGAATGCGCGCAGGTGGAAATATCAATAGAAAGTCTCTTGTCCAGTCAGATTAGAAAATCAGATTACAACTAGGCTGAACGCTTACGTAAGGCAGCGGGTGGCAGAACTCCGGTCATGCAGAGCCGCAAAGCCCTGCAGAGTTCACTCTAACCTAATTAAAAATATCACCTGAGTAGCTTCTAGTAACCGTTTAGACCGTGATTGGCTTGTCAGGGTCTGTTTTGGGATGTTAGGGTTGAAGCAAAATTCTGCAGTGCTGTGGCTCTCCAGGACCGACGTTCGCCACCCCTGATATAGGCTAACGATAGCCTAACGATCTTATTTCAGGTTTTATGCTCTGTTATGGGGGACAGTGTTTTGTCCTTCTCTTTGTTACTCACTTCTGTTCAACTATTTGGTTTTCAGGTTTACCATGTCTTGACTAGACCTCGTAGTTAGTCGTCACACCATCAAATCTAAACCGCTGACATTAGAAATTTAGAAAGAATTAGAAATCTCACCCACTCTTAATAGACTGATGTCAAATAAGGTGTACACAAAATTGTGAGAATGCAGTGGACAATTATTTTACATACTATTTAAACAAAATTAATGATTGATTGATCAAGACATTGTTAGCAAAACAGAAGGAGACAATACGGGACCTTCCACAGATAAGGTATTTATTGACAAGGTAAGTTGAAATGGGTCAAACAGATGAGTAATGCAGACTTAGGGTGCTTTCACACCTGTAGATCGATTGCTTTGTACCAAAACAGGGATTAAAATTATTACAATGTTGCTTTTTATTCTTGGAGTGGTTTGCTTTCACACGGCAAAGTTTCTAAATGGACCAAATTTGTTAATACAAGTCACGCGTGAGTAAACTGTTGTTTCATTGGTCAAAGTTCCACGGTTTATTTTCCGGGATTCCACTAGCTGTCACAGCTGTCATCCGTCAGGATGGAATAACAACAGCCTTGCGGGCTTATTGTTGTTGTTTTATATTTTTTTGTAGCTGTCCTTATATTAATTTATCATTTTTAGCAGGAGTCCAGGATTCATCGGGAAAAATATTTTTAAATGCACCTACTAGGAAGAATAGCAATAAGATGGCATTATAAAATGAAAAAGTGCGCTTTTTTATTTTGAATGGCGAAGACGTGCTTCACCCACAGACATTCACAGGTTCATTTTGAAGTATTAGCAAAACAACAAAGCAAATTCTTTTCATGGAACTTATGTAATTACCCATCATACATTATGACGTTGTTCACATAGCCTGGTTTGCTGGTCCGTTGGATCGGATTGCTTTCTAACTACAACCGAACCGCTCCAGAGTTCTTTTTCAATCGAGCCGAGACCACCTCGTTCAGGCGATCTCGGACCGATTGTTTTGGCATGGATCCGGGCGCGATTGCCGTGTTCACATATGCCCAAATGAACTGAGCTAAGGGGGGAAACGCGCCAAGTTCCGAAACAACGGGCCAGCTGTGAAAGCACCCTTAGCTGACAAACTGGTGAGTATTTGCTAGGTGATGTGAGTCCACAGAGGTGGAGGCACAACGGGAAGGTGAAGACTGACAGATGGATGATCAAAGCAAGTAAGCAGAGCAGGTAGGTAGCCAGGTAAGCTGCATACAGACAACAAGACCAGACAATGGAAGAGTGCTCTTTGATGGCTGGAGGATTTAGTTGGTAGGTGATGTTGTTGATCTGCCTCTGGATGGCGAATGGACCTACGTAGCGGGGACTCATCATTAGTCGAAGATGGATTTCCCTGATGGGAGAACCAGACCTTCTGTCCTGGATGGTACTGGGTTGCGGTGCTACGGCGAGTATCAGCCTGGCTCTTTAGTCTCTGCACTGCCTGCTGCAGGTGGACATGAGCCAAGTCTCAGACCTTCTCGCTCTCTTGGAACTAGTGGTTCACAGCTGGAACGTCCGATGGCTCACCTGACCAGGGAAACAAGGGTGGCTGGAAGCGGAGTACGCACTAGAAAGTGGTAAGTCCCGTGGTATTCTGTCGTAAGGAGTTCTGCGCGTACTTGGCCCAGGGAAGGAAACGGCTCCAGCTGTGTTGATGGTTATGGCAATAGCACCGCAGGTATCTCCCAATCTTCTGGATCTTGTGCTCAGTCAGGCCGTTAGTTTGCAGGTGATAAACTGAAGACAAGCTGACGGAAACTCTGTCAAACTTCCAACATAATTGGAAGAAGGCTTGCCACACCTGGAGATGAATTGGGGCCCGCGGTCGGAAACTATGTCCTCTGGAAGTCTGAAGTTTTGGAACACATGTTGGAATAGATGCTCTGGTTTCCAGAGCGGTAGGTAGTCCTTTTAGAAGGATGAGTTTGCAAGACTTAGAGAACCGATCCACGAATACCAGGATGCAGGTGTGCGAGTCAGAGGGAGGTAGATCTGTTACAAAGTCCACTCTAAGGTGAGACCAGGGCTGTCGAGGAATTGGTATGTAGCGCCTTTAGTCCTGGACCAGCGATATAAGCACTAACATTTATCTAGGCTCGGACAGGGGTTGCTTAAGAAGAGTGAGTCAGTTGAACAATTAACTGATTTATTGCCAGAAACAGCAATGTAACAGACACAGCCTTAACTGGGTATATAAATGATTAACTGGGTATATAAATGATTAAATAAAACGAAGAGCTCTTCAAAAAAGAAATAACAAATAAACAAAAATCAACAGAACCCAGTTTAAATGTAGTTCTTTGTCCTTGTATATATGGGTCTGAGTCCAAAGAATAGTTCCTTAAACCAGTGTGTGCACAAATTCCAAAAAGCGATCAGTTCCTTGAATGAGTATATGGATTCCAAACAAAAGGGAAGTTCCACTCCTCGAATGTAGGTGCATTGAGTGCACTAAGTATTCCTACCAGTGTGGATGAAACAAGGTTGATGCTCTTATCTGGTGTTTCGATGGACTAATGAAGCCAATCGGGCTCTCTCTGTGACGAACCTCGCGGCTGGCCACATCACTTTCATGGGCTGGGCTCGCCGTCTCCAATTCTTCTGATAACTCAAAAAACCAATCTACACAAAGAGTAGAAGAAATAAATGTTCTGTTCTTTACATGAGACCTCATTACCTTCTTTTCTATCTTTCAAAGTACAATCGGTGCAACCAGTTACTATAGATGCACTTAGATTACATAAGCAATTGTATTTTTTATAAACATGTGCTTCCACAATAAAATGATTTACACAAATCAAAAACAGCAATAAAGATGTTAACAGCACTTACACAGTGTTTTACATTCGTTCTTCCCCAAAACATATCTCTTTTTAATGTTTAACATTAACATGAAATGTAATTGCAACTAACTATGATACTTTGTACCAAAGTTGGTTTAAAACATTGAATTCTCGGGTACTCTGATTGGTTTTATAAGGAAATTGTTTAAAAAGACAAACTACTCTATTCCATCTAAGTAGCTAGCCAGAACAGAACTAGCAAAATGTGGCTCACTCACCGGAGATTAATCAAAGTTGACCAAATAGTGCATTCGATGTCCAAGTGGAATCCAAGTAGTAAACAACTTAGTAATTCAATTCAATGATGAAACTCAGGATTTAAAGCTAAATTTGCAGAATTTTAAGATATAAACTCAGGAGCTCATCGGCATGCACGTTTCTGGAAGAATCATCGACAGGAAAATGGGATTCTTGCTTACTCTACGGTCCACTCCACTAGGAGGAGGAGTAGAGCGCCCTCTATAGGAAATTATATACTATTACCTCTGACTTAGTATCCCTAATTTTATAGGGGTTACAGGTAGTAGGACCAGCTTTCCTTCAGGGAGACGGCGAGGAGTTTTGGAGATGGCACAGACTGAGCAGCTCCTAACATACCGTGAGACATCCTGGTCATGTTGGGCCACCAACAGCCGTTCTGGAGAAGCGAGAGGGTTTGCTGGCTGCCTGGGTGTCCAGATCCCGGAGAGGTGTGAACTGAATCCAGAAGGGTCAGCCGTAGAGGTGTTGGTACATAAATTCTCCATGCTGGACCTCCCGTCTGACCAGGTTTTGAGCGAGTGGCCTCGGAGATTTGATCTATGGACCGTTGAATGGGACTCACTATAATGGCTGGAGGGAGGATAGGTTCAGGAGGTGAGATGCTCTAATCAGAGTGGTGGATACAGGACAGCGCATCAGCCCATTAGTTCTTGGATCCAGGCTGGTGGCAATGAAATTGAATCGGGTGAAGAACAGGGCCTAGCAGGCTTGTCTGCGGTAATGGAGGTATTTCAAGTTTTGGTGATCTGTAATGACCTCAAAACTAATAAGGACGTGGGCCTTTTTTTCAGGAGGGAGGTGATTAATGCACAAATTTGGCTGGAGTTAACAATGAAGCGACAATAGAAATTGGCAAATCCTAGGAATCTTTGGAGTTCTTTGATGGTAGTGGGTTGAGGCCAGTCCCTGACAGCCTGCACCTTCCTCTGGTCCATGCGGATGCTATGATGGTCAATGACATACCCGAAGAACTGGATCTTGTCTCAGTGGAACTCAGTGTTTCCTCAGTCCTTGGAGGACAGGTTTCAAGTGGTGGCGATGTTTGGGCAGGTTCCAAGAGTAGATGTGGATACCATCTATGTACATGATCACGAAGTGATGGAGGAACACCATTCATGATTCCCTGGAACACGGAGGGTGTGTTGGAGAGGACATACGGCATCTCCTGGTATTCATAGTGGCTGGCGTGATAAAGGCAGTCTTCCATTCACCAACCTCACAGATCTGAATGAGGTTACACGCACTACGCAGGTCCAGCTTGGTGAAGATGCGGACACCAAGCAGCTGCTCAAGGGCGGCAGGGACCAGAGGAAGTGGTATTTGATGGTATGAGAGTTCAACACATGGTAATCAATGCAGGGCCCACAAGGGGGGGCCGCCATTTTTATGACGAAGAAGCTGGAAGCTGCTGGTGATGTGGATGGGCTTGGTGGATGGACTGGACAATGGTGCCAAACAGATGACTCTTGCAACAGGTAAAACAAGACGGGGCTGACGATCCTCCTCCTTGCACAGGTCAGGTGATAAGTATCGACCTGTATGGGCTCTGGTGCTGGAGGGGCGACAGGTGAATGGTGGATGGAGGAAATGCCGCGGATTGGTCCAATTCACATGCGACATGACGTGGGAGGATGCGATGCCCTCAGATCAGTTATCCAGCTCACGAACAAACATCATAGATGGCCACTGAGAAAAATGTTATTATTGAGCCCTGTAGATAAGCAGTTATTAGTCGTTGGGTCATTACAGCCATGATGGCCTGAAAGGGGTGCGAAATGGGAGCGCCTATTACAGGGATCACAGACGAATGCCTGGGGAAGCCAGAAGAGTTGGGTTGGCAATGATAAGTGGTCGCTGGTTGTCAAAGACTCCTGAATTGGGTAATAATCCGTGATAGTGTAGTTACTGCGGCGGTTGGCAATTCCAGCTATGCTCGCACCCATTGAAGGGATCGTCCCACAAGGAGTGAGATGATGTTAGGCGACCTTGCACGGTTGTTGAAACAATTGGGAGGCTGCATTTCACAGATAGTGATACTGAAGCAGAAACCGCTGCATGACGGGCCATGGACTGGCAGAGGCCGCTAGGGAAGGAAAGAGGATATAAAAGTGTGACAGTGGGTTCACACAAGTTCTGCAATGATACGAGTTTGGATTCCATTGAGGTTTCTGTTTGTCATTGCATGGCGTGTTATGGTTTAATCGGTTAACAAAACAGAGGAGACAACTGGAAACTTCCCAGATAAGGGATTATGACAACGTGCGTAGAAGTGGTAAAACAGATGAGCAAGCAGGACTTAGATGACAAACTGGGTGAGTATTGCTAAGGTGATGTGCGGTACAACAGGGAGAAGGACAGCAGGAAGATAAAGATGACGGCATGGCAGATCGAAGCAGGTAAGTAGAGCAGGTAGGTAGCCAGGTAAGTTGCGTACAGACAACTACAAGACCAGACAATGGCGGAGTGCTCTTTGATTGGTTTTGAAGGGTGACTTTATGAGTGCAGGCAGATGCGGTGAATCAGAATTCTGGGGATTGTGAACGAGTGGGTGGAGCTGCAGGATCTGGTGTGGCCAGTGACTTGTGACAGAACATGGTTAATTATCAGTCGTTTGTCCATTTACAGACAACAAGGTATTTTGATAAAAACGTGATTTTAAACTTAACAACAAAAGGTTCTTTATTGGCATATGGTTCCATGAAGAACCTTCAACAACAATAGAACCTCTGCATTGCACAAAAAGGTTCTTTAGGTGGAAGAAAAAAAAAGTTCTTTAGATTCTTCACACAAAGTACAAAAAAAGTTCTTCTGATGGTTCTTCTGGGATCACTGCAAATAAAAACTTTTGGAACTCTTATTTGTAAGAGTGTACCTCTGTACGTTTTTCAAATCTACTATTGCCAATGTATTAGAAACTAGTCGAAAGCTTTGGAATTTGGGGTGTAAATCCCCATGAAAAATACAAAGGATACCAGAAAATGGAAAAGGCAGAAGAAACAGGCGCTCGGTGGGGGGGAGGGGGTGGGCTAAACTCCATGAAAGGGTGTATGAGCTTAGTCACGTGGTGGTATGTGGTTTTCCTGAACTCTCATTCTAAGCTACCAAAGCTAAACGTTTATTATTACGACAGATGTATTTTTGTTTCTGCCTTCCCTTATTTGGAGGAGGGTAATGAGTAAGGGATATGAGAGGGAGAGAGAGAGAGTGAGAGAGATGGAGTTAGGGTTTCTGACAGTTGTCAACTCCGCCCCGGTAGACACAGCCACGTCTGGGCTCAGCCGCCTTTCCGATTACGAGGGAAAACACAGGATTGAAGCCCAGCAAAAAGGAATGCGTGTGTTCGTACGCTTCTGGTACAGCGGTTTCCTCATTCTCCGTGTACGGGGATGATCCTTTTATTCTGTAAACAGAGAGATTGACCAACACACAGGAAAGTCTGGCTGGTATTTGTTTCTCGGCTCCCGTTACTGAGCCCTTAACCTAGCCAGAGTTGTGACCTGAGAACCAACCCCAACTGAGATAGAAACAGATCTAATATAAGGGTCTGCTACCAGTTTTTTACTGTACTGGCGTGTTTATGATACACAAAATGTAAAAAAGCATCATCAATAAAAAAAGAGCTAGAGACAAAGCTAAAACGATGCAAAAAATAATACTATTACAACAATACATTCCAAATATTAAAACAAGTGTCAATGACCCAAAAAGCATGTATATATAAAAATATATATATACATTTTTAGCATGTATATCTGATAGCTGCTATCAGAAACAAATACATCTGAAGCATTGAATGGTCAGTATAAAGAGGTGCTTGATTGTCATTTTATTTAAATTCTATGTTACCAAAATGTGCAATTAAAACGTTTTAAATGTCAAAATGTATAGAAAAAAAGATAATTGCAGACTGGGTAACCAGATTCCAAATTGAGCATTGCATTAAATATTATATAAAAATACAACATTTCGATTATGAAAATATCAATCTTTTAGTCATTAAAACTATTTAATTATTAACAATTCAATAGATTAAGCTGTTGTGTAGGTGACACTGGCCAACAGAACCACTTTAGGGCAGAGAGAGAGAAAAACTTGCATCTTCTCATGCTAAAAATCACTGATTCATATTCCAAATCTGAAACCCATCGGTCAGCAACTACAGCATTTTGCGCTGTCGGGTCTTTAGTGATGTGTTTTTAGCTTGTTCAACTAGGCCTACGGCTCTGTTCTTCTACACTTTCTTTTTAATAAGGTTGTGACTATCTGATACAGAGGTGCAAAAACCTATCCTGTCTCTGCTGGACTGTGAAGTTGAGAGAAGCACTAAAAAATAAGACGTAGACAGCCCTCAGCTGCAGCTCGTTATTGTGTAACCGGATATATTTAGAGCACATCTGCTTACGGGGTGAGAATCAAGCACTCGAGAACACAGGTTAGCAGAGCAGTGTGAAACCAAGAACATGCTTCTGCAAACAAGCATAACGACTGTCCCTTAATAACAAAAAATGCCCCCTCGCCCACTAAAGTTAAGCTATAAAACATAAAAGCTGTGCTGATGGTACAGCGTCTGTGGATGAGTTTTCCGAATTAATCTTTTAAATGAACAAATCAGTCTCCTTACTTTCATACACTGACTAGTTCGCAGGATCTCCATTTTGAAGCGAGTCCTTTTCTGCCTTCAGCGATTGAATACAGTACGAGCAAATATCATTAAAGAGTGCGAACTATAAATAAGCATATCATTTGTTGGACTTACTGTACTCAATGAAGGAGAAGCAGCAATTGAAAGACACTTATTTGTGAAGAAAATGAACCAAGGAATGAACAGAGTGTAGGCCTACTAGTTTGATATAAAAGAAAGCAGGGTGCGAACTACGGGGGAGCTAGGGGGAGCTCGGCTCCCCTTAATAAGACATGGGCTCCCCTGAAAACGTGATTTGTGAAATTTTGGGGGGTCTCAAAAAATATTGACAATGTGTTATTTTGACGTGCAATTTCAGTTTTGTGTAATGTGATCATCGTTGATTATTATGTGTAAAATTGCAAAAATATCATTCATTCATGCATGACGGCGATTTAAACCTAATTCACTTCAATAAAGATAACTATACATGCTATTCTTGTCATGAGCATCAAGGTGTGGGGGCGCTGCGGTGCAAATTCCACTCATGTTTAGTACATGTTAACTTAAAGATTCGTAGAAAAAATATAAACGTTGGACTCTGTGGTCGATTCTGTGTTAAGGTAAGGCATGTTATTCGCAATTAAGTGTTGTGGCTGGGTTGTTATAGGTCTGCGTGACTCTCGATGTCTTAGGCCTAATTGAACGGAGGAATTATGGTATTCTTCTGTAGCCTGACGACGAGTAACTTTACGTTAACCGTTGTTCATGTGAACTCAAAGACAGCCTGATGCTTTGTTTATAGACTATTTGTGGGTGGCTGTTTGTTGTTTCACCTATCAATTCGTGTCGATAAAGTATAATAGGGTAAATCCTGTATAGTGATTTATCCTATATAGTGCTTGCATAAAGCAAGTAGTGCATACACTAACTGTTATGTATATTTGTAAGTCATTGCATCAATAAAAAAAACCATGTGGGCTCCCCCAAAGTCCACGGTATAGTCCGAACACTGAAAGAAAGTATGCAGCTGACACTGCTGACAAAATGATGGACATTTTTTCATATAGCCCAAGGCTTTGCTTTTTTGTCAATTGTGCATATTCTTGTGTTTAAACACCATTTTTGACCGAGTTTCGTCTTTTTAACAACCTGTTTATAACGAATCATTCAAGTAAACGATTCAATGACTCATAAACATCCACAACAAAAGGCCATTCGCATGTCGCCACCTACTGGCGTAACTACATAACCTGCAGAATCTAAAGTGATTTTTTAGTGAATCGATTCAAATGATCCGAGCCACTTGAATTAATCAATAGCCCCAGCACCAGCGCTCGCACTCCCCTCCCCCGGTCTCTTCCTCTTCTCACATCTGGTTCCACTCAGAGTTTGGACTTTCATGGCATTCCTTCACATCAGTGCAGCCGGAGCCAACACAACAGCAGCACCCCAAATAAAACCAAGCCTCACATTATTAGTGGCCTATTATTTTTAAATCACACAACACGTCTATAATCATGACAACATTAAAGCAGTCAGAAAAAGGCATAACGAAAAAAGTGATAATGAAGCGCAAATGTTTCCTACCTGAGTGCACGGTGCTCCGCTCCAGGCTTAATAGTAGAAATAAATATAAAGTGCATCTGCAAACATTTATCCACGCGCGACTCCAACAGCCCTCCCGGTGCCCGCCACCGTGCTGATGCATGCCCGCGGACAGTAAAACGGATGATTGTCCTCTTTCCCGCTGAAAGAGAAGCAGGAACGGGTAAAGAGCAGACAGGCTTTGAGAGTGTCCGTGTCGCTGTGTGCGTGGACTGTGATGAGTTCAGAGTGAATGAGAGGGGCAGACCGTTCACTTTCACCGCACACACGCACACGTCCCGGGAAAGAGAAGCAGAAGAAGGCGGAGAAGGAAGTTGTGACTACCCGATACCCGGGATAAGTGTCCAGGACTGAGAATTTACCAAAAGTTCTCAACACTTTGCTCTGAGGAAAGAGAATATCACGACATTGTTCATTCTTTGTGAATATTTGCTCACATTCAGCACTAGTAGCCTAATAAGCTAAAGAAATAGCGTAGATCAAGTAAATATTGCCTATTTTCTGCACATGAAGTTAGACTAAAAACACAATGTATTACAGACCAACAGTTTTCATATACCGTCCAATACAATTACTACTACACCAATAGGTCCAACCTAAGGCCTGAAAGCCAAATTGGCAACAAATGGTTAGTTAAAGGAAGGTTCTTATATATGATTATATTACTGTATATATATTAAGTATTATAGTATAATCTGATATGAGACATTCATTATTTGGTCACTAAAACTTATAAGATTTCAGTACAATAAACTGAATAGCAATCAATAGTTATTTTTGTATTTTACAGGTTAGAAGCTTCAACCTGAGGCCCCCACTGGTCCAAACATATATTTTTGTGTGATGTATATGGCAGCACAGACAGCCACAGTCTCTACAACCTCGTCCACCTTGTTTACGAAACTATCCTCCCCGCCAGATACCTGATGTGGTAATGCATAGAACACCAAAGCACTTTCCCAAACGTTTCTGTTCACAACGCCCAGTGTTCATTTCTGTGGCATGATCTTTTGGCGCACTGGGGTCCGTATGCTGAATCCCTGAGACAACATTCAAGAGAGAGCTGAAAACTCGTCTCATCTGAGAGCGCTTAACTGCATCCTACTGAAAAAAAATAAATCCTCTAATGCTTTAAAGTCACTGTGACCACATTCATTCAGTCATTTGTCTTTGCTCCATTAGTTCTAGTAGCTTACATTTTCAGATTTCAAAAATTCAAATTAAGTGAATTAGAATTCTATGGACTACAGTTTTTGAAAGCTTACAGAAAAGTTGCTCAAACAGGGAAGCACGTGCTGAAAGCACTTTTCATGTACTATTGGCATCTTCTGTTTCTTACACTCAGAAAAAAATGGTACAAAAGCTGTCACAGTAACTTCTCAAAATGTACTAATGCAATTTAGGTACCAAGTTAGGTACTAACTTAAAGGTAGTAATATGCACCCTTTAAAGGTAATTAAGGTAATAATGGGTACCTTTTGAAAAGGTACCGCGCAGTGACAGCTTTTATGCCTTTTTCTGACAGTGTACTTCTTGCCAGTAGAAACATAATTAAGTTGGATGACTCTTTGTGAGACAACCGGAGATATGACAGGAGAATACTTGAATTCAAGCTGTGGATGTTTTTTGACACTCCTTGTACTGCTTGGCAATCCAGGACCGGTTCACGGATGAGATCACTTGGCCAGATTAAATAAGTGGGTGGAGTAGATGGGTCGGAATAGTTAGACAGGCCTGGTTTGGTAAAGCAATCACCCACAGGTTCTAGCTGCTGCATGCCTCGTTTGTCCAAAACAATCCCCAAATGGTGAGTCGTAGAGACTGGAAGGCTGCTTAAGATGTAAATGAGAGTTATTTTTTGTTCCACAGTTTGTTAGAAAAAAAAAAAATAAAGTATAATTAGATATATAGATATATATATATATAATATATATATCTCGATATATTATGCATGAGTTTATATGGTCTTTGCAGATTGGGTGACTACTCAGTGACTGTTCAAGTAGACAGGTTCCAAATAATTAAAATTGCTGTAATTGATTTTGACCATGAAGACAAACAGCTGTTGAACATTTTTAAATGGTAAAGCATTTGGCTCGGCTTCAGACTGAATAGGTCAATGATTCATCTAGCACCCATCCGAACTATCTGAATAGAAAATTAAAGGGTTTCAGAGATTTCACAACCCATTCCCAAGCACTGCATACAAAACAAATACACACTTCAACTTCAACCATCGAAATCCACAGGCTGTAAGTCTAATGCCTTGCCTTTCCAACATTACTCCAGCAGCTTTCACATTGAATTTGACTTCAATGCAGTCATTCTGCAAAGGTCACACAGTGGGAGCAGTTGTACATCTTGGCGAACAACTGATAAATACTGCAAATCCAGCTTTGCTGAGGAGTTGGAAGGAAAACAGACACAGATACCCTGAGGTGAGATGCAACCTGGATAACTGCAGTCCTGTATACTGGTACATCCCACCCACTGAACGAATGTGTATAATCAACTTAAAAAATTGGTTTTGTTTATGTGCAAGTACTGTAATGTGAAAACAGTGCGGTTTTGCATTTTTAGGTCTGAGATACAGACCTGATGTACGTTTAATAATGGACACCTTAATTTATTTGGGAAACTGATTACATTTACTGAAATACACAACTATAATGTCTTTTGATAAAATGATCATTCTTACTAAAAAACAAAAATTGCCCAATGCCAAACTAACTACTATTAAGTAAAACATCTGATCCAGTGCACTGTTATTTCAATATAATTTATAAACTATTATAGTATTGATTAATATTTACTGAATTAACTTATTTTATAGTATTTATATACTACTAGAGTATTTACTAATATTTTGCTAAGCTTTTATTTTGATATTTTTATTTTAAAAGTTAAAATATGTAATTTTTTTATATTTCAGTAAAAATGGCTAATTTAAACCTTTTAGACAGCATCTGTAAACATCAAGCGATATAGAAGACAAATAAACCAGACGACACAAAGTATTAATAACCAATAGCATTTAATGATCGCTCCAAGTTCTGCCCTGTACCCCTGAACTAGCTCCATCCCCTCTTTCGCACAAACAGTAAAACCGGATCAGGCAATTAGCTGTATCACCAGACCTAAACATATATGACTGTGTAATTTTTGAACATATGGCGGTGTCTGTTTTGGTTCGATGTTAGGCCCCCAGACTTTTAATAAATGTCAAAATACAATCTAATTTTCACTCCTTTTCAACATAGATCTGTCCAAAGACTATGAGAAACAAGAACATACTTGGGGGGGTGGGGGGGGGGGGGGTGGGGTGGGGGGGGGGGGTCGTTATGTCGATAAAAAGAAAATACAAATAAAAATTCATACAGCATAAGCCAAAAAATTCACTAAACACTCAAGTCAAACAGCACCACCTATTGGTAGAGCTCAGCTTTGGTCATAGAATGGGGTGAAAGTGAGCAGGACATAAAGACAAGCACCTCCAGAGACAAACATCTGGGCTAAACCTGTCTATTACATCTCTCACACAGTACAAACATCTGATTCCCAGCATAGAGGTCCTTATGCTGATTTGGCCTCAGCAATTATTATGTGATCTGACGGCAGTTCAGAAAGGCATTTAAACTAGGGTTAACTATTGTTGAAATGAACCCACTGACAGTATTGCTTCCAAAAGTTCATAGATCCGTTCCAGAGGCAAAAAAAGGTGGGTGGGGGAAGATAGAGGATGAGAGAGAGAGAGAGAGGAGCGATCAGAGAGAGAGATATAGATGAACAAGATTTTCCGGAACGCTTTGTGTCAGAATGGAGCATCTCCAGATTCTTTAGGAATATTGTACATTTGAATGCACATTAGTATGAGTGGGCTTGTCCCATCAACGGTGTTGCCATGTAAGAAAAATCAAGCTGACCTCGTTATAAATGTGTGTTTATATGTGTGTGTGCATGTGTTTGTGTGTTGTGGGGTGCAGGGCATATACCAGTCTCTTCCACCAGTCTGAGCCGTTGCAGTTCAGTCCTTCTCACAGGTAATACTCCCTCTCGCTCTGGCTCACTCATGGGGCGCTTTTTAGTCCTCTCCCATCCAAAATATAAAATAAAACATATCAAGCCTCCAGATGCCTGGGAGAGGAAGAAGGGTGGAAGGAGATGTGTTTTGTCTCCATCCCTCTCTTACCCTTTTCCTCCTGCTCCCTTGCTTGGCAGGTAAGGGGTTTGAGACCCCTTCCAGTGCACTGCAGAGAGGGTCGGGGCAAAATGCAAACGCCCCACACCGCCTGCTCCGGTCAAAACTATCAAGGATGGACGGAGCTCTCAATTTGAGGCGCTGCTGTTGGAAGAGCTGGAGGTGGAGGCGACGGCCGTGCTGGAGTTACCGGTGGCGGCCACTGACTTGCGTATGTGCGGGAGGAGGTAGGAATCACTGGCCAGCTGATGAACATCGATGCGATCCTCCTTACGGTACACCAAACATCTGCGAATGAAGGCCTGAAGTAGACAAGAAATTAATTAGAAAGTGTTCAGTTTATCATAACATCTTCAAGTAGAAAAGCATCAACAGCCATGCATGGAAGTAGTTTAGCTGAAGGCAGGTTTGTGCGATTAATCTAAAAATCATACAGAATCTACATTTTAAATAAAAGGAGGCAGACAATAAACATTACAGTTCCAGAGACATGAGCAAATATTAGCCAATCTGACTCACTATGCGAATAGTCATTATTATGACAAGTCTCCTAGCAACACAAAACCCCATTAATGACAGAATCCCACAACCTTCCTTGTGCCACTAAAGTGACCACAGCATTTGGTGTTGAGCAAGAAAGAGGACAAACAGAGCAACAGAAGGCAAGAGAAAAACACTGAGCAAGACAGGCATTTTTAAATTTTTCTATCAGAAATACAATTACATTTCACATAATAATCAAAATAATTGACCAATTATTAAAATCAGCTGCAGCCCTAATTATTACTCTGACTGTTTTCCCCTCAATGTTTTTTTTTAAGTCTCTTATGCACATCAAGTCTCCATTTGTTTAAAAATACAGTAAAATCAGTAATATTGTGAAATATTATTACAATTCTAAAACTAATTTTAAAGCAGGTATTTTAAAATTTAATTTATTCCTGTGGTGCAAAGCTGCATTTTCAGCATCATTACCCCAGTCTTAAGTGTCACATGATCCTTAAGAAATCAATCAAATATGCTGATTTGCTGCTCAAGAAAAATTTCTCATTATTATCGATGTTGAAAACAGTTGTGCTGTTTAATTTTTTGTGGAAACAGTGATACATTGTTTTTTTGTTGAAAAAGTTCAAAAGAACAGCATTCATTTCATTCATCAAGTATTTATATTTTACTGACCACAAACATCTGTATGGTAGTGTAATTAAAATGTTAGTATTGTAATGTAATTACTAATGCAATGTAGAAACTTTCATTTTCTGTGAAGCTGCTTTGAAACAATATGTATCGTGAAAAGCACTATACAAATAAACCTGAACATGAAACGATTCCAATCAATATTGAATAAATGTCATTTAAATGGGTCATATGATGCGATTTAATTTTTTTCCTTTCTCTTTGGAGTTTTACAAGCGCTTGGTGCATAAAGAAGATCTGTAAAAGTTGCAAAGACTAAAGTCTCAAATCCCAAAAGACATTCTTTATAAAAGAGCAACATTTGCCTACCTAAACGCTGGCTCTTCTAACACTCCCCCCAACAACGGTGGGAAATTTGCATAACCCGCCCAAATGAGTCACTCAGAAAGAAGGCGTCACTGGTTTATATTCTACTGGAGATTGTTTGCGCCGCCGCCATGTCGTGAAGGCGCTGTGTGTGTTGTTGTGAAAGCGAAACTACTTTTGTTTGGTCTTCCAAAAGAGTACGCTATCCGCTTCGTCATGCCTAAGAATTTTTAATTTCGACCTTAAGCATACACAGACTTTGCTCTGCGAAAGGGAAACTAACGCCTTGTGTGAAATGCCGCTAGGCTGTACTTGTCCCTCTCATTCTGCACCAGTACAAATATGTGCACGCGTTGCGCGTGTTTTGCTTGTTTGAGTGTTTCTGCTTTATATAAATGGAAAATAAATCGCAGCACGTTTCAGATGAAAAAATGCGACTTCTATTTCTGAAAATATCACAGTTAGGAGATTTATAACGTGTGGTTCCCTGCATTATTTTAAGGAAACGTTTTGTGATTACAGTATTGAGTCGCTGCAATGGAGCAGCTCTAATGCTTTTAAATTACAGATGATGTACTATAGAGCACAAAAATTAACAGTGAAAGTAACAAAACTTGTAAAATACATTTTAATGCTCATAATTAAGTGTGAAAATAACCGAAGGATATACAGTCAAACCAAAAATTATTCAGAGACCAGATATAATTTTTGATATTTTTTTACTAGTGGGTGCAGGACACTATAGTTCATTTATGTATTGAGGATAGCAAAAAGTAAACTGTGACAAATCATACCCAAAAAAAATTTCATACAGTGGACTACCAGTAAAACCGATAAAAACATTTGGGACCAAAAATTATTCAGACCCAGTCTGGGATAAATTTTGGTTTGACTGTATCTATTTTATAAATGAAGTTAACCAACTAACATTTTACATACTCTTTTGGTTTCTGTACCCATTATTTAAAAAATTTACAAATGCAATAAAAAAATATTGGTATCGGTACTCGGTATAGGCAAGTACCAAAAATAAAAGTATCGGGATCGGGCGAGTACTGGAAAAGTGGTATCTGTGGCATCTGTAATTATGTCCCTACTGGATGCAACAAATGCCTCGTTTAGAATGGGTTTTTAATGTTTTTGTCTCGTTGCTCCGGCCTGACACGGCATCACAGTATGTTAAGGGGAGCGTAACATTTCCGTCACACGCTGAGGTATTCGGCCAATCACAACGCACTGGATTGCTGGCCAATCATAGCACACCTCGCTTTTCAGACTGATGAGCTTTGTAAAAATCGATGCGTTTCAGAAAGGTGATGCATAGAGAAGAAACAATAATGTAGAGTATGTGGAAAATAATGTGTTTTTTTTTTTATCTTAAACCACAAACACATTTCATTACACCAAATAATGTTATTTTTAGCAACATCATATGACCCCTTTAAACAACTGGGAAGGATTTATAATTTATAGTCAAATGTGGAAGAGAAAAGAAATCTTTAAAGTTCTAACACTCTAGAGATTTGCTCATGGGGCGATGTATAAAGGAGTAATGGGACCCCAGTAACCCTTGTTTCATGATACTTCAACAATCCTGAGACTAAACCCCCTCTACTCTGAGATCACACCATGAAAGAAAGAAAGAAAAAAAAAAAAGTGAACCATCTGAATAAGTACCTTAGCCTCAGGTGAGACTCCTGGTTTAGGAGGAAACTGCACCTCTGTGGCTTTGAGAATAGTGTTCTCCTGGAGGATGTCCTGCTGAGATTGATTATGACCGAACGGCTGTGTGGTGAAGAAAAAAGAAAAAAAAAAGATGAGGAAAGAAAGGTACCAACATCTCAGTGGACAGTGACTACACAGCCACTGTTAGAAAAAGTATGTGTGTACGTGTATCTTTTACCTTCTTCCCATAGAGGCACTGGTAAAAGATGACTCCAACGGACCAAACGTCCACTTTGTTGGAGATCTTAGGTGGCTCTTTTCCAACCACAAAGCATTCTGGGGGAAGATACCTGGAGCACAATAAGGCAAGAGATTTGCGTTTGGGGCTCAGCTGTATGTCCAAACATTCAGACCATAAACTACATAACACTTCCTTAAAACAAGAGTCAGTTTTGTGTTGAGAGAGATTTCAGTTCATTTGATCAAATTCAAGTAGTATAGAAATCCCAGTCGTAGCAGACCACTCACCAGTATGTCCCTGCCCCCTGTGATGTTAGCTCCATGCCGTCTACCCCGTAGTTGTCGTCGTCCATGATCTTGGACAGCCCGAAGTCTGTGATTTTTATTTCTCCACATGCTGTGCCATTCACCAGCAGGATGTTGCCTAGCCAAACACAAGGATCAGTGTTCAACGGTCTCATCTTGCACCCCTTTTTATTAAAATGGTGCAAATTCTCATGCTTGGCCCGGTACAGAAGAGTTGACTGGTCTGTGCATGTCACACCTGGTTTGAGGTCGTAATGGATGATTGGTGGGCGGATCTCATTTAAGTACTTGAGGGCATTGACGACCTGCATTATGATGGATCGGGCCTCTTTCTCTGACATTAGCTTGTGCTGCTTCAGGTAGAAATCCAGATCGTTCCCCTCACAGTACTCCAGAACAGTGCAGAATCTAGAAACAATCCCACATAAAACAAGGCCTCTTTCATCTCTCCACTTTAAGGAGTGAAATAGTGAAATGTTGATTGCAAAACGGTCAAATTAACAAAACAATTAGTGAAAATGACTGAAAGCTTGAAATAGGCTTTTCAAAGGCTATTTTGTAAACTGTTCACATTTCAACAAGACAAGAGCAAGTTACTCACGAGTCGGTATCCAGGGAGAAGTAGTCATACAGTTTGACTATTCTAGGATGGTCCAACTCCTTATGGATCCTATATTCTCGACAGGCATGCCTATAAAGCATTTCATGACCAACAATCTTAATTCAACAAGCAGTTCAAAAAAATAGCACTGAATTAACTTTTCACTGACAGAAGACTTTAAATGGGTTTGAATAAAATAATGGATCATATGTAAATCTTCAAACATAATAAGAACAAGAATATAATTATGTAAGGTCTGACCAATTTCGGTCAAAGTTCCTACATAAAGCTCACAAAATCAACCACAAGCCTTGAGCTATTGTCTGAAAGAAAAGGAAGAGTTGTTCTTATCAGAGCAAATGAATGTTAATTGTTAAAACAGCAGTCCTGACGACACCATTTAACTCTCCACCCAGTTCCTTTCAATCTGTAGTCAAACCCAGATATCAGGGGCCTCATGTATAAAAAGTGCAGAACAATTCAGGGTTTATAAAGGCAAAAACTGACGTGACAATATTAGGCGTACACCAAATGAAAAGCATTTTGCACTCGCAAATACCAGAGATTAATCCAATATTGTTTATTGAAATTTAAAGGTAAATAGACAATCCCAATTTGCATTAAGATGATCATGTGCGCAAATGAGCAAGTGCTCTGTCATAATTACGTCATTTAGATATTTTATAAACTGTTCACATAAATTACCGGCAGGGATTGTAGGTGGGGGGAGTGAATGTACAGCGCTCTCTCCCACCTTCAATACCACGACTGAGGTGCCCTTGAGCAAGGCACCGAACCCCCAACTGCTCCCCGGGCGCCGCAGCAAAAAAAATGGCTGCCCACTGCTCCGGGTGTGTGTGTGTTCACTGCTGTGTGTGTGCACTTTGGATGGGTTAAATGCAGAGCACTAATTCCAAGTATGGGTCACCATACTTGGCCACATGCCACTTCACTTGTAAAATCTTGGAAACTGACATACATTTACAATAAGGATCATTATAAGCACCATCTTTATGAATGAGGCCCCAGATTTCCACAGTCTGGTTCAGGAAGAATAGTGCATTCTGGGAAACCAACCACAATTAAAATGTACATTAGCTTTTAAGAAACAAGGTTGGAAAAGGTGTTTGCGCTCACTTGTGATAGTTCTCTTTCTTCTCATCTCTCCAGTTCTTATTAAGCTGGTGAATCTTCACAGCCACGTACCTCTGCTCCGTCAAATCAAAGGCCTGGAGAAACAGAAAAGAACAGGAAGAAAAAGTCAGACTTGAAATAGCAGCAGCAATTAATCTAGCAAATGCCTCAGAATGGTTGATTTTTGATTAGTGAAGATGACTAATTTATCTAATTTTCTTTCTTCTGTTTTCAGTATATTAAGCTCCCTCCAGCTGATTTCGAAAAAGAATGCATCCCATGTGAACGTCTCATGATTTTACAGGTCTTGCAGTCAACCTACAGACTACTTGATTATGAAAATGTAGATTTGTACATCCCTCAACCCAAACACACATTCTTTCCGATCACAGATCTGTTACCTTGTAGACCTCACTGAAGCCTCCTCTACCCAGCAGATGCAAGAGCAGGTAACGGTCATTTAGCGTGGGATGATCTTTAAACCTGACAATCAGAGAGACAATTGCACGATAATTTAAATCCGCCATAGACATGTTTAAACTCAGAAAATTCTCAAAAGCGCTCAAAAAAATAAACTCTGTGCTGAAACCAAAATGGCACAAGTGTGGAAATGAACTTTGAAAGTGCATACTGGGAGTTATTTCTTGGGATTCTTTAGCGCTTCGTGTGAGATTAACACGCTCACCCGTGTCCAGCTCTGTGAATTCGCTTCTATGACACACCCAAACACCCCCACACACACACACAAAACAGTAAAGACCGTCCCATGACAACACAAATTTAACCACACCTGTAATATGAATGTGATGATATGAATACCTTCTTCAGGTGTCCAAGTCTCAGTTTGAAAATTTCTTCTTGCTCATGGTATTCTGCTAAAGATAACCTGTGAGGACATAAATTATGACAAAATCCAAGGATTAAAGGCACGCAGAAAAACCGTTCCATATCGTACTCGGGGCAGCCATTGCTACATTGCTCGCTGGCAGTTGTGGAGAGTTGAAAGTAGGTTGGGAGGAGGAGTCTGACTGGCATTGGGTGGTTTTTTCTTCATCAGCAGTTTCCTCTGCCTTTCTATGTCCTCTCTCTGCCCATTGACTTTCTCCTGTTGTCTATACAAAGACAAAGTCATTTTTATTTTACATAACACGTTTCCTACTTTTTCTTTTCATTTTGTTTCAAAGTTTTGTCATTCATAAAGTTCAACATTCTCTGTGCATGTTTGTTTTTTAAATACCTTAATACTTTTATATACCAATAAAGGCCCGTTCACACAAAGATGAATGTCTGGCAAGTTAAACACTTCTACTGGAATGAATGGGTAGCAGTGAACTACCATGAACACAAACATTTGCACGCCGTAAATGCCACAGATTTTTATTTATTTATTTTTTTTAATGGCAAGGTGTTCCAATCTATTTTCCATCACACTGTGAATAAAGCTGGCCAACTAATAAGATTCATGCTTTTGTTCATGCCCAGAGCTGCCACTGCGGTTACATAAAACTATGACTTGGTGGTACTCATAAACAGAGCTAAGTGAAAAAAAAGCAGAGGAAGGATCCGGAACAGGCTATCTTGTCTTTGCACTGCTGTTGGTGTTGTTTGATAAACACCACAGAGAATACAAATATCTGAACGACTGTATGAAAACATGTCAATTCTGTTTGACTGCCTTTCTTCTCTGCTATAAGCAGATGTCAGAACCGGAAAGTTGTGCAGTGATGTGTATCGGTGTATTTCTACTTTCCTATAAGCATCACAGATTGTCAGAAGGAAAAAATGCATTTTCATTCAGCCATGTCTGCGATTTTTTTTTTTTTTTAAATCACATGCGAAAATAATATAGAATTTTCATTCCAAAATCAGTGCAAAACATCTGGGGAAAAAGTAAATAAATATGGGGCTGGTGATAATCCAAACATACAAAAAAAATTATATATCTATATATATATACAGTGGGTACGGAAAGTATTCGACCCCCTACAATTTTTCACTCTTTTATATTGCAGCCATTTGCTAAAAACATTTAAGTTAATTTTTTTTCCTCATTAAGTACACACAGCACCCCATATTGACAGAAAAACACAGAATTGTGACATTTTTGCAAATTTATTAAAAAAGAAAAACTGCAATATCACATGGTCCTAAGTATTCAGACCAGACCCTTTGCTGTGACACTCATATACTGTAACTCAGGTGCTGACGAAGGAGTGGGTTCACAACAACTCTGTGACTGTTCTTGAACGGCCCAGCCAGAGCCCTGACTTAAACCCAATTGAGCATCTCTGGGGGGACCTAAAAATGGCTTGTCCACCAACATTTACCATCCAACCTGACAGAACTGGATAGGATCTGCAAGGAGGAATGGCAGAGGTTCCCCAAATCCAGGTGTGAAAAACTTGTTGCATCCAAAGACTCATGGCTGTATTAGATCAAAAAAGTGCTTCTACTAAATACTGAGCAAAGAAAGGGTCTGAATACTTAAGACCATGTGATATTTCAGGTTTTCTTTTTTAATAAATCTGCAAAAAGTCAACAATTCTGTGTTTTCCTGTCAATATAGGGTGCTGTGTGTACATTAATGAGAAAAAAAAAAAAGAACTGAAATGATTTTAGCAAATGGCTGCAATATCACAAAGATTGAAAAATTTAAGGGGGTCTGAATACTTCCGTAACCAATGTATATATATATAATCTATATATATATATATATATATAAAAAAAAATATATATATATATATTATATATATAATATATATATATATCACACACACACACACATACGATATATATATAGAAGATATTAGTTAAAAACAAAACATACAAAACGTTTATAAATTTTACCTAACATGTCGATTCCTTTTTTAAAAATTATTTGAACAGACATGTATATTTAGTTAAAAAACTAAAGTATAAATATAGTATTTTTTTATCTGCTCAGTTTTTTTCTAGACAAAATCTAGACAAAACACAGGGGGCACTTTTTTCGTTAACTATAAGCATTTACTTTGATTCTGAAACTAATCTCTCCATCACACATTTCTGGTATTGAATGCACCATTCAACTGCATCCTGGAGGTCTTGTCAGGGGACTAAGCATAATTAATAGATAAGCATGTACAGTTACATTCATATGTTACTTGAGGTAGTCCTGAGGTAATTTACTCAATCGACTTTGCCAGCAGCAGAGCAAGTGCTGGCAGGTTTAGGTGGTCTATTGTAGTTGGCCTCAAGTGTGTGTATTTTGGTTTAAGAGGAGTGGTTTCACCTTCTTCTGTAAGAAAACATCACTTAACCTGGTTTTGAAGGGACAGTGTTTACCAAGTTGTTTTTTAACACTTTAACACCATGTCAGCTTCCACTGCTATTTTCACAGCGAAAAAAGTTAAAATACAAAAAAAAGGTACCCATGTAAGGTTTGTAAAATCTATTTTCCATTAAAAAAAAATCTTGTGTGTATTAGGGGTGGGAAGATTCCCTGATTCGCTCGGTGCATCGGCATAAAAAGTTAACGATGCGATGCATCGGTTTAAAAAGTGTGCATCGGCAACAAGTTGTCATTTATATTGCGATGCATCGTTTCTAACATATTTGCATCGGTAAAAAGCGATTCATTTGTATATAATTACTAGTGGATGCGCTATACTTTTATTATTTAGAAAGTGACCAATATTTTATATGTAGATTGATTTCCCTCTAAACGGTTTCTCAAGCACGTGCTCTCATCACCGCTGCTGCTGCATGAATATGACATATCACAACACCACAGAGATCAGAGGAAAAACTGTGATTAAAGTCCAAAACCTGACTTGAAATAACCTAACAAATCAATCGGGGCTAAAGCGGTTCCATTAACGACAAATTAAATTCACACAATCTCACTAATTTGTGCACATTTATTCTTAAGCAGACCTTAATGTCGATCATGGATCAAATCAATCCACCACGGCAAACAGTGAATATGTTTGTGCCGTTTAATGCATTTGAGACGTTGTGTTTTCCTCAGTGCATAACTGACATGTCACAGGTATATTTTTTCTCTGTAAATGTTAGAAAGTCATGCAAACATATCCATTTTGCTGTCAGGAGTGGGCGAGGCACGCGAGAGCAACGAGCGCATCTGTGTGCTAAACAGACTGAGCACAATCGAATAAGAGGGCAATAATTCTGAGTAAAATATATATTTTAAACCTACATATAAAGTGTATTTATGACAACAGTAATTGTAATAGGTAAATCAAATATAAGCTAGTAGGCTACAGTAATTACTAAGCTCAAATGAGTTCATGTGTGTTTCTTATAGCAGTTAAAATGTAGTCATTTTCTTTATTATTTTTAATTTTTAATTCAGTGATTTTAATTTAGTTATTTTAATGCTTTAAAGGGCAATTTTAGATTGTAGTGTTCTAATGTTCTGCAAACTATAAAAGTCACAGCTGTCATAAAACCAGAGAGAAAAGCTGCATTGCTAGAAACTGTAAAAAAAAAAAAAAGAAAGAAGTAGGTCAAATACTAGTATGAACCTTGTAATATCATTATGTTCCTATTGGTTAGTAAAGGAGCTCAGCTTAGCCTGACAGTTAGCCTGCTTTAGACCAGGTTAGTTTCCCAGCATAAGTTGCCACAGTGACTAAGCTTGATCTAGGCCCATGTTAAATTTGCTTTATGGAACCAAATCATTTGACAATGAGTCAGACTAACTGTAATAAGTTTGGCTTATTTGGTTAACTTGTTTTATGAAACAGGCCTCGAGGCATTAAAAGTGATCATATTTTCTCCATTGCATCGTATTGCATCAAATCACATTGTGTTGAATCGAATCGAATCGCACTGCATCGTAATAGGGGTGAATCGTATCGCATCGGTAGCTGCTTCATATGTATCTTTAATGTATCGTAGGCTATGCATCGAGATGCACATCCCTTGTGTGTATCAAGTCCATGTTAGAAGGCTCTGAAGGTCTGAGAGCATGTGAGCACCAAGCAAGATGCTGAAAGCAGCACATTCATTCATCATCAGACCTGAACACAGTCCTGAATGAGCTTTTAATGACTAGCTCTCCACACGCACATGAGTGGAGGGAAACTGACCATATTCTCTCAGCACGTGTGAAGTGTGAGTGTATGCGACATCTGACTAGGCTCTGAAGTTTGAGAGAGTGTGCATGTGCAACTCACGTACTTTACTAGATTCTGAAAAGCGTAGCCATCTGTCCACTGCTCGGTAAATGAGGCTCCATGCCGTACAGTGGTGAAATGGCCCAGACGTAGCCGGTCCTGCATGCTCTTTTCTCTGCATGCAATCTTCTCCTGCTTGGACTGAAAACATTCCCACAATTCAGCAATTACAGAGAACACTACCATGGACATGCAATGCACTGTTTAAACTGGATAAAAACTACACATCCATCATATAAACGTAAAATATACATACAGAACACCACCACACATTAACCATTGCATATACTCTGAACATACGTTTACCTTTTCAATAAGAAGTTTTTTACTCATGGTAACACATTTATTGAGTCGTTCTTTACATCGTTCCAACATCTTCTGCTGCTCATCGATCTGTCTGCGCAGGTCACAGTTTACCTGCAGCACACAAAAGCCCCAACATAAGCACTGTATTCTCAGCAGTGTAAAACCTGATAGGTCTTATAAACCATATCTCATTCATGTAAAACATTTGATTGACTAAGTGAAAAAATTCATATTACAGTCACAGCTTTGGGCATCAAAGTTTAGAGGTAGGAATTTATTTATTTAAAAAAAATGTATGTTCATGAACATAAAAGTGTCACAACACGGCCTTCAGAAATAATTTTAATATGCTGATTTGTGCTCAAGAAACCTTTCTTATTATTATGAATACTGAAAACAGTTCTACTGCTTTGGAAACCATGATAATGCTTAATTGAATAGAAAGTTCAAAAGAACGGCATTTACTTGAACTTTTGATCAGAAGTGTAAACTGAACAGCACCGCTCCGTGTGTGAACAAAGTCGTACCCTAAGCAAATCGTCAATACGTCCCTCTTTCTTCTCCAGATCCGAGCTCTTACTGCTCTCCAGCGCTGCTAACTTCTCCATTGTCAACTCCGACTGAGAAAGAGCAAACAAAGGTGGATGTCAAAGTGAGGATCTGAAAGTGTCTGCGACGGGGAGTGTGTTTTTGGTAGTGTGTTACCTGTGTGGCTCGGTGCTGAGTGTGTGTAGAAGCTGGCTTGTGGGAACAGGAGGAGTGGGAGTGGTCTGTGTTTACTGAGCCGATGGAGGAGGGGCTTCCTTGCTGCACCTGTCAATCAAAACCAAAAACAGATTTCCATCAACACAAAATGCAACCAAAAAGGGTCACTGTTAATGAGAGCGCCACTCTGCACTACTCTATAATCATGTTTTTTTTATAATAATAATTACTGCTACTATGACAGTATATGAATACAAATATAATTATAACTTCTGTGATTATAATGCTTGTACTGAACTGCTTATACACAGCAATCACTTGTCATCTTACTCCAAAGCATCAGCTACAGCATGTACAATTAGCAATGTACACTATATTTATCCTTGACCTCTGATCATCCCTAAAATTTCATTTTTTTTTTTTAAAGATTATCTTTAGTTTTTATTGTTGTGGAGTGTTGTTCACTGTTGTTTTCATTGTCCATATGCAAGTTGAATGTTTTGGTCTAATGTAAATGAATATATGCTTGAAATTACAATAACTCAATATGTTCAACTACCAAAATGAAAATCTTTCATTTCCTCATTCTCATGTCGTTCCAAACTCATGAGACTTAGTTTAATCTTTGAAACTTGAGAGGTTTCTGTCCCTCCATGGAAAGTCCAGGTCACCAAAACTTCATAAAGTTGTCGTAGAACTAATCCATATGATAGAGCGATTCATAGAAGTCTTGTCAAGAGATATAGCTTTATGCAGCCTCATGACAGATTTAATTTGAGTCTTTTATTTACATCTAAACAATGATTGACATACACATCACATATTGTGAACACGGAAGCTCAAACATATGTTTCTGTGTTTACCATATGTGTTTATTTGTAAGTAAACAAAGCAATCATATCTCTTCACAAGACCTGGATTAAACCACTCAATTCATATGGACCCATTTAACAACACCTTTATGAAATTTCAAGTTTTGGTTACCTAGACTTTCAATGGAGGGACAGAAAGCTCTTAGGTTTCATTAAAAATATCTTAATTTGGGTAACACTTTATAATAACTTTCATTTATAAATCATTAACATATATTATATAATGCTAAAGTGGAAACTATTCATCATTTGCAAATGTTTATAAATGTTTACTAATCATTAGTATCTTTATGAGCAGTCATCTCAATGGCAAAAAGTGTCCAGAAAGACCTGAATTTAACAACAAGGTTTGTGTGAAGGGTGACTGGTTAAGTTTAGCTAAATGCTTGCTAAAAACATAAACACTTTTTTTATTGCCTCAACACTCACATTAGTATACTACCCTTCAGTATATCATTAAACAGGATAACTATTCCTTGAATCATAAATAAACAGGAGAAAACAATTTTTTTTTTTTAAAGAAAAGCAAGTGTTGTGCATTGACAAAAGCTTTAAATCAGTGTATAACATCTGTTAAAATCATTTGTAGATTTTCAATAAGTGCTTGATCATTTGAATTGAAAGTTTAATGACATTTGTAAGCATTCTAACTTACATGAAATAATGATTATCTAATGTTTAATAAGTTTATTAGCAATCAAGCAGCACATTCTCTCACGTTTCTAACTCTTTGAATATAATATAACTAATGATCCATTAAGCATTCTATTGGTTGTTACTACAGTTATTTATAAGTGTTACTTATTGGCTTTTAGAAATAACTAAGGCTGATGGGTTTTGGAACAACATGACAGTGATTATATGACACAATTTGGGTGAACTATCCTTTCAATAGTTATATCAACAAGAGCAAACAAGAGGTTTGGCAGTAAGAAAGAGACTCACGGCAGCAGGAGGGTTTGAGAGAGAGTGCTGTGGAGAGGACCGTGCCACTGGAGGAATGCCACGCGCTGGACTGGTACCACTACCACTACCCCCTGCAAACTGTGCACAAACAAATGATTTAAACTTTAGAAGTTAAATCAGAGAAAATGAGCATGAAAACAAAACTTCAACCATAATTGGGATCAAATGGTTAGTAATAACCGAATGAATGAACTACATGCGCCTACCTCAAAATAATCACTAATTTTGTGTCCTCTCCCTCCTCCTTTGCCTAGGGGGGAAAAACAAAAAATAAAAAAAATCAGAGTCATTATAAGAAACAACACTCTAAAAGATGTAACATCCACTTGCTATGAGAATCAGTGCATTCAGCATCAATCACATCAACAGCATTACTCAAACTCACCCTGGTTGTCAAAAGGGTCTCCTTTCCTTTTACGTGTTCTCTGGTCATTAGATTTCTTCTCTGGGGTCTGAGTAGGAAGAGAGAGGGAGGGATAGAAAGAGAAAGTGAGACAGAATTTGTAAGCTGCCAGGCGAATGCAAGAATCCATAACATCACCTCATTCATTCCAGAAGTTTCCATTGAAATGTGAGAGGCTACAAGCTCATACAACCTGAAAGACTGGACATCAACATCCAACTACAGCAGAGACACAACAATCTCTGCATGTCTGCCTGTTTTTAAATAAGCTGCATCTGTTTGCAATGTCTAGTAATGCTGTTTCTAAACAACATGGTTTAGTGTTCTTCATATTCTTTTTCATTAGGTCTAAAAATTAAAAGGACTTTTCATAACTGTCATTTACACCAAGGACGACATCTACATGGTTTAAATAATCTAATTCTAATTAGGGCTGAACGATTGATTGCATTTACGATAATATCGCGATATGAAAAATTTAGATTTTTACTCTCAGGTCACGTGAGAGTAAAGATGTGTGTTCGACTTGAAGATCAGATCGGTGAATGACAAGTACGGCGAGCGAGAGAAAGCATAAGGAGACGTCCTCACTCTCTTTATACTTCTCGTACTACTTTGATGACACCCCGCCAATCGGTCTAAGCAAGCGCTGCATCAAGTCGAGCGCGGGCCATCAGCAGACAAAGAAAAGAAATAAAACAGTAAACAGCCCAAGGACGTAACTTAGAATGGGACATGGATCGGTTTGTGAATGCGAAGAGAAAAGCCATAGATGAAGTCGCACAGACCCAGGCAGGTGCTGGTCATTCACAAGCTAAATGCAGAAAATATGACGAGGCATATCTTGCTCTCGGCTTCACTCACTGTGTCTATACCTGACACCACAGTTGTCGCGTCGCGCCGCAACAGCTCTACACTGACGCGACAAAGCGACCGTTGCAAATCATTTTAACTTTGTGTCAGTACGTCATAAATAGAACAAGGCATCAGTTTAATGTCGGGTTTTGTCGTGTTGCGCCGCATCCAGTGTACACAGCGTCATTGATTATAATGGTTCTACTGTATTTTTCTGCTCGTGTCCGGTGTAGACATGGTGTTTAATGTCTTTGGTGAGGAGGAAAGGCCTGTGTGTGTCCTATGCCTTAGCGGACAGCAAGAAACCTACAAAAAAATAATAAATAACAGAGAGAGAATAATAATAATAATAATGTTATTCTCTCTATGCTATTTTTCAATGTTTCAAGTGATGCAGGTGTTTTTTTTTCCTTGTAGGTTTTTTTAATTAAAAAAACATTAATTTTTCATAATGTTTAGTGAAATTATTTGGTAGTCTGAGGGGGGGCGCAACCAAAAAAGTTTGAGAACCACTGGTCTAAAGTTAACAGACAGTGTTTAAAAAGTGCAGTCCACATGTTTAAATTTGTTTATTACAGTGACTGTGAATTACCTAAAGTAGTGTGGTAAAGCAACAGATTTTTTTTATATTTCTCTGCAATCTGCTTTAGTTTGTGCGATTTGTTACTGACTTTCATACTAATGTTTACACCAGGCTTATTTGTCAGTGCTTTGTGTTGTCATAATTATTACATGCTTACAAGGTTGGAAGTTCAACAAATCAGTCAATATAGTGATTGTAGTTGTTAAATAAAAATGTCATTCATATCAATTCATGCATCACCTAATTTCATCGTAACATATAGGCCTGGCCTACAGAAAAGAACATTTATGTTTAATCTATCTAATAGTGTATTGGTCATACTATACACTGATTTATAGCTTGTCTTTGTTGAATACAGAACATAAAGAGCTTTTAAAAAATAATTGCATATTAAATCTCAATCTTGGTAAAAAGAAATCGCAGTTTAGATTATTTTCCAAAATCGTTCAGCTCTAATTCTAATTCTATGAGCATAGGTAAGTCCACATCACAGCTATAATGACATAAGACGCAGAAAAACAACATTGGAGGAATCATTTTTAGGACTTCCAGCTGATGAGTGATTAAAAAACACCCCCCCCCCCCCAAAAAAAACCTGACAGCCACTTCAGAATTCATCTAACCTCCCGACTTGGGATTAAAGTGCAGACAACACAACTTGCAGCACGCGCTAATAATAACCAGAGCATTATTGTCTGCTGGTGAGGACATTATTGTTATTGTTTTGTAGATATATTTACAATTATTTTTCTTGGCGTAAAGAAGCCTTTAGTCTTGCTTACTGATGTTACATGTTACAACTCTAATGTGGACAACAATAATCAGTTCTTTGCTTCGTGTGAAAAATACAGTCATTCATAAATGAGAAAAATGTAAATGCTGTGGTTCTTTCTGTTTGACCATCATGATTAGAGGTCGACCGATGTATCGGTTTTGCCGATTAATTGGCACTGATTGTTGATTGCTGGAACTATCGGCAAAAATCCATACAGATAGTTTTCCAGGTTGTGTCCGTTGCTGGAGCAGCTGAGAAGGTCCGCTGTCATTATACAGTACGAGAGCAACCTCTAGAGGCCAAATCACTGACACCACGTGCTGTTTGTTTTGACACTGTGCTGCAAAGAGCGGGAAAATTCAGATGGGGATTTAAAACATCGACAACTAAACGGAGTGTATACAGTATACTGTAGTGCATGTTTTCATATCATTACTAAGTAATTAATTTGTTGACTAGATGCTGCATTAGTGGAAAAAGAACAGCAGTATGTTTGCGGTCTATGCTGAGAGGACGCGAACATTAGCAGCACCTCAAATGGTTAAAACCATAGATATTTATAGGTGAATGCCTCATTCGACAGCTCTGGCAACGGTCAACTTGATGTCATTTACCATAATAAACAATGAATATCCAAAGATGCCATAATCCTGAACAGCCGATGGCTGTAAAACCTGCCGGGATTTTAATTCCTGAAAAAAATGGGATAACCTTTCACAGGTGAGAATGTGAGAGAGGGGCGGAACCATAGATATGTAAGGATTGTGGCATCTTCAAATATTCATTTATTATTATGGTAAATTACATCAAGTTGACCCTTCCAATATGGCGGACGGCTTACGTATAGCAGCCCATAGAAACAATCGCTAATGAGGCATCTACGTATTCACATCTATGGTTAAAACAACGTGGCCAAAACACACGCAAGTCTGACCCAAATGCTTAACGTCACGATTGTTACCATCTATTTGCATTAGTTAAGATCCAGCTGGTCACATTAATGCATTTGTTAGCAGCAAAGTTGCAGATTTAAAGCTGTGATGTGAGAAAGCAAAAAGTAAAGGATTACAGATGTGCGTTTCACTGATTAACCAAATCCAGATGCCAAATATTAAAGAAAGGAGCAACTAAATCCAGAAATCGAAAAAACAAAAGAAACAAAGTCTTTCCAACCAGATGCCCTGGGCGATATCATTGGGTGAAATAAAACATGGCGCTAACTACAACATTTGAACACAAAGCTGGACCTCCCTGACTGTCAACATACAACACATCAGTTGACAATTGCATCAGAAACAGAGATACTTTAGAGACTGAACAACTGTTTGAGCTTCAGATGTGTACTAACCTCCAGCTCTTTGTCACTGAGGGAGCCCACGCTACATAAGCTCTGGTTAGACGACTCGTTGTGTCCAGAACCCTGCAGAGAGGAAGACAACAGAGAACAGGATTTGCATTTCCTAATGGAAAGATCAGTGCTAGTAAGGTTCGGTTCTGTGAAAATAAAATAAACACATAAAAGCCATTTTGTCGTTATTACAGTTTTTGGTGATTGTGTATGAAGCAGTAAATAGATAAATAATATGTAATAAATAAATGCAATACATGAACTATTCACCTGTGCATGTTATTCCAATTTTTTTTGTTATTATTATTTAGCATGTTTCAATATCCAATTAATTCTGTTTACTTTGGAGATCACCTTGGAAATTACCTTTTCATTATTTAATTTTAGCCATTACTTTTAGCTAATGGATTTTCACCTA
This sequence comes from Sinocyclocheilus anophthalmus, assembly GCA_018155175.1. Taxonomy (NCBI): domain Eukaryota; kingdom Metazoa; phylum Chordata; class Actinopteri; order Cypriniformes; family Cyprinidae; genus Sinocyclocheilus; species Sinocyclocheilus anophthalmus. The sequence continues at coordinate 544,983 of JADLZN010002488.1, read as the reverse complement.
CAATCAGCACAAAAGAAGTGCACAGATTGTGACTTTCCCCTGATCAATGCGAGTGCCTTAAACTTGATGTCTGTCTCTTTTCCCTATTTCAAACACTAATTCCTTCCTAATTCTGCCTCTAATTCTCTCTCCTCTTTGTACGTTGACCTACAGGTAAATTCATTATCTAAAAGAGCGATTCCACAGTTTCTGTCCACAAGGGGTGTAATGAACAATATAGATCGAATAATACCCAGTTGTTGTCATTTTTTTATTTTTAGTTCACTATTTTGTTTAAGATAGATGTAAGAAATAATAAAGTTAATTTTATCCCACTAAGCCTTGGCATTATCGTGTAATGAGACTTTAATTTATTTCCGTCCCCAGAAATTGCGGATGTCAGGGTGGGACATTCAGTGCATCTGGATTTTTCCTAAGTCATTTCTTTCATTTCCTTTAATAAAATCCTGAATTTTGGAGCATAACATTTATTTTGGTGTGTCTTCTACAAAATACTACTACTAACACTGAAAGTATAATTCCCTTAATCCACCACGATGCAATGGAAACATTTACTAACGTTCGTTACACCTTCTGTCTAAGCAGTTACGAACGTTAAACTATGATTCTAAAGGAAACAGAGATATCATTTTCCCATGTGATTCTATCAGTAGCAAAACGATAAAACATCTTGTGTGGGTTAAATTCTCGTATGCGTTGCTACATGATAAATTGTTAATAAATCGGGATAAAACAGGGGCAGAGATTTTCTGTCCAAAAATCATAACGCTCGTACATTTTATTCTGACGCTGAATTTTCATCTCCTAATGTCTCAACGGTTCTCATGTCAGATATAAGATTGTCTAGGTCACGCATGGTCCGCATGGGAGGAAGAGATAACAGGATTTCACGGATTTCGACAAATGTGAGTAAGTTTGTGGCTTCTGTCCAAAAGTTTACGAACATTAAAATGAACTAACGGGGGGGGGGGGGGGGGGGGGGGGGGGGGGGGGGGGGTGGGTAAAACTTTGGTAATAAACATTAAATAGATCATTGTGTTAAAAGGATAAAAGAGTGTGCAAGACAGATGATTGCGAGTGGTTTCGGACCGAAAGCGGCATTCATCGTGAAAGAGCATGCATGCATGGTGGTTGTATACATTTTGACAGATTCTGCACATCTTGTTCGTAAATTAGACGGAAATTTTCAGTCTGTCCAACTTCGAACGTTGTTTTCTAAGTATTTTGACTCATCAGCTGGTTTTTTTTTTTTGTTTTCCAAAAAAAAAAAAAAAAATGAAAGTCAACATCGGCAATGATTTTGCTGACTTTTTTTCCGGTTTTTTTTTTTTTGATGATGTTCGTAAGAATATAGCTTAGGCTGTCGAAGTTAACACGTTAATAGTGCGTTAACACAATCTCACTTATGCCATTAGAATAAACTGTCGGCGTTAATCGCATATGTTTTTAAACAGTGAACTGGGCTATAATGTTAAGGAACACACGCAGATTTTCCGCACTGACGGCACACGCTAGTTTAAACATTAGCTTTGTGGTAAAATGAAGCTCCACAGCCTGTCAAGTGTACCTTCATCATGTCCAAATTATGTAGGTCACAGGCGATGCGCGAGTTTACTTTCAATTCCACCGTAGCTCCGTTTGATGGCAGCTAGAGCGTACCGTGAATTTGTGCTCATTTCCTTGCCTGTATTGGTCGATTAGCCTATCATGCGATTCAGCGTTACCTCACTTAACTGACCAGTCAAGAGTCAAACTATTCCTGAGTGCAAGTGTAGCCAACAGCTCAGCAATAGCCTATAGTCTTGTGTATTATTTCTCCAAATCATATTTAGCACATCATGCCTAATAAATGTCTGAAGTAGCCTATATTCATTATTTTAAAAGGAACACACCGGCAGGCCTAATATGAAATCAAAAAACTTTTCCAAATATTATGTAGGCCACCATTCATGCAGCATCATATTCTGTAAATCAGGCTATGTAAATTGTAGCCTTTCATAGAGAAGATAATATCCGTATCTTGTAGTTGACATGAACATGGAGACTAACAGTCGTCATTCATATTTCAGATTCTTAATTTTAAGAAGTGTATTCAAGAAATGAAACAGCTATTCTGTAAATTAAGTTTGCTGTGGTGTTCAGAGCATATAATTAAACACAATTATACATTTCAAGTTTTAAAAAATAATTAGTCATAACTCTTATACACATATCCTTTGCAAACATGCATATATCCTTACATATATAAATATATGGCAGAATTACTCATTTTATCTGTCCACGTTACAAATGTTATTTCATTCACAATGTATGATCTTTAAATTTGATAGTAATTGATGACAGGTTATTTTAATGTGTTATGAACTTGTTCTATTTGCCAGTTTTCATGAAATGGTATTATTTTGTGTTACAGAGGCAATCTTGCAGGATTGTTTATTTTTTTCCGTCCACGTTACACACGTTATAACTTTGCACACTTGTAGGAGTTCCTTTGGCTTCTACATTTGGCAAATAAATTTGAAAAATATACCTGTGGTATTTGTTAGTAATTTTGCTGGCTTTCAGTTTATGAACATACCAGAATTAAAAATGCACCTTTAAGTTTATAGAACAGATAATATTAGATGGCCACCCTGCCTGCATGGAAGTCCTATTACCAGTTTTGTGAACCATTACACAACGCATGACTCATAACTATACCAAATTAGGAACAAAGCAAAACATGAACTGGGATTCAACCAGAATTTTATTAAACTGAATTAGATTAAGTACACTTTCTGCTTGAATTTACACTGTTTTTCCGTCCATGTTACATACGTTAAATTTTACATCAACTCAACTTTGATCAAATTTTACTAGTTTACCATTGCCAGATTTATCCTGCTTTTCACACAGCTGTACCCCAGGTTTTCTCAGGATGTTAACCTGAGGACAATGGCTTTCTCCATGAAGATTGATTTTGCAGGCTATTGTCCTTGCAGTTAGGCCTAAACTGTGGAATCGCCCAAAACTGAAAAGTTTCATCGTTTGGGTGAAGAAATGTAAAAAAATAAATAAAAAAACCCCCACAAAATTAGCTCTAGTTCTGTGAGAAAAGGTTGCATATGTGCGCAGAGTGGTTTTTGAATCATTATCTCTATGCATGTTTAAAATGCATGTTATTAATGAGCCTTTAGTAACTCAAATACGCTTGTGTAAATAAAGCCTTCCTGCTCTGAACTAAACATGCAATCAGAGAGAGAAGATCATATAATATATATATCTCTATATACAGTGGGAACGGAAAGTATTCAGACCCCCTTAAATTTTTTCACTCTTTGTTATAGTGCAGCCATTGGGGGGGGGGGGCCTAAAAATCAGTTAGTTGATTTTTTTTTCCTCATTAATGTACACAAATCACCCCATATTGACAGAAAAACACAAAATCGTTGACATTTTTGCAGATTTATTAAAAAAAAAACCTGAAATATACATGGTATCACATTTGCTCAGTATTTAGTAGAAGCACCTTTTTGATCTAATTCAGCCATGAGTCTTTTTGGGAAAGATACAAGTTTTTCACACCTGGATTTGGGATCCTCTGCCATTCCTCCTTGCAGATCCTCTCCAGTTCTGTCAGGTTGGTGGTAAACGTTGGTGGACAGCCATTTTTTAGGTCTCTCCAGAGATGCTCAATTGTGTTTAAGTCAGGGCTCTGGCTGGGCCATTGAAGAACAGTCACAGAGTTGTTGTGAATCCACTCCTTCGTTATTTTAGCTGTGTGCTTAGGATCATTGTCTTTTTGGAAGGTAAACCTTCGGCCCAGTCTGAGGTCCCTAGCACTCTGGAGAAGGTTTTCGTCCAGGATCTCCCTGTACTTGGCCGCATTCATCTTTCCCTCTATTGCAACCAGTCGTCCTGTCCCTGCTGCTGAAAAACACCCCCACAGCATGATTCTGCCACCACCATGCTTCACTGTTGGGACTGTATTGGACAGTTGATGAGCAGTGCTTGGTTTTCTCCAAACATACCGCTTAGAATTAAGACCAAAAGTTCTATCTTGGTCTCATCCGACCAGAGAATCTTATTTCTCACCATCTCCCAACTCCATGCGGGCTTTCATGTGTCTTGCACTGAGGAGAGGCCTCCGTCGTGCCACTCTGCCATAAAGCCCCGACTGATGGAGGGCTTCAGTGATGGTTGACTTTCTACAACTTTCTTTCCCATCTCCCGACTGCATCTCTGGAGCTCAGCAACAGTGATCTTTGGGTTCTTCTTTCCCTCTCTCACCAAGGCTCTTCTCCCTCGATAGCTCAGTTTGGCCAGACGGCCAGGTCTAGGAATGGTTCTGGTCGTCCCAAATGTCTTCCCTTTAAGGATTATGGAGGCCACTGTGCACTTAGGAACCTTAAGTGCAGCAGAAATTTTTTGTAACCTTGGCCAGATCTGTGCCTTGCCACAATTCTGTCTCTGAGCTCTTCAGGCAGTTCCTTTTGACCTCATGATTCTCATTTGCTCTGACATGCACCGTGAGCTGTAAGGTCTTATATAGACATGTGTATCTCTTCTCTCCCTCTCCTCTCGTTCCTAATCAGTCCACTCTCGCTGTGCCTCTTTCTCTCTCTTAATCAAACACAGCTGGACTCAAATGATGTTGTAGAACCATCTCAAGGATGATCAGCAGAAATGGACAGCACCTGAGTTAAATATATGCGTGTCACAGCAAAGGGTCTGAATACTTATGACCATGTGATATTTCAGTTTTACTTTTTTTTCTGCAAAAATGTCAACAATTCTGTTGTTTTTCTGTCAATATGGGGTGCTGTGTGTACATTACTGGAGGAAAAAATTACTTAAATGATTTTAGCAAATGGCTGCCATATAACAAAGAGTGAAAAATGTAAGGTGGTCTGAATACTTTCCGACCCCCTGTATATATATATATATATATTATATAATATATATATATATATATAAATATAATATATATATAGTACACACACACAGTGGTGTGGAAAAAGTGTTGGCCCCCTTCCTGATTTCTTATTTTTTTGCATGTTTGTCACACTTTAATGTTTCAGATCATCAAACTCATTTAAATATTAGTCAAAGATAACACAAGTACACACAACTGGCAGTTTTTAAATGAAGGTTTTTATTATTAAGGGAAAACCAAATCCAAAACTACATGGCCCTGTGTGAAGAAGTGTTTGCCCCCCTGTTAAAACCGTGGTTTATCACACTGGAGTTCAATTTCTCTAGCCACACCCAGGCCTGATTACTGCCACACCTGTTCGCAATCAAGAAATCTTTTAAATAGGACCTGCCTGACAAAGTGAGTAGACCAAAAGATCCTCAAAAGCTAGACATCATGCCGAGATCCAAAGAAATTCAGAAACAAATGAGAATGAAAGTAATTGAGATCTATCAGTCTGGAAAAGGTTATAAAGCATTTTCTAAAGCTTTGGGACTCCAGCGACCACAGTGAGAGCCATTATTCACTAATGGCAAAAACATGGAACAGTGGAGTGGCTGGCCGACCAAAATTACCCCAAGAGCAAAGCGACGACTCATCCAAGAGGTCACAAAAGACCCCACAACAACATCCAAAGAACTGCAGGCCTCACTTGCCTCAGTTAAGGTCAGTGTTTATGACTCCACCATAAGAAAGAGACTGGGCAAAAATGGTCTGCATGGCAGAGTTCCAAGACGAAAACCGCTGCTGAGCAAAAAGAACATAAAGGCTAGTCTCAGTTTTTGCCAGAAAACATCTTGATGATCCAAGACTTTTAGGAAAATACTCTGTGGACTGACGAGACAAAAGTTGAACTTTTTGGAAGTTGTGTGTCCCATTACGTCTGGCGTAAAAGTAACACTGCATTCAGAAAAAGAACATCATACCAACAATAAAATATGGTGGTGATAGTGTGATGGTCTGGGGCTGTTTTGCTGCTTCAGGACCTGGAAGACTTGCTGTGATAAATGGAACCATGAATTCTGCTGTTTACCAAAAAATCCTGAAGGAGAATGTCCGGCCATCTGTTCGTGACCTCAAGCTGAAGTGAACTTGGGTTCTGCAGCAGGTCAATGATCCAAAACACACCAGCAAGTCCACCTCTGAATGGCCCAAGAAAAAAACAAATGAAGGTTTTGGAGTGGCCAAGTCAAAGTCCTGACCTGAATCCTACTGAGATGCTGTGGCATGACCTTAAAAAAAGCGGTTCTTGCTCGAAAACCCTCCAATGTGGCTGAATTACAACAATTCTGCATAGATGAGTGGACAAGAATTCCTCCACAGCGCTGTAACAGACTCATTTCAAGTTATCGCAAAAGCTTGATTGCAGTTGTTTCTGCTAAGGGTGGCCCAACCAGTTATGTTTAGGGGGCAAACACTTTTTCACAGAGGTCCATGTAGTTTTGGATTTTGTTTTCCCTTAATACTAAAAACCTTCATTTAAAAACTGCATGCTGTGTTCACTTGTGTTATCTTTTACTAAGATTTAAATTTGTTTGATGATCTGAAACATTAAAGTGTTACCAAAATATGCAAAAAATGTAAAAACCAGGAGGGGGGCCAACACTTTTTTCACACCACTGTGTGGGGTGTATGTAGTATATATATATATATATATATATATATATACTTATGCTGTTCGTTCAGCTAAAACCCTCCCACAATCCAAAACACAAGATAAACCACAACTCCGTGCTGTGCCTCTACTGACGTTTCTTTCATCAGTTCAGTGGGGTGGGGGGGGGTTGTGACATTTCGCTGAGACCTAAACCAAACAGATGCGAGTAAAAGTGTCTGGCGGGTCCTAAAAAACCCCTCCTGGGGCATTGCCCACTCCCGTGAGTTACCTCTCTTGAAGCATGGCAGTGGCCAACAACATCTTCTACCACTGACAAAACGCCAAACATTGTCCCTTATATATGCGTCAGAACTGATCCAACTTTTCCTCAAGAGCACATATTTTTTCAAATGCTGACAGATATCAAGGTCCTTTCTGGGGTTTTTCCACACTAAAATGACTTATTCCCACATGAAAACTGAGACCCACAACACGTTCATCACTGAGACGTCTATTCGATGTGAATGTTCTAATCTGGACACTGCATTTTTTTTAGAGCATTAAAAAATAATTTTGTGCTTGCACACAACAGATGCACCAAAATTTTGGCAACCAAAAATATTCTGATATGAACTTCAGCTGAACTCAAAAATAATTTTTGGTTTCAGCTGAAGTAGTTTTCAAAAGACGAAACTAACTGAAACAGTAGGCATGTATACATGCACCAATTTTTGTAAATTTGAATGAATCCATTTCAGATTCTGAAAGTTCTGTTTATATAAACCATGAACATTGCAATTTGAATCATCATTGTCGTGAGGAGGTCGATTTTGCTTGTTTTAAGATTTAGGGCTGGGTGTAAAAAATCTAGATAGTGTCCGGGTGGTGGTGGGGGGTGATAGTGTTTACGTCGATTCTCTTTTACTTACGGAACATATTCAATTCTTAATCCCCGGGAATCTTTAGTCTATAGGGACCTTCGCCGGTGGTTCAGGTGGTAATGGATGGTGGAGGTGGAACATTGAAGGGCACTGTCCATCTAAAAGTGTGAGTAGCAAATAGGAGGGCGGTGAGGGGTGTGGTTTGGAATTATGGCAGAGCATCGGCTGAGGATGTTGTCAAATGGAGATTGGCTGGGTGGGTGCGGGGGGCATGTGTATGGGGGCGTGGGGGCGGGTTTTGGCGCCTGTGTTTTAGTGTGGGTGACAGATGGGGGTGAGTGGTCGCTGTAGCACCTCAGTTCAACAGATGCAGCAGCACTAGGCACACATAAAAACTATCATCTCCTCCACATTAATACCAGTTTCAGCACAAATTAAACATGACTAAATATCCGAAGCTAAGTTAAAAGAAATACTTTACAATCTGTATCCTGTCTCATATAATCTCTCAATCAGTGTTTCAGCCGAGCAAAGAAGTCAATATAACAGCTTGTAAACAATGTAACGTAACGTCACATTTACCTCAGAAAAACATATTCGGTGACCATAAACTCATTAATCAGATAGAAAAATAAACTGTAGAGAGGGGAATTTTGCTAAATATATGCACAATATAACATATTCATTATACCATTTTACTGTTCTTCAATGTTTAATTTATTTTTGAATAAATCCATCAAGTTTTTATGACGGCCACCATTGTTTATATTTCAAAAAAACGAATTGAGGTAGAAATATTATGTAATTGTAACTATCATTTTAAAAACTTCATTAAGTGTAATTAACAAATCAGTCAATTTTAAACAAACCTTCTATATTATTAGGTAATTTAGCACCAACTGAACTCTCATGTATATTTTACCAGCATCTAGTTGAGATTTTTTTTTTTTTTTTTTTTTTCCTTGTAGAAAATTTGGCATGTACTTACCTGATATATATCCAAATTAATATTGAATCTAATCGAATTAGTAATCTAATCGAAAGCTTGTGAATGAGAATCAAATCGAAATTTGAAATTTGTGTCAAAACCCAGCCCTTATTTGGTTTAATCGTGCCTTTATGTATTTTGAACAAAACTTCCGATTAACGTGCCCCAGTCACCACATTTCAAACTGGAGAAAGCCATCATCTATAAAGTCAGTCCACCAGAACTACTGGGAGTATATTACATTTTTATTTTTTTTTCTTTTTTTTCTTTTCCTTCTTTTCTTTTTTTTTTTTTTTCTTTCTCCTTGCCTAAAAGGAAAGCTGACAAATACATCAGAAAAGTTTTTTTTTTTAGCAAATATTCAGTCTCCTCCACTGACCAGTTCATAAGACGTAAATAAAGACATGCATATTTGTACAGTAAGAAGGTAAAAGTAGCATGTAATCAAAGATTATTTCAGGTCCACCCCTTTCAATCCGATAGAGACTTCATTCGGACCAAACTCAATCACATTGATTGAGGTGTTTACATTAAGGCTTTTCAATCTGACTGAGCCATCAATCCCAGTACTAACAGATTGTTTGGGTGCATGGGAATGTAGCTAATGACGTTTATTACCTTTTCTACAATTACAGGTTTTGACTGAGTCAGTGTCTTTTACCCACAAGCTACAACAGGTAAACATGTTAGCTGTGTGGATGGACTTTACAGTGACCCAAAATGATGTTAAGATAGCACTAAATACCCTTTTTTGGGCTGAAAAACTATCAATAGGAGGCTTGTTGCCCAGAACTTTGATGTTTTTTTTATATTTATACATTTGTGTGATTAATTTAATCGCCTGAGAAAATGACACCCAATTAAATTACCCAGTAACCCAAATTTAATTATCGAAACTTTATTTTCAATTTCGTTTTTTTTTTTTATTAATGATAAATTTAATACTGTTTGCAGTCTTTCCATGAAAAATTAATTTTGGTGCATCGTTGTATGGGACGCTACCTTAACCCGACAGTTAAATACCCTTTTTTTTTTGTTTTTTTTTTTTTTCAAAAAGGCGTCTTAGACTCATTGTATAATGACAAGCATGAGCTTTTTGTGTAAAATTACAGAAACAACAGCTTGATTCAGACAACTGGGCAAAAGCAAGAGTAAAATTTTACTTCTCATATAACTTAATGCGTGAAAGCAGGCAGGCCCAAGGTAGGGTGACCATACGTGCCATTTTCCCAGGACGCGTCCTGGCCAGGATTTGTTTTGGCTTTGTTTTCATGCTTGCTGAAGGTAATGATCGAAAAGTAGTTTGACCAATAACATGCAAGCATTGTACATAATGGACCAATCATGGCGTGTGAGAAGGTGGGATCTACGGTCAAAGCGATGCAATTACGCGTACATATTAGGTGTGTTCGACTTAAAAGCAGTGCAGCTCAGACCGATCAGTGTTTGACATCAAAGTACCTTGAGAGCGTTTCGAAAGCATAACCGTCTGTATGGTATTTTGATGTCATACACCGATCGGTCTGCACACGCAAACAAAGCCAAAACCTAGATATTTTAGGCAATATAGAAATCCTGGCCAGGACGCGTCCTGGGAAAATGGCACGTATGGTCACCCTAGCCCAAGGCCTAGACAAGCACACGAATGAGTGAAGATGCGGGGGAAAAGGTATGTGCAGAAATGACTGATTATCATGAACAAATAGAAATGGGGGCAGAAATATCAGTTTGTGACCAGGCAGACCTTGGCAACTCCGACTCCTGTAAAACGGGCCTCCAGCAGCTCCTGCCTGCGAGGATCCAAGCTGTGCAATTCCTCCATCATGGCTGTGAGAGAGAGGAAGAGAGAGTGCATGACATTATGTAGCCATAGTGATGCTGACAGACTGATGGGACAGTAATGTGCATGACATGTTGAGTCATGTGTCCTGATACAGGTTTTCCAGGGCATTCTGAGATTCATGACTCAGCCTCCCTACCACCACTACTCCATCATTAACTCACTCCCACCTAAAGCCATATCCTGTAGATAACTTACAAAAAAACACCATGATCATGCAAGATCTTCATGTCAATTCATGTCAAACCACGTGCAACACGTGGCCTGCAGTGCATTTAACAAAGAAACATTGATTTTTAATCAATCAGACTCGTTTTCGACCAGGAAACAAATGCAATCAGCGCAAAATCATACACTATAATTAATATGATCGGAGAAGGTGGCTGACGAGAAAGAAAAAAAACAAATGCACAATGAAACCTGAACAACTCTATATACTTAACTAACCAACCAACCAAACTACACAACATTAGAGCAACCACCGATCTATATTTTAGGTAAATCTCATCCGTTAAACGTCCAACATGATTTAAACACCTAATTCAATGGAATTTGTAACCACTTGTTCCAGCATATTGTATATTATTTCAAGATTACATGATGAATTGGCATGGTTAATAAGTTATCATACTGGCTCCATCATTAGATGTGTACGATTGAATTAAATAACGGATAACTTACAGAAAATAGGAAAGCAATAAGGTTTCAAAGGACGAAGAGGTTCGCAAAGGATCAAAACAACAGAAACTGCATCTAAATACCGTCTCAGTAAATCTTTACCCCTGGGTTTTGCTTCTATTGTCTGTTGTTTCTTCAATGCCCTGCGAATTCTTCTGCGAGCCTCCTTAAACCGCCACATTTGTCTTTGTACCTGTATTATCGGGGTCTTTTCACCCTCTTACCGTTTTATTTTCTCTCTTTTCTTCCTCCTCTGGTCTCCCGTCTCGCCCTTCCCGTCTCAGCCCGACATCTCAGCACTAGGCCTTAGCCGAATCCCCGACCCTCGCCTGCGCTCGGTGTCTGCTGTGTCGCTAGGGGACGCCAGCTCCGCGTCCTACCGTAGTCCGAGGACTGCGAGACCTCCGAGGCCTTGATCTCCGAACCCGCCTTTCTCCACTGGCCTTCTGCGATTTCTATTTTCTATCAGATCGGAGGCATGTGGTACCTCGCTGCAGATCCACGCCTAACGATTTTCCATCCAAAATGACACGATTCGCTTCGAAGTTAGTTAATCGTCTTGTTTTGAGATATTTAGTTTCTCGTTTGTCTTCGCAGCTCTGGGTTAGCACCGAACCGGGATCAAGTCTTGGAATGAAAAATCGGCTCTTTAAATTCCGTTCCACCCGAACATCTCCATTTACAAATATTAAGTGATGTAGATGAACGAATACTTTTCCCAATCAGATTAGTGAAATCAGAATCGGTTCGGTTCTAATTTTTTGCAATGTAAACAATAATCGGTAAATCTCATATTTTCTCGTGAGATTGTGCAAGACATTTCTACCTTTCAACCACGCCCATTTACATTAGCAAACACTTAATGAAAGAAAAAAAATCAATACATTTTTTTCTGTGCTTTTATTATAGGGTTTTACGCAGTGCACTTGCAGCTTTATAAAAAAAAATATTGCCAACTATACTGTGGAGAAGTTTTTTGCTCAGCTTCTCAGTCAGAAATTATGAAATAAGGCTTATAAAACCTGAAGTGGAAAAAGGTGTAAAGTTAAAACTCATTGGACAGTGACTCAAATTGTCCTGTATTATTGTGATAATTTAGAACGACACATTAATGATTATTATGATTAATTACTATTGATATCACATCTCAAAGCATGTGCAAAATGTAAAATTTAAATAAAAGTACAATGAGAATTTATTTACTTCAAGTGTCGGTCACTTTTAATAAAATAGTCTGATGAATGAAAAAAATGTGGAAGTTCACATTTGATTTAAACCATTTACATGTATCCAGTTTGCAATTATCCCTGATATTTCCAGCTTTTCCATATACATGGCAATCCAGTTTCATTTAGTGACCACAAAACAAACCATAATAATTAATTAAAGAGCCAATGAAATTAAAAATTTGAGTTTTGTGACTTTTAGCCATATATTAGCTTTGTAACTGGTAAATGAGAAAGAAAAAAAACGAGAAGCTGAAATTCAGAGAGAGGCTTTGAATTAATACATCATGTATAGTTTTTATTCATAAGATTAAAAAATGTCCTTAAAAACATGTGATAGACAGAAAGTTTAAAGTCCTCAGGTGCATCATGGGAACTCATCATGTCCTCCATCAACATTCCCAAGTAGGCTGCATAAGATTGAGTCTCATACCAGTCAGCGCGTTCAATCACATGTCAGCACCGCAATCCTCCCTGTTGTTGCAACCTGTCCATCATCTTTAAAACAACCATATCACAATATTCTCATGGTTCAGCCCAGATGTTCTCGATCTCTCCAAATAAGCGGTCTTGATTCTAAGGGGGCACCAGGACCTTGCAATACTTGCACTGTACCCAGACTCTGTACATTGTCAACTGTTTTCCTCTGTTCACCTGTAAGCGTCGGTCCACTAAGTTCTGCACCTTCTCCAGGCCGGCACTGGAGAACAGATCATGCAGCTCATCTACAGGAAAATGACAAAAGTCAGACAAATATCTCTGCAAATGTGTGACATCCCATTATTATTGTATTCATATTTTAGAATGACTTTTTCATGACATATTGTGAAACCAAAGTGTATTCATCAAACAGAGGTTATCTTATTAGACTGTACAAGTGTACAATGCAAGTCAGAACATGCATTTACCTTGTGTGAAAAAGTAGACACGTGTTCCATCCCCTCTAACGTAGAAATTTTCCGACAAGCACCTCCCTGATAAAGAAAAGAACAAGCAATTAGGTTTTTGTTGTATTTAAGATTATTGCCATTTCAGCTTAATTTCATGGCAGATACAGATTAAACATTCAATAAACACAAACAATCCAACAAATAATACATTTACTGAAAAACAAAATATATGACTGAACCAATTTATACATACCTAACTCTATTAGAGATTTTTTTTTAAATTACACTTGTGATAAAAATTGTAAAAGTTTCTCTGGGTTCATCTTATAAATTAACTCCTCCAAAGTTTAGCCTGAAAAAAAATAATTGTCTTATGAGGATAAAAGTGCAATATTGACATTTTGGCCTCCAAAATATGTTAACGCAGACATTTTTACTTGGTGCATTTTCAAGTGTTTCGATTGCAATCCAGACATGACCTACAGATTTTCTTTTGAAAAGTTACCTTGAAAGGCATAGACTTTTCACATGGACGTATCATCTACCTTTTTTGAAACGAAGCTGTGCCATGTCATAGCGGCCATAGTCTCTCAATAACAACACTCCTCCAGGTTTCAGCAATCGTGCTAACCTATTAATAGAGTTCTGCATCCTGAAAGAGCCAGATTAAGAAGTTAATGCATCGTTATGGTCGACATCAAGAGGGCAGACAATAATGCAAGGGATGATGCAGACAGATTACTCCGTTATGTTTATTTTGTGATAATGTACTATACATTACCCTACTTATTACATGGTTACATTTTGAATAAATAGACATGAAATAGTTGCTTGAGTTAAACATTTTCAAGAGTGATGCGAGAGACATGAAATTACCACAGCAGTGTAAGAAAGTCCATTCAAACTAGCAACAATAAATATAACAATAAAGTTTTAAAAATTGTTCCAATTCTATGATTATAGTGAAGTCCACATCACAACTATAAATGATAACACCACAGAGGAACAATATCATTGGAATAACTTTCAGAATGTTCTTCTTTTCTAGCCGATAAACAAAAATATTGACAATCAGTCAATCAGAACCCACCTGACTTTAAAGAGCTCAAGCATTTAAAGCAGCAGACGACAAAACTGAAGTGCTCTAATAAACAGAACGTTATGATCTGCTGGTGTAGACGCTAATATCTTTATAGTTATTGTTCTTGGTGTGAACAGCCTTAACGGTCACTAAGCAAAAAATAACTGACAAAATAACGCCATGATGGACCAATCAAAATTACATAATGCCCACCACCAGTTTCAATCACTTTAAAGCAGTGGCTTTCATCCTTTTTGACTCCAAGGCTTCTTTTTGTCCAGGACAATATTTAAACGCCTTCCTATCTAAGCTGAAATGTACTTCTGGTGTTTCTGTTGTAATAAAAATAAATACATTCAAAAATATGTCCGTTTATCTTTTTGAGTGTTTTTTTTTTACCATTTTAATTAAGATTGTTAATATAACTACACTTAAATCATTTTAAGACTTATTAGGCCCCCCCCCGGAAAGTCCTCCTAGTTGAGGACCACTGTTTTAAAGGTTACGTGCTTGATGAAAACAGTGCGAGGCATTGTTCATTTCATTGCTCACTCACAGTGTCATTTACACTCACTTCTGAGGATGCAGGGCGGACAGCACGAATATGAGGACAATGACATCCAGACTGTGGTCTGGTATTGGATACTCTGCAGACGCATCACTCATATCATGGACAAACGCATGACAACACGACGGGTCATATTCAGGATTTGACTGCCAAAAAATGAATCGAAACATGCATAAAGATCATCTATAAATGCAGAATGCAGATTTCTTAAATAAATTTTAAAAAAATTGATGAATGAAGCTTCCTGAAGCTTACTTTGACAAGGTCAACAGCCGTGCTGGAGAAATCACAACAGTAAACAAAGAGTCTTGGATCACTGTAATGCAAAAAGAAAAGTTATTTAATCTGTGTGGGTGACAAACACTGAGGACAGGTCTGGTTGGTTTATATCTGGGCTTACTTGTTGGTTTTTAAGATGGGAAAGACTGTATTGCCTACTCCACAGCCCACCTAAAGACCCCCAAAAAAACACAGGAGAAAATGAGGCTGGGGCTCGCTACTGACAAGGCTTTCATTTTCATCAAGGCTTTTCACCACAGAATAGTTGACCCAAAATTTAAAACCATCATCCTTACGCACTCTCATTCCATGTAATGAAAGTGAATGGTGAGTACAACTGCCACTGGTCCCCATTCAATTTCACTGTATTAAAAAAAAGCATGGACGTTCTTCAAAATATCTCCTTTTGTGGTCCATGCCAGAATGAAAATGAGTAATTAATTTGACAGGATTTTGGGGTGAACAAACCCTTTAAATACATCTACCACGTAAAAAAATTAAATCACCTCCAGGATGCGATAGGATGCAGAGGCTCCAGGAAATGTGGTGTCATTGTGAGTCGAGGGAACATCTTCAACATTTAACAGATCCGCCTAGCGTTTTCACTTTTTTTTTTTTTTGCTCTTTCTCTTTGGTTCTTCCTTCCTCCTTCCTCTCTCCTTCCGCCCCTCCCCTCCTCTCCTCCCATGTTCCTCTCTCAGGAAACTCTGTAAATCTCTCCTCGTCCGTGAAGATCTGCGCTGTTCTCCTGAATGGCTTTCCCTTAAAACTGGAACGCATCATTCCGACCCTTAGGCCCTCTCAAACCCCCTATGAAGTAACACAGCACATTTAGTCAAAAAAACAACACCACTGATGATTTTTAAACACATTTTTATACCCTGTAGATGAATTAAAATATGAATTAAAAGCTAAATTTTACAATGTGCATCGCATACGATAAGTTACCAAATAAAGTCACTACAGATAACATATCAAACCATAATTAAAATTGAAAAGTGACGTATAACCATAAAGCCTTTAAATATTGATAGTACATTAAATCTACACCAGACAGAGTTCCTCTATGAACAAATGTCCTAGATAAGCTTAATTTAATTGCGTTAACATCTTTTACATTTTTTTAAATCATTTTTATATAGTAAGCTAACAGAGACAGGTATGATGAACCTGTTTTTTCTGCTGGATCGTGACTGGTGTTCCTGCACCTTTTGTCTGGCGGCCCCTGCCTCCTTTCAGCTGACCCTCCACATTATCCCTACAGGAGTTGAAATCCATCACGTGAGCACAAATGAACAAAACAGGTCACTATAGGATCCAGTATAATTGACAAAACACAGCACACACATTCCTTTATGTATCACATACAGAATCTACAGCTATCAATGCTTTATGTCATTCTATTAGTCTGTACTCTGATAATGCAAGTACTTTAAATCACTCCATAACACAGCATATTAAAAGCTACAAGATTTTTAGGGTTTTAGTTTTGCGATTTAAATAATAATAGTAATAATTAATTGATAGACATTCTATATAAAAAAAATTGAAATAAAACTAATAGCAAATTAGATGTTTAATTGAGCAGAAATAGAAGAATATATATTCCCTTAACTTGTCAAGATTTTTCAGTTATTATTTTACAATTTAAAAAATAAAAGAGTTAAGATACCCTGATATTTCAGGTTGGTACCCTGCGGTTATTTCTCTACTACACAAACATGTCCTCCTCTAGTGCTAGGAGAAAGACAAACCTAACAGCTACTTAGTGAATTTAGCTTGGAAACACCTAATAAGGTTTATAAAAATAAAAATAAAAAAAAAAAAGACAATCCTATGGAAATGTCCAGAGTGAGTGCCAAACTGATAGCATGGCCAGACAGAGCAAGTGTTTGCAGTCTGGAGTGTGTGAATGAGACAGACAGACATCCAGCCTAACATACCACGCGTTGTGCTGAAACACCTGTCGCGGGTCTGTGAGGAAGCGAGTGCCGAACTGCGGTCGTTTCTGGGCCTCAGCGGAATTCTCCGTGGGTCCATTCGCAGTTTCTGACATGTTTTCTGCGGAGGTAGAACCAACAGCAACAGCAGGAGCCGCCATGCTCATGCGAACCGGACGCACATGGTCGTTCAGCGTCAGTGTCTCCGCCCAGTTCAGCAGCTCGCCCAAAGAAACATCGCCACCTATCGACCATTCTGACATAATTTGCACAGACAGTGTGAGAGTGTTTTTCCATATTTACTTTACCGGTGACACAAATGGAGAACTCAAAAAATTACCAAAAAATAAGGCATGAAACATAAGCATAAGCACCATGTTCATACGAAAATTAAGTAAAATTTGCATAGCCTAATATTGCATAACTTATCAAACTCATAAAACTTAAAAAGACAGGATCATATAAGAACTAATATATCATTTTTCCTTTTATCACAATACCACCGTTAAGTTGACTTATGGGGTAAACTTATTTTATTATTTTTGCCATTTTGGTTTTAGTGGTGCTGTTTAGCAACAACCGGCTTCAATCAACCGAATCAAGTATTCCACAGAGCCGTGTAATAAATATATATGACCATCAGCCTAGCCCAGTTCTGTCCCAAACCTGTCCTGAGCCCCCCCCTGCCCTGCACCGTCGTTGGCTCCTTTATCTAACCACCATTCCACTCATCGCGCGTTAGGAGAGACTGCAAGAACTAAATTGGGTGTGTCTGATTAGGGAGACGGTCCTCCAGGACAGGTTTGGGAAGCACTGGCCTAGCCTATATCATTCATTGTCACTGTAATTAACGATTATTATTGTTGTTGTTTAATTGGGTCGTAGTAAAGGAATTGTAAATTGGTTATTAGGTGTGAATAGTTCTCACTTTAGATTAGGACACGAAAAATGGGAAAATGTCATTAAGGGCTTTAAACCAGTGCTTGAAGTGGGCCGATAAGCACTTTTAGTCTTGATCGTACTGGCACTTTTTCGTGCGGACACAGCCGCACTTCATGACATGTGCCGTGTTTATATTTTGCTATCTCCCATTAAAACAGATGGTAGCATAATTCGATAGCGAAAAGTGCTACCTTTCAGATTTTGCTTCCAGCATGATATTAATAAGGTGTGAGGCTTTATTAACATTTACACCATACCCTAAACCTACCCTTACAGTAGGATAAATACAGCGTTGGTAGCATAATCTGATAGGTAGCATTATTTGTCAGAACACCTGTACTCAGAGTCAAAGCATCAGTGTCTGGGTGATTAGAAATGACACTATTAAGCACACTACCCAGGAGGTCATTTGAAACCTGTAAACTTCTGGAAAGTTCAAGGATCCAGTAATGGAATGCATTAGTAATAAGTAATAAGTTCAAAACAGCGCTAATGCAGAGAAAACAGGCTGATTTCATCAGAGATGGCAGAGAGATTAGTGACTCGCGTCCAGATGGCAGTAAATGATACTTTTCTGTGTGTATTTGGCTTAAAAGCACGAGTGTTTATAATGAATGTTGGCTGAAGGTGCCAAGTGGTTTAGATTATGCGCTGGTCAGTGGTTTAGTTATTCTGAATGGATCCGTATAGTAGCATGTACAGGCCGGATTTAAGCCATGTTTAGTGGTCGTTTGCGTCTCCCACGTGGTCATGTTTGTTATTACGAAAAGGTCAGCTTAAACTGTGCTTTATTTTTTATTAAAAATGCTCTAAATCATTTTCTTTCTTTCGTTCTTTCGGCATTATATATATACATTGAGAAATAGGAATGGGTACCAAGTAGTCACTAAGTTCTTTTTTTCACTATCAAGTCACTGCTTTAAACCAACCTTTACTGAGCATTAATTGCATTCATATGCACACACACACACACACACATATTTGCATATGTGGTTTACCTGGACTCTCCATACAAACTGCGTATTCTATCCCCTAAACCTATCCATCACAGAAAACTATGGTTAGTGTAAGGGGATAGAATATACATTTTGTATAAAGAACACTTAATACTAATGCAATTAATGTAAAATGTAATTCTATATAATATAATAATCTATAATAATGTAAGTTAATGTAATGCAAATCGTTGGAAAAGGTAAAAGTAAAGGGCTGTTTAAAGCACTTAATTAATGACATTTTCATATTTTCTGTGACCTAATCTAAAGTGAGAACTATTTATTGTTAAGTTGTTAACAAAGCATTATCTAACTCTTTACATATGAGCTAATAAAGCCATATCATTTGTTAATTAGTGACAGTGAATGAAGAACTCACTATTTGTATAGAGTCCATTAAAGTATTGAGTACAGTTTAGAAAACTATGAATTAACAAAGACTTACAGTTTGCAAATGATTTGTAAGTACTTGTATACTGTGTAAAGTGTTACCTAGTTATAGTTATAGACAGTTTGGTATATTTATATATTCCAACAGAGCTATTAATATATTTTAATACAGCACCAGAGAACCTATAGTGTAACTGCTGCCATGGAAACAACCGTTCCAGAAGAGTTCAGTGAAACTCCAGAAGCAAGTGCATGTCTTGTATCTATGGCAACAAAAGTTTCAGAGGCAGCTGCAGTCTATATGCAAGAATGTGTCAAACTAAGCCTGGAAGCTATGTAAAAGTGTTTACATTTTTTTCTGTCTTGCTTTGCACTTTGTGCTGACACTTCATGCATTAAGGCGGTCATTCCGCATATTCATGAATGCTGAAGAGCGTTCCTATTAGAACAATCTTTTCTTTAAAAATCTTTTCTCTATGGGCTTTGGCATTCTATGCATTAATGAATCCACTTGTGACTGACAGAGACATGGAATGTAGTTGATATGATCATTATCGGTGCCTGACTGGGATATGACAGTACCCCACTTCTCCTCATCAAACTTGGCATAATCACAGCAGTCATAAACAGTTTCCACATGAGTGAAAGCAGCCCCAGCAACAGGATAGCACCAGTAATAGAGAGACCACCATGACATCAGGACCCTTAGGACAAAAAATAGCCCAGGAAAGACAGGTTGGGATGTACTGTATATAGCAGTTCATAAGAGGGTCGTATATGAGAATGAGGAGTTATGAGCAGAGCGTCCCTGAATAATATCTGACAATTTCATGCAGCGTAACCTGCTTCTCCCTCACTGACTTCCTTCCTCTCGCCTGGTTCTTTTTATAGTGTAGGGAAAGGATTATCACTAAAATCATTTAGGGCATCTTTATTTACTCTTTATTATAAAGATAATTTGTTTAGCATTATGTAAGTGACTTTTTATGTTTTAAAATGTGTCTGTTTTTTTCAACTTTCTCAAATGCATGAATTTTGATAGCCTAAGTCAGGGGTGCCCAACCCTGCTCCTGGATCAACTGTCCTGCAAAGTTTAGCTCCAACAATAATCAAACACACCTGCCTTTATGTTTAAGTGGTCCTGAGACCCTAATTAGTTGCTTCAGGTGGTTTTGATTAAGTTGGAGCTGAACTTTGTCAGACATTGATCGCCAGGCAGGGGTTGGTCACCCCTGGCCTAGTAATGCCTGTATGATGTATTGCATCAAAAATAAAAAAAATGATAAATAAATAAATGACTTGCTTATCAGTGAATCCTTTTCAGTGAATGGGTTCTGTCAGAATAAGAGTTCAAACTGCTGATAAAAACATCACGAGTAATACATACAACTCTAGTCTGTCAATTAATGTCTTGTTAAGTGAAAAGCTGCATGTTTATAATAAAGAAATCCATCATTAAGGAACTTAAACCATTTTAAACCATTGCTTCTGACCAAAGTTCGAGTCCATAATACATAATTCCTCCAGTGAAAATGTCCATCTACTGTTGTCCTCTCACATCAAAATCCACTTACATTTTTGTTTAGAGCTGTTTTTGCTTGTAAACAGTGTTTGTGCATATTTCTCTCCTGTTTCAGATTAGATGATTTTTCACTGGAGAAAGCAATATTTGTGAGGACTCATATTTTATTTGTTGGGGTATATATATATGCCTCACAAGATGTTAAATGATGGACTGTAGTGGTGTGCATTACTTGTGGATTATTGTGATGCTTTTATCAGCTAGTGATGTATGCGAACTTTTGTCAAATCTGTTCTGATGAAGAAACAAACTCATCTACATCTTGGATGGCCTGAGGGTGAGTAAATTTTCAGCAGATTTACATTTTTGGGTGAACTATTCCTTTAATAAATCAATAAAGCCTTAAAAAGGAGTGAAAATAATAGTTATTATTATTAATGTTAAATAAAAGTTTAAAATAGGCTGACCAATTTAGACTTGCAATTAGCACCACATTTAAACATCATAATAATACCTGAAATTCATTTGAAGAACAAAGTCATAGTTCCCCAAAATGTTTAGACATCCAGTTATGAGAAAACTCTTACAGATGAACAGCTGATTGTAGGAACAGTTGTGGTTTCTTGAAGAAACCAGGCTCCCTGTAATTAGGCGCTGCTGATTTGAGTTGCACAAGATGCAATTTGTGTCTTAGTTTTGAAGTGCTTTTTCTCACCACCTGTGAGTCACAGATGAAGCGTGTGCTATTGTTACTCCCATCTTTGTCACACTTCTCGGGAGGCAAGGAGCGAGGAATGAGGAAACACCGAGATAACTTCAATTCACAGTCTTTAATGATCACACAGGGAATGTAGGAGACACTGGAACACAAGGAATGACGTTTGAGGACCGACAAACTCTAACTGAAAGGACTGGGGCTTTTAAACACTGGGTGATTGGGAAAACACAGGTGCAAGGAATGACTAATTAAAGGAAACACGACACACCTGGGGAGGGAAAACACAACACAAAAAGTCCAGGGGCGTGACACTTACTCCCCTCTCCGAAGGTGCGTCCTCGACACCGTATAAACAACATGTGTAGGGATTGGGTGGGAAACTAGAGGAGGCTCAGGAGGCAGGACGGACACCCTGGGAGGGGCCAGCCAAACAACAGAGGGGGTGGGGGCGAGGGGGACAGGTCGACTGAGGTAATAGATCCATGCGAGACAGAGGGACCTCGGGGCACAGGAAAGCCCAGCAGAACAGTGTCCCCCTAGGCACACCATAAGCAAGCGACACAGCGTTGAGCCGACGAGTCGAGGGGCCCCTTGACAAGGGTGTAGGAATGTCTACCGAACACCCAGGTAAGGCCGACCAATCACATGTCATGGTAGTGGTGACTGTCGAGTAAATAAAGGGGGATCGCGAGAGGCGCGAGCCAAGCTCGGCAAGGTCAGTAGCCAGCGGGTGAATCACATAGGGGCCAAGGTGGATCCGAATGCTTCTGGCAACCAAAGTCGGAGATCCACGGTGGAGCCGGAGTGACTGAGTACCAAGGTGGAGCTGGGCGGGAGGAAAGAGCCCAACGGAGCCGGTGGGACAGAGTGACGAGGCGCAGCCAGAGGAGTGGAGTCCAGAGGCGATGGCGGGTCAACGCCCGACCAAGGCGGAGCCAGATGGACGAGGGAGCCCGGTGGAGCTGATGGATGACGGTGGGTGCAAACGGGCGAGTGGCACACCCCGGAACCGAGGTAGGAGCCACTGGGTCTATGGGCCGATGGGATAAACACGAGCGGCGGCCGATCCAGCGAATAAGTGCGTGTCGGGTCGTATGTGATGGAACTCCAACCACGTTGGACCGCTGGAGGTGGCAGTCCCGCTGGGCTCGCACCCACAATATGGTGGGATCTGTGAGGGGCATAGTCAGATGTGTCTGCCCAGCACTGTACGTTGTGAGGGGAGCTTTGGAGCGGGTTGGGGAGGGGGGGCTCTTTCAAAGGTAGCGGACCCGAGGGCGCTTTCTAAGAGCAGGGCACTAGGCGCTAGCTTCTAGGAGCGGGCACTGGAGGGCGCTCTGAGCTTGATTCTGGGGCTGGATCCCTCCCCTCTTCGTTTTGGCCCTTTTGCTGCGCCATATTCAGCTCACCCTCAGCCGTGATGCAGGGGGCAGAGCCCCTCTCCACGCTCACACCGTCCACGGCTTTCTCCCTCGTGGCGGGCATTGCCACTGGCTCTCGCACCTGGTCTGATGGCTTGGGCTCTACTTCCAGGGCGATCCTCCGCTCAGTCGCTTGGCTTTGCTCTGGCTCGCGGATCGCGGCAGGAAATGGCTCTCCGTCATCGGTGGGCTTAGGCTTATGCTCCGTACCGCGGGGAGATGGTGGGCTGGGCTCTGGGTCCGGAGTGGATCCTGCGAGATCCTCCATGGGGCAGATGGTGAGTGGTGACCCGTTTCTCGCCAGAGTCCACTCCACGAAGGCTGCGAATCCTCCGAGGACCTCTTTGTACACAATGCTTTGGGCACTCTGGCGAAATTTCAGAGGGGCTTGTGTCAATAAAGAGCAACTCGTCGTCCGAAATAGCTGTGTGTTCGACGACCAATAGGGCACAGTTTGGTTATGGTCCCCCAGCAAGCTTTGTCCTCCCTGCTCCGCAGAAGAGGAGATTCAGGTCGCAGGGTGAAGGGGAATCCACTTTGAGACACAGTGTAAGAAAAACCTGAGAAAAAAACGGGAAAACAACGGAGGGGAAACACGGAATTACTGTTTGGTCGGAGGTGGGTCCTTCTTCACACTTCGCGGAGGCAAGAGCACGGAACAAGGAGACACGGAGATAACTTCAATTCACAGTCTTTAATGATCACACGGGGAACATAGGAGACACTGGAACACAAGGAATAACGTTTGAGGACCGACACACACTAACTGAAAGGACTGGGGCTTTTAAACAGTGGGTGATTGGGAAAACACAGGTGCAAGGAATTACTAATTAAAGGGAACACAGCACACCTGGGGAGGGAAAACACAACACAAAGAGTCCAGGGGCGTGACAATCTTGAGGATCTAGACCAGGGGTGCCCCAAGCCTCTGTCCTGCAGGGCCGTGTCCTTCAGAGTTTAGCTCAACCCCAATTAACACACCGGACCAGCTAATCAGCTCTTACGATACCTAAAGAAACGTGAAGCAGGTGTGTTTATCAAGTTGGAGTAACCTCTGCAGACACGGCCCTGCCAGGACCGAGTTTGGGCACCCCTATCTAGACAGAGGATCTAACTCCTCGGGTGCAGCCATAGTAGGTATACACAGAATCTGTACACATCTTTCCACATTTTTATGTGGCAGATCTGATAATAACAAACATGTCCCCGGCTGACACCATGTTTGAAAGAAGATTTCACATTCTTATTGTTTTATCAGTGTTTGCAACATTAATGCGAGTTTTGGGGTAACGCATTACATAACCCGAGTTACATAATCCACTAACTTTTTTTCAAGTAACTAGTAAATAACACAGCTACAACGTTTGTTGTATTTACAAGAGCATATCAGTCTAGTGGTACTTTTGCAAAATGAAGACAAGACGCAAAGTACTTTTCATTTGATCTCATTTATTGATTGTGTGCCCCGGCTCCTCCGTCCCCATGTGTGAGAGAAATCCGATGTTATTGTAATTTCTAAAAAATCAATATTATATTCATTAACCCATTCATCTCGCATACAAAAAAACACAGATTCAGTATTCCTAAAAATGAATAAAAATAATGCAACTCAGAATAAGACGCAAACCTGCAATACTGAAATGTTAAACACACAAATAATCCTTTATGTTTGAATCCCAGTCTATTACCATGTCTTGGCTTCTGACCTTCGATGATCCAGTTCATAAGCAAAAATTACTCTAGACAAACATTTTTTTTTTTATTGCTGAAGTGTGTTTCTTCTCCTGCGTTCTACTGTGCAGACGTGAATTTACTTTTCCTTCAGCCTGATGTTTATTCATTAGAACGTTTGTGGTATTCTGAAACACTTTTAAATTGCCAAAATAAACGCTTATTTATTTTAAAAACAAACAACAAGTCCCTTTCAAAGACTAATTAAAAAGAAACGCAAAAGGTAATGTAACATCATTTACTTTCCAAAAAACGTAACTAAGTAACGTAATTAGTTACTTTTTTATGGAGTAACGCAATATTGTAATGCATTACTTTTAAAAGTAAACACAAGTTACACCCAACACTTGATAATATGTATGTTCCCCAAATGAAATTTGTCATCTTTTACTCACCATCGGTTGTTTCAAAACTGTATGACTTCCTTTCTTCTACCACAAAAGGTGATGTTTAGGAGAATTTTCACGCAGATGCTTTGTTATATAAAGAAAGTGTGACATGATTCCCACTTAAAACAGAACAATATAGCACAATAAAAATGAATTATTTGACTCTTGAGCTTTGTGTGAGGAGCAGACTGAAATTTAAGTAGCCTATTGGCTGTAACATTTTAAATTTTGGACAAACAGGAATTATAGATGTTAAGCATTTTAGTGCTTCAAGTTAAACTAAATGAAAATGAGAAATTTTGCCTTGGCAACCAGTTAAAATAAACTTAAGTTTATCTATTTATATTTTATTTTCAGTTCATGTTTATTTTATTTCAAGTAACAAAATTGTTATTTCGTTTTAAAAACTCTTGAATAAAAAAGCAAATGAAGTGAATTTGTATTGAAGTGAAGGAATATAAGTTGAATATAAAACTGTATATATTTTCTATATGTAGACCACTTTCATGAGAAGTAAAACAAACAAGTTTATCATGCAAAATTATTTCTTAAGCAAACTGTAAACTCCAAAGAGTCACTTTAGAATTAATATCAAAGAGTAGTTTAAAATTCACACTTCATTATTATTTAGGCTACATGGTTGTTACTGTTACGTGCTGGCTGTAGTAAACGCATGGAGAATATTCCACATATAGTCCTTTAATAATAAATCCACAAGGAAAACAACCCTCGGAATCCAGGAACAGGTGAAGTACAACAAACAATAACCTGTAAAGGACTGAAAAGAACAGGGAGTATAAATACAAAAGCGAGGGACTAATAACTTAATAAATGGAACACAGGTGAACAGAATGACATAATCAAGACAACAAGGCAAACTAAGTCAAAGAAAAATCAACACAGAAAACCACATGTAACAGTTACATGTAATAATGACTCTAATAATTGCTTACTCTAATAATAAATGCAGAGAGTGCAGATATTTTGTAATAGCATTACCGAATTAGGCTAGAAAATATATGTAACATTTGAGACTAATGATTAGAATTGTATATGATTTGATCTATTTCTAAGATTGCATTCCATTATGACACACCCAAGACAAGGCATTTATGACTCAGCTTCAGTACTTCCTTCATGCTAACCTAGGCATGGGAAACCAAATCTAACATCCTCCTGAAGCCTTCAGCATATGTCACAGCTGTGAACCACAATTTGCGTTTGCTAGTCAGAGGCAGGTGGGCTTAAGGTCTGACAGACACAGACACACACAAAAAAGCTTATTAATAACATTACGTCTAAAGCGAATTTGATGTCCAACCACAGCAGGGTCTTACACAAGTGTATTTCCTGTGAGTCACTTACAGGTGTGTTTATTTGTGAATGTGGATGAAACTGTGTTTATTACCTCCTGAAAGATCCAGGCACAGGTCAGATGGATCGACAGACAATCTTTACAGTCGCTCAATCATATGGGAAGTGTTAGACAGATAAACAAACTGGAAGTAGAATCTGTCGCTGTTTCTACAGAGAGAAGTGAAATCTTATGAGCTCTGGCAACCTACCTGAGAATTTTACATACCTGTTTCATCATGACTCAAGGAAATGGATTTGAAAACTGTCATTGGGAAAGACATTATCTGCTTTGCAGGAATAGAGTAAGTGGTACGTCCCTCTACTTCGTTCTTTTCACATTGTAGACAAAGAACAGTAAGTAGCAAAATCATTCCCATTCTCTAAAAATGTTGTTGCAGATGGGTTTATTTTTTTCACACTCCTTATGATCATTTAAAAGTATTTAAACACAACACACTGTACCTAAACCTGACAAACAGGAAAAACAAACTGAAAAACATTTTGGCCATCTTAAAATTTGGAATATATTACAATTATTTTTACAAGATGACAGTTGTAAGATAAAGTGAAGTATCACATTTCTAGAGTGACACTACTACAGAGACAGGTTACCAAATTAGATCTTTAAAGGGATAGTTCACCCAAAAATGAAAATTCTGTCATTAATTACTCACCCTCGTGTCGTTTCAAACCCTTAAAACCTTCATTCATCTTCGGAAAAACAAATTAAGATATTTTTGATGGAATCTGAGAGCTGTCTGACCCTGCATAGACAGCAATACAACTGAAATGTTCCCAAGTCCAGAGACGTAGCAAGGAGATTGGTAAAATAATCCATGTGACATCAGGGGTTCAACCATAATTTTACGAAGCTACGAGAATACTTTTTGTGCGCAAAAGAAAGAAAAAAAAGGACTTTATTCAACAATTAGTTTCCTCCGCGTCACCCTGTAGCGCCATTTTGGAGAGTATCAGCTGGACGTAAACAGCGTATGCTGTTCTGTGTCAGCTGCGTCACGCCGGATACGCTTCGTTCAGATCAAATCACAACAACGTAAGAAACAGATCCGGCGTGACGCAGCTGACGAAAAATGGCGCTACAGGGTGGAGGAGACGAATTGTTGAATAAAGTAGTTTTTTTTTTCTTTTGCGCACAAAAAGTATTCTCGTAGCTTTGTAAAATTACGGTTGAACCCCTGATGTCACATGGATTATTTTACAGATCTCCTTGCTACGTTTCTGGACTTGGGAACATTTCAATTGTATTACTGTCTATGCAATTACTGTCTCTGTCGCTCCGTAACAGAACACTCGGCCACACAAGGATCCAGCAGCTGTTCAAGTGGACATTGGTCAGGTATGGACACAGCAAGAATATTATTAGCCCTTAAACAAGGCCCACGATCGTTAGAGAATCATATTCGAGAATTTTTAGCCAACGCTCACTATTCAAATTTACTGTGATGGCATTAACCAACCTCTAATGTCTAAGCTTAGACACGAAGGTCCGCGTTCATCACTCAGTCAGTTTCTGGACTATGCTCTGTTGTCTGTTGGTTCCTCATTCACCGTGGGTGTCGCAGAGGAGGTTCACGACATCGCGTCCGTACCGGTAATGGCTGCTGCAGCATTTAGTCAACCGCAGGCTCCAGGACATTTGAGTATATTCGAGCAAATCCGGTGTTTAAATCCACTCGCGAAATGGCGGCCGCACCGGAGCACATTCACACAATGGCGGCGACAGTGGAATCTGTTCGCAAAATGGCAGCGACGACAATGCCCCGTGATGTCACAGCTGCCATCCCTGAGTCAAGTCAAGTCACTGTTGATCTTCATGAGTCCAGTCACGTCTCAACTGATCTTCCAGAGTCTCGTCACGTCTCAGCTGATCTGCCAGAGCCTCGTCACGTCTCAGCTGATCTGCCAGAGTCTCGCCACGTCTCAGCTGTTCTTCCAGAGACTCGTCGCGTCTCAGCTGATCTTCCAGAGTCTCGTCACGTCTC
This sequence comes from Sinocyclocheilus anophthalmus, assembly GCA_018155175.1. NCBI lineage: Eukaryota > Metazoa > Chordata > Actinopteri > Cypriniformes > Cyprinidae > Sinocyclocheilus > Sinocyclocheilus anophthalmus. The sequence continues at coordinate 516,594 of JADLZN010002488.1, read as the reverse complement.
AGCTGATCTGCCAGAGCCTCATCACATCTCGTAATCATCTAGAGTCTCGCCACATTTTAACTGTTCATCTTCTTGTCACGTCTCAGCTGATCTTCCAGAGTCTCGTCACACATCAGCTGATCTTCCAGAATCTCGTCATATCACAGCTGATCTTCCAGAGTATTGTCACGTCCTGTCTGTTGCACCCAGACTATCAAGGTCAGCCCTTCCCAGTCTGGTATCCAGTTTGAGGGATGCACCGCTGGTGTCTGCACGCGCAGCTGGTATCCCCAAATCCACTCACTCTAACCCTTCTGTTCCTCAAATAATTCCCCTGTCTGATGTGTTTCCCCTGATGGGGATCGCTTTTTTGGTGTGTTTGGGCTGCATACACTACCACAGAACTTCCAGAGATGGCTGTGCTCACTCCAGGTCCTCCAGAGGTGGTGGCTGAGGCTGCAAAACCTCCAAAGGCAGCGGCGCTCGCTTCAGCTCCTTGTATGGTGGTGGCGCCCAGCAATACACTCTCTGCCTGTAACAGCTTGGAGGCGCGTCTGTGAACTCTCTGCCTGTTCTGTTTCGGCCAAGGAGGCCGCCTGTGAACTCTCCGTCTGTTCTGTTCCGGCCAAGGAGGCAGTCTGTGAACTCTCTGCCTGTCCTGTAACGGCTATGGAGGCCGTCTGTGAACTCTCGTCACGGCTATGGAGGCGATCTGTGAACTCTCTGTCTGTCCTGTTCCGACCAAGGAGGCCACCTTTGAACTCTCTGCCTGTCCTGTAACGGCTATGGAGGCCGTCTGTGAACTCACTTCCTGTCCTGTAACGGCTATGGAGGCCGTTAGTGAATCCCCTGCCTGCCCTGTTAGGGCTATGAAGGCCAATTATAGACTTTTTTCCTGCCCGATCCAGCCGAGGAGGCTGCCTATGAACTCTCAGCCATGTCTGTCACAGCCAGGGACACTGTCTGTAAATTTCCTGACTGTTCTGTTTCCCTAAATGTGTCTGCTGAACTGTCATCTTGTCCAGTATCCCAGAGTTTGTTTGATTTCGCTGTCTGTCCAGTTCCAATCAAGGAACCTGTTATCTGCCCCATTTGTCCAGTTATGAGCCCAGAAAATATAAATGCACTCCATGTCTGTCTCGTTAACCCTGTCACTGCCATAGAGTCCGTTTATGAACTGTCTGCCTGTTCAGTTTCAGTCAATGAATCTGCTCCACCAGTCCCAGTTAATGAGTCCAGTTATGAATTGTCTTCCGGTCCAGTTTTCCCCAATTACTCTGAACCATCAATTTGTGCAGTTTCAGCCAACATATGTGATTTTGAGTTGCCCGTTAGTTCACTCTCTGTCTATGCACTCAATCCTGAATCATCTGTTTTGCCAATGTCAGTTAGTGATCCTAGTGAGGAATTGTCTGTCTGTTCAGTGTTCCAAAGTGTGTCTAGTTCAGAATCAACTGTCTTACCAGTTTCAAGCCAAGGAATCAAAACCTGAACAATCTGTTGGTCTAAATGTAGCTGTTGAATCTGACTTTGAGCTGTCTGTCAATGAGTCTGATTTTGAACTGTCTATCTTGCCAGTTTCTGTCACTGAACTGTCTGCTTCAGCCTCTGTCAATGCCCTTGATTTTGAGCTATCTGCCAGTCCTATTCCAGCCAATGCATTTAATACTGAACTGTCTGTCTATCCAGTCACTTTCAAGGAGACCAACACTGAACTTTTAGCCCTATCAGTCATTCCCAAGGCCATTGTAAATAAGTCCACTGTATTTCTTGTTCCAACCCTGGGGGCTGTGAGTACTCTGTCTGTGTTGTCCTCCTCTGCTTTCCCTAGATCACAGTCTCTCCCATGGTCTCCTGACCCGTCTGCTCCGGCCTGGTGGTCTTCTGCTCCTCCGTGGTGGTCTTCTGCTCTGTCTACTTCGGCCTGGTGGAATTCTGCTCCTCTGTGGTGGTCTTCTGCTCCGCCGTGGGGATCTTCGGACCCGTCTGCTCAGCTGTGGTGGTCCTCAGCTCCACCTGCTCTGCCGGCCCCACTCTGACTCCCTGCTTCGCCGGCTCCACCCTGGTTCTCTGCTCCGCCCTGGCTTCCTGCTTCGCCGGTTCTGCTATGGTGCTCGGCTCTGCCGGCTCTGCCTCAGTTCTCGGTCTCTCCACTTCCATGTGGACTTGGCCCGCCAGTTCTCCCCCTGTTCCGCCTCCGCTCCACCACCCTCCTGGATTTTATTGTTTTAGGAGCGTCTGGAAGCCGTCATCCTGGACTACATTTCCCATGATTCATTGCACTGATTGCACACAGCTGTAACCAATCACACACACACTATATTACACCCACTCAGATCCTTCTCAAACTGCCATGTATTGTAAGCGCATATCGCTTACTCCGTAACAGAATACTCTGCAGTTTGAGAAGGGTGGGTGAGTGGGTGTAATATAGTGTGTGTATGTGTGATTGGTTACAGCTGTGTGCAATCAGTGCAATGGATGATGGGAAATGTAGTCTGGGATGACATGCAACAGTTTGTGTAGTGTGAGTGTCAATGTAACAGAAGGGTGACCTCTGGTGGCAATCGGAAGGAAGTCCATGGATAGGATTCGTGACCATTAGATTTATGTCAAAACCCTTAAAAGGTTTCATTAGAGGTGGAGTATGTACTTTCTCCACCAACAGCACCATTAAATGGAATAGCAATAATAATTACTGTTTTCAGAAAGGTTTCCCCGAACACAATACCAGTCTGCCCTTCGCTATCCAAAGAGACAGTAACGCCCCTTGCTTTGTTTGGGATACTTAGCCAAACAGAGGAATGTTTTAATAGCCACAGTGAGTGACATGACATTTTTTGTCTCTATATATTAATGAGGGGATACAAGAAAGTATTTTAACACTGGAAAAAGTTATACACATCACCTTAAAAATAAAATGATAACATGAGAATGCAAGTTTAAAAAATACTTTAATATACAGCAAATGAACACCAGCAGTGCTACTCAAAAGTAATTAGTGTAGGAATGTACAGTAAGAATGGAACAGTTTTAAAGTCATTTAAAGATTCATAATGAATAAAATAAAACAACAACTGTTTATGTAAAACATATAAAAGAACATTTATTGTTGTTGTTATTAAATAGTTATATCATCAGGAAAATGTAGAAAAATACCTGTGCTATAAGTGGGGGGGGGGGGGAATTTTGCGTTATTAAAAATTGTAACTGAGGTCTCACTGAACATGTTCACACTGTAACTATAATTGCCACTCCTATTAATACTGTTCTGCATTTTTCATCTTATAAGATTAAAGAATATTCTTATTATTACAATATTTACATTACAACAATGGAGAAATAGCAGGTAAAATAGGTTTCATTGGCCAAAATATACATTGTCATTCAAAAGTTTTGGGTCAGAACGTTTTTTTTTTTTGAAAGTCTCTTATGTTTACCAAGCATGCATTTGTTCAATCCAAAAACAAAGTAAGTTTTGTCATTTTTAATTATTTAATATTTAATTTTCAGCAGTGATTACTCCAGTCTTCAGTGTTACTGATCCTTCAGAAATCATTCTAATATGCTGATTTGCTGATTTGCTGCTCAAGAAATATTTTATTATTATCAATGTTGAAAAATGTTATGCTGCTTAATATTTTTTTGTGGAAACCATGAAGTGTAGCATTTGGAGACAATCGACCAACAACTTTTTGTTATTTAACAATCATTCTAACTCCCCCCCCTTCACTTACCCCATGCCATATGAGGACCTATGGACCCTTCCCCCCGAAATGCATAACACCTCAGAAAGGCAGAACAGGCCTCTGGTTCCATGGTAACCAATGCTGATATCACTGGTTTTATGGACTAAAGGAATGCGGGCAGAGAAACTCCCTCATTTTCCTCATAAGAAAGACACATAATGCCCAGAGAAATGGACTGTTCTCTTAATTAATTCATAGGAAAACCTTTCTTTGATTGAATACACATATCCTTCAGGTTATTGTGTATACCATTACTGTTCTTGTATATTGTTTTTTGTATTGTATACTGTTTTATGCATGCTAATGATAGATCACTAGTTAATTTAACCTCACCTATATCATGTTTGGTCTTTATGAATTCATCTTCGGATGATCTAACTGTGAGTGCATATTACATGCTGATACCTATGCAACATATTGATGTTCTAAGAATCTTTACTAATTTGTGCATTCACACCCAAGCGAATTACATATGCAAAATACCATGCTTAGAGAACAAAGGGTCGTAACCCTCCAGCAATTGCCACCTCCCGGTCGGAAATTCCATTTTGCTCATTGGACAAGTCCATCTTGAAAGGCGGGGATCTTCTCCGACCTTAAAGGCCCGGCTCCAGGGACCCCGCCCCAGTCGGTGGTTCGGTCCGAAGCTAAGAAGATGTGAGGAAAACGCTTCAGGATACCAAAGCAGTTGTGCCAGGCCTTTCTTCGGCCTAGTCCTTTCCATTCATCAAGTGACTCTGACTCAAACTGTTTTTTTTCATCAACCAACTTCAGCAAGATCTTTTAAGATTGCATCAGGGATCTATTTTTAGACAGATGAGACTTGCAAGTATTCAAACTTATTCTTATTAATTGATACATTAAGTATCATTTACACCTTTTTACAAAGGTGTGTTTGAGCTAAGAATCTGACGTTTTCCCTCTGGTTTTAGATCTGCTGAATATGCAAATGGTTCAATTAATTTCATTCCTTATGCCTCTTTCTGGACTGAGTTAAACTTTAACCCTTTCCTATAACAACTGTATGTGTGTGTGTGTGTGTGTGTATGTGTATGTTAGACCAGCTTAATGTGTTTATGTAGTATGTTAGACTAGTTTAAGTGTTTATGTAGTTAATAAAACCTTACTTGTATCACACTTGACGTGTTCATTGTTTGCTCATAACCGGAGTCACTAATCATGCAGATTTACGTTACAAGCTTATAGAATTGTACAGTAAGAAAGTTATTTCCCTTAACCAGGAAATTAACGTTCTTAGAATTGACAAGACAGTTGACCCTGAGAGGTCAGCTAAATATCTACAGCGGATCTAAAAATATGAATAGTTAATTATAACTAGTTATGGTTAATTATTCATATTTCCTGTCGTTGAGCTAAATTCGCTACAATAGTCTTTTTACAGGATTATTTGATGAATAGAAATTTTAAACGAACAGCATGTATTTGAATTGTAAACATTTTACTTCTGTACCATTATAACCATTTTTAACACATCATTGCTGTATATAGTATAGTATAAAGTATATAGTATAAAAAAAATCATACTGACCCCAAACTTTTGAACGGTAGCGTGTTTTAATTATCTAATACTATGTCTAAAAATATTTTGGTACATTCTGCATTAGTCACCACAGTTCTAGATAGTCCCATGCCTGAGTGAACCCAGCTGTGATTGGCTGAGACGTGTGTTGTTGAGATGATCAGTAGTTGTGCTTGACAGAGGCAAAGGTGGTGTCATTCTTAACTGCCACGATATGCTACATGTTGGAAGGTGCTGGTGGCTCCTTTGTAGAGTGGATTATTAGCCTAAAAGATGAGAGATTTTCATTAATAACCAGTGCTGCAAATATGTATTATTAATAATGAGAGCACCTGCACATCTGTAATTCCCACTTTGACCGCTTGATGTCGAGACTGTGTTCAATGATGTTATCTATCCAGAATGTTGGTTATAATCTTTTTACATATCTGTGATTCTATGACAGAATTATTTTGCTTGAGATCAAAATGGCTAGACTGTGCGTGTTAGACCATTTGAGAGGAAGTAAGACTAACCTACAACAAATGCTAATAACACTTGACAGGATGTGGTTGGTTTAGCACCATCCTAATACAGTCTTACTGCTTCCCATTTAGCCCTGGCTTTCTCATCCTCAAACTTGGCAAATTCATGATGGTCGTGAATGGTGATCAGAAGCTTCCACACCAGGAGTGCAGTCAGTCCCAGCAGCAGGATCGCGCCAGCGACCGAAAGAGTGGCCACCAAGACATCAGGAACCTTAGGACACTCTGAACATAAATCAGCCATGACCAAAGATTCATTCTTAAAGAAAAGTTCTTATTGTATATTCAGTTTCAATTTCAATTGATCTTTTCAGTATCTATTATTCTGTCCAGTAATTATAAAAGAAGAACACCAGAATCTACCCATCTCTCACAAAGACACACAGAGTTTATCAGCATGAGCTAAGTTTGACAACTACATGTCACATGTTGTCTCTCTCTGCCCTATCATTCCTCTCACCTGGTTCTTTAACAAGATAGAAGGATTTTCCACTGGCATCTTCATAATACTGGAAGTTCTGAATGCAGTCATCCTCTTCCTTGTAGCTGCAGTTTACGGCGTTCTTCTCATGAAAGACTGAAGCGAACAGATGATAATTAACTCAGCAACAACTGAACATAATATACTGCATGAAGAAATATAGTCACATATAGTCATAAATGAACCTGTGGTAAATAATGGATATACTGCAATTATATACTGTAGATTAGATTTAAGCTGTCTGAGGCCTATGGCATGGAGATGTATTATTCTTAAAACGTACAGATTGTGTAGATTAGAAATATACACTTCCATTCAAAAGTGTGGGGCTAGAATGATTTTTTATGCAAAGATTTTTATTTAAAAAACAAACTTTTATTAAGCAAGGATGCATTCAATCGATTAATAGTGACAGTAAAGACATTTAAAATTTTACAAAAGATTATATTTCAAATAAATGTTCTTTTGTACTTCCTATTTGTCAAATAATCCTGAAAACATTTCATCACAACTGTTTTCAACAGTGACAATAATAAGAGATGTTTCTTGAGCATCAAATCAGGATATTAGAATGACTTCTGAAGGATCACGTGACACTGAAGACTAGAGAAATTATGCTCTGAAAATTCAGCTTTGCCATCACAGGAATAGATTACATTTGAAAATATATTCAAATAGGAGTATGTTCACAGTATTACTGTATATAGATGCTGTATATGTATATGTTTTAAAAACATTATAAAAAAAATTACCATCCCAATTATTTAAATGGTACTGTATACCCTAAAAGAGATTTATATAGGCTACTGCAGATGGGAGATATGTATTATGGATTGGTTGGAGGTAGAGATTACCCAGCTCATCTACCAGCGCAATCTCATCTCCGTAGATATGATTGCAGTTCTTCTCATACAGATCCCCTCTCTTATAATGTTTACACTCCACATACTCCCTGCCGAAACACACATAAATCCTCTTTAAACAGATAGATATAAAAAAGCACCTAAACATACTTGTCTATATATATATGTCAAAAACACAATTTTTGCATATAATTGAAAATTATTAAAAGTGAATCATGACATTATTTAATTTCTTTATAAAAAATATTTTTGCTTTTCAGGTTCTGCAGTTTTTTTTTATATCTGAACTTTCATTCTCACGAATACAGAAAAACCTGCAGACGCACGCACTCACTTTTTAATGGTGCAGGCATGTGGGGCACTTCTCACAGGTTGATCCATAGGCTCCTGGCTGTGTGCACTCACAGACTACACAGCATTCCTCCACTTCCCATGTAGGCGTCTGTGTGGGTCGAACAGTCCCAGCTCTCGCCGGACCATCCAGGGCTACAGTGACAGGTCCCACAGTTGCACTCACCATTGCCTAACAGAGACAACAAACATGGCTGTTAATGACCTATGGGAAAATATGGTGATCATGAAGTTCAGCCAAAATGAACATTTGAAAAATGTGTGTATGCTGTACATTTTTCAATGGAACATAGAAGGAGAATTTTTTAAGAAGCATCATACAGCTCAGCTCTTGCGATACAACTATTTATATTGACTACAGATACAAAACTAAAAAATAAATACAATTCTATATCCATGATTCTATATCCCACATCTTCTCAATTCATATAATAGCTTTGCGTGACCAAAATGTAAGTAACCTCACCTGAACATATTTGTCCTTTGCAGCAGAGGCAGCTGAAGTCATCACATTCACAGTATGGCCCCCCAAACCTTCCCAAATTCAATCGAGCGACAGGCACACTGGGCGCACACACAGTCTCCGCACCTACTACAAACCGGTGCCGCTGGGTCGGGGCTACAGCTGTCTTGTTGGGTGGGTTTATACTCGGCCTCTGAGCACATCGCAGTCGTGGAGCGGCCCGTCGGGGGGGGGGGCCCGGATTGCACAGGCACAAGCCACACTCCAGGGTACCATTGCTGTGGTGACAGGACGGGCTGGCGGGCACGGAGGACTGCTGACAGTCAAATTCATAAGCAAAGTCCACAGTCACCTGAAGGGTGTCTTTAAAGCCTATTGGCTTCACCATGAAGGTCCAGCTCTTCTCTTTGGGGCAGCCGTGAAGTTTTGCCTCAATGCTAAATGAAACCTGTGGAAGAGTAATATAGAGGAAAGATAAAAAGCAAAAAGTCATGGTTTTCGATTCCCAGAGAATGCATGAACTGATAAAATGTTGAATGCAATTCACATGCACGTCGCATTGAAAAAAAAACACTGCCAAATGCTAGGCCTGTCACAATACAACTTTTGTGTGCGATATATTGCCCCAGAATTAAATGCGATAAATGATATTATTGTCATTTTATGCCACTGATTTAATCAGAATATACCGCATAAAGCAAAAGGCCACACCTTTCAAATGACAACAAACTTTTAATACTTAAGATTATTTGGATCATAGAAATTAAGTCAAAATATTAGATACCTTAAACTTTAACAAACATTTTCTAACAAAAAGTGCAAAGTAACAAGTAGAAAAAAAGACAAATTTTATGGAGATTTTTCTAACTACAGATTTTTCCCTGACCTTCTTTTTTTCTGTAAATTAAGGGTGCACACTATTGTTGAAAAACACAATCCCTACTTATCAGTCAGATGTCCATATGCACAAAAGCACAGTGTTACGACGGAACCAGGAAGCCTGTGATCCCTGCAGAGGCTTTATTCCTTGAGACGTGATCAACCAGGCATAGGTAAGACATGGCAAACAGTATAAATGATGGCAAGGCAAGAGGATAATCCGGTACAAGCAAAGGTCCAGACAGGGCAAACAGTATCCAATAGGGCAGACTCGAGAGCTAGCAGGTAAACAGCATTGATCAGAACACTGGGAAACAGAAAAAAACAGCAGACAAACGAAACAGAACTAACGCTGTAATGCCGCTTACACTAGGTTAAGTGAAAAATGCAGAACAATACTCGGCATTGAGAGAGAGGAAGTCCATGGCTTATGTAGCGTGTCTGATTGGATTGTGTGTGTGTGATCAGTGCATTCAGCTGTGTGGTGTAATCAGTGCAATGGTTGATGGGAAATGCAGTCCAGGGTGATGTGTAACAGTCTGTGTGGTGTGAGAGTCAATGTAATGGGAGAATGACCTCTAGTGGCAATCGGCCTGAAGCCCACGGACCGGATTCGTGACACACATATTCATAAACAAGGCCATATCTGCAGATTAAACTTTGTTTGTAGAAGCATTTTTTTCATTTGAAATAGCCCGACTACTCCACATTATGTACGAGAAGCTGCAGAAGACACAGGTGCAAGTGGAATGCAAAAAACATGGTGACATTAATTTTTATGTAAATATAATGGGCAATATATTGCGTCACCAAAAATGATTGAGGTCACGTACATATATTGTGCAATAGGTCGATATGTTGATTATTGCGAAGGGCCCTCAACCAATCCAACATATATTCCTTGTTTAACAAAATAAACAGTATTTAAACATTTAATCTCAAAGGGGGATTTTAATGTATACTGATAGGTACACAAACAATATAGTTGAAAACTTTCTACACTGTAAATAGCTGTAAATAAAACAAAGATTATAAAACTGCCTTGAATGCAGCACGCTCTTCCTATATTTCCGACATCATCAATAAAGCTAACAATAGGCCCAAAAACACTGTTTAGCATGGTTCATAAATTAGTCCAGCCACCTAGCCATTGTCTCAGTCAATATGAATGTGATGATTTGTGTGGCTCTTTCTTGCGCCACTTTCAGATAAAACTGGATGCTTTTTGTGGGTCTCTTGGCACTGAACCAACCACTTCTACTTGTGAGCAAGCTCAATCTATTCAACTGTTAAATAATTTTACCTTGACAACTCCAACCTTAATTGCTGAAATAATGCAGAACTCTAATTCTTCCTCATGCCAGTTAGATCCTGCACTCACATTCTGAAGCACTGTACTTCTGTCATTTCTGCTCCTATCTCACGCTTAGTAAATATGTCCTTTATCTCTGCCACTGTTCCAATTTCACTGAAAACTGCTGCCGTTACTCCTGTTCATAAAAAAACCAAACCTGGACCCAGCTGATTTTACCAACTATCTTCAATTTACCATTTATTTCGAAAATTATGGAAGAAGTTGTTCCCAAACACCTACAGTCTTTTCTAGCTCTCAGCGATCAATTTGATGCATTTCAATCTGGTTTTCGCTCTCATCACAGCACTGAAACTGCTTTAGTTAAGGTTGTCAACGATTTGTTACTCTCTGGTGACCCAGGTAATCTCTCCATTCTCCTGCTGCTCGACCTCAGCTCAGCATTTGATACTGTCTGTCACAAGATATTACTCTCCCGCCTTTCAGAGATAGGTGTCTCAGGTGCTGCACTATCCTGGTTCTCTTCCTATCTCACTGATAGACAATACTGCATCACTATGCATAATTATAAATATCCTACTACTTTACTCAGTCAGGGTGTTCCCCAGGGCTCTGTTCTTGGGCCATTACTATTCATTACTTACATCATGCCTTTTGGACATTTTATCCGTCGTCATGGTTTTCACTATCACTGTTATGCTGATGATATTCAGATATACACTGCATGCAGACCAGATTCTATTCACCAGACCATATCACTATCTACCTGTATTAATGAGCTAAAGGCCTGGCTAAATTCTAATTTTCTCATTTTGAATTTGAACAAAAGAGAAATTTTAATTACTGGGCCCCCTTCACTAACAAAAAATATGGTAAATGCTCTCAGTTTCAACCTTGATGCTACAACAATTTTACAATCTGCTACTGTAAGAAATGTAGGCATTACTCTTGATCATTCACTGATTCTGGATGTTTACATTAGTAAACTATCCAAAGCTGTATTTTTCCAGCTTCGCCGTTTAGCCCAACTTGGATCCTATGTTTTTCCAAAAGATGCTGAATCATTAGTGCATGCTTTTATTACATCATGCCTAGACAACTGTAATGCTCTTTTTGCCGGATTACCATTGCACTCTATCTCTCTTTTACAATATATAAAAAATTCTGCTGCAAGAATATTAATCCATACTGAACGATCTGCTCATATTACCCCTATCTTATTTCAACTTCATTGGCTCCCTGTACCATCTCGTATTACTTACAAAATTCTTCTGCTTACTTTTAAATCACTCAATGGCCTTGCTCCTCCTTATCTCTCTGATCTACTGTCTCCTTACGTTCCACCTCGATCACTTCGATCTGCAGGGTGTGAACTTCTTACTGTACCTAGATTTCGGGCGGCAGGTCATTTTCCATTACTTTGCACCTAAACTATGGAACTCTATACCACTGGCACTAAGGACAATAACCTCACCCTCTGTATTTAAATCACAACTCAAAACCTACTTGTTTACCCAATATTATCAGTCATAACATGTTCTTTAGACACTCTCCTCATCCTATACTACCAGCTGTAATTCTCTGTGAGTATTTTCGTTCTGTGTATTTTTGTTGCATTTACTATTCTTTGTTTGTTACTTATTGACACTATCCTTTATACTATGTTATGTATCTCTGTTTCCAGTACATAACTGTACCATGATATGCAACTGCAATCATGTCTATCCCCGGACTGGGCAAATGTCCACTGTCCACTTAATTTGATTAATTGATTACTTGGAATTGTGAAATGACTGTTTATTATTATGTGAATCGACTGTCTATTGTGTTACTGCTTTTGTACAGTGTCCTTGAGCTTGGGAAAGGTGCTATATAAATTAAACATATTATTATAAATTAAACATTATTATTGGAGTGTTTTACCAAAAAAAAAACTATTTCTGTCGCTCTACTTCAAAATGTCATGTTTAATTCAATGTGTTACTTGCCATTCCTTTGTAATAATTTGAGAAATTACTGACTAAGTGTGTTAAATAAATAAGAATTTTTTCTTTATTTAGGACACCTTTATATTGATTATACAAACAATCCTCTACTCCTGAGCACAACTGTTAACCACAAAATCTTCACAACACAAACTTTTAAATTCCAACATAACTGTCACGAATCCGGTCCATGAACTTCCGTCTGCTCGCCACCAGAGGTCACCCTTCCACTACTATGGACTCTTGCACCACACCACTGTTGCACTTCACCCAGACTACAGTTTCCCATTATCCCTTGCAACTGATTACACACACAGTGCTTCCACAGCTGTCATCCATCCACCTTCACTATCTAACACTCACACTCTTATCGCCCATCAAGCTGCAGAGATTGTTCAGATCTATCGTTTGCATCTACACTACAGAGCCCTTGTTAGTTTCCCTGCCTTAACCTAGTCTTGCCTTGTCTGTTTTCTCGCATCCTGATCTTTGCCTGAGCACCTTGGATTCTCCCTCTCGTCTTGCCCTATTCAGATTCTGTTTGCCCCTGCCTGGACCTTTGCATTGTTCTTGGATTTACCCCTCTATTCTTGCCCTGTCAATTCTGTTCGCCAATCGTAGACCCACGCTAGCCCTAGGAATACTCTTGTGTCTTGCCCTCTACATACCTGTTGCCATTGTCTGACCCTTGCCTGTCTCTAACCATGTCAAGAATAAAGCCTTGCATTGGATCCTCACGTCTCATGTCTCGTCAGCCCCCGAACAAATACTCGGTCACATAAGGATCCAGCAGCTTCTCGGATGGACATTGGACGGGTATGGATACAGCAATAATATTGTTAGCCCTTAGACAGGGCACACGATTGCTGAAGGGCTATATTCAAGAGTATTTAGCCATTGCTCATTATTCAGATCTGTTGGACTGTGTTTTGATAGACTTTTTCTGTGAGGGCATTAATCAACCAATAAAGTCCAAACTCATTCACGAGGGTCCGAGTTTGTCTTTAAGTCAGTGTATGGATTATGCTTTGTTGACGTTTGGTTCAGCGTTCACTGTGGGTATCACAGAGGAACGCGACCCCGCACTCACTCATGTAATAGTCAACAGTCATTCGTCATGAGTCAAGTCAAGTCACAGCTGATCGTCATGAGTCATTCACAGTCGATCGTGTCATGAGTCAATTCAAGTCCAGTTGATCGTCACTAGTCAGGTCAAGTCCGTTGATCTCCAATCAAGTCAATCCAGTTGATCGTCACGATCAATCAAGTCCACATGTTTATCGTCATGAGTCAAGTTCCAGTCACAGTTGATTGTCAAGTCAATTCCAAGTCACAGTTGATCGTCCCGAGTCAAGTCAAGTCACAGTTGATCGTCATGAGTCAAGTCAAGTCACAGCTGATCTTCATGAGTCAAGTCAAGTCCAATTGATCTTCATGAGTCAAGTCAAGTCACAGTTGATCTTCATGAGTCAAGTCAAGTCACAGTTGATCGTCATGAGTCAAGTCAAGTCACAGTTGATCGTCATGAGTCAAGTCAAGTCACAGTTGATCGTCATGAGTCAAGTCAAGTCACAGTTGATCGTCATGAGTCAAGTCTAGTCACGGTTGATCGTCATGAGTCAGGTTTATTCACGGTTGATCGTCATGAGTCAAGTCAATTCAAGTCTCAGTTGATCGTCATGAGTCAAGTCACAGCTAATCTTCATGAGCCAAGTCAAGTCACAATTGATCGTCATGAGTCAAGTCAAATCACAGTTGATCTTCATGTCAAGTCAAGTCACAGCTGATCGTTATGAGTCAGGTCAAGTCACAGTTCATTTTTATGAGTCTAGTCAAGTCACAGTTGATCGTCATGAGTCAAGTCAAGTCACAGTTGATCGTCATGAGTCAAGTCAAGTCACAGTTGATCGTCATGAGTCAAGTCAAGTCACAGTTGATCGTCATGAGTCAAGTCAAGTCAAGTCGCAGTTGATCTTCATGAGTCAAGTCAAGCCACAGTTGATCGTCACGAGTCAAGTCAAATCACAGTTGATCGTCATAAGTCAAGTCAAATCACAGTTGATCTGCACGAGTCAAGTCAAGTCACAGCCAATCTTCATGAGTCAAGTCAAGTCACAGTCCGATCGTCATTATCAGTCACAGTCGCTCGTCATGAGTCAAGTCCCAGTCCAACAGTGAGTCGTCACGATTAAAGTCATTCACAGTTGATCGTCAACGAGTCAAGCAAGTCACAGTTTGATCGTCACACAGTCGAGTCTAATCACAGTTGATCGTCATGAGTCAAGTCAAGTCACAGTTGATCGTCATGAGTCAAGTCAAGTCACAGTTGATCGTCATGAGTCAAGTCAAGTCACAGTTTATTGTCATAAGCCAAGTCGAGTCACAGCTGATCTTCATGAACCAAGTCAAGTCACAATTGATCATCATGAGTCAAGCCAAGTCACAATTGATCTTCCTGAGTCAAGTCACAGCTGATCTTCCTGAGTCAAGTAAAGTCACAGTTGATCGTCATGAGTCAAGGTCAAGTCACAGTTGATCTTCATGAGTCAAGTCAAGTCACAGTTGATCGTCATGAGTCAAGTCAAGTCACAGTTGATCTTCATGAGTCAAGTCAAGTCAAGTCACAGCTGATCGTCATGAGTCAAATCAAGTCACAGTTGATCGTCATGAGTCAAGTCACAGTTGATCGTCATGAGTCAAGTCAAGTCACAACAGATCTTCACGAATCAAGTCAAGTCACAACAGATCTTCACGAATCAAGTCAAGTCACAACAGATCTTCACGAATCAAGTCAAGTCACAACAGATCTTCACGAATCAAGTCAAGTCACAGTTGATCGCAGAGTCCAAGTCAGTCACAATTGATCGTCGCGAGTCAAGTCAAGTCCCAGTTATCGTCCGAGTCAATCAAGTCACAGGTTGATCGTCCCGGATCAAGTCAAATCACAGTGATCAGCAAGAGTCAGTCAAATCACAGTTTGATTGGCACTAGAGTCATGTCATTCACGTTGATCCTCATGAAATCAGTCCATCACAGCCTGGATCGTCCAGAGTCACGTCACATCACAGCTGATCATCCAGAGTTCTGTCAATTCCTGTCTGTGGCACCCAGACCCTCAAGGACTGTTCATCAGTATCCCAGACTGGCATCCAGCGTGGAGGACCCACTGCTGGTGTCTGCACGTGCAGCCGGTATCCCCAAACCCACTCACTCTAGCCCTCCTGTTCCTGAACCTATTCCCCCATCTGTAGCGCTTCCCATAATGGGGATCGCTTTATGGAGTGTATGGGCTGCATACACCACCACTGAGACTCTTGAAATCGCGGCGCTATTTTATGTTTATAGAGGTGGCGGCGTGTGCTGCAGAACCTCGTGAGGCGGCGGCACTCGCTTCAACTCCTTGTATGGTGGTGGCACCCAGCAAGGCACTCGCAGCCTGTCATGTCGTAGTCGAAGGAAACGTTAATGAACTCTCCCTATTTTCTGATGGTGCTACTGTAGAACCTCCAGAGGTGGCGGCATCTGAATCTGTCTGTCTGTCACAACCCAAAACCCCATCTTTGAACCCTTAAACATGCCTGTCATGAACCCAGAGAATAATAATACATTCCGTGTCTGTCCCTTTAACTCTATCACTGCTCTAGAGAACATTGATGAGCTTCTTGTGTTCCCTGCCTTGGTCCCTGAAACCAAGAATGCACTGCCTGTGTTGTCTGTCTCTGTTTTCCCAAGGCCCCAGTCTCTCCCATGGGTCCCAGCTCCGTCTGCTCATCCATGGTGGTCTACTGGCAGTGAAAAAATGCTGTGGTGGTCCTCTGCTCCGCCCTGGTGGTCTACTGTCTGGCTCTGGTGGTCTTCTGCAACGCCGTGGGGATCTTCGGTCCCGTCTGCTCTGCTGTGGTGGTCCTCAGCTACCACCTGTACTGCCGGCCTCCAGCTCCACCCATGGCTCCCGCTCTCGCCGGCTCTGCCTCAGTCCCCGGTCTCTCCACTTCCACGTGGACCTGGCCCTCCGTCCCTCCCCCTTTTCCGCCTCCGCTCCACCGCCCACCTGGGTCGTTTAGTGTTTGGAGCGTCTGGAAACCGCTCCTTGGGGGGCTCTGTCACGAATCCGGTCCATGAACTTCCGTCTGCTCACCACCAGAGGTCACTCTTCCACTACTATGGACTCTTACACCACACCACTGTTGCACTTCACCCGACTACAGTTCCCATCATCCACTGCACTGATCACACACACACAGTTGATTGCACACAGCTGTCATCAATCACACCTTCCCTATAAACACTCACTCTTTCCCGTCAGTTGCCGGTATTGTTTTTAGCGCTGTATCGTTTGATAGCTACTCTACGGAGCCGGTTTAGTTTACCCAGCCTTAGCTTTGTCTGCCTCGTCTGTTTTCTCGTATCCTGCTCTTTGCTGTGTCTCTCGGATTCTTCCTCTCGTCTTGCTCTATTTTTGATTATGTTTGCCCCTGCCTGGACCTTTGCATTGTTCTTGGAATTACCCCTCTAGTCTCGCCCTGTTAATTCTGTTCGCCGATCGTAGACCCACGCTAGCCCTAGGAATATTATTGTCTTGCCCTCTATATACCCGTTGCCCTTTTTCGACCCTGCCTGTGTTTCTGACCTCTCTGCTTTAATAAAGCCTTGCATTTGGATCCGCACATCTCATGTCTCGTCAGCCCCGTAACAATAACTAAACATTAAAGGTATTTGCCTTTACTCAAAAATGCGAACAAATAACACTTAATGTCAGCATTTGTGCTCCCATTTCAGTCCTATGCAAAGCATGCTGGGAACTAAAATCCACCCATGCCATTTCAGTGCAACAAAAATGATAGTCCCAACACAAACAAATTAAATTAAACTTAAAGTTTTACATATTTAAGTGGACTGAATACAATAAAATTGTGATAAAATGTTGAGCAATTGTGTTGCTTTAGCTCATTTTAATTAATCGGAAACAATAAACAAAAATAATTTTTCCAGTGTATGAATCAGATGCTGACCATATCTCCGATTTTGAGTCTGGCACAGGACCGGACACCTGCAATGACCTCTCCATCCAGGCATGTTGTGTTGATGAACAGAGATAACTCATCCGGCACACCCAGCAGCTCCAGCTCAACCTTAGACCTGATCTTCTACAAAGACAAATGACGCAGAGATCAAAAGTCAGCCTCTCTGAATTCTCTCTTTATTTGAGTTTAATTTAGAATTGTTTAGAAATGTCTTTAAAGGGTTAGTTCACCCAAAAAATCATTATTTACTCACCCTCATGTCATTCTAAACCCGTAAGACCTCCGTTCATCTTCGGAACACAAATTAAGATTTTTTTTGATGAATTCTGAGAGCTCTCTGACCCTCCCATATAGACAGCAATGTAATTACCATGATCAAGGTCCAGAAACGTAGCAAGTAGATCGGTAAAATAATCCATGTGACATCAGGGGTTCAACCATAATTTTACAAAGCTACGAGAATACTTTTTGTACGCAAAGAAAACAAAAATAACGACTTTATTCAACAATTTGTCTCCTCCGCGTCACCCCGGTGCCATTTTGGAGAGTATCCACTGAACGTAAACAGCAAATGCTATTCTGTGTAATCTGCGTCCGCGTGACGCAGCTGACACAGAGTAATAATGACAGAATTTTCATTTTTGGGTGAACTAACTCTAACCCTCTGACATATTTATATTAAACTGCACACTTTGTAAATAACATATCTGCACACTAATAACATATCTGTACATTTATCTAAACAATTACATTTTTCCTATACTTCTTTTTCTGTATATAGTACATTATTTAATGTTTCTTTTTTTTATTATATTAGTTTTATATTACATCCCTACTGTGTTATTCCTATGTATGTCTGCACTATGTTTGTACTTTCTTCTACACTGGAAGCTCCTGTCGTCAAGTCAAATTCCTTGTGTGTGTAAACATACTTGTTAATAAAGCTCTTCTGATTCTGATTAAGGTTCTATTTTTACAGTCTCTCGAGTGTGTTGAAACAAGCAAACCCGTAATCAAATGCAGGGGGAAAAAATGTTTGCAGCACACACACATTCTTCTTATTTTTGACTTATTAACTAAAGATACAATAACAAAAGGCAAACTTACCCGCAGCTATGGAAATTCGAAGTAAAACTGGCACCCAAACTTCTAACAAATTCAGTCCCATTTTAATAGATCCAAACTACTGAAGGCCTCCTGCTGTAGCCGCTCTGTTTTCACTCTGATTCTCTGATGCACAACCTGGGAGTTTAAACTGCCATTCTGAGACATATATGGACACATGACCTAATGTGTTTCAGCATTTCGCAAACGCAACCTCTTCATCAAGACGCAAGGAAATGTGTAACCACAGGCAAGTTAAAACTCAACAAATGAACACCGAATGATAGCTTGGGACTCTACATTTTACGTGCACATGCAGATAAAGGTGCAGTATGGAATTCAATAAGTTCTTTTATTCAACGGCTTCCACTGTTTTTATACAAGTCTCTATAATGTACTTATATATACTGTGTATATATATTATAATATATTAGTTTGGATATGCAATTGATTTTTGCATTGTGACATATATAAATATATAATATATATATTAATAGAAAATAGCAATAGTAGTAAACTGTCAGTAAACACAAAGAGAGAATCATAGACAGATGTTTTTAATTGTGCACTAATTCATGTGTGCATGCTCCTCAATTTTTTATTTGGCCAATTATTGTATATAAGCATCCAGCTCTGACACTGCAAAGCTGATTCACTGCTTATACAATTTAATATTTTCTGAAACAGGTTAGCTCTGTGAATCTCTTTCTTTTCCTCTCTCTCTTTCCATCCTTCTACTTATCTCCATTTTTACAGTCCATTAAAAGAAGTGGAAATGGAGGAAGGGATAAGAGGGCAGTAAAAATCATATCTCAATGTTGAGCAGGAGACAGAAGTCTGAGACAGTGCTCAGATCTCCTCTACAGAAATACAATGCTGAACGCCTTCCTCACACTTCCCCCTTCCTGTTTTCCTTGCTTCACCTTCGCTTGTTTAACAATTGTAGATATTGCTTTATGTTTACAATGTATAATGTTGTGCAAAACTCGTTCTGTGGCCCTCATGATACTTGTATCAGTGTGTATGTTACGCCAAATGAATCAGAATAATTAAGCCTGATCTTTCAAATGCAAATGTTTAAAATGATCACTACACTAAAATGTTGTTATATTTATATGGCTTTAGTCTAATTTGCTTACATCTCTTGTGAAAGCAACAGCGAGTCTGGCTTAGATGGTGAGATGCTTTTGCATGCAGCATAATTATTATTATTTTAAATAAGTTATGATCAAAGAATATTTTTTCTAATTTTTCTCATCAAAGCCGAGTGAATAAGCCTTGTTATTTGCTTTAGAGAGTGTCAAAAGGAAAAATTAGGCAACGTAATTATTACTTTTGACTCAGTCTAAACACAGCCCTTCTTTGAACATTTCGAAGTCAAGTGAAGGTCTTTTACTTTAATATAATGTGTAAAATACCTATTTTGTATGCATTTTTTGTAATGCAAACAGATTCATCGGTTACATGTAGTCTATACTTCTACCTCGGAACAATAGAATATAATTTTGTAGAATCCTAAAAAAATATTCATTTCTTTTCTCTGACTTAAAAAACGTAAACTGATTATTTTATACTATCATGCTATTCTTTTCTAAAATCAGTTTTCCCATGTGCCCATGTGTTCAATTCATAATTAAAAATGAAGAGAAAAAAGGATTCCCACAGATAAAATGCATCATTGAATAACAAAAAACGTATTGAAGAAGATGCATGAAGAAGCAAATATGTAAGACATGCATTTAACCATAAGAAAGTCTACTTATGCAACCTTTTTTATGGATTTTTAATTGTTTTTATTTTCCAGAATTGGCCAGTTATTTCAGTTCTGAATGTCTGGCCTTTAAAGATAAATAAACAAATGCAATGAAATGTTTTAAACAGCTTTATTCAATTCAGCATGCTGCACAACTTCAAGTTTGCCAGTCAATACATTTTACAAAATACTCCATGCAGCATTGAGGTCTTTAGCTAGAAAGTGCCTGATACACCGAGCACCGCGCATGCAGAGGGAGAGACGTCAGCTGGTGTGATCGGGGAAGGAGGCATTGAAAACGTGCAAGTGCGCAACCAGATGAGCATCCCCCCCCTCACGTGCTCTCGGCAACAAGTTAAATTTACATATACTAATAATAATACATTGTGACATCTTCAAAATCAAAACAATTCAAGCTGTAATTCAAGGTGCAAAAGTCACCGTTCACAAAACAACATGCTTTTGAAAGTGATTGTCTAGTACAAACCAGGATGGTGGGACTGGGGAAGTCAGAATATTTCCAGTAATAAGGCTTGAGTCAAAATATAAGATTGTTAGGGTTTTAGTAAATTAACATTTTTTTATGCAAGAATGTTTCAACAGGGTTTTCAGTAATGATACATGTTAGACCGTTTTGTATTGTCGCTACATTTCGCTCACCAAAGGAAGTCACCATGACAAACACGTTGTGCTTTCCATTACGACCCATTTTGTGCGGGTCCGTCGAAAAAGCACACGTTTATCACTTGTTAAAAGTATTTTAGATAACCAACTTTTAGAATAGGTGCACCAAAGTAGGCTACAGTTTTCGTTTCGCAAGACCAAACCCCTCCCCGGTAGCCTATCATTTGCAGACTTTAACAAACACAATGCAATAAATACATACTTTGATTTTTTTTTTTAGGTAAAAACGTCTAAACACTTCACTGTAAAAAATCACAAGCAAAATGACCTCAAATACAAAAAGCTACGTAAACATGAATAAATACATTCTCATTTCGTAAACGTGCAGCTTTATATCTGTCATCTTTGCTTCAGTTCATCCACCTCGCCTTTTCTTTCCAGAACGCGAAGGGAGTGAAAATGTAAGTTGCATATCTTCGGCTTCCAGTCTGAGGACAATCGGGTGTCAACAGGTGACACCCGTGGCTAACTCAGTCCGATCATCACTGCCTCTACGTCTTTGGATGGTCTCCGGTCCTTGACTAGGAAGTTGATCATACTTTCGGACTTGATCATGAGGTTGCAACCGAGAAAGAAGATCCCGAACATCACGGTGAGTGAAAGAACGCACAGCACCGCGATCTGCACCACGCGCGTAACGAACAGCTTGCGTTCCTCCTGAGCCAGAACTAAAGACCCGCCACCGTCGTTTGCGGTTACCTCGCTCCCGTTCCCCGTGCAGCAATCAACTAGTGTCCCCGCGAGCTCTTGACTGCGGTTGAGCAGAACGCCGTGCGTAAACGCCGTGTGGTTAAAAAACGTTCCGTTCATCCTGAGCGGAGACGCAGAAAACTGAAGCCGACGACAGTCGAGACTCTTATGGCATCAACTCACTTTCTGCAACTGCCTGTTGCGTCGAGTAAGATTCATGAGGAGAAAAAGTAATACAAGTATCTCCTAAAATCATTTGATGGTTCATAACATCAATCTACAAGCAAACTGGATAAAATAGTGCTTGATTCTGTAGCGTTCTCTCACAACTAGCAGTCAATAAGATGCGCGATGAGCGCTCAAGGCACTTCTAAAGCAAATGATACTCAGCTGAGACCTGCGCGCAGGTTTCGTGTGCGCTTGGGCTCCATGTGGAAGGGGGTGGGGGGCCGGGAGAGAGAGAGAGCGCGCGCCATCAGCCTGGATGTCGCCACGAAGACCGTTCTCTGACAGCAAAGCTGGAGAGGGTCTTCTAATCAATGGGATTTGATCCAGTGGTCAAAAATGTCAACCCAAATCACCAGAAGCACACGTCTTTCTATGATTCTTAAAGTAAAGTGCTTTTGGAAGGCTTTCAAACTCAGCGACCCAGCGTTTATTCCAATGGACATCGCCTTTTGTAGCGTTTCTGAAGTGAAGCAAGTGCAAAAATGAAGCATGGCATTGAATGACATAATATATTTGAAATAAAAGTCCCGATTTTTTAATTAACAGTTTATTAAACATTTAGACAAAACATTTTAAAATCTATTTTTTAAACAGTTTGCATATGTTTTTTTTTTTTGTGAGTATCATATAATTAATACATCCAGCTTTTATGGCTCATATTATCATACTACAGAAAGAAAAAAAAACTTATTAAGAGGCCCACACTTATGCACTTTGCTGATATTTAGATAGACAATATAGCAGACTACTTACATAAAATGCAAATAAATATCAGTTGTCACACTTCCCCAATAATATATCTTAGTCACTGTAAACCCAAATGTTGTCTTTACTTAAATGATCTTGACTAAACAGTTCTGCCTGGCAACAAGAGAACTAATGCACTGATTGGTAGATAATTCTCTCTTCATTTTGTCCATCTCTCAAGATTTCAGCATCTTCACTTACCAGTTTAACTTCATCTCATACTATTACATAATAATGTCCATACAAAAATTTCTTGTTGAGACTTAACAGAGGTTTAGATGTTAATGTTTTAGTGAAAATAATAACGTTTGAAGTCATCATTGTGGAGATAGACTTTTGCTTTATTTGGGCTCTTGACCCTTGAGTTTTCAAGTTTTAATTTTACTCTGGCTGCTTTGATTTTGCATTTCTAAAACACATTCCTTAAAGCAATAAATACATGAAAAAATTTGCATCAGATAATAATTGTTTATTTGTTGTTGATGATATAGTGAACATATAGTGATTTTATTAAGAGGCTAACCTACATTAGCTATAATGTGTCTAAGTAAAACGAACAAGTGAACTTAATTATTTAAAGTTTTTGACTCTACTAAAGCATAAAAATACCATAATATGTTTGCAGATATTTAAGAAACATGCTAAGTTAACATATTTGTTAATCTGAAAAAAAATGCTACAGTCAGTTATTCTCCTTTAAAAAAATGTGCTTTCCATGTCAGAATGTCGGTCTCTGTTTTGGTTTGTGAAACCCGCCCACTGTCAGTTTACCCAATTGTATTTCAGCACCCCGGGTTGCCAGTTAACAGCGTATTTTATTTCAGTCATGGAAGCTGGCAAACGAAAGGGGTCAGAGCGTGAAATATAACTTTTTGCCCATCCTAAAAAGCCTCGACATCATCCCAAAAACTTCATGATCAACAATGGTATAATAAAAGCAGAATAAATATTGGAGATGCGTTTGAGAGATGGAGACAGCTTAAAATAGACAAAGGTTTAAAAAACGAATGCTGATTTGGCAAATTTTCTCCTTGACAGGAAAGTAATTAGCTAAAGTTGGTTAACTAATGTATCCTGGCTACTAGGGGCAAGGAAAAAAGGAAAAAATACTAACTCCAGAGTGTGGATTTGCAGAGTAGTGAGCTTATGTTTTCGGCAGAACGGGCTTAACTGTCTATGTGTAATTTATGCATAATTCACTGAGGCAGTCTCGTTTGAGAAAATGAACCATTAGATTTCAAAGTAAGAAATAAATTATAGTATTTTACACCTCACAATGAATAACAGTCTACTTGATTACGTTTACAACTGGGCCGCCTCAATGTATGCGGCCGACAAATGCGACCTCCGGAGGACGCAGCAGCAGCCTCCGAAATGAGACGCAGATTCAGATTTATAAAAATACACGTGAGGTGGTTTATAATTTACAAACAATACAAATATTGCAAACGTACACATTAGCTGATCAACTTACAGTGTATGGTTCAATGCTTTCCATCGTCAGGTGCGCTCGTTCCTGTTGGTGTCGTCAATCTGGCAACCTGCGTGTGCATCAAGTCTGAGGAGGAGGGGCCAGGTGAAAAAACCATCTCCAATATTTTGAATTTGGACTGCAATACCTAGTTCAACCACTCAGTGTCAATCCTACATACAGCACCTTTAAGTACAATATATGAACAACAAATCAAGTTAACCTAAACATTTAAGTGCTGTGTACAAGAGCACTAAGGTTTTTCAGCAGTTTTGATCATGATGATAATTTAGATGCCTTAGAATTTCATGTAGTAAATGTGATACAATAGCCTTATAGGGTTAAAGTACTACAAAATAATACTAATAATACAGTTGTAAAGTAAAAGTGAAAACAATAGCATAACAAGTCTTACCGTTGAGTTAAACTTCTTACACAGTACCCACACTTCAAAATGATGTTCATTATGATAGATGGTGGCTCTCAATTTATGTAAAAGAGCTATGCTGTCACTGTAAAAATATTTTGCTAGGTCACCTAAAACCTAGCTTCATCTATATTAGCTGGTTTAATCAAGTCAAAATATAATGTAATATTGCAGAATATATTTACTTAACATTTAATATTTATTTAATATTAACCTTATCATCAAAGGCTATTTTAAGGGTCAAATCAAGCAGAAACAGAACCTGTCAGTTTTGCAGTGTACATCTTAAAGGGGTCATAGGACGCCCATTTTCCACAAGTTGATATGATTCTTTAGGGTCTTAATGAAAAGTCTGTAACATAGTTTGGTTAAAATTCTCAATGGTAGTGTAAAAAATACCTTTTTTACCCTGTCCAAAACAGCTCTTTTCAGAGCAAGCCGTTTTGTAGCATTTTTCTTTAAATGTTAATGAGCACTGTTGACCCCGCCCCTCTCTTCCGAGCCACTATCTGAGGGACTGTTTACATTAGCTGCATTCATCGTGAAACTTGCAAATTAGCACATTATTAGGAAAGGAGATTTGCAAAGATTCATTACAAAACATTATACTCACTTCTTCTGTAGATGAGGCTGGATCATGAATGATTCGCGCAAACAAAGACACATTTATGTAGATCGGGGGCACATTCCCTTCAAAAACAAAAGTAATCCACTGCGAGTTCAGCGGCTCAGATGTTGGGATAATTGACGACTGCTGTTCTTATTCCTCCAACAACAGAACCCTGTCAATCCTGTAGATTCATTCTGTCTCCAGTGGGTACGGAAAGTATTCCCTTAAATTTTTCACTCTTTGTTATTGCAGCCATTTGCTAAAATCATTAAAGTAAATTTTTTTTCCTCTTAATGTACACACAGCAACCCATATTTACAGAAAAACACAGAATTGTTGACCTTTTTGCAGATTTATTAAAAAAGAAAAACTGAAATATCACGTGGTTCTAAGTATTCAGACCCTTTGCTGTGATACTCATGTATTTAACTCAGGTGCTGTTCATTTCTTTTGATCATCCTTGAGATGGTTCTACACATTTATTTGAGTCCAGCTGTGTTTGATTATTTTGATTGGACTTGATTAGGAAAGCCACCCACCTGTCTATATAAGACCTTACAGCTTACAGTGCATGTCAGAGCAAATGAGAATCATGAGGTCAATGAACTGCCTGAAGAGCTCAGAGACAGATTTGTGGCAAGGCACAGATCTGGCCAATGTTACAAAAAAATTTCTGCTGCACTTAAGGTTCCTAATAGCACAGTGGCCTCCATAATCCTTAATGGAAGACGTTTGGGACGACCAGAACAGAACCCTTCCTAGAGCTGGCCGTCCGTCCAAACTGAGCTATCGGGGGAGAAGAGCCTTGGTTTGAGAGGTAAAGAAGAACCCAAAGATCTCTGTGGCTGAGCTCCAGAGATGCAGTCGGGAGATGGGAGAAAGTTGTAGAAAGTCAACATCACTGCAGCCCTCCACCAGTCGGAACTTTATGGCAGAGTGGCCCGCCGAAGCACTCTCCTCATGCAAGCCACAATGAACAGGCCGCCGATATAGTTGTGAGATTTGAGAAATACTATTCTCTGGTCTGATGAGACCAAATAACTTTTTGGCCTAATTTCTAGCGGTAGTGTGGAGAAAACCAGGGCCCCAAAAAAAAACTGCTCATCACCTGTACAATATAGTCCCAACAGTGAAGCATGGTGGTTGCAGCATCATGCTGTGGGGGTGTTTTCAGCTGCAGGGACAGGACGACTTGTTGCAATCGAGGGAAAGATGAATACAAGCCAAGTACAGGGATATTCTGGACGAAAACCTTCTCCAGAGTCCATGACCTCAGACTGGGCCAATGGTTTACCTTCCAACAAGACAATGACTGTAAGCACACAGCTAAAATAACGAAGTAGTGGCTTCACAACAACTCTGTGTCTGTTCTTGAATGGTCCAGCCAGAGCCCTGACTTAAACCCATTGAGCATCTCTGGAGAGACCTAAAAATTACTGTCCACCAACGTTTACCTTCCAACCTGACAAGAACTGGAGAGGATCTGCAAGGAGAAATTGCAGAGGATCCCCAAATCCAGGTGTGAAAAAACTTCTTTCCCAAAAAGACTCATGGCTGTATAAGATCAAAAGGGTGCTTCTACTAAATACTTAGCAAAGGGTCTGAACTACTTAGGACCATGTGATATTTCAGTTTTCCTTTTTTAATAAATTTGCAAAAATGTCAAGAATTCTGTGTTTTTCTGTCTATATGGGGTGTTGTGTGTACATTAATGAGGGGAAAAAAAAGAACTGAAATGATTTTAGCAAATGGCTACAATATAACAAATAGTGAAAAATTTAAAGGGGTCTGAATAATTTCCGTACCCACTGTACATCTGCTCCGGCGGTGAAACAATGGCGGTCTGATGACAGCTCACTCAGGGCGGGTCTAATGTATGACGCCAGTCCAGTCTGTGCTGAAACTCTACTGTCAATCAAACTATCGTGGGAAAGGCCTGTCTGTGTGACGTCACACAGAAAGGCATATGAGATCGGCTCGATTTGAGAAAGGGAAAAACATTTAACAAGATAAAAAAAAAAACACTGGGTGGATTTTATCATTTTATACGGGGGGGCGTTTGTGTTACACACACTAGCCCAACGCCACATTTCAGATTTCAAACAACTTGTAAAAGTGCATGTAGCATCCTATGACCTCTTTAAAAGGGATAATTCAAACCCAAGAAAATTATTTACTTGCCCTCATGTCATTCAAAATATGTTTGACATTCTTTTTTTCTGCAGAAAACAAAAGATCATATTTTTGAAATGGCTGTTACACTCTTAAAATAAAGGTGCTTCACGATGCCATAGAAGAACCTTTTTTGTCTAAATGGTTTAATAAAGAACCTTTAACATCTGAAGAACTGTTTCTGTTTCACAAAAGATTCTTTGTGGCGAAATAAGGTTCTTCAGATTATAAAAGGTAAGAAAGAGATGTTCTTTAAAGAACCTTTGACTGAATGTTTCTGTTTAACCAAAAATGGCTCTTCTATGGCATCCACTGAAGCACCTTTATTTTTAGAGTGTAGTATCTTTTGGCCATGACCCAATAAAATGAAATATCAGTGAGGTCCTATCACAACACTGGACAACACTGATTCATTCGTTTCGTTTGTATAGATAAAGCAATTTTTTCAATGAATATAATTTATGGTTGCATTTAGAGGAGAAATGAAGCACGGTAGGACGAAATATAAAAATATATATATTTTATTATTTTAAAAATATATATTTCAAACAGCTAACTTGAACATAATTAGGGTCTGACTCTGAGCAGATGAAATTGACATCTGGTTTCCCAAGAGATAAGGCCAGTGCAGCTCCAAATATCACAAAAATTATGAAACAAACATTGATTTACACAGAGTACAGTATTCTCCAGTTAAACTGTGACAATAATTTGAAAAAGTGAGGACAGCGCATGAGATGCTGCCAGGCGAGTTGAGAGAGTGCAGGCGGTGGCTGGCAAATGTTATACTGACAGAGAAAACCGTGGGAGAGAAGAGACGGGGGATAAATTAAGAAACGAAGAAAGTGTCGATAGAACCAGAGCAAACTTTTCTGCAAAAGTCGAGCTGTTCTGCGCACACCATTGATTCTTCACTTTCTTTGCCAAAAAGAGAGAAAAAAGCCTATTTTAATTAATTGAGGCGCTGAAATATAATAACAGGATTACAGGATTATTCTACTTTCAAGCAAATGTCTGCTTTCTACCTGTCAGGCAGCCTGCCTGTAAAATAATGATTTGCTGGTTTAACAAAAGTGTTTAATTAATTTGCACTTGACTAAAGGTCACTTACAGACAGACTTTAATCCCCAAACCCTCCAGCATTATGATGTGGTCAAATTAGATTATTGTTTAGAATGCAATTAGCCCAGTTGTTGCTATAAATAAGACCGCAGTGCCACATTTTCTGAGTTTATTTTCACATTTTCCTGATTTATTGCATGGATTAATATGAGGAAAGCTTAAGAGCGTAAATCTACATGCTGCATATATCCCACACAGTTCACACATTACTAACTTCCTTTGTGCTTTCTCTTGCAGTTCACAACGCACGATTATTCATCATCCTGAGACACGCAGACTAATCTAACACTGCTATTCCTATGAGTCCGGCGTATCACCGAAATATTGTACTTCACATATTTAGATATTGACGGATCTTGATACTCCTTAGCAACAGGCAACCTTTATGCATAGCGACTGATGGTTGGTTATTTTGGCTGGAAAAACAGATAGAGGAAAGGAAGGAGACGCATGGATAGAAACAGAGAAGGCTGCAGGGTGAATGGCCAGAAAAGTGGGGAGATGTTTCCACTTAACTGAGCGAATTGGCAGCCTAGCAACAAAATTTAAGTGAAGATGTCCCCTAGCAACCGAGTAGGCTTCACTCCCTTTTCCTATACTGCTCATACACTTGCACACAGAAAGCGATGAATTTCAAAAATGCAACAAGACACACAGAATTGCACATGCATGACATGCTCACAAATATGCACAGTTAAAGAGGACGCACTGCTCTCGATGTGTTCTTTTAGTATAGTTATTGCAGTTGATTCTGAACAAAACAAAGGTTCATCTTTTCCTTTGCCACTCGGGACACTGGTGTGAAAAATTAGAGGATAAATGGTGATATCTGTAGGGGGGAGTTCATACGACCCTCTCGATCTTTTAATGAGATCCACAGTGACCAGCAGTGCATTAGCAGCTCGCGACTAAACGCATAGGCACAACCAGAGAGGTCTCGAGCAGGTGCCAAGAAAAAAAGGAGTTGTGCGTACAGCGTCCCCATTTGTTTCTGTTCTGAAACAAAACAACTTATCATAAGGTGCTCTGTTCCTCTACACTGGCAAGAATCACGGAATATCCATATTTTAAAAAAAAACATCAAGTAATATATCATATCTGTTTCAACAGTTACAATAATTGTATTTAATTTATGATAATTTACAAACACCCCCGCCATAACATCAAAGATCGCAACAATGCTAGTAGTCGGGCAACACTATTACTCGCAGGCGATAGAAATTAGATGCAACCACCAGTCCCTTATCACATCAGAGACAACGCAGCTGCGGCAGGGCCCCATACTACTCTAGGTCTAGGGATCTGATATGCAGCTCTCCCGGCCACCTCAGTTCCCCAAAAACCCCAAAAGCACAAACACCAAAATACATCATAAATAAAACAGATGGCACCGAATAATAAATACACTCTCACGCAGACACACTAAGGGCAAAGGGGGGGATCAAACAATGTTAAGGGTTTGGACGAGGTGCGATGCTCATCAAAGAAAAAAAATGATATTGGGGAATAGAGAAGGTAAATAGTTGTTGGCTATTTCTGTAGAGCAAATTGTTTGAAAAATGTGGAGTAGGAGGCCGGAGGAAGCGGAATTTTGCAGCATCACTTTATACGCATCTTCAGTGTCACATGATCCGTCAGAAAGCATTCTAATATGCTGATTATCAGGCTGGAAACTGGTGGTGCTCTTACCTATTGGATATATTGGAAACCTGTGATACTTTTGTTTGGTTTGTTTGTGTTTCAGGAGGCGGGTGAGAATAAAAAGTTTAAAAAGAAAGCATTTTTTAAACAGAACTTTTCGTAACACTATCCCTCAGTCAAAAAGGTTTGGGGGTCATAATTTTTATTCTTTCTTTTTTTTTAAACGAAATTAAGGCCCAGTGTCCTGAGACCGAGTCATATGTTAAAAGTGATAGTAAAGACTTACATTGCTATAAAATATTTATATTTTGAATAAATGCCGTTCTTTTTAACTTTTTATTCATCAAATAATAAAAAAAGTATCGCCATTTCCAAAAATATTTGGCAGCACAACTGTTTCCAACACTTATAATTCTAATAATAAATCAGCATATTCGAATGATTTCTGAAGATCATGTGACTCTTTATACTGGAGTAATGGCTGATGGCAATTCAGCTTTGCATTACAAAAAAAAAAAACAAAATAAAAAAAAAAAAAAAAAAAAAAAAAAAAAGAAAAAAAAAAATAAAAAATAAAAATTATCTTTTAAAGGATATTAAAATAGAAACATTATTTTATATTGTAATAACATTTTGCAAGATTATGTTTTTTTCTGGTATATTTTTGATTCAATAAATGCAGCCTTGATGAGCATAAGAGACTTCTTTAAAAAACCTTAAAAATCTTACTGATCCCAAACGAATTTGGACCGTAAATTTATAGTTTTTAAATATGTGGTACATTTAATTTGTCCAATATATTTATGTTTAACTTCAAATGCCTCATTTATCGGTTCCTATATAAAACATAATATGATTTATCCATGTAGCGCTGAGCTTTTTTACATATTAATCACGACTGCGAGGTATTTGATAATCGTAAAATGTCTTTTGGTAAATCGAAATACACACTATAATATTATATTTATAATTATATTATATTATATTATATTCTACGTTCAACTGTGTTAAGTCTGTCAAGACATCAATATGATTCTCTTTGGGTAGAATGCGTTCGCAAATATAGGCTCGCACAAGTCTTCCCATATGAAACCAGGATGCGCGGAGTAAAAAACAAAAATTTAGAGACTCGGCATAGGGATACTGGTCGCCTTTCGCTGCCTGAGCCTGATCTACCTTTCGAAGTGAGGAGGACCCACATTGAACAAACGATTCCCTTTATAAAACCCTCAGGGGAGAGCCGCACCATCTTTTGCAACTTCTAACTCGTCACACTGTCAAAAGATTGAGAAACGCAGCCTGTATAGTTTAGTTCATCATAGGTATACCCTCAACTATGAGAGACAAAATGAGAATAAAAAAATCCAGAAAATCACATTGTAGGAGTTTTAAAGAATTTATTTGCAAATTATGGTGTAAAATAAGTATTTGGTCAATAACAAAGTTTCTTCTCAATACTTTGTTATGTACCCTTTTTTGGCAATGACAGAGGTCAAATGTTTTTTCTGTAAGTCTTCACAAGGTTTTCACATATTGTTGCTGGTATTTTGGCCCATTCCTCAATGCAGATCTCCTCTAGCGCAGTAATGTTTTGGGGCTGTCGCTGGGTCACACGGATTTTCAACTCCCTCCAAAGATTTTTCTATGGGGTTGAGATCTGGAGACTGGCTAGGCCACTCCAGTACCTTGAAATGCTTCTTACGAAGCCATTCCTTCGTTGTCCGGGCGGTGTGTTTGGGATCATTGTGATGCTGAAAGACTCAGCCACGTTTCATCTTCATTGCCCTTGCTGATGGAAGGAGGTTTTTACTCAAAATCTCATGATACATGGCCCTATTCATTCTTTCGTTTACACAGATCAGTCCCTGGTCCCTTTGCAGAAAAACAGCCCCAAAGCATGATGTTCCACCCCCATGCTTCACAGTAGGTAATGTGTTCTTTGGATGCAACTCAGCATTCTTTCTCCTCCAACACGACAAGTTGAGTTTTTACCAAAAAGTTATATTTTGGTTTCATCTGTCCATATGACATTCTCCCAATCCTCTTTTGGATCATCCAAATGCTCTCTAGCAAAACTTCAGACGGGCCTGGACATGTAATGGCTTAAGCAGGGGGACACGTCTGGAACTGCAGGATTTGAGTCCCTGGCAGCACAGTGTTACTGATGGTAGCCTTTGTTACTTTGGTCCCAGCTCTCTTCAGGTCATTCACTAGTCCCCCCGTGTGGTTCTGGGATTTTTGCTCACATTTCTTGTGATCATTTTGACCCCATGGGTTGAGATCTTGCGTGGAGCCCCAGATCGGGGGAGATTATCAGTGGTCTTGTATGTCTTGCATTTTCTAATAATTGCTCCCACAGTAGATTTCTTCACACCAAGCTGCTTACCAATTGCAGATTCAGCCTTCCCAGCCTGGTGCAGGTCTACAAATTTGTTTCTGGTGTCCTTTGACAGCTCTTTTGTCTTGGCCATGGTGGAGTTTGGGGGGGGGAAAGGTGGGTTGGGGTGGGGTGTGGGACGTTGACAGGTTTTGTTATGGGGACATGTGTCTTTTATACTGATAACGAGTTCATACAGATGCCATTAATACAGGTAACGATTGGAGGACAGAGGAGCCTCTTAAAGAATAAGTTACAGGTCTGTGAGAGCCAGAAATCTTGCTTGTTTGTAGGATTTTTAAAGAATTTATTTTCCACCATAATTTGCAAATAATTCTTTAAAAATCCTACAATGTGATTTTCTGGATTTTTTTTTTCTTATTTTGTCTCTCATATTTGAGGTATACCTATGATTAAAATTACAGTCCTCTCTCATCTTTTTAAGTGGGATAACTTGCACAATTGGTGGCTGACTAAATATTTTTTGCCCCACTGTATATATATATTTTAAAATGTGTGTGCGCACTGGTTTGAGTGGTTTATGAGGACACAAATTTGTATAGTAACATGGTTATGACATAGGTATATGAGGACCCTATCCTGTGTCCCTCTTTGATTCAAAGGGAAGGCTTTAAAAGCCATACCACTGATAGTTGTTGTGAAACATCTACACCAACAATTCACAAAAGTTGCCGCCAGTGAGCTGGTAGGGCTTGGTACATTGGGGAGTGTGAAGGGTTGCTGGGGTAGGCGCCTATAGAGAACTAATCATGTTTTGATCTGACAGGTATAAAACATCATGCTCTATGGAGAGTCCCTCATAGAGAGGGCCAACCAAGTACCCAGACCTGAGTTGTATATGTGTGTGGTTTGTTGGTGCTTGGTGTGTGTGTGTTTTCATATCAGATGTCAGAGATACTTTTAAACCTCCAATATTCTGTATAGAAACTATATTCGACATATGTGCATACACACCCAAACAAGTTTTAATAGAATATTTAAAAATATATTAAACATTAGAACTGCAAGACTAGCAATATATTCTAATAGTTATATATGTATGTATTATTTAGTCTCACGCTTAAAATAACGGGGCTTCACTGCCCTAGAAGAACCTTTTTTGTCTAAATGTTCCATAAAGAACCTTTAACATCTGAAGAAGGTTAAAGAAGGTTCTTCAGATTACAAAAAGGTAAGAAAGAGATGGTTCTTTAAAGAACCTTTGACTGAATGGTTCTTTGCAGAACCAAAAAGGTCTCTATGGCATACTGCTCTAAGCTTTTGGAGAACCGTGTTATGCTTTTAAGCAGGTCGTATCATTTATGCCAATCGGAGATCGCATGTGATGAGCGAACGCATGATATGATGTTGGCGTTAATTAAGGACAGACACTCAACCATCTGTGCGGAGGACCTTCTTCCATTGCTTGCAGAGTTGGTCGAGGACTTGCTCTGCACACGGGCACACACACTAACACCAGCCTTCTACCTTCTGCATTAATTGTTCCTCGTTGGCTTTCTTTATTCTTTTGTTACCTCCATATCAGGCCCTTAACTATCCTAATACTGGGAGAACACATCACACACACTCACGTCATGCGGTCAAAGATCAGTTTCTCCAGCAGAGCTCAATCCAAACATGCATTATGTGTTATTAGCCCATGCTGACACTCGGATCGGGTCTGGAGCTCCGGCGATCTATTAGGCATTTCTTTCTAAACACAAAGTGCATGAATGAAAGTGGAGTCACAGGTGAGTAATGGGGATTATTGAGGAAGTATTGTCAGGAGAACTGAAACGCAAACACCTATGCGCACACAATGGCGCAGATCAAGCATGTGTACTGTGGCTTATCCCTCTACATCTCTATCTCAAACACAATTCCAGCACACTAGGCAGTAACTAAGCAACAGGCCAGAGAAAAAAAAGAGGCACAGAAGGGATGGGGTGACAGAGTCACCAGGTCCAGTGCTATCTGCGGGTTCTTTAGCATTGATCTAATCAGGCCCCATCGGTCTACCTTTTTTTTCCCTCTAATTATTTCTCCTTACCTCATTCCTTCAAAAGCGAATTATTGAGATCTCATGATAGGGGCTGTTCTGTCTGATAGTCTACTACAGGTATGTGTCTCAGCCAGAAAAAGGTTGAACGATTGGCTTTCATATAGAGGAGACTGGTGCTAGCTGTCACACTTTTTACTCCAGTGAATACTACTGAAAATTTGGGGTAGATAATATTATTTAATGCTTTGAAAGACGTCTCTTATTCTCACCCATGCTGCATTTATCTGATCGAAAATACTGTAAAAACAGTAATATTGTATTAAACTTTAAGATATTGTTTTCTATTTTAATCTATTTTAAAAAGTAATATATTCCTTGGATGGCAAAGCTGAATTTTCAGCATCATTTCTCCAGTCTTCAGTGTCACACGATCCCTCAAATCATTCTAATATGCTGATTTACTGCTCAAGAAACATTTATTATTATTATTTTGAAAAAGAAACCGTGTACCTTGTGTAAGGGTTCTGTTCACTTAAAAAAACAGCATTTATATGAAATAGAAATCTTTTGTAAGATTGCAAATATCTTTATGATCACATTTGATCAATTTAATGCATCCTTGCTGAAAAAGTGTATTAATTTCTTTCAAACAAATAAATAAATACTGACCCCTAACTTTTCAATAGTGGTACATTTCACTGGCATGCATTACATAATCACGTTGGAAAGGTTATGCATGGTTATCTCTTTGTCTGTGTACTGTACGGTTTAGAAAAGTAGGGTAGGATAAAAAACTTTTTTCCTCTAACTTCAAAATCATACGACATAGTTGTTTTACCTTGTTCTGTAAAGTGCGTTTGACTTTCTTTGCACGTTCGCTTTGTAAACACTGGGTCGGTACTTCTGCCTACGTTACACGTGAAATTTCCAACGTGACCAAAACCTTTCTTTGCGACTGAAGACAGAAAGACATCTTGGATGACATGGTGGTGAGTAAATTATCAGGAAATTTTAAATCTGGAAGTGAACGAATCCTTTAAGGTCTTGGCTACAGAAAGCTATTGAACATTTCTACTAGTATTGCACAGAAAAAAAGATACAGTTCTTAAAAAAACTAAATGGAAAAAAAAGTTAATTTATGTAATACTGTATATCTATGTAAAAAATAAAGTAAAAAGTATATATAAACGCAGTTTACAAAACAGCAAAAAATGTACAGTTACAATTTGCCTTCGTTATTTTCTCATTGTCCTCTCCTTTGCGATGTCTCTTTATTCATAATATTTTGCAGCAATACTGCATACTGTAAAGTAGAAAGAGAGAGGAAAGTGAATCAGAATATTTTCATTTATATGATTTGAGAGGATGACTGGAGATTTGGCTTTGGTGTCTTGCCCTACAGACACTCTGAAAACCCTTCCAGCCTCCATTAATGATACCAAATTGGCTCTGTATGTTAGACGTATATAATTCAGTTCCGAGCACTGAGTCATTTCTACTTCTTCAGCATCAAAGCATTTGACCAGCAAGTGGCATTTGATCTAATAACCAAACTCTATTTTCTAGCTGAGTGTTTTTCATCACATCAAGCCGTTATCTTCCTGCTTGAACAATTTTATGCAAAAACAGCTGCAATGTTTTAAAAGTGATCTGAAAGATGCTCATTCTCTTGCTTGGACTGGAAAATTGCTTCCACAGGGTTTCAGTGTCCTTCGACTGAAAAAAGTACGAAAGAATAAAAAAGCAGTTACAGATAATATAATGTGAATCAAAAGCTCTTCGTGCTATTGAACAGTCAAAGACATTAATCATGGTTAACAGGGTACAGAAGAGGGTTGTACTTCTCTAATTTGAGTGCTCAAAGAATCAGGATGTGACAAGTGGTGCGAGGCCCGAGAGCTGTGGGAACAGAGCGAGGCCAATGGAGTAAATGATAATGAGCGACACCCAGTGTTGGGGGTAACGCATTACAAGTAATGCAAGTTACGTAATCAGATTACTTTTTTCAAGTAACTAGTAAAGTAACGGATTACTTTTTAATTTACAAGAAAATATCTGAGTTACTTTTTCAAATAAGTAAGGCAAGTTACTTTTTTTTTTTTTCCAATTGATTGACAGCTCAGGTGTCGCCATGGTGACAGAAATCAGAAGATGTTACTGTAGTTCTAAAATAAATATGAAAATGCATTAATTCATCTCACTCACACACAAAAAAAAACACAGATTCAGTATTCCTCAAAATGAATAAAAAATAACGCAACTCAGAATATGACGCAAACCTGCAATAATTAAATGTTAAACACAAATATACTTTTTGTATTTAATCCCATTCTATTAACCATGTCTTTGCTTCTGAACGTCGGTGATCCAGTTCAACCGTACTAATAAGCAAAAATTACTCTAGATAAACATTTGAGTGTCTTTTTTACCGTCTGTGTCTGGGGAAGTTTGTGTTGAAATTGTATTGCTGCTGCATTCTACTGTACAGACTTAAATTTACTTTCCCTCAAATTCATTTCACTTTTGGTGTGAAAAGGCTTTTATATTTGCCAACACCACGGGTCTAAGCCACATCTTATTTTTATTTAAAACAACAGCAGCCCTGTCCAGATTGAAAAAGTAACGCAAAAGTAATGTAACGCATTACTTTCTATAAAAAGTAACTAAGTAATGTAATTAGTTACTTTTTCATGGAGTAATGCAATATTGTAATGCATTACTTTTAAAAGTAACTTTCCCCAACACTGGCGACACCTGTCCCACTCACCGGTCTTGAGTCCCACGAAGAAGCTCCGGAAGGATAAAAGGAGTAGTGATGACAGTGCAAGACGAGAGAGGACCAGGCCTGGACTTTACAGTATGTGTGGTTTATGTTTGTACCTGGTCGTCTGTGAGGGGCTGCCGCATTACTTTCGTTTGGTTGTTTATTTTATGATTAAAGTGTTTTAATGTTCGCCGGGTTCTGGCTTCTTCTTCCCTGAACATTTAAACCTGGTTACACAGGACTAATGTGTTCCTTGAATGGATAATTTAGATAAGCCAATGTCTCTTCAAAGTGTCAATGATCAGGTATGGCAACCAACAGAACATATTACAAAGCTTCCAGGATGTGTTGTAAGGGAACTGCAGGCATATCCAAGACCATAAATGTCACTTTTAGTCCATCTTAAACTGAACCACTGAAAACCAGTCACAGGCAGTGACTCCATCGTTCAAGTACTCTGAATACTCTCTGTCAGGCAGAGTAAAGTCTCTCTAAGCAGACAATGGAAGACAGTGAGCTTTAAAAAAAAAAAATAAAACTCAACAGTTCCTGGGGGCAATTTAAATTGGTTTTCTCCTTTACTCGGACCTGATGTCTTAGGAAGCAAAAGTGAAGAAGAAAATATGGAGGCCAACATCAGTTCAGCCGAACAAAATGTGAGACAACCAGCCAAAAAGATAATATCAACATTCGTCTATAGGTAGTTTTGACACAGGTAGGCTTGCCAATTTTTTCGAACACAATGGCGCGCCAGTGAGGTTAAAATAGAGTCATGGATGAATTCAGTCCTTGTTATTCCTAATAAATCAATCAAGATTGACCATATCTGCAAAAAACATGTATTTTCAGGTTCATGGACTTATTTACAAAGACGAAAACCCCTAGACATCAATGTCAGCCACCAGCTGCGAACTGACTTTTACAAGCAGTGTGTTGCAGTTAAATGGCACGTTCAGGGCTACCACCCGTCTGCGTGGTGTTTAGTTAATTGAACTCGCCTATCTTGATATATAGATAGTTTACTAGTGGTGCTTCTTGCGCTCGAGATCTGCTGTGTGCTAGTCTACTATCGAGTATTGTTTTTTATGCATGCTAAGTGTCGTGGTGTATGTTCTCACTGGGATTGATAGGCCGTAAAAATGTTACATCCTTACGTTTCTAAAATAGCCCTTTAGCAAATTGAACATCAGTATTTCCATACGCAACATAGTAGGCACATACACACACACGACACACACACACACACACACACACATAGTGTCAGCAGACCACCATTAACGCCTCATACAGATGCTAGGTTACCATATCAATCCAAAAGAGAAGTATGGCCGTATATTGTTGGTGGCGAGCAATGCCGTTAACTCATGTGTTATGGTTGGTCTCTGAAGCTATTATCTGTCGTGTAAAGAGGAACGACTTCGGTGTCCTAACCCCCGAAGGATTCCTCTGCAGAGCACTGAACGAAGTGGATGAATTCGCTAGTCTCTTCGATCTTCTATTATATCACACTAAAAGCCCTGTTTGAAGACCTCAGGTCACGCCGTTGATGCGTCTGTAAGCCCTGCTGACCCTGTTGAGGTCAATTCACAGTGTATTCCGTGCTATGTATCAGCTCTCGGAGATTCACTTGTCACCACCAGTTAGTAACATGACAGGCATACTGTGATTCCAGGGGGGAAAAGCGTCTGAGCTACTTGTGGTGATCACGCGACGTATCCAATAGTTTTTGGCGCAAGCGCTCTCATAAGCTTTAGAAACCAAACGTAAATTAATCAGTTCAGGTTCTCTATCTGTGCCGTCATCATGTGCTGTCACTAGTACAGTCAAAGTAGCATGTGATCTACATTATAAGCTTACATACCAGTCAAACGACTGATGTGGGTGTATTTTGCCCAGAGACTTAACTACTGACACAGTGTTACTAAGAGGAAGTGCTAACTCCACTAAATCTGCATTACTTCTTAATGTCTTAATATCAATAAATCATTGATACATTTGTGCAAGGATGGCTGAAGTACCTATTAAGGCAATGGATCTCAACTGGTGGGTCATGATCCAAAACAGTCTGTTGTGACAGGGTCATATTCAGCAGAGGGAACAACCGACAAAAAGAATCACAAAAGAATCATTTTAGATTAGATGTAAAACTTGTAGATGTAAAACCCTTTTTAAAATTAGAAATGTTGCCTTGGCAATTAACGTGAATGGGTTGAAGTACTAAATGTTATTATTACTAAAAATGAAACAAAAATAAATAAAAGTAAAAATGACAAAAGCAACTTAAAACAACTTTCAAGTTAAAAAGTTCAGTTGACATCATTAATACTTATTTCAAGTAACATGGACTTGCAAAGTTTAGTTGAAATATTAACTTACATTTTCAAGTTATCTGTATTAAAATGTAAGCTTATTGAAGCTAATGTGGCATATTTTCTCAACTTGCAATAGCACAGTCAACCAAATAAATAAACACATTTTTCCATGACTTTATTGTCGCTTGCAAATGAAGAAATGTTAAGGACAAACTCTCAAACATGTTGAAATCATACAGAGATAAGTGATGTTGAGAACGTTATTGAATTTATTCAACACATTTTTTTGGTTGAAGGGGCAAATACTCTAGTTCAGTCAACTTACAAACTAGTTGAGACATGAGAAAACATAAAATATCAAGCTGAATGAACAAATTCAGAAACTGCAAGTTGTATCAACTTTTTTTTTTTAATTAATTGAAAACTAAACTGCACAATAATTTTTTACAGTGTGGTTTGTGAATGGCTGCTGAAAGCATGAAACGGAAATCAAACACTCAAACTTTAAACACTGTAGATCTTTTATTTTTTTATTTAAATGGTAACAAAGTGTACAGTAAGCTACAAAAGGGATCAGGGGATCAAAGGATCAAATCAAATAGCTCTCTAAGGTAACAATTGCAGGTTAAAAACTGCTGCAAAAGCAAGCTGGAAACGACTGCTTTAAGTTTTCAAGGCAATTGTGTTTGTGAAAGAGTGAAGACTGTCTCTATGGAGATATCATACAATGAGATAAAGAGCAAGACAAAGAGGAGAAAAGACTGTTTTAGAAGTGGAAGGCTCATGTATCTAAATTCCTCTTATCACCACCTTTCATTGATTTTTTTTCTCATCCAGAATTGAACAGATTTAATAGAGTAAGTGTGAAGACATAAGCAGCTCAAATGGAAGACATTGAGCTAAATGTTTTACTTGATATCTCAGAGCCAAATGCACTCATAATAAATGCATCTGGCTTGTTTTTCCTCTCTCTCTTTCTCTCATCTTGTTTCTCAATGCCCCCACAGTGACAGGGCTTTTAAAAATAGCCGCTCGTCCTCCTGATTACGGCACGCGTCTTGATTAATTACAGTGTTTGAGGTGTTACTGTGGGGTGGGTGTGATCGTTGTGGGAGAGGAGTATTGAAATGAGTGAGAGAACAGGAGAGTGGGAGCACACTGAAGGGAATATGCAGCGCATTCATTAAACTCTCATACCTCCAAAAGTTTGCTACCGATTGCTGCAAAGCACTCACTGATTCAATGACTGGCCCCTGGGTCCAAAAGTCAGACAATTAGGCATTCAAGATCAAATTTAAACCTGGAAATAATAAAAAAAAAATGTTTTCGGAAAAACATTAAGATGTAAAATGAAGAAAATAATTTTCAGATTCTGCAATCTTTCTACACTCTAAAAAATGCTGGGTTGTTTCAACCCAATGTTGGGTCAAATATGGACTAAACCATCAACCGTTATTACTCTGTTACAAGAGTGGCTTACTTAGGAGAGTTTTTTTGATAATTTAAAATGTAACCAAATTTTTACCCGACAGTTGTTGGGTTAGGGGTCGCCGCATATTTGACCCAACATTAGGTCACTATGAGAATCTAAGCTCCAGCATTTTTTAGAGTGTACTTTATTAATCCAATAAGTAAATGTGTGACACTGACAATTTGACTCTCAAGATGCCCTTTGGATCCTAAATCATGCTGGCGATCACCAGGTTTACCATAAATCTGTGGAGTTCACCCAGTTTGAGTGCTGCTGTCATTAAAGCACAATATATGACAATCAAAATACTAAGGCATTCTGCAATTCATGTTATTTTTATAAAATTTTTGTAATGAAAAAAAATGCATTAACAAGCATTTTCACAAGTGGTTAAATCAAATGGTAGGAAACTCAACAACAAAAATATTAATGTGCCTTGTGCCAATAATTAAAATGTAAATTACACTTTGAATCAGCTGGGTGACTGACTCTCCTGTATCATAAATTATTAAAATTTTAAATTAAAGGAATATTTCACCCAGAAAATGAAAATTTCTTGAAAATTTACTCACCCTCAGGTAACTGTTTGAAGTTAAAATCATCTTGATGAATTTGTTTTGTTTTTTTAAAACATGCAGCTTTTCACTTCACGAGTATTAATTGATGGACTGGGCTGTGTGGATTAAGGGTGAATTACTGTGATGTTTTTATCAGCTGTTTGAACTCTCATTCTGACGGCACCCATTTACTGCAGAGGATCCATTAGTGAGCAAGTGAGGAAATGCTACATTTCCCCAAATCTGTTTAGATAAGGAAACAAACTCATCTACATCTTGGATGGCCTGAGGGTGAGTACATTTTCAGCAAATTTTCATTTTTGGGTGAACCATTCCTTTATGAACACCAGAAAGCAAGGACTGTCACATATCCATTTCTCTTGGCTTTGAGCACAGCTTTCTTTCTTTCTTTCTTTCTTTTTTAGCTATGTATATAAGTAATATCATCCTGTGGTCTGCCTGTTTAAGACTACAAACACCAGAACACACACAAACTCACAACATTTACAGCAGCTTTCCACAGAAGTGTGCCGAACAATGCCTAATTGGGTGGGTTCCCAACAGAACTTATTCAAAAGATTTCTATCTCAATTTTAATACACATACAGTGCCCTCCACTAATATTGGCACCCTTGGTAAATATGAGCAAATGCAGCTGTGAAAATAAATCTACATCATTTATTCTTTTGATCTATCATTCAATAAATTCATATAATTCTAATCTATCACTGAAGTAAATCAGTGGCCACAATTATTGCAACGTCCTTTTGCCAAGATAACAGCTCTGAGTTTTCTCCTATAATGCCTGATGAGTTTGGAGAACACCTGACAAGAGATCAGAGACCATTCCTTCATCCAGAATCTCTCCAGATCCTTCAGATTCCCAGCTCCGTGTTGGTGCTGCTTCTCTTCAGTTCTCCCTGCTTTAGGGTTCAGGTCAGAGGACTGGCAGAAGCTTCATTTTGTGCTCAGTGACACATGTTTGTGTTGATTTTGATGTTTGTTTTGGATCATTGTCCTGATGGAAGATCCAACCACGGCCCATTATGAAATTTCTAACAGAGGCAGTCAGATTTAGATTTTTTATCTGTTGGTATTTGATAGAATCCATAATGCCATGTATCTGAACAAGATGTCCAGGACTTCCGGCAGAAAAATAAGCCCACAACATTAAAGATCCAGCAGTATATTTATAGTAACCGTGGACATGGGGTACTTTTTATCCCCGTTTGCACCAAACCCATCTGGTGGGTTTGCTGCCAAAAAGCTATTTTTTTAGTTTCGTCTGACCATAGAAGCCAGTCCCGTTAGAAGTTCCAGTCGTGTCTGACAACTGAATATGCTGGAGTTTGTTTTTGGATGAACGAGAAGGATTTTTCTCAAAACCCTCCCGAACAACACAGTGATGTAGAGACTGTTTTATTTTTAGGCGTTCTGACCCCAAGACTCAACTAATCTCTGCAATCCTCCAGCTGGGATCCTTGGAGAATCTTTGGCCACTCAAACTCTCCTCCTCACCGTGCATTAGGACGATATAGACACACGTCTTCTTCCAGGCAGATTTGTAACATCTTCAGTTGATTGGAACTTCTTAATTATTGCCCTGATGGTGGAAATTAGGATTTTCAATGCTTTAGCTCTTTTCTTACAGCCACTTTCTATTTTGTGAAGCTCAGCAATCATGTTCTGCACATCAGAACTATATTCTTTGGTTTTACTCCTTGTGATGGATGATTAATGGAATTTGGCCTTTGTGTTCCTCATATTATAAATATCATAGAACTCATATCATAAAAAGTCAATATTAATGGGAATATACTTAAGATATATTTACTCATAAGAATTTCTAGAGGTGCGTCACGAGACTGCAAGGGAGGCGAAGGTTATTGGATCCAAATGCAGAAGTTTAATGGTGTAAAAGGAGCAATCCACAATCGTAGTCAGACAGGCATGAGGTCATATACAAAATCAGTCCAAACACTGGCATAGCAAGAAGCTCAGGAAAACAGAGCAATTCTTGCTATCAGGCTTAAGGAAAAAATGGCTCAAGACAGCACTGTGACATTATGTTCAGACTTCACACCCAGAAACAAACAGGCTTATATAGAAAGAGGTAACAAGATCATTAGGAACAGGTGTGTTCAATCAGGCATAAGTCCAGGCAGTGGCTTGTGAGAAATGAAATCCATGGCACAATGACAATGACGCAGAATGGAGTGCCCTTTGGTGGACAACCAGAGCACTCCATCTGATCATTCTTACAGGGTGCCAATAGTTGTGACCAACATACATTGGAGAAAAACATTTATTTCATAATGTGAGTTTCATCCCACCTTCAGTTGTTTTACTTCAATGAAAGGCTATAATTTTGTGAATTTTGTGAATGAAAGATCAAAAGGATAAACGATGCAGAGATATTTTCACAGCCACCTTTGCTCACATTTACCAAGGGTGCCAATATTAGTGGAGGGCACTGTAAGTGAGGAATGGCATGCATTTTAATTTGTTTGGTATTACTTTATTACATTATGATACTGTGAATTGTTAATTTCCTGATTCCAGTTCAAATCATACGTGTTTGTAGGTAATGATGTGAGCATGA
The DNA here is from genome assembly GCA_018155175.1 of Sinocyclocheilus anophthalmus. NCBI lineage: Eukaryota > Metazoa > Chordata > Actinopteri > Cypriniformes > Cyprinidae > Sinocyclocheilus > Sinocyclocheilus anophthalmus. The sequence continues at coordinate 472,710 of JADLZN010002488.1, read as the reverse complement.
GTAAATAATGACAGAACTTCATATTTGAGTGAACAAAAAAATTTAATCTGTCATAAAATTGTACTGTTCCTTTATGTACAGCATTTGTACAAGTTCACTAAACACTTCAGTTGAGATATTAGGCCTCCACTGATCTTTTATTTTGTCAAAAATAATTATATAGTGTCACCTAGTGGATATGTGGAGTATTTTAGAGCACTAATATACACTGTAAGTTATTATAGTTCTATAAATATGATTACTTTGACATTATATCATACCATAAGTATTCAATACCATTAAAAAAATTAAAGTTTGTGCACGCACAACTAAAGTTTACAGGTCAAATGTACCTTGTATTTGCATTAACATGCTCTTTATGACCCTGGTGGGCCAAACAGGTTGCACTTCGAGCTGCAAAAAAAAAAAAAAAAGAGAGAGAAGAAAAAAAAAAAGAAAAAAAAAAAAAAAGATTGAAGATAGTGGCCGAATTCTGATCTTACAGCTGGTGTAACCACAACTGGAGTGTAAATGGTCCGTTTTGGTAGTACGCTGTTGTAAACCTGAGCATAAAGAATGTAGAGGGAAATAGAGAGGGTGAAGGTTATTGTGAGAAGGTTTGGCATATTTTGCAAACCGACGAAGTGGAAAATGTCAGAAATGGGAAAAAAATAATTAGAAATGTACAGTATTATCGATACTTCATACTTTTTCTGAATGATTGTTAGCACCTCTGGTGTCGCCTCTTTTTTTCGTTTATTTAGCCCTTTCTCGCTCCTTGGCTTCCCTGTCGTTTTTTTGAGATCTCTTTCAAGTTGTCTTTTTTAGTGAACCTTTTTAATATGCAGTATAGGATTTTTCAGACAAGTAACCACACACCCTCGAAAGCATAAGATTGTAGTACAGGAACAATGTGATTATTAGGGTAGCATAATTTAAAGGAAAAAAGAAAAAAGTTATTGTGTTCCATTGTGTGAGTTTGTGCGGACCCAGATGTGCGGAGTTTGACACACACGGCAATAAATGATGTTATATAAAGTAAACAGTAATAAATACACAAATGACCACATCATGGTTAACGATATTATCACAGTATTGTTAAAATGTGTTGGAAGTGTTCAAAAAGTACTCATACACACAATAAAATCATGAGTTTTATGTCGAAAACCAACAAATAAAATTAGAAGCACTATGCACTTTTTGTTTGGATAAACACTAAAATAGTCATATTAAAAATGATGGCTGGATTTTAAACAAACAAAACATTTTGGTTGGGTGACTTACAACATAACATGCTATATATTAACATGTACTATATGTTCAAATAAAGATTTGACAAAAAAAAAGTTTTATGAACTGGTAAACCTCACATTTTAGTCTTTAACTAAGTTTTAAGAAAAGGACCAAAATATTAAATTATAGGCATTTCATCTGCTCCGTAAACAATTCTACATAGGCTACTTTATCCAAAGAGAGAGAGAGAGAGTGATAGGCCTATATAGGCTACCACGGGCATCTCTGCCGAAGTAGTGCTTTAACATTACATTTATTGAAATGAATTAATAAAAAAAAAAAATCGAATTTTTTTTTTAAAATAGTTTAAATATTTGTCTAGGAGAGAGAGAGATCGTGCGTTTGATATAGCCTATGCCACGGGTATCTAATAGCCGAAGTTTACTTCAATAAATATAGACACAGAAATGAAGTAGTGCTTTAACATTATATTTATTGAAATGCATTCATACAGATACGAATGTGTTTACAATCGGTGTGCAACTGTCACTTACTAATGGCGCTTTTTATGGTAGGCCTACAGCACGGCACGGCTCGAGCGCATACTGGAACTATCTGAGCAGAAAACGATTTTATTGCACACGTTCCAGCCAATCAGAATCAAGAATTTCAACAGACCATGGAATAAAGTGATATAATTGCTCAGTTCATCAAAGTAATGTTTGTCATTATTCCCAACGTAGCCTCATTACATTTTATGTTATTAGCTGAATCTAGATAAGGAAAACACATTGCACACACACCTGGCATGAGACCTGATTGTGAGCCAATCACAGAAAACATTTCTGTTAAGTGTAAAAGGGCATGAATATGAATATATGTGACCAGACACAAATGTCATATGTATTTACATATAAGACATATTTGCAAGATATCTTCATAAATTGATTTTGTTGGGTTTCTAATCTAGCACCAAATAGTAGCTACCCCTCACAGAAGCAGCTTAGTCAGCCATCTCCTCCAATGATTGCTGACTTACATTTAAAAAACAATGGGATCCTGTGCAATGCATTGTTGTCTGATCTCCAAAATCCCCTGTTTTATTTTTTGTAAGCAATATAGCCTTCATAGTTGTACTCTCACAGGCACTGAAGTTGGTAGAAAAAAGGCCAACTACGCATTCATACTTAATTCTTCTTATTATTATTATAGTATGAACAAATCTCATATAATTTGGATGCTTAAATAAGTAGAAAAAATTTCGGTGACAAAAATTGTGGTTATAGGCATTTACCATCTTCTCCATCACTGATGATTCTCTGCAGGTTGCTTAATTTGGGATGGCCTGATAAGCACACAAGTGTAATATTTTGACATGTAACCTATATTATGTTATTAGTTGTTTTTTTCATAAACACATAAATGCACATATCACACAAGCAGAACGCAGCAATTACTAGTAAATTAATTCACATATCATTCCATTCATTATTAAATGAATACCCCAGATGCAAATCTGACAAATAACATTAACTTCCTGCATAGTGGTTTGGCAAAGCATTAAGATAATTCATCATGTGTCAATGTTGTCAACAGACATTATTCATGAAACACAATCGGAACGAGTTTCTGTGAGAGGAAAAAGCATAAAACCATTACGTAAACTGTCCTATTTATTTGAATTCGACAATTAATTCATAAATGGAATTAAGTAGCTTATAATTTACATAGAGATTTGTTCTTCTTGTATTTTATGAATAAGGACATGCGTTTAAACTTTAATAGCTGAAGCTGTGAGTGTAAACGTTAAAGCCACTAAATCTGTCTATTATTCCAATTGATCGGTTCTCCAACATAGTTCTGTATTCTTGTGTCGCTTCTCTTCTTCAATCTCAGAGCTGTAGCCAAAACCTTGTCTCTTCACACAGCATCCCTCTCTGGTCCCTCTCTGGTTCTCTTGTCTGACACAGTCTTTTTGTTTTCCTTTTCATAAAACATGGAATTGTATAATGTGACAATAAGCAATTAAGTTACTCAGTATATATAGTAAGTCTTCTATATAATCAAAAATCCTAAAATGACTGATATTAGTAATAAAGTGATGCATTTCAAACAGCTGCCTGGAGTGTGAGAACATGGGATGGGGTGGAGGCAAGAAAATGACTGAAGAAGGCAGGAGCACTTATACTTCACAGATCATTAGAGACTTGACTGCAGATGAAACAGCAGTTACAACACACACCAGAACAGAAGAATGAAGTTTAACACAGTCTTCTCTGTTCTCAACGTAGCAGGTAAATCCACAAATAATTAGCTTTTGTTAAATTACTTATGTTTATCATCAACGTAGGTTGAATAACTGATGCTGAAAAAAGAACTGAATAGCAATTTCTAGTCTTTAGAAGTACTGGTATATAACTCAAAATGGTAGCATTCAATTCAAGATGTGATAAATGATAATGTAATTAAATAAGTCATAGAATAATTGATGTAAAATGTAAAGTTATAATATTTAATATATTAGCCAATATTAAGAAAACTGTAGATTTTTGTTGATTGTTGAATATCCCTAGTTAATATCTAAAATGTATATGATTAAAGCATAATAATCTCAGATCATATACTTCAGACGAAAAACAAAAACTTGTCACTCTTTTTGTAAAAGTGAAACAATAAAATGTTCAACAAAAATATATTTTACTATAAATATATATAAAGATCTTTTAACTAAATTTGTAACCTGGTTAGTTTATGAAATGTAAACCATTAGTAAAGTAATTTCTTTTTATCATTTTGTAGAGTAATTATATTCATATTTTATTCTTGAAAATATACATTTATTAGCCTATATTTTCATTTTGACTGAGCTGAAAATGTAGGAGTCTGGGTCAATAAGATGGTAAGCTGTTACACAATCCAAACTCATGTTCAGTCACACAGAGACGCTAATCAATAAAGAATGGGTTTTGACTGCAAGTTGACTGAGTCCTAAATTACAAAGTGCCCAAGTTTAATATGATCATACTTTTTATGAATTTCAGGTGTCCAAGTATCAGTGTTGGGGGTAACGCATTACAAGTAACGTGAGTTACGTAATCAGATTACTTTTTTCAAGTAACTAGTAAAGTAACACATTACTTTTTCAAATAAGTAACGCCAGTTACTTTTTTTTCCCATTTATTGATTGAAGGTTCTCCTGTGCCCTTGTTGAGAGAAATCGGAAGTAAGATGTTACTTTAGTTCTAGAATAAATGTGAACATGCTTTAATTAATCTCACTCACAAAAAAACTAAAAACAGATTTAGTTTTCATCAAAATTAATAAAAACAGTTAAAAGCAACTCAGAATATGACGCAAAGCTGCATTAATTAAATATGTTAAATAATACAAATATCCTTTATGTATTATCCCATTTTATTAACCACACTGTAAAAAATTTACCGTTAGAAGTTTAACTATAAAAGACTGTAAAAATGCTACAGTAAAAACCTGTTAATTCCCCGACTGAATTATCTTCTTGCCTTACTTAGTCCTTGAAAACCGTCCTACTGCATACACTTACTAAAGACTACTCTCACTTAGTTCCCCTGTCTTATCACTCTACCTTACTGCTACTACACTAATCTCTTTTATTTTACTTTACTTACATCTCTCTCTAACTAACGGTGTGTACGGCATTGGTTCCCCTCCTATCCTTCACTATCTCTTATAATACGGTGAAACAAACAAGAGGAGAGGAAAAAAAAGCAAAAAAAAAGAAAAGGGGAAAAAAGAAAAGAAAAAAAAAAAAAAGAAGAAAGAAAAAAGCCGAAAGGGTGTGGGACCGCCCAAGACAAAAGGTGAGGTGAAAAAAAGGAAAAAAAAAAAAAAACGAAAAAAAAGAAAAAAAACGGGGAAGGGCGAAAGGACAAAGAAAGAGGGAAAAAAAAAAAAAAAAAAAGAAAGGAAAAAAAAAAAAAAAAAAAAAAAAAAAAAAAAGAGAAAAAAAAAAAGAAGAAAAAAAAAAGGAAAAAAAAAAGTGTATTGGACATTACATGTATTGACATTAATTTTACGGTAGTATACCGGTTTTGGAAGTGAAAAAGACCGTATAAGTTACAGTGAATAACCGTAAATTGACATTCCAAGAATTCCCTGCTTTACATTTCAAATTTGATGTTTTTTGTTAAAATAATTGTTTCTTCTTAGTTTTTTCTTATAAGTTTTGTATATTAGGGTTGTGTGTTACACCTAATGTTTTTAAATGAATGTTTATTGCATTATTTAAATTTCATGTGTGTTACCATGATTGTGTTCAGTGTTTGTGTGAATGACACTGTGCACCTTCTATAATACAGTGGGTACGGAATGTATTCAGACTCCCTTAAATTTTTCATTCTTTGTTATTGCAGCCATTTTCTAAAATCATTTAATTTAATTTTTTTCCCTCATTAATGTACACACAGCAACCCCATATTGACAGAAAAACACAGAATTGTTGACATTTTTTGCAGATTCATTAAAAAAGAAAAACTGAAATATCACTTGGTCTTAAGTATTCAGACCCTTTGCTGTGACATTCATATATTTAACTCAGGTGCTGTCCCTTTCTTCTGATCATCCTTGAGATGGTGTTACACCTTCATTTGAGTCCAGCTGTGTTTTGATTATACTGATTGGACTTGATTAGGAAAGCCACATACCTGCCTATATAAGACCTTACAGCTCACAGTGCATGTCAGAGCAATGAGAATCATGAGGTCAAAGGAACTGCCTGAAGAGCTCAGAGACCGAATTGTGGCAAGGCACAGGTCTGGCCAAGGTTACAACAAAAATTCTGCTGCACTTAAGGTTCCAAAGAGCACAGTGGCCTCCATAATCCTAAATGGAAGACGTTTGGGACGACCATAACCCTTCCTAGAGCTGGCCGTCCAGACAAACTGAGCTATCGGGGGAGAAGAGCCTTTGGTGAGAGAGGTAAAGAAGAACCCAAAGATCACTGTGGCTGAGCTCCAGAGATTCAGTCGGGAGATGGGGGGGGGAGGGGGGGTGAGGGGAGAAAGTTGTAGAAATCACCATCACTGCAGCCCTCCACCAGTCGGGGCTTTATGAGTGGCCCGACGGAAGCCTCTCCTCCATGCAAGACACATGAAAGCCCGCATGGAGGACTCCAAGATGGTGATAAATAAGATTATCTGGTCTGATGAGACCAAGATAGAACTTTTTTTGGCCTTAATTCTAAGTGGTATGTGTGTAGAAAACCAGGCACTGCTCATCACCTTTCATCACCTGTCCAATACAGTCCCAACTTTGAAGCATGGTGGTGGCAGCATCATGTTGTGGGGGTGTTTTTCAGCTGCAGGGTTAGGACGACTGGTTGCAATCGAGGGAAGATGAATGCGGCCAAGTACAGGGATATTCTGGACGAAAACCTTCTCCAGAGTGCTCATGACCTCAGACTGGGCCGAAGGTTTACCTTCCAACAAGACAATGACCTTAAGCACACAGCTAAAATAATGAAGGATTGGCTTCACAACAACTCTGTGACTGTTCTTGAATGGCCCAGTCAGAGCTCTGACTTAAACCCAATTGAGCAGCTCTGGAGAGACCTAAATGGCCGTCCACCAACGTTTACCATCCAACCTGACAGAACTGGAGAGGATCTGCAAGGAGGAACGGCAGAGCATCCCCAAATCCAGGTGTGAAAAACTTGTTGAATCTTTCCCAAAAAGACTCATGGCTGTATTAGATCAAATGGGTGCTTCTACTAAATACTGAGCAAGGGTCTGAATACTTAGGACCATGTGATATTTCAGGTTTTCTTTTTTATAAATCTGCAAAAATGTCAACAATTTCTGTGTTTTTCTGTCAATATGGGGTGCTGTGTGTACATTAATTGGGGGAAAAAAATTAACTTAAATGATTTAGCAAATGCTGCAATATAACAAAGAGTGAAAAATGTAAGGTGGTCTGAATACTTTCCGTACCCACTGTATGTTATTATTTAAAAGCTGCTTGTGATGGGCTTTGGTTCAACATGTGACTTTCTCATCACCTCCTGCTTTTGGTGGTTATCAGCGTATTATAAAGGTTCAAAACAGATTTCAGTACTTCAATAGGTTGGTATACATTATATCAGTTAATGAAATTACGGTGTTTGACTGTAAATTTAAGTTAAAACCTTAAAACCTAAAATGTTGCTACCGTATTGCGGCAACCAGCTGCCGTTTTTTACCGTAATTTTACGGATTTTTTTGCTGCTGACCTTCGGTGATCCAATTCAACCATACTAATAAGCAAAAATTACACAAGATAAGCTAACATTTCTTCTTCTTTTTTAAATTGCTGAAGAGTGTTGAACTTTCTTCTTCTGCGTTCTACTGTACAGATGTGAATTTACATTTCCTGGCTTTTGGTGTGAAAGGGCTTTTACATTTGACAAAAATATAACTTTTTATATTAAAAGCAAACAAGCAAGCCCTGCCCAGATTTTAAAAGTAACGTAAAAGTAACGTAACACATTACTTTCAATAAAAAGTAGCTAAGTAACGTAATTAGTTACTTTTTTAGGAAGTAACGCAATATTGTAATGCATTACTTTTAAAAGTAACTTTCCCCAACACTGCCAAGTATCATATAGTTTATAAATAGATATAGATTCATAATAGTGAAATTAAAACTGACTTGTATTTACAGCATCATGTGTCTGGGGCGTCTGACCCAAAATGGCTCAAACATATAATGTAAGAGCATGCAATAACGTGGTTTGAGATACTGTAGCGCAAGACTGTGATTCCTGCATGCAATCCAATAGAAGAAGACACTACGCTGCTGAGCGGTGATGAGATGAATATGTAAATATATATGCTGCGGGCTGTTCTCTAAATAACGAAATAAAGCCAGCAAAAAATGACAGGAGAGAAAGCAGCAGTTAAGAAACCATCGGAGTATAGCGAAATGGATGACTGTACTCTCTGGTCACGTCATCCCAGAAATAAAGTTTTCCCTTTTATCATTCACATCCTCATTCTCTGTGAGAACTGACATTTGAAACTGGTGAACCGCAAATGATGGAATTCAATACAAATATACTGGGGTCCATTGTTTCAAAATCAACCAAATTTCAGAAACTTCCCCAGTCCCTGGATTTTTTTTCTGAAGAAAGACAAACATAAATAATGATAAAAGCCAAAATATTAAATGACATGGATTAATATTTACAGAGAATATTTACTCAAACTTAAGACATTTAATATTTGACTTTCATGTCATTAGAATTTTATTTTTTTAAACAAAAAAAAATATTTGAGCGGGGGACCTCTGGTTAAATTGATAAGAGAATGACCCACTGCATTCACTCTATTTAAGGAGATTTTGTTTTTATAATACTACTAGCTTCATCTCAAGGTTTGAATTTCTATAATCAGAGCTTACACAACCAAGCTGTTCTCTGCTATATAATCAGATGTTTTCCTTGAAAACATGCACTAATCATTTACTATGCTGGAACCACTCAACATAAAATAAAAAAGGAAGAGTTTTAAGAATGCACTTTGTCTACATTGTAAAATTGACATACTTCAGCCATTTACATCAAGTCTAAACTCATTTCTGGGACAAGGAGGAGGCCTTGCCACTGTATATCCACAAATTTAACTACTCATTATTCTTTTATTTCTCAACAGATTACACTTGACCCACTCATTCTCTCACCCACACTCTTGGACACTTAAATATAATATGACCAGCCATTACGTTAGCGCACTCTGTAACACACAGATGAGAGAAAACCCAACTCCACTTACACATAAGCATACTCACTAACACCCACCCCCCCACTCCTCATCCTACAGAACAGGATCGGCTTACTACCATCAAAATTCTTGCCAACCGTACCAACTTGGTTCATCGTCTTGATACCAGTTTCACAATCTTCCCTTTATTTTTTAGTTAGGATGTCACTCGTGTTCTCTCCTCTATTCACTGATTGATGCCCTGCAGTTGGCCCAACTTGCCTCCTTTCTTCGTTGGCGTCCCCTGGACTCCACTCCTCACGTGTTGTTATAGGCATGAGGGTGGCGGAGAGAATTCCTGGCAGGCAGCCGATGCGCTTTGGCGTGCCCGGGAGGGGTGGAGAAAAAAGGTCTCGTCCTTTGGGCCGTCCTGTATTCACGGGTGACATTTCATGAGTTTTAGGGGCGAACAAGGTAAAAATCACAATTATACAACTCCCTGATCTCTAGGTATTCATGCGTGTTGGAATCCTTTTGCCCTTGATTTTAAATGTATCTTCAGAAATACAGCATCAAGCATCATTACCCTGAGTGGTGATGATGTTGCTGACATCCAGCTCAGCCAGTTCCTTTGCTTCTTCTCTCTTTAGTCGAGCTTTCTTACACTTCTCTATTGAGGGCTGACCTGGGACAGACATATTTCACAGGTAATAAGAGCGTGTTTGTATGAGAATACTTTAACATATGCAACATATAAATCTCTCAGTGTACAAAGGAAAATACAGTGGGTATAATAAAGTGCATTACACTGACATTTATATTATTAGTTTTTTCAGTAACACACAGGAACTCATTTTGCAACAGTAGAAATTGCATTTAAAGGTACCCAAGATACTCCGCTGGCATGATGAAAAACAGGATTACAAATTTGCAAGTGCACATTTGACAGCACTGAGGGGATTCAGCAGTGTGTTCACACAGGCACACTAACCTTCCACACCCAGCTCCTCCAGCTCTTTTTTCAGCACAGCCACCTTCGCCTTTACTGAGCGGCATCCGTCTAACAGCTTCTTGTAGTTCCGTCTCACACCACAGAGGGCGATGTAGCGCTTCAGCCTGGACACAGCCTTGTTTTCTTCATCCTTATGGTGTCAAAAATTATTATAATCCGTTATTATAATCAATGCATCTCCAAGTAAAATTCAAAAATTGGGTGTTATAAAAGTCATGGACAGCATGTCGCCCATTTATGTCAGAAACAATTTGAAATTCTCACTCTGAGCAATTCTGGCTGTTACAATAAACATTACATACAGGTGTATCTCAATAAATTAGAATGTCGTGGAAAAGTTCATTTATTTCAGTAATTCAACTCAATTGTGAAACTCGTGTATTAAATAAATTCATGCACGCAGACTGAAGTAGTTAAAAGTGTTTGGTTCTTTTAATTGTGATGATTTTGGCTCACTTTTAACAAAAACCCACCAATCACTATCTCAACAAATTAGAATATGGTGGCATGCCAATCAGCTAATCAACTCAAAACACCTGCAAAGTTTCCTGGAGCCTTCAAAATGATCTCTCAGTTTGGTTCACTAGGCTTCACAATCATGGGGAAGACTGCTGATCTGACAGTTGTCCAGAAGACAATCATTGACACCCTTCACAAGGAGGGTAAGCCACAAACATTCATTGCCAAAAAAGCTGGCTGTTCACAGAGTGCTGTATCCAAGCTTGTTAACAGAAAGTTGAGTGGAAGGAAAACGAGTGGAAGAAAAAGATGCACAACCGAACCGAGAGAACCGCAGCCTTATGAGGATTGTCAAGCAAAATCGATTCAAGAATTTGAGTGAATTTCACAAGGAATGGACTGAGGCTGGGGTCAAAGGCATCAAGAGCAACCACACACAGATGTGTCAAGGAATTTTGCTACAGTTGTCATATTCCTCTTGTTAAGCCCACCCTGACCCCCAGAACAACGTCAGATGCGTCTTACCTGGCTAATTAGAAGACTGGACTTTTGCCCAGTGGTCCAAAGTTCTCTTTTCAGTTGAGAGCAAGTTTTGTATTTCATTTGGTAACCAAGGTCCTAGAGTCTGGAGGAAGAGTGGAGAAGCTCATAGCCCATTTTGCTTGAAGTCCAGTGTTAAGTTTCCGCAGTCTGTGATGGTTTGGGGTGCAATGTCATCTTCTGGTGTTGGTTCATTGTGCTTTTTGAAAACCACCAGAACCGGCCCCATAGAGAATCTATGGTATTGTCAAGAGGAAGATGAGAGACAAGAGACCAAAAAATGCAGATGAGGCTGAGGCCACTGTCTAAGAAACCTGGGCTTCCATACCACCTAAGCAGTGCCACAAACTGATCACCTCCATACCATGCCACGCCGAATTGAGTCAGTAATTAAAGCAAAAGGAGCCCCTACTAATTATTGAGTACATGTACAGTAAATGAACATACTTTCCAGAATGCCAACAATTCACTAAAAAAATTTTTTTATTGAAGTATGAAGTATTCTAATTTGTTGAGATAGTGGATTGGTGGTTTTTGTTAAATGTGAGCCAAAATCATCACAATAAAAGAACCAAAGACTTAAACTACTTCAGTCTGTTTGCACTGAATTTATTTAATACACGAGTTTCACAATTTAAGTTGAATTACTGACATAATTAACTTTACCACGACATTCTAATTTATTGAGATGCACCTGTACACAAGCAGCTTTTTAAAAAATCCACAAAATATCACACACAATAAACACACCACTGTGTGTGTGTGTTAAATTATATAGCTTTATGTTTGTTTTTTTGTTTGGTATTTTTTCGATCAAAATCTATTTTGAATCAGCTACGGAACTTGCCTCACAGATAATGAATGCAAATAAATGAGAGCTACAAGTCACTACCGTGTCTGTAGAGGCACTAAACTAGGGCTGCACACGATACATCCATCACGTTCATATATGATCGTGGTTTTGCGCAGCTTGTCAGTGCACAACGGCTCTGTGTAGTTAATGCTGCTCTATGTGAAAGCCCGCACATGATGGAGATTTACCGCTGATTACAGAACCGTCTTTACTGACAAAATGCGCATGACAATCACATGCGATTTATCGTGTAGCCCTACACTAAACCCTCTAAAGGGTCATATGATGCGATCTCAATTTTTCCTTTCTCTTTGGAGTGTTACAAGCTCTTGGTGCATAAAGAAGATCTGTAAAGTTGCAAAAGTCTAGACTAAAGTCTCAAATCCAAAGAGATATTCCTTTATAAAAGTTAAGAGTCAGCCACGCCTAACAGCGAAACTACTTTGTTTGGCCTTCCAAAAGAGGACGATATCTGCTTCGTCATGCCTGGAGCTGATCCGTGCTGGTTGCTCAGGAAATACTACAACTTTGCGCTGTCGATTGCCGGATCGGCTTTCACCGTGGACGAAGCGGAGTCCAGCCCGGGGTCGTCACATGTGGTTGCCGCAAGCCCTCCGGATGCTCCTTTGTCAAATCCGCCGCCTCTGCTCACTCTAGGCCGCCGTGTGTGACGCTGTGTTTCGTTGTGAAAGCGAAACTACTTTGTTTGGCCTTCCAAAAATGGACACGACTAGAAATCAGTGGTTAAGTTGTATTTACAACACTGTTCCAGAACTGTTCAGCCCAAGTATTCAGATGTGTGCAGCGCGTTTTATGGAGGATTGTTTCCTGATCCTGGGATACTACAATTCTGGCTGTTCTGACTCACAGACTGTACGTTTTTTTTATATTTAAAGAGTTTTAATATTTTATATATTTAAAGCGAGTTTTTTGGGCAGTGTAGAGTAGGGCTTGTTGTTTGTCATTTCTCTGATCACAAATGCAGAAATGGTTTTATGTTTACGCGGCGCGATGCAACGCGTAAAAGACAGTATAAGTCATTATAATCCATAATTATGTCCCCACTGGATGCAACGAATGCCTCGTTTGTAATGGGTTTTAATGTATTTGAATCATCGCTCCGGCCTGACAGGCATCATCACAATATGGTGAGGGGCGTAACATTTCCGTCACACTCTTGAGGTATTTGGCCAATCATAACGGACTGGATAGCTAGCCAATCACAGCACACCTCGCTTTTTCAGACCGATGAGCTTTGTAAAAATCGACGCGTTTCAGAAAGGCGGGGCATAGAGGAGAAACAATAATGTACAGTATGTGGAAAATAATGTTTTTTTTTTTTACGTAAACCGCATAAACACATTTCATTACACCAAATACACAAAATAATGTTCTTTTTAGCAACATCATATGACCCCTTTAACAACTATTCTATGTTGGAAACCAACAATAAAATCTTGAGAAATTGTCAAATATGAACATTTCAATATTTAAATATTTTTTCCCTCGAGCCTAAACTAATTTGAAAAATGTTAAGTTTGTTGCTCAAGAAACATTTTATATTATTATCATCAATGTTCAAACCAGCCATGCTGCTTAATATTTTGCAATAATCGTGATTTGTTTCTGCATTCGTTAAATACAAAGTTCAATAAAACAGCATTTATTTGAAATCGAAACCTTTTGTAACATGATTTAAATGTCTTTACTGTCACTTTTGATCAATTTAATGTGTCCTTGCTGAATAAAAGTATCATTTAAAAAAAAAAAAAAAATCTAATGACCCCCAAACTTTTGAACAGTAATGAACGTATGGTTGATACGGTTGATAACAGCCATGCTGATATTTAGAATAACAGCACTCTTGCTTGTTTGACATTACTTGAATATAACACAAAGTCGTGAAAAAAAAGTTGTTTGTGTGTTATTTTTTGTGATAGGAGCTGTTCTCAAATTCATCTTGCCTTTCCTCTGCTTGTATTCTCCCTTTCCTCACTGCGCTTTTTCTTTGTCACGCTTTTCTTTCCCTCCTTCTTGTCCTTCTCTCGTTCCTCCTCGTCCTCCAGTGAGGGAAGAGACGAGGAGTCGGAGTCCTCTGCTGCCTCCTTCTGATTGTCCTGTATGTTCTCGTCTGTCAGGAATAAGCAAGATGAACAATATAAGGAGAAAGGTTTAAGTGTGCACCCGCTTTGACCTCTGAGGGATTCTTACCATTTTTCTCCATCTCTTTGGAGGATAATTTAGCAGCATCCTCTTTTTGATCATTTTCCTCTTCACTGTCTCCACTGCTGTCATTCTCAGAGTTGCTGCTGTTTTTTGCTTTAGCGCTCTCGTCATTCTCCTCTTCACTCTCAGAGCTGCTCCCAAACACTTCTCTCTCCACTTCTTTCACAACATCCCTCTCTACTTGCTTCTTTTTAATGGCATCTTTTCTTTTACCCTGCGTCTTCACTTTGCTCTTCACTTTTTCATCCTCAGAATCACTCGCAGCCATTTTATCACTGATTTCCTCCTCACTGTCTGAATCCTTTTTCTTTTTCTTTTCTTTCAATGGTTGTTTTTGCCTTGCCTCCTCCTCATCAGAATCCTCATCTTCATCACTGTCTGTCATCTTCCCTTTCTTCTTCGGATTCTTTTTCTTCTCACTGTCCTCGTCCCGTCTCTTATTCTGTGGTTTTCTCTTAATGATCTTTTTCTCTTGCTCCTCTTCACTGTCTTCACCCGTGTCTTTATCACTTTTAGCTTCTTCCTCTTTTTGTTCTCTCTCATTCATGGCCTTCTCTATTCCAGAGTCGGGGGAATCTGGACAAGAGAGATTATAAAATTACTCATGTAACACCCAATGAGAAAATAAAACAAGGACAAACTCAGTAAGTACTTCAGTTACCTGGAGAAGACGCCTCCAGCCGTGATCTTTTTGCCTTTTCCACCATTTTATTCTCTTCATCCCCATCATCATCCACCCTTTTCCTTTTGCTCTGGCTCTTCGATGGATTCACACTCCTAATAAGAGGCTCGTCATCACTGCTGCCCTGGAAATTGAAAGAGATTTTGACACTTTGCTAAACCTTGACTTAAAAATGTTACTGGCAAATCAAATTACTCTCCACCATATTATCAGACAAGCTTTCACTCTATTCTTTTGTGCATGTTTGGAACATTTCAAACAGAAATCATTTTAAACTAAAATGTGTTAAATCGTTGTACTTGAGACACTTAGAATAGTGACACAAAGTATTTTAAATTAAATCTTGAGAAATGCATGCTGTGAATTAAATCGTTTCCATTGTCATTCCCAAATAAACATAAAAGCATCATCGGATACTCTGTATACATCTTTTACACTTTGATTTGAACGAAAACAACGTATCCGCGTGGCGCAGCTGACACAAAACAGCATACACAATTTACGTTCAGTGGATACTCTCCAAAATGGCGCTAGGGTGACACAGAGACGACGGATTGTTGAATGAAATCGTTCTTTTTTCTTTCTTTTTTTTCGCACAAAAAGTATTCTCGTAGCTTTGTAAAATTATGGTTGAACCCCTGATGCCACAAGGATTATTTTACCGATGTCCTTGCTATGTTTCTGGGCCTTTCAAGGACCCTTGCTGTCTATGGGAGGGTCAGAGAACCATCAAAAATATCTTAAAGGGGTCATATGATGCGATTTCAAGTTTTCCTTTCTCTTTGGAGTGTTACAAGCTGATTGTGCATAGATAAGATCCCTGAAGTTGCAAAGACTAAAGTCTCAAAACCAAAGAGATATTCTTTATCAAAGTTAAGACTCTGCCCCGCCCCCTAAAACGGCTCGTTCTAACACCCCCCCACATGTCTACGTTACGATGTGGGAAGATTTGCATAATGCCCGCCCAAATGTTCACGCGCACAAGAAAGAAGGCGTGGTTTTCAGTAACCGCAGTTAGTGTTGATGCAGCCATGTCAGGGAGACGCTGTTTTTCTAGGCGAAAGCAAAAGTACTTTTTTTTGGCCTTCCGAAAGTAGATGCATTTGGGAATTTTTAAGATTACTTACAACAGAACAGCAATTTTTTTTATGGACGACCGTTTCGTGAACCTTGGAGAGGAGGTAATTCTGACTTTGCTATGACAATCTGGTGCTTCTGAATCAGCTACTGTTTTGTTATTAGTTTAAGTATTTGCTATTGACTGTTCAAATGCGGAGTTTTGCGCATCGTGTGTGTGTGTGTGTGTGCGAGAGCGAGCAGGAGAGAGAGAGATAGAGAGGGGGGGGTCACATCACCGTGGAGTCAGCTGTCTTAACCGTGGCTTGTGTACTGCAAACACATCCCAGCTTCATCACTGTGTCTGTCACGCGACTCTGTTCCCCTTTCGAGCTCCATCTTTACATTTATTTTGAAAGATGAAAAATAAGGGTAAGGGGCGTTACATTTCCGACGATTGCTTGCGGTGTTCGGCCAATCACAAAGCACTAGGTCAGCTGGCCAATCAGAGCAGACCACGCTTGTCAAAGGAGGGGGCTTTGTAAAAAAACGAAGCGTTTGAGAGAGGCGGGGCATAGAGGACCTACAATAATGTACAGTATTTGAAAAATAATGTGTTTGTTGAACATTAAAGCATGTCAACATATTCTGTTACACCAAATACACAAAATAATGATCTTTTAAAAAAGCATCATATGACCCCTTTAATTTGTGTTTCGGAGGTCTTACAGGTTTGGAACAACATGAGGGTGAGTAATTAATGACAACATTTTTGGGTGAACTGCCCCTTTAAGATCACATTCATTTAAGGTCTCTTCTTCACCTGCATCTTCAAAAGTTCCTCCTCTACAATTTTCTTCATCAACTGTCTGTCCTTGATGCTGAGCGACTCTCTCCCCACCTTCTCCAGGTATCTCCTCCGCAGAATGCCTAAAGTCAGTGTACTGAAAGGTGGCAGAGTAACAGTAAATTAAACATGCAAATAACGGCACAATTGCAATTTCATTCTGCTTAACCGATATACATTAATGAAAAATGTCACATCACTTAACACTACGCATATTTTGTACAAAGCAAACCCGTTACAAAACACAAGCATACTTTCACTTTATAGAGGCTAGTGCATGGACACGAGTGATGTGATGGCACGGACACATTTTTGTGCCGTCTCTGTCAAACCCCTGCAGCATGCTATTGAACTACAGTATATCCTTCAAGCTCTTTCAGGTAAGCTGCGTCACACATCATTGTAGTGTCTCTCGACCACGTTTATTTACGATAGGCTAACGTTACCTGCAAATTAAAAAGCGCATCTTATGCGATCTGACCGTCTTCATGCAACAATCTTACACACCTTTATATCTGTTTCTCTTTCCTTCATGTCACTCACTAGCTATTTAGGAGCCGATGCGAGACCTGACATGCGTATCAAATGTTTTGGCGCTTATGATTCAGCCCGGACTTATTAACAGCGTTCATCTTTGATATGTAACGGTAATGATGCTAACATCCGTTTAGACAGCACTTTCGACACTGCCGTTTCCTATAGTTTACCTGAGGTCCGAACACTTGTGCAGTTCTCTCACAACGAACTTTCGGATTGCGTCTTCTTCTTTGGCCATGGTTTTTTTCAACACATTTGCGCCACTTTTTACAAAACAGCGTGCTATGTGTGCGTACTAAGCGCGCCACCCTACCTTGGCGCGCTTTGCTGTGCACGGCTACGTTACTTTACGTCACCACGCACAATTTCCGATAGACGTGTTCACGTAATAAAGTTGGTCAGAACGCTGCTTATATCCGATTATTAAAAACGCTCTAACATTAGCGTTTTCTTTCATGAATTCACTAGTAAATATGCTCATATGGATTTGGACAAGTCTTATACAGCTACTTTATATGCTCAATTTTTTTAAAAGTGATTTACTCTTCTCATATTTACCGTTTTCATCCTTCATCTGGTATGAATTTGTCATTTTGACACTCTGTTATGACCTACTGTATTTTTTATGATTAATTTCCTTGTTTTGGAATAGGTTTCCTTTGCTATTTTTGAAGACAAAATAAAATAACTTGACATAGACTTTACCAAAAAGCATTTTTATTGAAAATGTTAATGGAATATTAATTCCAGTTGATTAAAATTCCAAGACAATATCTGGACGGCATTACACATATACTAGTTTAATTGGTAGAATTAAGGGGGTGTTTTTTGGTCTAGGCCAGTGAGTGCATACATTTATGGCTTACAATGGTGAACAAAACACCATTTTGAGAAGGGGTTTAAACCCTAGTAGTAATGTGATTCAAAGCAGACATTTCTTGTCTAGAAATGATCCTGAAGTAAAACTTTTTTAAAACTGAAGATGTGGCAAGAAGTCTAACAAGTCAAATTCTTTGTTTTAGAATGTATTGTTGCATCGTGTTAGTTAGAAACTATTGTTATCTTTTTCTTTTTAAACTAAAACAATATTAGTTTTAGAAATATTGTTGAACACATTCATCCAAATTTTAAACACCAATCGTGAGGCACAGTTGTGTAAAATGATTTACTTGTTAAGTTTTCTTTTTGTGTTACAAAAAGGCTGTTTAAAACTGGACCCCCGCTATCTATGGCTATAACAACAAGCTTTGCACATTTGGTCAGTTGTTCAGAAGATCTGATGGTCCTAGACAACATGACACCTCCACCATGTACCTCTCAAGTCAGCATACATCACAGTTTACCACGAAACACCGAAAGATAAACTTTCACACAGCCCATACAAACAAATCAAACAAAACAAAAAATATACAACTTATTTCACATTGAATCTTGAAAAAGTGAAAATTCAGGACATTAATTTAACTCAATAATAAATTAAATTTAACAAAACAGACAAAACAGAAAAATCAAAACTGTACCACACTGTGGCAACTTCAGTATTGTTTATAAACTAGCCCATAATTACCCCCCACCCCTCCCATTTCAGTGCAGCATTAAACATACCAAAGTTGTCTTTCTTTCCTCAACCAATCTTTCCATTGTTCACATGCATATTGGTAGTACAGTGTCTTTGTACCGTTCTGATTCAGTCTTTGTAGACAGTCTGCTGTCCGTGGCCCCTCTCATCATGCATAATATGCCTCCGCACATGGATACGCCTCACCCGCCTATCCCCGCCTCCCACACCTGCCCCGTCCTCCTCCGACTGACCCACACCTGGTGACGAGGCGCCCCCTGACTCCAGCAGGGCCATGCCTCCCAAACCCGAGCCTCGTCCATTTTCATAGATCAAAATGTTGAGTGTCTCCTCGAAGATACGAGCTTCTGGGAACTCAACCTATGTGAACAGATTAAAAATAATGTAAGAAAACAAACATATCACAGAGACTAGAGTTCAAGTCCTTTTTGCTCACTTTGGTCTGTTTCTTCTCAGTGGCATAAACAATAGAGGTGCAGCAGACTTCGGCAATCTTGCGTCCCTCGCCATAGAAAGACCAGCAGCATATCTCTTCTCCCAACACATCTTTAATGAACAGCACTCTGCCATTAAAGCGCAGCCCCAGCTTATCGAACAGCTCAATGTTCTTCAGAAGGTTATCATCAGAGTTGCTGAGGAAACAAAAGGTACATTTTATTGAAAACCGGCACCTCCCACACACATTTAACACACGTTTCAAACTAATTTTCTTACTGCTTCCTAGGTGTCAACAAGGTGTCACTGAGTTATGTAGCTTTTGCCAAAAAGTGAGGTGTGTATGACTACAATTATTAATTTAGATTCAGAGTAGTATTTGAATGTCATATTATGATTCATGTGCTTTCTGAAATGAGAAGGTGGTAAACTCAGTCATTTATTCTTTTTATAAAAAGCTGAAGAAGTGAGGCTGAATGTACCTGGTATAGGAGTATTTATTGTTCCCTCTGTTATTCTGCAGTTTCACCACTGGCTGTAATGAGGAAAAGATTAAATATGAAACAAAGACCACAAAAATCTATATTATTAATGTCAATGTCATTTTCCATACTATACGCCCATATAAAGCAGCAGAAAGATTTATTTGGGTCCTTAAAGGTTTGAATACACTACATGACTTTTAAGGCAAGACACCACAGATGAATAAGGTTGAAAAAATAATAATAACTAATGTATACAGTATCACCATACTTCCCCAGCTGATTCATCACGGGACATTAAGACTTTTTTTGTATTAAATGTTTTCTGAAATGTTGTTTAAATGTGCAAATGGTGCATTATTCAATTAAATATGAGCTAGTTTGCATACAAATCTATTTTTTTTAATTGAACAGACGTCAGAAAAAAAAAAACACCTTTCACACTGTTTTTAGCGAAAAAAATTTAATATAAATCAGTCTAATTATTTAAAAGCAAACCCCTCTGTAAAAACCTTCAATACAGATAGGAATAGCTGTGGACGTGTGGTAATATGCAATGTATCTGAAGTGGAGATTTCTGTCTCAGTGCATGAGAAAACAACTCAGTTTGAGAAATCAACCTTAATACATACATTATGTATACGTGTGTGTGTGTATAATATATATATATATTATATATATATATTATATACTATATATATATATATAATACACACACACACACAACACACACCACATAATAGCCTATACACACACTACCACTCTTTCATGTTGTTCTGACACAGGCTGCATACACTGCAGGTCTTCGTGTACAGATCCGATCTTTTGACCATATCCAATTTTTTGGCACGTCTGTTTACATTCACTATAGACACGACTGGTATCCGATATCTGAGTTTACATCAATTCCCACCCAAAAGGATTGTCTGCAATGATCGCTTTACTATGCACATTAAATAATTTCACTTCGAGAGCCCATTTTATTTTGCCCGCATGGCAACAGCTGTCATGGATATTTTGCAGCACAAAATCTGACTGAATGGATAAACACTGGAAAATAATGATCATTTTCATTTGTTATTTTATCTACAGCTCCTTAGATAAGGGATTCTGAAGTGAAATAAAGTAGCGCTGTAAGATCTTATTTATTTTAATGAACTCAAATGAATTAACGAGAGAGAGAGAATGTGAGAGTGAGTAGCCTAATAGTGAAGCTTGTAGGTTTAATTACAAAAACAGCTAGGTTATCACCTCATTGCTGAGAGATATAATGTAGCGTTTAGCTGTTGTATTTATAATATTCACAGGGCAGGGGTTGAAAACCAGCTCCTGAATATTGCACAATTTCTTAATTATATATTAAGTTCCCACCTATATAAAATGCAATCGCATACAGCATGCCAGCATTAAAATGCTATCTTTATGGGCAAACGTGTCGCCCTCGCATTGTGGTGGTTGGAGTTGAAGGAATCGGATATGTGTATTTAGACGTAGGTTGGATGTCCAGATATAGATTTGTATCTGATTTAAAACCACATTTGGAAACGGCTCAGATCGAATGCGAAAAAATCAGATCTTGTGGCGTATTTTTGTCTTCTACTTGTATGCGACGAATTCCTGATCTGTGGCGATCTGGAGCAAAAAAATCTGATTTTGGCAACCACCGGGGGGCCATAGAACAACTCACATACCACAGGGCGTAGGAGATGTCTTGCAAAAAAGGACATTCGCTAAAATCAGCTCGAAATATCAAACGTGTTTGATATCTTCTGACTGGATGGACTCTCTTAGTCTGATCACTAAGGGTGCTTCACAGCTGGCCCGTGGTTTCGGAACTTGGCTCATTTCCCCGTCAGGTACAACTCAGTTCGTGTGGGCATAGGTGACAGCGGGCACATCACGCTCGGATCTGGCAACCACCTCCATCGGGTACCGAGATCTGCTGAACGAGGTGGCCTCGCGTCGACACTGAAAACGGAATCGGATAGGTTCGGTTTGTAGTAGAAATCACATCCGAAGCTACGGACCAACGAAACAGGCTATATCACAATGTATGATGGGTATATAGGTAAGTTCCGTGAAAAAGCATTAGCTTTGTTGTTTTGCTAAAACCTCAAAATGAACCTGTGAATGTCTGTGTGTGAGCACATCTTCGCCATTCAAAATAAAAAAGCGCACTTTTTCATTTTATAATGCCGTCTTCTTCCTAGTAGGTGCATTTTAAAAATGTTTTCCCGATCTATCCTGGACTCCTGCTCAAAATGATACATTTATATAACGACAGCTACCAAAAAACCCAACAATAAGCCCGCAAAGCTGATATTGTTCCATCCTGACGGATGACAGCCATGACAGCTAAGTGGAATCCCTGAAAATAAACCGTGGAACTTTGACCAAAGAGAGATATCAGTTTACGCGCGCGTGACTTGTATTAACAAATTTGGTCTGTTTAGAAACTTTGCCGTGCGAACTGCACCAAGAATAAAAAGCAGCATTGTAATAATTGTAATCCTTGTTTTGGAACAAAGCACCCTAAAAAACAACAACAACAACAAACTAGGTTCATTCTCTGCCCTTGTACACGACGGAGTCTTTCACGACTCAAGCTCACCAAGTCATGCATACTGGCGCGACTCTCTGCAACCAGGCCGCCCACTGGTCCTCCACGTCCAGCATTAAGCAGAGGTGAAAACGTCCTTCTCCGGCTACGCACCAGAAGGAGTTGTGTATTGCAGCCTAATGAGATTTCTTTTTTTTGGTCTAAGGGGGAAATAAATATTCCATTCTGTTAGCCGCCCGTCCGACAGGTAGACAGCCGCGGTTCCTCCTGTTGGGCGCGAGCTGTATTTCAGTATCCGTGCTGGTCACAGGGGTCAGACCTGACGACAGCCTCCATGTCGGCAAGGCAATCACCATAACGACTGCGATCTACCTGCAGATTGTGAAAGGGTTAGTGAAGCGCACAAGAAGCATATCGACTTGCGCTCTAGAGAAACAGGGCTACCTCGTTACGGGGACCAACACGTTTCATGATACCCTAAACACGGTCCAGCACGGGGCCTCCTATCTAACACCTCGCTCGCAACGAATCGTTCGGATCGAACTTGACAACGTGGAGATAGGTGCACGCTACTAGGCCTATTAGCAAGGTGACCCTGGAGCCTGTAGTACTGCGCCTCCTTCAATACCTCCTCTAGCTCCCGTGTGTTTTCCGGCAAAGGAACCGTCCCGTCCCGCAGGAAGTTCAGCACCAGGGAAAAGTGTCTCCCACATCTGTCCAGCACCACCCAGCCTTAAAAAGCAAGTGAAGACTCATTTAAATACACATCTCTGATCTAGTTTCTGCATCTATTATAGCAGTATTATAGAAGTACTTGACCAGAAAAAGCTGTACTGGAGCTGATGTCATGCTACGCCACCCTTCTTTCACACTCTACCATTTTCTTTTGTTTTGCTTTGTTTTTTGAAAGAAATTAATACTTTTATTCAGCAAGAATGAAATTGCTTGAAAGTGAGAGTAAAAGGCATCTATAATGTTACAAAATATTTAGATTTTAAATAAATAATGTTCTTTTAAACTTTCATTAAAGAATCCTGAAAAAAAAATATTAAGGAGCACAACACTGATAAAAAATAAGAAATATCTTGATCAAGTCTGTGTATAGAATGATTTCTGAAGGATCATGTGACACTGAAGACTGGAGTAATGACTGAAGAAAATTCAGCTTTGCCATCGATAAATTACATTTTAAAATACATTAAAATAGAACACAGTAATTTTATATTGCAGTAATATTTACTATATTTTTGATCAAATAAATGCAGCCTTGAGGCATTAAACCTTACCAACCCCAAACTTTCGAAAGGTAGTATTCTCATGCTTTTTCTTACCCTCAGAGTCTATGGTGACCTCTGTGCTCCCGTCACAAATACTCCTGAGCAGACTGTCCTCCTTGCTGAGCGTCTGGACCGTGGTGTAGTGGAGAGTTCCCCCCACATTGAGCTTCACATACTTACTCCCCGCCAGGCTCCTGCTGGCCTTTTCTTCCCCAACGTGGCTGGAGGGTGATGCGGCAGAACCGGACACAGTCACCACATTCCCACAAGATGAACCAGATGCCTCGGCAGACATCAGGGGAGTAGAAATCAAATACTACTTATTGCTCCCTAAAGATATAAAGCACACAAATACAGAGAAGACAGAATTTCAGTCTGGTTGTTATGAGATGTCGTTATGCACAGTCATTCTGAAATGCAGTGGTTAAGGAATAGTTCATCCAAACTTGAATACTTCATTCTCATGCCATTCCAAACCTGTATCATTTTCTTTCTTCTATGGAACACAAAAGGAGAGTTTCTAAAGGAGATACTTGTTTTCATGAATGTAATGAAACTGAATTAGGACTGGAGCTGTCAAGCACCCAAATTACAAAAAGCAGCATAAAAGCATCACAAAAATGATACACATGAATCATGCACTATATTCCAAGTACATATTCTACAGTAGCTTTGTGTGAGATCAAAATTTCAGTCCGTTATTGACTAAAAATCTGCAATAGCAATGTCCAATATGTGCACAAAATTGTTCTTTCGAGATTCTAGTCAGATCTTTTAAATCAGTTGATCCAGTTAATAAAACTGGTCTGAATGCTTCATTTACTAACTGAACTGATCCAGTTCTTGAGTTCAACTAAAATAGTTTCCCACCGGAGGGCAACATTTCCAGTGAAGAGCATCCGTTTATATGATTTCAAAACAATCATATGGTTTCAAAAGACTTGGAATACAGCACACAAGTCATATGGATACTTTTATGATGCTTTTAAAAACTCTTTTTATCATTTTGGATGCCTGACAGCCCCAGTCCTCATATGAAAAACTGTCCAGAATATTTGTGTAATAAACAAAATATCTTTTGTGTTCTACTTACTTACTTTAGAGACAAATTACACAAATAATATCAAAATATTCTTTTCTGTCTGAACTATTCATTTAAAAAGAAACTTAGCCAGTAGGACATCGAAGCAATCTCTAGTGATTACTCACATGTACAAAAGACAAAGTTTTACAAGAGCAAAATAAACCAATAAATGTTGTGACATCTTCAGAGATATGAGTGAACAAGATGACAGTACACCGTTATATACAGTCATAAACTGTGCGCAGCTTATGTGACAACGACTGTAACTGTTTCCGAAAACACAAACAAAGACAGCATCCAAAAAGTCAGAAACATAACATATGAAATATAAAGCAATGCTTTTAGCATCTGTCATAGAGCATCCAAAGATCTCACTGGGGCATACCTAAAAACTAAAGCATATGGGAAATATAACACCCATTTAGTAGTACTCTGAGGCTTGTGAATATCTGTCCACACCACTGGGGAGGCCACAAATGTGTTTCTGTACTGATATCAGAGGAAATGGACAGAATTAGGTCAACACATTCAGTATGCTCTTAACTCCAGCTGAGAGATCTCGCTAATCCTCGTCTAGACCACACCAAATGTATTCCCCACCATTCACTAGTCATTTAATAACTTCACAACTGGCGATTAACGGGAAACACATCTACATAACGTGTCTAATGAATATGATGTCTGTCTCTTATATTGATAAGCTTATTAGCCCCTGAGCTAGCTCTTGATAACATTAGTGTGGCTGTCAACGAGCAAACACTCACCGAGCTGGGTCCCCGAGATAAGGTGCACAAAATATAAAGTATTCGCGGCGGACTGTTACATCTATAACACTAAGCCTGCCGTGATTTTTCACCAAATCATATTTTCCTCTGTTGTCTTGCAGCACGACTGTCTTCTTCCTCTTTCTTGCTTGCTGTGGGTGGACAATGGCTGCTTCCCCTCGCGAGGAGTCTTTCGTTGACTGATTGGTCCACATCAACGTCAATCAAGAGAGTCAGTCCCAGTCCCGCCCCCAATAACAGAACAGCAGTGAAGCGTGTCTGAATTCAGCCAATCGTAAAAGGGCAGTTTTATTAGGTCAATGTTTTCCTCTATAACACAAAATTTAGTTTCAATTTTAAAGCATTCTCTTCTGTCTTGGGAACGTGAAATACGTAAATTAGTGTACCGTGTGATTGTGTATACACACACACAAGTATGTAAATGTTTGTATGTGTATATCTATATGATTGTGTGTATTTATGCGTGTATATATATACAGTGGTGTGAAAAAGTGTTGGCCCCCTTCCTGATTTCTTATTTTTTTGCATGTTTGTCAAACTTAAAAGATTCATATCATCAAACAAATACAAAATGTGAGTATAAATTTTTTTTATTAATATTTGACTTTTGCATTGTTTTGCTCCCCCGTGGCAGCCACACTTTTGTGGTGCTTTAATTGAGAGTATTATAGTTAGGTTCGGGGTCTCAGAACACACAATCAAAACTACAGGCTGTGTGAAAGGTTTGCCCCTAAAACCTAATAACTGGTACTGGCGCTGCCACCTTAGCAGCCAATCTGCATCAGGCTGTGTCGGTAGTGAAGTCAGGAAATACAACTTTGCCAGATGAAGATCTGTTACAGCGACTGTGAGGGAATTGATTGGCTGCCCACTCATTATGCAGAATGGCTTGTAATTGCGACGAAGCCATCATGGAGGAGTATGTAGATCGCCGTCTGACACACGCACTTTGTGTCGGTGCCACAGAGTTGACCTAGCAGCATGCGTCGCTAGGGATAAGGGTCAGCCAGACTTTGAGCTGAGGGCCGCATTCATTCAAGTCGTCTGTCATGTGCGACTTGCTGCGGCCATTCAGAGGTGGACTTGCTGGTGTGTTTTGGATCATTGTCCTGCTTCAGCTTGAGGTCACGAACTGATGGCCGGACTTTCTCCTTCAGGATTTTTTGGTAAACACAGGAATTCATGGTTCCATTTATCACAGAAAGTCTTCTAGGTCCTGAAGCAGCAAAACAGCCCCTGACCATCACTCTACCACCACCATATTTTACTGTTGGGATGATGTTCTTTTTCTGAAATGCAGTATTACTTTTACGCCAGACGTAATGGGACACACACCTCCCAAAAGTTTAACTTTTGTCTCATCAGTCCACAAAGTATTTTCCCAAAAGTCATGGGGATCATCAAGATGTTTTCTGGCAAAAACTGAGACTAGCCTTTATGTTCTTTTTGCTCAGCAACGGTTTTCATCTTGGAACCCTGCCATGCAGACCATTTTTGCCCAGACTCTTTCTTATGGTGGAGTCATAAACACTGAACTTAACTGAGGCAAGTGAGGCCTCATCCACCATCTTTGGATGTTGTTGTGGGGTCTTTTGTGACCTCTTGGGATGAGTCGTCGCTGTGCTCTTGGGAATTTTGGTTGGCCGGCCACTCCTGGAAAGGTTCTCCACTGTTCCATGTTTTTACCATTTGTGAATAATGGCTCTACCTGTGGTTCGCTGGAGTCCCAAAGCTTCAGAAATTGCTTTATAACCTTTTCCAGACTGATAGATCTCAATGACTTTTTCTCATTTGTTTCTGAATTTCTTTGGATCTCGTCATGATGTCTAGCTTTTGAGGATATTTTGGTCTACTTCACTTTGTCAGGCAGGTCCTATTTAAGAGATTTCTTGATTGCGAAAAGGTGTGGCAGTAATCAGGCCTGGGTGTGGCTGAGAAATTGATCAGGTGTGATAAAAACCACAGTTTAAAGGGGGGGCAAACACTTCTTCCACACAGGGAAATGTAGGTTTGGATTTTTTTTTTATAAACAACAATAAAAATAAGAATAAAAACCTTCATTTAAAAACTGCATGTTGTGATTACTTGTGTTATCTTTGACTAATATTTACATTTCTTTGATGATCTGAAACATTAAAGTGTGACAGAAATCAGGAAGGGGGCCAACACTTTTTCACACCACTGTATATATGTACGTTGTACATTATATACATACACACACATA
This sequence comes from Sinocyclocheilus anophthalmus, assembly GCA_018155175.1. Classification (NCBI taxonomy): domain Eukaryota; kingdom Metazoa; phylum Chordata; class Actinopteri; order Cypriniformes; family Cyprinidae; genus Sinocyclocheilus; species Sinocyclocheilus anophthalmus. The sequence goes on along the minus strand of JADLZN010002488.1, from coordinate 445,148 downwards.
AATTCAATATTTTGGCTAATGCAAGAAATACCAGTATGTATTATCCATAAAGATTTCATTTATGAAAGACACATTCACCATCCAACAGAGAATTTTATTTAATCTTAAATCTCAACAAATAAATGTCTTCATGACAAGTATATTATGTTGATAAATAAATAACAATCAAGTAATACTATAATGCAACAAAGCCCTCCACAACATGGGCTCTGGTAATGGCACAGTGGAAAAGACAACACTCACTGCATATTAACAAGAAACCATGAGATAAACAAAAAAAAATGCAATTTATAAAAAGCATTTCAATTCGAATACTGCATCACAGCAAGCAGTTTTTTTCTGTATATATTTTCCTCAACATAGTGCATATGCAACAACATCAACTCTGATAACAATGACAGTAAGTATAATTGATCATGAATCCTAAGCTGAAGCGGTAAAATATACAATCGTTGCGTGCCGTAAGCAAGAGGACATTCTGCTCCTCTGAAACATGGTCATTCAACATCAAGCAGAAATAGATTCTTAAGAAACAGCAAAGAACAATATGAAATGCTGGCATTGTCCTCATTTTACATAATAATGTGAGAAATACTATGGCAACCAGTGAAACGTGAAGTGACGTCACATTATAGGATGTATTTTGGCACTGAATCCGTTTGTACACTCAATATTCAATCAAAATATTTACATTCAATATGTTCTTGTTATCATGTATATGTATGTGTAAATGTGTGGCCATGTGTCTGTATACAAACATGGGAACATGAGAGTATAGTTTTCAGGTTTCAGATTTATAATATAATAATATAGATATATATTATATATATATATTATATCTTTATTTGTGACTTAGAGTTGTCTCACTGGTCAAAGTCTCTCCTCTGTCTCTCTCCCTATTCAATTTCTTTCGTTCTTTCACTCCATGCACTTTACAGTCCTTAAGCCCAAAACACGCTGTTATAAAACATGCCTGCCTGGACTTGAAATCATACTAACAATACGTACTTACAACTTTTTTGTTGTTACTTTCAGTATTTCATTACTCTAATGTACATATACAGCCAATAACATACACACACATGTAAACACACGCTAACATACTACACAGGCAACTGCATAAACTCTTGATACGTACTTACATCAGTGAATCGACCGAGAGGGAGGAGAGAGAGACTGTGTAGAGTGGGATTTATGTGTTGTAATTAATTGAATAAAACGAATGAATGTCTTGCAAAGAGAGACAAATAACAGTATCCTTCCTTTTCAGTCACCCAAAATTTGGATTCATTTGCAGACTCCTGTCTCAGATGGACACCTCATACTCTCGTGTGTCCTACAGTGAGAGAGATAAACAAAACGCATGTTACTAGCAAATACGAAAAATCATCATCTAAAGCCTAGCAGCAAGAACACGCGTAATACTCGCCCACAACCATAGTACTATAAGTTTTTGAAGAATCTTTAATTAAAGGTGGGGTAGGCGATTTTTCAAAAACGCTTTAGAAACTGATTCGGGCCAACTAGCAAAACAAACTTTTAGCCAATCAGCAGCAAGGGGCGTGTATAATCATGATGTGGAGGATGAGATGCGGTCAAGTGCACAGGACTTAATGGCAACCAGCGGAATACGTAGCGAGGCTGTTACCGAGAGTAACGAAAGAACTAGGGGGCGTCGCGATAGGGAGGAAATAAAATAAAGACAAACAAGATGGAGGAGAAAAACTTCAGTTAGAGGGGCTCAGATCGCGCAACAAGCGTCTCTGCGGAACAAAAGACGGCTTAAGGCAATAAGGCAAGAGAAGTAGGACCAGGTAAATATAGGATTAAGCTTTCCAGCACTTGAGGCGGGAGACTCAAGGAGCGGAGGCATGCGACTGCGGACCGTAGCAAAAGCAAGCTAAAGTCTGTCCTAGTCGGGGGGACGGGGACAAACAGCAACCGCCGACGTCCGGTGTCTGTGGAACAATTATATTTGATCATTGTCCTGTGAGGGGAATACCGTCGATACCGAGGCATGTCACAACGTAACCCCACGTCATGAATAGAACGCAGCAGCAGTTTTCTGTCGGGGATTTGTCGTGCCGCGTCGCATCCAGTGTAGGGTTGTGACGGTGAGGAAACTTTTCCGGCTACAGTGTTAATCGACCAGGGTGCAACACCCGGTCAATATCGGTATTCAACCGCCGCAGGAGGCTCTGGGAACACGTGGCTCGGGCGAGGGCATCCCTCTTTCCTGCCTTTCCTTCGCTTTTAATAGCTTGTAAAAGCCGGCTCTTCGGCTTACAGTCTTTTTCGGTAAAGGCGGATTTTACTTTCACTTTGAAATAGCGGCAGTTAGGCGTCAGTTGGTTGAATGCAACAACAAAATACAACGTCAAACTAACTTTAGCGTTTATATAAAACATAGAACTTTTATTAACCAAACCGAGAATTAAAATACACCATGCTATAGGGCAGGCTGTGCCTAATATAAAATAACAAATAACTTACATAAAGTTTAAATAGGTATACAAAACTGGAAATAGGATAAGTAAACATGCATAATATATAACCAAATAAATAAGAAAAGTAGAACGTTTATTAGCAAAACGAGTAAGAAAGCTTGAGGAGGCAGGGCATACACCTTGCTGTCAAATAAAATAAATAAATTACACAAAGTTTAAATAAAGTAAAAATCAGCAAACAAAGTGGAACCAATTAAATAAGAAACGAATGTTTAAAAAAAACTTCCAAAATCACAGGCTTTTCAAAATCCAAAATACTACCAAACAGGCGCCTTTGCATTTCGTTTCGAAACTAAATCATCAACCATCGTCTTGTCTTTCTCACCCCACTCTTCTTGTCAGGAAAAAACAAAAAAAAACAACCTCAAAAAAAAACTCGGCTCGACTCACTCTCCTCACTGGAGAAATGAAATCTGATCTGTGTGATGCGACTGTCGTAAAAAATCTAAACGACGATGGGGGTCGGTGATGCGGTGGGCAAGTGACGTAACCAGTGTTGCGGCTTAACACCGGTATCACCATCAACACAGTCTATCGCGGCAAGCCGCATCCGGTGTAGACCATAGATATGTATATATATATAATCTATGGTGTAGACAGCATCACTGATAATAATAGGGTCTATTGTATATAGTATTGTGTCGCACCGCGCCACTCGAGTCCGGTGTAGAACCAGTGTAACATTGGATTGCTTTGTTTCACAGAAACTAATCGTTGCCTGTGTTGCGTTTAGTATGTGGGGGCGAAGCTTATTCAAAATAGGGGCAGGAGACCTTTTGGGGAGGACGTGTTTGGTTTGGTGATTCCAAATGTCAATATTGGCTACCAGAAATCGCTTATCCCCAACGGTAAGCTAATATAAAAACAGATTAAATCGTGGCCATAAATACAACAAAAAAGATAGAAACCACCTTTTTTAATAAAATGTGTATGATGACGCAGCAGCTCTGCATAACGTTTAAAAGGTGGTTGTCAGTATGATTTATTGCTTTTAAAAAAGAAACAAAAAACTAAACTTTTAGTTAGCAAAGATGCTTAAATTGATTAAAGACATTTATGACTGAGCTTTCTATTAATCAAATAATCCTGAAAAAGCAGGATTTTCACAAAATAAAATTTAAAAAAATTGTTTTCAACATTGATAATGATAAGGAATGTTTTTTGAACAGCAAATCAGCATACTAGAAAGATTTCTGAATGATCATGTGACACAGAAGACTGAAGTAATGATGCGTATGTGAAATAATGACAAATGAAAACAATTATTTAAATGTAATAACAGTAAATAGTACATAAAAGTAAAATAGAACCTTAATAGTATCTCACAATATTTATGGTTTTACCGCCGTATTTTTGATCAAATAACGCAGCCTTGGTGATCATAAGAGACTTCTTTCAAAAACATTAAACTAGGGATGCACCTATACCACTTTTTCCAGTACTCGCCCGAAACGGATACTTTTATTTTTGGTACTTGCCGATACCGAGTACCAATACCAATATTTTCATTGCATTTGTACATTTTTTAAATATTGGGTACAGAAACCAAAAGAGTATGTATAATGTTAGTTGATTAACTTAATTTATCAAATAGATACAGTCAAACCAAAATTTATTCAGACACCTTCAACATTTCTCACATCATCACAGTTTATTCGCTAGTTTAGAAAATGGTAATAAAATATGACAAGAACTCAGAGTTAAACTGTGTCAGAACAAATTCAGCTTGATAATGTTAGATAACTTTGATAGAAAGGTATGTAATGGATTACATTAAACCAAAAATTATTCATACAGCTGTCAATATTTACACAACTATCAATACTTAGTCGGGCAACCCTTAGCCTTAATGACAGCCTGTAGTCTCCTGGGCATGCTGTCATCCAGCTTCATGAAAACCTGAACTTCAATGCGTGACCGTATTGTACTGGTGCAGAATGAGAGGGACAAGTACAGTACAGCCTAGCGCATTTCACACAGGCTGTTAGTTTCACTTTCGCCAGAAAGTCGTGTATGCTTAAGGGTGAAAATAAATTACGTTTATAGTGAATGCCCCTATAAATTGTCTTATATTTACGATTTAGTTTTAATCCAAATGATGCGTGCTAAGTGAGCGAACATCAATAAAAATCACACAACAGAAGTGCGCGCTCTCTCCCTCCCTACCATTAAGTAACTTGTGCATTGTTTTACTTACTTCTTTTTGACATATCCGACCGAACTACAAACATTCCAGTGATGTCTGTGAGAAAGGGATTGGATTGGATTTCAGGGTTGGAGCTGAACTCTGCAGGACTGCAGCTCTCTAGGACCGAACTTGCCTACCCCTGACCTAGTGGAATTTGTACTTACAAACTGTTAGGATGTGTTCCTGAACACCAAGAAACCAAAGGCATGTTCACACATTGATTTTCTCTTTAGGGAATCATAGTCTGTTTGCTATCTTCGATCTTGCAGATCTTCCAGCACAGCATTATTTTTATATATAGAAATATGTAATTACACTACCATTTAAAAGTTTGGGTTTAATGTAGGGATGCGTATCGGTATCGGGCCCGATACTGGGCTCCTGTACTCGTACTCGTACTCGTAAAAATGCCCCGATACCAAACGCCGATACCATACAGCATGTGATAAGTACCGACAACAGACAGCAAAATGGAGTTATTAGAGATTAAAGATGTCTACGAAGTATATGTATGCAATGAATATAAAACATTCAGTATTAATGCCTGTATTGCTGATTTGCGCCAGCCGCTAAGCAAATCACGCTGAGTGGACTGCCTATAGCCTTAGTAATCCTGAAGACATTGATTAGCTTGTTCAGGTGTGTTTGATTAGGGTTGGAGCTGAACTCTGCAGGACTGCGGCTCTCTAGGACCGAACTTGCCTAACCCCTGCACTAGGTTGTGAGCATCTTACCCCCGCCTCATAGAGAGGGTTGTTAAAGTCAGACTCCACCGTTATGGGACTGTAGGAGTGGGTGTGAGAGAGAGACTTCCAGAACAACGGTTTCCACTGCCACCTACACACACTGAGAGAGACAGGAAGAGATGACGAGAGAGGTGTTAGTGCAGAAGAGCTAAATAAGGAACAGCTGTGAAGGAGGTTTTGACAATCAGGGAAAATAACTGAATTTTAAAGTCAACAGGAAATAGTGCTAGCAAACCGTTATGCTTTAGTAAAGGTATATATTTCAGAGTCAAATGCAAGGCAGGATTAATTTTATCCATAGGGAACTGGATTAGGAAATTGTGGAATGTGGCCACTCCAAGCTATCTATCTATCTATCTATCTATCTAATTTCCTGACCAAGAAGCAACAATTACCTTTTCTCTGAAATAAGGTTCAATATTATGCAAAATAAGAAAAAAAAATCCAAAGATGATCATTGTAATTATTTACTAGCAATTTCTCAGACCGCCTGCCCGGCCAAACCCACCCCCTCCCTACACACACCCCCCCCCCCAAAAAAAAAAAATATTAAAACAATTTTTCCAAATGTTTGTTCAGTGTAATAAGAAAGGTAATAGGGCCAATTTTGATTTCATGTTAACTTTAACACAAACCAAAATCATTCAGAAACACAAGCATGCCAAACTTACTTGGTGTAGTACATGTAGATTCCACCAATAAGAAGGATGACCAGAATGATTGGCAGGATAATAGCCAATGCAATGTTCTCACTCAGCATTTGATGAGAGGCCTCTAATGACTGAGAAACTGCAAAGAGTGGAAGTTAATAACATGAACATCATTATGTGACATAGTGGGCCAAATGATCAAATATGAATAGTTCTTAACAATGATAACCAACGTTACCCTCCAATTTATGATCATCCAGTAGCCCTTCATAGGCCACTGCAAATAAATAAAACATGATATTTTCAAACTCTGGCACGACTGGAGAAGGCACATGCGGTATGTACGTGTAGACGGGAATATGCCTTACCACTCGGACATATCAGGTATATACGCGAAGAAGGGGCGGTGAGCGCCTAATATCTCCAACGCATGAGAGGGGTGGTCCTGGAGAACAGGTGTGAGAGAGACACGATATCCACACCAATGGCAGCAGGCGATACCCTCATGATGGCAGAAGAACGCCAAAGTGCTCTACACCTGCAGATAGGTATACGTTGCTAAGTACAAGAGTCTGGCAGCTAGGACCATGGTAAGGCCACGACACAGGGTTAGGCGCATGCATCATATTTATCGTGTTCAGGCAGAACAGGAATAGAGGGCAACATGGTTACATGGCATTGATTTATAGGTAATAAATTAGAGAGATATCTTACACGGGTACGGTTGCCAGACAAAATATTTAGCTGGTATCATGGGTAATGTTTTATCTGCATGTTACTAGCATTCACAAGTTGGGGTCAGTAAAGGTTTGTTCAAGCTTTTGAAGTCTATATGATAGCCAAGCAGGCAGTTATTTGAATCAACAATACAGTTAAACGGGTATATTGTTAGTAAAATATTATTATAATTTAAAATAACTGTTTAAAACATTTTACAGTGTAATTTATTCTGTGATGCAAAGCTGAATTTTCAGCATCATTACTCCGAGTCTTCAGTGTCACATGCTCTATGAAATCATTCTAATATGCTGATTTGCTGCTCAAGAAACATTTCTTAAAATGATCAATGTTGAAAACAGTTGTGCTGATTAATAATTTTGTGTTTTTTTTATTTGTTACAGCATGTTCTGAAAATCCTAAAATTTTTAATTACATAGTAAATGCCTTTACTGTCACTTCTGATCAATATAATGCATCCCTGCTTAGTAAAAGTATTAATTTAAAAGATCTTACTGACCCCAAACTTTTGAAAGTAGTGTATGATTTAGTCATTTAACATAATTTAAGACCTCATTAAGATTGTCAATTGATTAAAATCTTTAATTATTTTTTTTATTTCAATTATTGTTGTTGTATTTAATCATATGCATGAATGCATTCATTTTGACAGCCATACTTATTTATATTAATCAATTTCAAAAACCTCTGAATTAAATCTATACAGAATCAAGGGGGAAAAAATCAAACACAATCCCCCACATACCTCATCATGTGCACAAAAATAACATGTACTCACAGACACACTTTGGGCTGCGGTCGCTCCATTTGGGCATGCCGGTGTCTCTGCCATGGCAGGAGATCTGGTTCGGACCTTCCAGCTGATAACCTTGGTTACATGTGAAGCGTACCACTGTTCCCACAGCGAAACCAGACTCCGGATGTACTGAGCGTGCTCCATTGACTACTTCTCCTGGATCAGGGCACTGCTGGACTAGAGGGACATCAAAGCCAGGACAAAAGAGAGTGTGTACGGTATTAATCAAGTAATCAAACCAGTAAATGATGTGTCTACTAAATGATGAACAATCAAAGTGAACCATTAAATACATCAATGTGTTCCAAAGATAAACATAACACGGCTCACTTTTCACACAGGTGGGCGGATTGTTGCTCCAGGAGAGATCCCACTGGCAGGTGATGATATCAGAGCCAACAATGTCATAACCAGGCTGACACTGATAGGTTAATACACTGCCTCTCACCAGAGACGGGTGGGAGGAGCTGCTCCAGCCAAACTCAATTTGCGGAAGGACAGGACATGTGTCATTTGGTTCCACCTCTGCAAGAAATAAAAGGAAGTGGCATCACTGTAAGCTAGAGATTTAGATTTTTTTTGGGAAAGTCGTGGCCTAATGGTTAAGAGAGTCGGACTCATAACCAGAAGGTTGCGGGTTCGAGTCTCGTACTGGCAGGGATTGTCGGTGGGGGGCGTGAATGTACAGTGCTCTCTCCCACCTTCAGTACCACAACTGAGATGCCCTTGAGCAAGGCACCGAACCCCAACTGCTCCCCTGCCACCGCAGCATAAATGGCTGCACACTGTTCCGGCTGTGTGTTCACGGTGTGTGTGTGTGTTCACTGCTGTGTGTGTGCACTTTGGATGGGATAAATGCAGAGCACTAATTCCAATTATGGGTCACCATACTTGGCCACATGTCACGTCACTTTTTTTTTCACTTTATACAGGAAAAGGACAACCCCTTTGACGTTTACCTCTGTAGTGAATGAGGAAGCCTTGGCTCAGTATAAATGTAGAGTCATCGGGATCGCTCTGAAACTGAATTGTGACCTCTGAACCTCCTGATACAGCCCTGAACCTTTCTCTTGAGCCCAGGTACTGGCCAATCACATGTGACGTCAGATCATGGCCATCAAATAGAGTGAGAATGTCGTTATGACGGATGTTCAAACTGCAAGCAAAAGATAGGAAAATAGAAAATAAAATAGAATTAAACCTAAAACAGAATTAAGCACAAACTGTTTCAATCAAATAGATATACTTACATTTGTACATCCAGTTCAATGCGCTTGTCCTCGCTGACATGTATTTGCCACACACAGTCCTGCCCCTTAGAGTAGCTCTGTGGCCAGTCAGGTGACAACACAGTTCCCACTGGGTCTGTGAGCTCCCCGCCACACAAAGCTGAGAAGAGGAGAAAGAGAAGGAATCATATTAAAACAGCTTTCATATTATTAGGCCAGAGTGATTATATAAGTAAGTTCCTTGAATGCCTAGTAGGTACAATTTAAGACTCTTGTGAAATTTGCTTAAAGACGGAATGAAGGATCAGCTTTGAACCACTTTAACGTTAAAAGGATTATTTTCTTTATAATTCGCACTGAATTAATGAAGTAAATTGACAGTAAATTGACTAATATAGATGTGCAGTTTGTGAATGAATGACAACACCACCTTTCAGAAGTTTGAGGTCGGTAAGATTTTTCAATGATGAATTTTTCAATCCACCAAGGTTGCATTTATTTGATTACAAATACAGTACATATTGTGAAATAGTGAAATAATATTACAATTTAAATAATTGCTTTATAATTTAATATATTTTTAAAATGCAATTTATTTCTGTGATAGCAAAGTTGAAATTTCAGCATCATTACATCGTTACACATGACAGTGTCACATGATCCTTCAGAAATCATTCCAATATGCTGATTTGATGCTCAACAAACATTTGCTGTGCTGCTTAATATTTTATTTTTTCAGCATTCTTTAATGAAGTACAGCATTAATTTGAAATGAAATATTTTTGTAACAATGTAAAAGTCTTTACTGTCATTTTTTATTAATTTAATGTGTGCTTGATGAATTGAAGTATTAATTTCTTTAATAAAAACATATAAAATCTCCAAATTTATGAATGGTAGTGTACAGATATTGTACATATGTGATATGTCTACCTCTGCAGACAGGTTCACTCTCATTCCAGTGAGGGTCATTGGGGTCAACACACTCCATAACTCCTGAGCCTTGCTCCATGACGAAACCAGGAGAGCATGAGAAGGTTACTATAGTACCCAATGGGAAGGTGATGTCACTGCTGCTGAAATTCCCATGAGGCAGGTAAGGTTCATAACAGTGTTCCCCATCAAAGGCTGAAAGAGAAAGAAGAGGAAGGATGTTCAATTATTAAGTAATACTGCATTCATGTAACATATTAGTGTTTGTGTCAATGAAATTTAAAAAAAATTACAAAGTTTATAGGGGTATATGGTTTATAGTAATGAAATGTATTTTGTTGAATGTGTACCATGTTGTCTTACCCTCATAGCGGAGTGCCAGCAGCAGTGGGATGGAAGAAGAATCTGCTGTGAGCTCCACATAGAGAGACATTCCCTCACTCACGAAGCCTCGTTCTGGAACGTCATCCAGATCCGAGTCGAAGAGGAGCGGCGCTATAGAGCTATTCCCACTACGCACAATCAGCCTAGGAAAGGGATGAAGGGGAATGGAAAGGGAACCAAAAGAACATTAAAGGGGTCATATGATGCGTTTTAAAATTTTCCTTTCTCTTTGGAGTGTTACAAGCTCTTGGTGCATAAAGAAGATCTGTAAAGTTGCAAAGACTAAAGTCTCAAATCCAAAGAGATATTCTTTATCAAAGTTAAGAGTCAGCCTCGCCTACCTAAAACGGCTCGTTCTAACACGCCCCCACATACCTACGTTGCTATGTGGGAAGATTTGCATAACGCCGCCCAAATGTTCACGCAAAGAAAGAAGGCGTAACTTTTATTCTCGCTGTAGTTTTTTTGTTTCCGCTGTCATGTCGTAAAGACGCTGTGTGCTTCATTGTGAAAGCGAAACTACTTTGTTTGGTCTTCCAAAAGAGGAAGATATCTGCTTCGTCATACCTAGAGCTGATCTGTGCTGGTCACTGAGGAAATACTACAACTTCGCGCTGTGGATCGCTGGATCGGCTTTCACCGTGGACGAAGCGGAGTCCAGCCCGGAGTCGTCACATGTCCTTCCGGATGCTCCTTCGTCGAAATCGCCAGCCGCGCCGTTCTCAAGCCCGCGCCTCTGCACACTCTAACCCTCCCGCCATTCATCACGCTAGCCCCCGGCCTCTGCTCACTGTAGGCACCCGTGTGTGATGCTGTGTCGTTGTGAAAGCGAAACTACTTAGTCTGGCCTTCCAAAAGAGGACACGACTAAAAACCAGTGGTTAAGTTGTATTTACAACACTGTACCAGAAAAGTTCAACCCAAATATTCAGATGTGTGTGCAGCACATTTTATGGAGGACTTGTTTCTTGATCCTGGTAGAGTAGACTATAATGTCGGCTGTTCTGACTCAAAGACTGTAAGTACGTTTTTATATTTAAAGAGTTTTTATATTTTATATATTTAAAGCGAGTTTTTTTGAGCAGTGTAGAGTATTGCTTGTTTGTCATTTCTCCGATCACAAAATGCAGACATGGTTTTATGTTTACACAGCACAATACACAACGCGTAAAAAGACAGTATAAGTCATTATAATCCATAATTATGTCCCCACTGGATGCAACGAATGCCTCGTTTATAATGGGTTTTCATGTTTTTGTCTCATCGCTCCGGCCGGACAGGGCATCAACACAGTATGGTGAGGGGCATAACATTTCCGTCACACACTTGAGGTATTCGGCCAATCACAACGCACTGGATAGCTGGCCAATCACAGCACACCTCACTTTTTCACACCTCGTTTCAAAAAAAGGGGCATAGAGGAGAAACAATAATGTACAGTATGTGGAAAATAATGTGTTTTTTAACCTTAAACCGCATAAACACATTTCATTACACCAAATACTGTTCCTTTTAGCAGCATCATATGACCCCTTTAAGAAAAGTGTGACATTAAAAGAAAGGAATGATCCACGAAAGACTGTAGTAGAAGAAGTAGTAGATCTCATTTGGTGTTCATTCATCAACAGAAAACTTCAGTATAGCTTGTACATTTTCTAAATATATACAGTATTGCAACTACATGAGCGGAGACAATAATAAAAAATAAGATACAAAATAAGTAACTTAATAGCCTACACAAGATTAAGAAAGACGTGAACTTACTTGTCATTGTCTTCATCAAGAGCCACCCTCTCAAAATGGAGGTGGAGCCTGTGGCTTTCCTTGGCTTCCAGCAGCCAATGGCAGCTCAGGTTGCTACCGCTGCTATGGTTACTTGCAGAGGGGAGGGTTGGGGACAGAATGCGTCCAACAGTAGCATTTCTAATCCACCCTCCACAAGATACAGCTTTAATATACAAAAACACACGTGAATGCTTACACACATGGCAATAAACAGAAATGTCTTCAAGCAACTGTAGATATTGAAAAATAATAAAATAACCGAACGAAAAGCGCAACCCACCCACACACTGGGGTTCTGGGGTGCTCCATTTGGGTCGGGTGGAATTCAAACAGGTTGCAACCTCATGACCTCTGACCTCAAATCCAGGATCACAATGGAAGTGAGCCTGACCTCCAGGATGAATATCAGTTACGGTCACTCCACCGCCCTCAGGGGAGAGGGGAAACGAGCAGGACAAGAGGAACGCTGGAATGGGGTTTCAAAAGAACAAGACAACTCTGTCATTCCTGTCATGTCAAAACTGAGAAATGACACTTGCTTACAGTACAGTGCAAAAGTTTTGGGGTCAGTTAGTTATTAAGAAAAGAATCATTTTATTTGGCAAGGATGCATTGATTGATCAAAAGTGACAGTAAAGACATTTATAATGATAAAAGATTGCTAATCCAAATACATACTGTTCTTACTCATACTGCAGCACAACTGTTTTCGACATTGATAATAATACGAAACGTGCATTGAGCACCAAATCAGCAAATTAGACTGATTTCTGAAGGATCATGTGACACTGAAACAGTTATTTTAAATTACAATAATATTTCACAACTTTATTGTATTAATGTGTTTTTTAGCAAATAAATGCAGGCTTGGTGAGCATAAGAGATTTTTTTTTTATTAAAAAAATCTTACAACCCCAAACTTTTGAACGGTAGTCTAAATCTTTGTTACAAGAAAAATACCTTGATAGTGAAAGCTGAAAACACCATGATTGGCTTGCTTCAGGCTCTTATAGTGGATCTGCACTTGGTTGGTTGAGCTACGAATCACCTGACCTTTGCTCATTAGCGTCTCATTGGCTAAAAGCTCAGGCGCTGTGGCACCCAGCTCCAGAATGGTAAGTGACTCCTCCTTGGACAAGTTTACTTTCTCCACCTTCAAAACAGACAGGTGTTACCATAACAACAGTTAATGATGTCGTTGTCCGAGATTGTATCAAGGGCAAAGATTTCAGAACTCATTAGTGTGACATCACCCATGCAAATGCTAACAAGATGCATCAGCTATGTTAAAGGCCAGTAACCATGGTGAGGTAGAGAGAGGCTATCTGAGGTTATAACGGAAACCGTGGTAACGGTGAAGCTATCACACCTGTATTTCAACACCATATCCAAGATAAACGGTGATGCTGTAGGTGCACTCCAGCGGGGAAAAGGGAGATGAGGAGGAGAGTGGATCAGGGGACTCGACTATTCCCTCCATTCCTGACAGACTGGCATTGCACTGAACTGGAGAGACAGTTTCAAAGTTTTAAGGACAACTTAAAAAATTAATTTAGAAATTATTTAAAAAAAATTTAACAATCAATAGAACCAGTTTCTTAATAACTGTGCCACTTTTTCAAAACATTGAGAACATAAGCAGTCTACGTGGGCCAAACTGTGGCTCATTTTCCATTTCCATTTTCTACTGAAAAATACAATTTACGACTACATCTTTAAAATTACATGAATTCTTTTATCACTCAGACATAACCAAAAATTATATGTATCTACTGGCCAATTTGTATGTTTACAATTTGCATGTTTTTCAAAACTTTTCAACATAATACATAACTAACAGAAATTTCATTTCTATTGTAATACCACTTTAAAATATATTCCAAATCTTACAAATTAAATACTGTCAAAACAATTACATATAGCTGAACACCTACCAAGTGTTAGCCTTTCAATTTCATTACCATCTATACAAAAGGGTGCAATACGAATATTTTTGTACTGTAAACATGGGGCATGTAATATATACTGCATTAAATTCTAAAAAGAGAGCTCCCATTATTGTTTTGTAAAACAATTTTACAATGATCCACAATGCTACCTATTATTAGCACCTGTTTTTAGGTCATTGTTTTATTAGTGACAAACTGTACTTGTTGGGTGACAACCTTTGATAATGTTATGGAAGAATAAGTTGAAACATGTATGATGAGTTTTGGTGCATTTTGGATGTAAAATTTACTGCTGTGCCAAGCTGAAAGTTGGTTAGGAGTGTGAAGAGTTTTGAAAAAGTGACTTTAGTATTAAGAAATGTGTCCTGGCGATTATAAAAAACTGCTAAATATTATTTAGAAATCATTTTAATGGTCTGAGACCCATTGAGGGACATAATCTGTAGCGTTTAGAGCTTCATGTTGGAAATTACTTGAAGTCTTCAACTGTTATGTGCTTTTGTTGGTTATGGTACCTGGTGTGTGCACTGTTGTTATTGTTGTTGTAGTGATTAGAGTGGTTGTGGTCTCTTCTTCAGCTGGTGGTGATGTCACGGCACTCCCAAAAACTGATTGGCCTGCTTGAGGTGCAGTCGATGAGGTCACTGCGGTGGTGAGGATTCCTGGTGACATCACTGTGGAGGCGGGATCTGACTCTCTGATGGACGGGATGGCCTGGGTCGGGTTAGTAGCTGTACCTGTGAGTTAAATTCCAGATTTAGATAATGGTAAATAGTGATGACATAGAACTGCTTTATTATTACAATTATACAGTTTGCTGTGTTCTCTTTAGGAAGGACTGACCTTTGCTACCAGGGGTGTGGCCCAGGTACTCTTTACTGAGAAGTGCAGCATGGATGAGTTCTCCCAAGGGCTGGGGACTGGAGGTCACAGTGAGAGGAGCCTCAGGATCTGACGTCCCTAAAGATGCACCTAAAAAGACCACGGAACTGTCAAACTTAGTTTCTTTCAGCTAAATAGGTTAATTGTAAAGTAATCTACATATATTATGTGCTTTCACCTCGCGTGAATAGTTAAACATACAAAAGCACACTCACACAAGTGTGTGCACATTACCTGAAGCCAGGTGCAGCAGTGTGACAGACAGTGTCACAGCAAAAACTGTGGACACCATTTTTTAAAATGAACGGACAGCCTGGGTGCAAGCAAACAAGAGAAAAAAGAAGTAGTAAGAGGGAAAGAAGGATAAAAATGTAAAGATTAAAGTTAAGGGAGATAGTAAGTCATATAGGTTGTGATCTTGAAGAACCCATGAAATCAAAACAAGAGTTTTGAGACTTTTATTTCACATGTTAGATTTGAAGTCAAATGTTCGCTCATAAAAGTTTATATATACACTGAACAAAATTATAAACGCAACACTTTTGTTTTTGCCCCCATTTTTCATGAGCTGAACTCGAAGATCTAAGACTTTCTCTACGTACACAAAAGGCCTATTTCTTTCAAATATTGTTCACAAATCTGTCTAAGAGAAATGAACATCAATTCACGGGCAACAGCTCTGGTGGACATTCCAGCAGTCAGCATGCCAATTGCACGCTCCCTCAAAACTTGCGACAACTGTGGCATTGTGCTGTGTGATAAAACTGATCATTTTAGAGTGGCCTTTTATTGTGGCCAGCCTAAGGCACACCTGTGCAATAATCATGCTGTCTAATCAGCATCTTGATTTGCCACACCTGTGAGGTGGATGGATTATCTCGGCAAAGGAGAAGTGCTCACTAACACAGATTTAGACAGATTTGTCAACAATATTTGAGAGAAATAGGCCTTTTGTGTACATAGAAAAAGTCTTAGATCTTTGAGTTCAGCTAATGACAAATGGGGGCAAAAACAAAAGTGTTGCGTTTATAATTTGTTCAGTGTACATAATATACATTTAAAATGACAGTCTTTGACTTTCTGTGAAAATGCATCAAAAACATTGACTTATAATTTTACAAAAGATTTCTATCTCAAGTAAACTCTGTTTTTGAACTTTCTAATTCATCAAATAATACTGAAGAAATGTCACATCAGCATATTACAATGATTTCTGAAGGATCATGTGACACTGAAGACTGGACTAATGACTGCTGAAAATTGTATTATAAAATGTAATAAACTATACAACATTATGCTATTATAAATTGTAATAATGTGTCACATTATTACGGTTTTTACAGTAATAATGCAACTTTGGTGAGCATAAGAGACTTTCAAAAACATTTTTAAAAATCTATCCGACCTCGAACTTTTCAACATCAGTGTAAGTCATCACATACTAGCGAATTCTGTCCAAACAAAAGCTCTCTAGAATGAGAATGTCCCTCTCTCATACCTAGTAAGTAAAAAACACATGGTTTATGCAGCTTATTAGCTATTGTTTTAAAGCATGGAGTACTTTGATGTGACCCGCCTAAACTTTCTATTTCAACAAATAGGAAAACACAGGGACTCTAGAAAGAAAAAAAGTATGATGGGGTCTTTAAAGCTAAAGTTAGTTAAATGAGTTTGGTGAAATTTAGGTTTTTACCACTGCAGTTATAAACAATTAATGATGATATCCGGCTAAAAACACTGCAGCTTCTTAATTCAGAAAAAGAATCTGCAGAAATGCGTCATCTCGTAAAATATTCCATAAATGTTACTGGGTCTGTTGTCGTCTATCAAATCTTATGGCCCCGCAGTGGCCCTCGAGGCCTGACAGTGCACGAGACATATGGCCCCTGACGTGCCCACGTCCAGTGATCAATGTCACCGCAACACGAGAGACGGGTAGAAGAGAGCAGGTCTGGGCCGCTAGGGGCCCAGTCAGCACCACAAGCCTCATTTAGTATTTACCGCACACGCCGATGCTGATTAAAAAAAAGGGGGGCTTCATGATACAAATGAACAAGATGAAGATGAAAACATACTGAGGCTCGTCAGTACTTTATAATAGCAACACTAATGATAACCACGACAGATTATGCGGGCAGATGATGTTGCTGACACTGCGGGCAGAGCGTTCAGATCATTTATTCAGACGCTCTTCTCCTCATCTGCTTCAGAAAACATCTCTTATCCTTGCCTGTGACGCAAGACGCCCATTCCCCCCCAAAACGCATTAGACTGAATAAACCTGTATTTCTTTCAAAAGAAAAGCAATATCGGATTCATATGATTCACAATGATTTCATGAATGCATCGCTATGCGGGTGGATGTCGCGCGAGGTACCAAGCTCGCGAAGACACCACAGTCTGTCAGAGGGGAACAGAACACATACGCACCCGCAATACGCCGTTTCTCTTTTTTGTATTCGTCTCAATGTATCCTCTAGGTTTCTTCCCGCGTCCTGGTGATTCTTTGAATATGTCGTGCGTGTTTTTCTGTAGCACCGCTCTCGCTGCTGCGTTTCTAGCGCGATCCTCCGTCTCTCGCTCCTCCACCCCCCTCCAAAATACCACGACTGGTGCTGCGCGTCAAACGGGTTTTAAAGAATCATTTGAACGCTCCCGGCCCAGTTATTGTCAAATACGGGTGTTCCATTCGAACCAACGGAGAAGATAATATAACGGTCTCGATCCAAGGAAAAAAATCAGTTTGCGTCCGTTCTTGGTTTTATATTTCATTCGTTTATTTTTGTCCGTTTAGGCCTATGGCAGGCTAGCAGGTGAGTGTGGAACAGGCATAGATAGCAGCTCCTACCGTATGGTTGGTTGGCGCGTTTACTGTTAATTAGCGATGTCCGAATCGTTTTGTGAGTCGAATCTTTTCTTAATGAACCGACTCTTAAAACAGACTGAGCCTGGTCCGAGCACTTCTCGAGTCAACAACAATAAGAACAAAATAACCCTTTCGATCCACGGAAACAATCAATTTGCATCTTTTCTAATTAGTTTCATTTTTTCTTTCGTTTTTGTCCGTTTAGGCCGTCGGCAGGCTAACAGGAGATCGAATCGTTTTTTGAGTCGGATATTTTTAAAGGGGTCATATGATGCGATTTCAATTTTTCCTTTCTCTTTGGAGTGTTACAAACTCTTGGTGCGTAAAGAAGATCTGTAAAGTTGCAAACACTAAAGTCTCAGATCCAAAGAGATAGTCTTTATAAAACGGCTCGTTCTAACACGCCCCCACTTGTCTACCTCACTGTGTGGGAAGATTTGCATAACGCCACCCAAATGTTCACGCAAAGAAAGAAGGTGTAACTTTTGTGCTGGTCGCTGAGGAAATACATCAACTTTCACCGTGGACAAAGCGGAGTCCTGCCCGCCTCAGCTCACTCTATCCTGGCCTCAGCGCACGCTAGGCCGCTGTGTTTTTCGTTGCCACTGATGATTCAAACGCGAGTTTTGGGCAGTAGAGTAGCACTTGTTGTTTGTCATTTCTCCGATCACAAATGCAGACAGAGTTTTGTGTTTACGTGGTGCGATGCAATGCAAGCAACGCGGTATTATATTTAAAAAGACAGTATAAGTCATTATAATCAGTAATTATGTCCCCACTGGATGCAACAAATGCCTCGTTTGTAATGAGTTTTCATGTTTATGTCTCGTCGCTCCGGCCGGGACACGCCATCACAGTATGGTAAAGGGGATACATTTCCGTCACACGCTTGAGGTATTCGGCCAATCATAACGCACCTGGATCTGGGCCAATCACCAGCTCACCTCGCTTTTTCAGATCGATGAGCTTTGTAAAAATCGACGCGTTTCAAAAAGGCGGGGCATAGAGGAGAAACAATAATGTACAGTATGTGGAAAATAATGTGTTTTTTTTACTTTAAACCGCATAAACACATTTCATTACACCAAATACACAAAATAATGTTCTTTTTAGCAGCATCATATGACCCCTTTAATGTATCGATTCACAAAACAGGTCAATATGATTCACGAATCGGACTGAACAAATCTTTTACGAATCGAACAAAATTTTCAGCATACTGAAAATGAGTTTTACCAACACACATATGAAACATTATTTTTTTCAGTTTAACAAAGTCTTTTGAGGCTAAATACTTTTTTGTGTGTATTATGTACTTGAAAAATACCTGTAGAGTCTAAATTATGTTTTATGAGCTAACTCATGGCTGCAAACTAAAACAATAACACAGTAAACAACAATATGTGCACATGACTTTACCTTAACGTTTTACAGCACGCGAATATCTAACGCCGTGATGTCAGTGACCACGTGATGACATGAAATAATCACTGAATCGTTCTTAGAACTTGTTCATGAAAACCAACTGAAAGAACTGATTCATAAAATGGGTCGGACTCCCCTTCAGTACAGGCTGGTGCTTGGTTGGTTTAATTGTATTTTTGTGTCCATCTCACTTGCGCCGCACAGTGGTTGAACCGCAGTAGCGCAAGACGTAGACGGCGCTCTGCATAGGAGCTGTCCAGCGTCTCGGTGCTGAAACTTGCCCAGTCGGCTCTCGGCTAAGAGGGGGTGATACAATTCTAAAATAGGGCTCCACAACCCAGCAACGAGGGCCTGGTTGATTCAGATGCGTCAGTACATGGACAAAGGTAATAAAAAAGCATCTTCGGTCTGTTCCGTAAAGAAGGCGGAGTCGTTCTTCCAGCCTTACGGAAGCGCTGAATGCGGAATCTACTGTATTTTCAGGGCTGCAGATAAACAGAGGAAGGAAGGGACGTGGTGAGAACGACGGGGGGAAGAGAGACTGAGTAAGACGTGGAGAAGTGGTAAGAGAACACACATTTACAGAATACCCTAAAATTTAAGAAATTTGCTCTGCAAGTGTCCGAATGGTAACTTGTTATGTTCGGTAAAAATCGGTTCTTTCCGTCGTCATGCTCTTTCCGGACATCCGTGTGCAATGTTTCAGCAACGTGAGTACTGTCACAACAAACTGACTGCAGCAGGAATCATTGTGCAATACAGCGAGAGATATTTCACCGAGTGAAGCCCTTGGTATCCTCAGATTGATTCATATTCATCATCTGTGGTCAGCTGCGTCTTAATTATTCAGCTATTAAACATGGAGGAAGGGAAATAAGTCAGAGTGTATAGCCAAAGTGTATTGATTTTACACACTGAAGAAAGTCTCATGTAACAAGCACTTATGAGGTTCATGAAGATCATGATTATTGAATCATTTCTTTCTTTCTTTCTTTCTTTCACGTAGCTCACTCTCTCAGCATTATGCCCTGGTCTCTGGACTTGGTGCCACTTCCCCCATGTGCGTTGCTGGGTGGTCCTCCCCTCAGCGGGCTGCTCTGGACCGTCCTCCTCCTCTTCCTCTGGTACTGCTACCGCGTGGGTTCTGACCCACCATCCCATTCTGGCATGCTGAAAAGTGGCTCCGGCCGATCCTCATTCTCTCGGTCATCCAGCCGTTCCCCAGTTGACCCCAGACACTCTGCACCTAAAGCATCCGCGGCTATCACCATGGAGACAGTGGAGGAAGAGGAGGGCACAGAGAGCTACCTGACACCGGTGTTGAGCCATGCCCCGTTCCCCACCGAGGCTGCAACGGAAAGCAGGAAGTTGTACAGAGCACTACAAGAGTATGCCAAGCGCTACAGTTGGGCTGGCATGGGACGAATTCACAAGGGCCTGCGCAATCAGGTCAGAGATGAGAAAAGTAGGATAACTTGAGGCACTAAATATTTGTGTTGTATCTCAACATTTATGTCACTGTTTGTCCCTCGACTTCTTCCTCGCTGATGTCTAGGCCAGGATCAATGATCGGCCATCCATTCAGAAGCCTCATCTCTTCTACCTCCCAGATGTTCCCAGCATACCTTTCTTTCCCAGGGATGCTCATCGTCATGACATTGAGGTTCTGGAGGCCAGCTATCCCATAATCCTTGCTGAGTTCCAAGCAATGTACCAGAGGGGGATTGATACAAAGCTAGGGTGGAGCTACCAAGGACCAAAGGTGACTAAACATACTAGGATCAGCTATTTCAGCTATTTCAATGGGTCAAATAGACAATTGTAAAAATCACAGTAAAATCAGTTTATTTGATTTTTATACATCTTCACAAACCATACATTCACAGTTCACAAGACTAGATAGACAGACAGACAGACAGAAGGATGGACAGACGTATACAGATAGGTAGATGCAGTGAAGATCCATCAAAATGTCTCACTTTGTGGTTTACAGAAAAAATGACAGCCTTTGGGTTAACAACATGAGGGAGTAAATAATGAAATTTAAATTTTTCATTAAACTCTACTAATTCACTTGTGTTCTGAATCACTCTACTTCATTCAGCACACACATTCACCAAGACTTTCATTCTCTGGCTGTCCTTGTCGCCCTCTCTTAATATATTGCAATCATAATCTGTACTGCACTGCTGTTAGGAATCTGATTGTATCCAATTCATCATTCTCTCATAATAATCAGGCTATAAAAATGCAAGATATACACATACAACCCTCACAGCTAAGCCTGAGAAAAGAGAGAAAATGTGTTGTGTGCATAGGCATGTATGATGATGAGCTCATGTGTTGATCTCTCAGGGCCAGACTGTGTTCCCGCTCTATAACGCTGGAGTGTGTGTGGCCAGCAACTGCCGTGCGTGTCCGTGTACATACCGAACTCTCCTCTCTCTCAGAACCTTCATCAGCAGTAACTCTCTGGGATCTGCTGGCTTCTGGCTCCTGGGTCCAGGGGCCACACTGGGAGGGTCCTATGGCCCTACAAACACACGTCTGCGCTGCCATCTGGGTAAGTCACAACACTGAAAGCACAGAAAACTGTTCTACACAGAATACCATTTGTAAGTTTGGGGTCATTAAGATATTTGAATGATTTTGAAAGAAATCTCTTTTGAGCAACACGACTGGTGTCACATGATCCTTCAGAAATCATTCTAATATGCTGACGTGCTGCCCAAGAAACATTTCTTATCAACGTTGAAAAGTGTTGTGCTGCTTAACATTATTGTGGAGACATTTTTTTCTTTGATGAATAGAAAATTCAAAACAATAGCATTTACTTGAAATAGACTTTTTTTTTAAACAATGTCAACCTTTTTACTGTCACTTTTAATCCATTTAATGCATCCTTATATATAAATGTACTGACCCCCAAATACTTTTAATGAAAGTTGCCAAATTATTTGAGGTAGTGTAAGGGAAAATACTGTACAAAATTTTACACATGCAAATGCAAATGTTCGCATACATTTGGGGGGGGGGAAATAATCCAACATTATGGGATTTTTGTCATTTTGATGTGAGTGTGTTTCTGTGTGTCAGGTCTTCAAACGCCTGCTCAGTGTGAGCTTGTGGTGGGTGGGGAGCCTCAGTGTTGGTCAGAGGGACACTGCCTCCTTGTGGATGACTCCTTCCTGCATACCATCTCACACAATGGTCTTACAAACCTCATTAATCATAATATGCTGAATGACTGAGGCTACAGAAACCGAGAAGAGCTGTTACAGATCAATAATCAGCTCACCAAACTACAACAATAAAGATAACAGGCAATCTGATTCTGAAGATGAAAAATAGAGGAAATGTTTACTTAAATGGAGTTCTCAGTTATGCAAGTGTGCCACGGATTTATGTTTCTGAGGGGGCACCACTGGCAGTCCTGGCCCACTTTTTACCCTAGATTAAATAAGACATGAGAAAAAATAAAGAAAAACACTTTTCTAATACCTTACATATGTGTAAGACAGGATTAGTTGAGTGTGACATGAACAAAAATTCTGATGGAGCACATAGATCATTTTGAACAAGTATGATGCTTCTTATTTGTGTCAACTGGGTCAGAGATGTTCCTTTTAAAATCCTTTTAAATAAAATCAACACAAATTGTTATTGGCATATAGAAAGAGTTTACACTACTATTTAAAAAACTTGGGGTCTGTAAAATGTTTTAATGTTTTTGAAAGAAGTCTCTAATGCTAACCAAGGATGCATTTATTTGATCAAAACTACAGTAAAAACTAATATTGTGAAATAAAATGGCAATGTAAATTTAATATATTTTAATATGTAATTTATTCCTGTGATGGCAAAGCTGAATTTCAGCAGTCATTACTACTGTCTTCAGTGACACATGATCCTTCAAAATCATTTTAACATGCTGATTGGGTGCTATTATTATCAATGCTGTGCTGTTTTTGTAACATTATGAATGTATTTACTTTCACTTTTGATCAATATAATGCCTCCTTGCTAAACAAAAGTACAAAAAAAAATGATTGACCCCTAAACTTACGTTAGTGTAGCATTAAAAAATGTATATGGATATTTTAGAATTACATGGGAAATGTCTGCATTCGTATCAAGATCTTTATTTTGAGACATTGTTGAGACTGTGACAGTTTAATCTTAAAAATAATGGTTCATTATATGGTTCCATGAAGAACCTTTAACATCCATGGAAACTTTCCATTCCACAAAAAGTTCTTCACACAAAGGAAAAAATCAGTTCTTTGGGGAACCCAAATGGTTCTTTTATGGAGTCACTGCAAAAATTTCTTTATTTTTAAGAGCGTAGACTCTTCTGACACTCTGTAGGACACACATTACTCCAGTAGAAACTGAGACAAAGAAATCTATGCAGAGATCTCAATTATTTATTTATTAAAACTCTAGGAGAAACAATTGAGATACTAAAGAGGTCTTCTGTGTAACCAACTTCTTTACGTTTGTCCTCTAGGGGGAGCTGAAGATGGTCCCAGAGTTATCTTCAGTGTGGACCTGTGGCATCCTAACGTGGCTGCAGCAGAGAGACAGGCTCTAGACTACATCTTTGCCCCAGAGTAGTAATTCCAGCTGCATTTCCCAGGATGCACTAGTCAAACCCACTTCATGGCATATCAAAATGCAGAAAATGTTGTCTTAAAGTTTGCAAAACATCTTTTGGTTTAGTTAAAAGTTCATACTGAGAATATTTATCATTTAACTACTACATACGTTTATGCCTGACTCTGTTCAGCCGAAACCTTTGAAATGTTTCAAACAAATGACTTCAGTCAGAACTGCAGTTCAGCAAATTTATCATACAGATGACGTATCGACTATGTTGAGCCCTGAGCACACAGATACTGTGACGACACGCAAACAATTTTCCAACATCATATCTATATTTGACTTGTGCCTGTCTTGATAAGCCCGCGCTCCTGTTCTATCATTTTTGTGCCTGATTTCTCCTCCTTACCTCTCTGATGTATACTGTGATACATGGTTCTCCGTAAATACTGTACACGTGACTCACTGTTATGCTCTATATTTTGTTTTATTTCATGGTGATTTATTTTCAGACCTGTGAAGCACACACCGAAGACAAAATACTGTATATGACCAGATTACTTGCATGCGCTCTGAGTTTTGATTGTGTTGCCAACAATGCACTTGATGACTGTCCTGCAAATCAAGTATGTATTCAGCTGAGTTCAATTCAAAAATAAAAGATTTTGTTCAATTGAATCCCTCTAGTCGCTGATGGCATTGAAGGGGGAGGAAATATCAGTTTCTACTCACCTTCACACACTCACAGTGGGACAGATACACTCAGCACCCAAACAGCTGGGGTTGAAGGGCTTCTCTGTCAGCAATTCTATCTTCCTGCATTGAACCCTGTGAGAGCAAAACAGAAAATTAAAAGGATAGAATGTCACAAAGGGGTTCAGGGGCCTGTATACGATCAAAAATGCATGAGAGACCTCGCAAGATGAAGAGACAGCTAGGACAGTGTGTTTAGAAATAATATGTGTTACACTATCTGTTTAGTACTGGCAGACTACAGCGGAATTACAAAATGATGGCATAATTCTGAATGTGGAGCATATATCTATATATATATCTATATGATATTACAACACACGCAAAATATCTTTTTTTTCATATTAAAAAGTGGTAGATGTATTGACAGATTTTATAATCCCACCTGGTAATATAGCAATGTGCTTCAACACACTGGAGACACACAAAACATAGTATATATTTTAGTATTTATTTTAATATATGCACCACGTTTCAAAAGTATGAGGTCAGAAAAATTGCTTTTTTGTTTAGAAAGAAATTAATACTTTTAGTCAGCAAGGATGCCTTAAAGGGGTCATATGATGCGTTTCAAGTTTTCCTTTCTCTTTGGAGTGTTAAAGCTGTTCGTGCATGAGTGAAACCTCGCTTTTCAGACAGAGAGCTTTGTAAAAATCAAGGTGTTTCAGAAAGGCGGGGCATAGAGGAGAAATAATAATGTATAGTATGTGGAAAATAAAGTGTTTTTTGAACCTTAAACCGCATAAACACATTTCATTACACCAAATACACAAAATAATGTTCTTTTTAGCAACATCACATGACCCCTTTAGTTGACCAAAACGCAAGTTAAGACTTTTACATATTTCCACAAAATATATAGCAGAACAATGTTTTCAGCATGATCATAAGAAAGAAAAGGCAACTGAGCATCAGATCAACATATTTAGAAGATTTTTGAAGGATCCTGTGACTTAAAGACTGAAGAAGAAGCACTGAATTGAAAATTCAGCTTTGCCATCAAAAGAATAATTACATTTTAAAATATATTATAGAAATCAGTTATTTTAAAGATTACACAACATCAGTGTTTTGACTGTTTTGGTCAAATAAATGCAGAGGTGGTGAGCAGGAGATCTTACTGACTCTAAACTTTTAACGGTAGTGTAATTATAATATAAAAAACATATTTAGCATTATAGCTATATTATATGTATAGCTATATTATAGCTATATTCATAATTTAATATAAAATAATTATAAACCCATAAAATAACCTTTTATAATGATTAGAGATTACCCCTACTCTAAAACACAACTTTTCGATTGAAAAAAAACCCCCAGTTAATTAAACAGTTAAAACAAAAAGTTAACCTTGAAATTGTTTCTTCCCAGATAAGGATGTATCCAGATGCCACATCTAGTTTTCTTGGCCTTGTTGTCTTATTTTTCGCACACTCTTGATTCCAAAAGTGTTGATTTCCAGCAAGATGTTTCTGGTGTCCTCTCTCACTCTTATCCATAAATTATTCATATTCTGTCCTGTTCAATAAGTTTGATTCAACAGAAAACAGACTGTGACAAATAATTGTGATCACAATTTCACCATCAGTCTCCATAGTAACAGTGAGGTTTTTCTCCTAATAGATTGTTTACATCTCTGTCTTCAAGCTTTTAGTTATTCTTCCACATCCTCTCCAAATATCATTCCTTCTCCTCCTACCTCATTCCATCATAT
Source organism: Sinocyclocheilus anophthalmus (assembly GCA_018155175.1). NCBI lineage: Eukaryota > Metazoa > Chordata > Actinopteri > Cypriniformes > Cyprinidae > Sinocyclocheilus > Sinocyclocheilus anophthalmus. Next base: position 418,998 of record JADLZN010002488.1, on the reverse strand, counting down.
GATCATTTGATTTTTTTTCTATTCCACTATTCTAATCCTCTTTTCTGATTAGACAAGTTTACCCCCACCATCTCTCTCTGTCTGTTGAGCAGTAATCTTAGCAGACAGTACTAGTAATGGTGGTGAGCGCAGAGAGCTCTGGGATTACTGGGCTACTCTAAGCAAACACATTTCAGGATTCAAGAAAATGCTGTGCATTACCATTTTACTTAACAAATAAGTCATGTATGCATGCATGCATAAAATACTGACATAGACAAACATGATGATGGTGTAATACATCATTATATTCAGTCCTTATATAAAACACATACACATTTGGGTTATGATACATTTACATCTGCAGTAAAAAAAAAGACAGCTGCATTGAACAGCATTTAAGGTAACCTTGTTTAGTGTTTTTAGCAAAATGAATTTTAAATAATATATAGCATATTAATTTATGAAATTTTTCAATGCATTACATCTTGATATTTGTTAATAAATCACAAATGAATGCAGATGTTTTTTGGACATGCGTGTAACATACAGAGTAAAGAAAATATAAATCAAATGCAGTTCAGCCATTTGCAGTCACAGAAACTTGTTTTGTCTGGTTCTGTTTAAGAAGCTGGCTTTGATCTCTCGGACTCTATTTCTCTCTCACTCTTGCTCTCACTCATGTGTTCATTCTCTGACTTGCTTCCTCCCTCTGTATCGTTTAATCATTCAGCAGCTGTTGACTGACAGTGAGAAGGGTTTGTTCTTGCTCTGAATTGAAGAACAGGAGGAAAGAAGAGTTGGCTGACAGAAGCATCACGAAGCAGAACAAAACTGGAGAGGACTGCCCTTCCTCCACTCCTTCCTGTGGACAGAGGAGCTGAGAGCTGAACAGGTGAGGAAATATTTGTGTTAGGAACTTCAGCTCTGAATTGCAATATAAGAATTAGGTTTCTACATACACAAATGTATAGTATAAATATATAGGCACAGGTTTACTGTAGTACTATCTTACTACATATTTTACGCATATTAATTCTGTTAGTGACCCTTTACAAAAAGGTTTCATTTGTTAACAATATTAACTACGTTAGTTAACATGAACTAAAAATGAACAAATTCTACTTTAAGTTACACAAAGTTAACATAATTTAGTCATTTACTAATACATTTTGTTAAGTTGTATTTGTTAACATTAGTTAATGCACTGTGAACAAACTTATTAACACTGACAGTTTGTTAAATGTTGTAAAAACATATATTGCTCACTGTTTGTTTATATTAGTTAACACATTAACTAACGTTAATTAATATGACCTTATTGTAAAGTGTTACCATTCTATTAATAAGTTTTTATATTAATATCAAATATTAAAATAGTATTTTGAATGTATTCTTTTTTAAAGTATGTATTTATTTTATGTATTTGTTCTCTGTTTTATTCAAGAAATGTCTCGAGAAGAAGGATATGTTGGATTATAAATCATATTCATAATAAATAAATAAAAAACAACTGAAAAGGCATTTTTTTTAGACAATTTGTTGTTATATTCAGTAGTTGCAGAGTTTAGTTTAAGTAATGTTAACTGTGTCACAATACACATTACAGTATGTTAAATATTTGAACATTTTTAGAGACACACAGAAGACACACAGAAGAAGCTGTCAGATATGAGTCTGGGGCCGGCGTGCATTTTCCTGAAAGGAGCTAAAAACATTGTAAGTCTATTGACTTTTTATCTATTCGTTTATTTATTTTTTTATTTTTGTCCTGTACTCTGGTACTGGAGTGATACAGATTACTCTGCTACATTATAAAATCCCACAATTCCAAGCTGAACTCATACAAAAGCGATCAGTTAATACCCATCTATCTGAACTGGTCTGTCTAGCAGAAGAATGTCTCTTTATGCCAGTGGATATTAGAGATTAATGAGCGCCTGCAGGAAATATAATGATATTTATCTGAGAGAAGGATATTAAAAGATGCTTTTTAAACATTATATAAAGGTCATGCAGTTCTACTGAACACAAAAGTGCAGGTAAATGTGTATAACTGATGCACATATACAAAGAAACTCTAACTGTAGCTGTTTTACAGGAGCGTCCGCTGGCTGATGAGGAGATAGATGGTAAGCCATTTGTTTTACTGTGTTTACCCTGAAATAAAATACAAATGAAACTGTATTTAAAACTAACCATTAAAAACAGATATAATATTTACGTTTAACAGAATAACTGTTTTAAATGACTGTAAATGAACTAATCACTTATTTGGTAAATGTTCACTGGTTCATTTATATAACCAGATTAACCGTACAGAATCAAATGCAAAGCAGATGTGAAATGCCAGATGCCAATGCAATTCAGTGAAGAATCTGAGAGTACCACTGAAACGTTTTAAATTTATTATAACATTTGTTGATACATTAAATTATATGATCAACAACTCGAGCTTCGTGAACTCCACAAGTTTGATTTGAGAATGATGTTAGAAGGATTCAAATCTTGTAGGCTACCGTCTGTATAAATAGTCACATGATCAAAGTTACAGATTGACTTGTTTGATTAGCAGTGTTGGGGAAAGTTACTTTTAAAAGTAATGCATTACAATAGTGCGTTACTCCAAAAGTAACGAATTACGTTACTTAGTTACTTTTTATGGAAAGTAATGTGTTACATTACTTTTGCGTTACTTTCGCGTTACTTTTTAAATATGAGCAGGGCTTGATTGTTTTTAATATAAGAAGTTCTATTATTTATAGCAAATGTAAAAGCCCTTTCATACCAAAAAGCGTAATGAATAAACCTGAAAGGCTGAAAGGAAAAGTAAATTCACGTCTGTACAGTAGAATGCAGGAGAAGGTTCAACACTCTTCAGCAATAAAAAAACAATGAAGCACAATTGTTAGTTTATCTAAAGTCATTTTTGCTTATTGGTATGGTTGAATTTGATCATCAAAGGTCAGCAGCAAAGACATTGGTTAATAAAATGGGATTAGATACATTTGTGTTATTTAACATTTCATTATTGCAGGTTTGCGTCCTATTCTGAGTTGCATTATTTTTATTCATTTTGATGAATACTGAATCTGTTTTTTGTGAGTGGATGAATTAATGCACATTCACATTTAGTCTAGAACTACAGCAGCATCATGTTCATACAGCGCACAAAACTCCTCTGCACTTCCGATTTCTCCCAATATGGGGACATGAGAGTTGTCAGTCAATAAATGGGCAAACTAAGTAACTGGCATTACTTTTTTGAAACATTAACTCAGATATTTTCTTGTAAATTAAAAAAGTAATGCGTTACTTTACTAGCTACTTGAAAAAAGTAATCTGATTACGTAACTCGCGTTACTTGTAATGCGTTACCCCCAACAATGGCTAGGACCCAGATACTAGTGCGCATCCAAATACTTCTTTATTGTATGTCATCATAGCTTCTGTCATTCTTAGCTTGAATTTTTTTTTAATAATTAAAAAAAAACAACTTTTTTATTTTTGGTCAAAGGAAGAAAAAAAACCTCCCAGATTTTCAATATATTTAGAACCCTGTTAATTCAATGGTCTGTGTGTGTTGCAGAGCTGCGCGAGGCGTTTGCTGAGTTTGATAAGGATAAGGATGGTCTGATCAGCTGTAAAGATCTGGGCAACCTGATGAGGACGATGGGCTACATGCCCACTGAGATGGAACTGCTTGAACTTAGCCAGAACATCAACATGAACCGTAAGACATCTTATGTCTCTCTCATTATGTGCTAGCAGCTGTTTTGTGATTTGATGCTCCAGTCAATGTATTTTGTGCTAATGTCCGTTCATCACTCTGGCTGAAACACTGTAGATTATTCTCTTAATCCATGGAAGTTTCATTTATTTATTTATCGTCTGTTGATCACATGGATTTTTTACTAATCTTTGTTCTTTATCTGCCTATTTTTCAGTTGGAGGAAGTGTAGATTTTGAGGATTTTGTTGACCTCATGGCCCCAAAGCTGCTGGCAGAAACGGCTGGAATGATCGGACTGAAAGAGTTAAAAGATGCATTTAGAGAGGTAAGAAAATGTGCCTTTTTCTTTCCATTTTAAAAACATATTTCAAATAAAAGGCACAGCTTAGTGTAATATTTGATGTAATCTCTTTATATTTTTGCGTAGTTTGATATGGATGGCGACGGCACTATCACCATCGAAGAACTAAAGAATGCAATGCTAAAACTGCTTGGTGAAAATACAAACAGGAAGGAAATAGAAGCAGTGGTCCGAGAAGCAGACAACAATGGAGACGGGACCGTTGATTTTGAGGGTAAAATAGATCCATATTTAATCAAATAATGTAGACAGCATACTTTTGTTGACCCATTGTCATAATTTTCTCACCCTCATGTTGTTCCAAACCTGTATGAGTTTATTTCTTTTGCTGAACACAACAGAAGATATTTCGAAGAGTGTTGGTGACCTAATAGTCGACGGTAGCCATTGACTTCATATTTTTCTCCATCTACTGTGGAGTGGATGACTGCCAACAACTGTTTGGTTACCAACAATTCCTCACAATATCTTCTTTTATGTTCCATACAGGTTTGGAACAACTTTAGAATAAGTAAACGATGACAGAATTTTCATTTTGGGGTGAACTGTCCCTTTGAACATATTAGTAGTCACACAGGATCATCTTCACACTCTGTTCTAGTTTAGCACTGCCACACATCTGTAACACAAACAGATCTAAAGTACTTTTCCATATGTGGAAAGGGATCTTTAGACACCATCCTGCTAGACTGACCTTATTCAGTAATTACACAAAGCTGAACGTTCTTTAATATATTGATGTCGGAGCAGTGGAGGTGTTTCAGTAATTAAACAAGACTGTAAGTTATCCAACACCCTATACACCTGCGCTGTTTCATTCACAGTTGGCCCAGAGGAAACAATGGGTCATGGCTGTATAGAGTGATCAGTTTAGCTCAAACGTGCCCTCATGTGTCTCACAGGAACCTCCAATGACACGGATCAACTGAGAAGTCAAGAACGTGCTCATTCTGAACCCTGATAATAGTACAAATACATGTGTTTTATATTTGCCCCTCAGTATTTTTGTTTAAAAAAATTAATTTTTATAAATTAAATAGATTTCATTTAAATAAAAACTAAATTACATAAGATATTAAGCGAGTAAGCAATAAGCCAAGAAGCCGTGGTTTACAGTGAATTTATAACAGATAAGGGGCTTTGTTAGGCATGATGCGAAGCGGAGTGACACACCGTAGCTGTTATAATTCACTGTAAACCACGGCTTCACTGGCCTTATTGCTATTATAAAACGGTTATGCCATATACGTAGTAAGGTTTCACAAAATACAACAGAGCAAATAAAGTGTAATGATAAAAATAAAAACAGTATTCTTCCACCAAAAAATGTAGTTCCTCAGAATCAGTTGTGGTTGAAACAAAGTGGTTGCAGAGCAACACACAGAAGCAAACAAAGGTGTGTGTTACTTTGTAGCGTCATTTACAACAGCTTCGAACGCTGCTCAACCAATCAGAATCAAGGACCGGAACTATCCGTTTTATAAAATATATTTCACACCATAGTAGTATTGTTTATTTTAAAAGATGAACTCTTAACAAGGAAATACAATATTATCTTATATATTATAATAAATAATATACATTTTACCTATAGTGTTTTACAAAAATATACATGTTTCCACATATCAGAAACCATTTTCTAGATTAATATTTTGGCCAGGTCTCTCTTGCAAAAGAGATTTTAATCTCTAATTTAACTGGATTACCCCAAACGTATAAAGGTAATATAAAATAATATTGATAACAATAAGAATTCATAACAATAATTAATTCTTCTAAAATGTAAACATGATGCTGACTGTTGGGAATCTTTGAACCAAAGATATAAATCATGCATTTTAGGCAGTCACTGTTGCTTAGTAACAGCTGATAGTTATGGACTGGATACTAAGACTTAATCTGACAGTATATCAGCTTTGAGTTAAAACTTTGGTCTTTTTCATCTTTCTTCTTTAGAGTTTGTCAGAATGATGTCTAAAAATTGAGAACACACCCGAGACATTGAAGAAGACCTGAAAATCACTCTAAAGAACAAAACATCTGCATCAGAGTCACTGGCGACAGTATAATGCATATGGGGACATTATTTTATACCTCTTTGTTTGTGTATATTTATCTTACTCTTTGAGTGCCACTTTGTTTTGCTTTGTTACATGACATCAAACACTGAATCTTCCTTAAACTCTGTAAATGATAATATTGTCATATATCAGTATTATGTAACAATATTTCAGTGCATGTCTGATATATGTTTGGAATTAAATTGTGTCTTTCATTGGACATGCATACTTGAACTTTTGGCATAAAACCAAGTTAAAAACCCTCTCGGACTGTTATTAATTTTGCATTAGTGTGTGTGTGTGTGTGTGTGTTTACCTGGTATTTATCACGTTATGGGGACCAAATGCCCACAAGGATAGTAATACTAGTAAATTTTGACCTTGTGGGGACATTTTTGAGGTCCCCATGAGGAAACAAGCTTATGGATCATACAGAATTTGTTTTTTGAAGAAAGTAAAAATGCACAAAGTTTCCTATAAGGAGTAGGTTTAGGGGTAGGGTTGATGTAGGGCAATAGAAAATACAGTTTGTACAATATAAAAACCATTACACCTATGGAATGTCCCCATAAAAAACAGGAAACACAACATTGGGTGTGGATGTGTGTGTGTGTTAAAAAATAGGCTATATGTATATGAATGGACGATATTTTTTTTACTACATGCTTTATAAAATTTATTATAAATTTTTTTTAAATTAAATAATGCTATTTCACTCACTTTTTTGATTTGAAGAAATAATTCAGCCAAAAATTTATTTTTAGATTTTTTGCTATGTGGAAACACACACACAAAAAAAACATTTTTGAAATAGTAAATGAAGTAAATGACCTGTGTGAGATGTTCCGTCCATGACTTTTCAGTTTAATACAAAGTGTAAAGTATAAAATAAAAAGTGAAACGTCTGTTTTAGTGGGCTTCTACACTGGAGGACATTCTGCATTAGACCAATAATCTCAATATTGACACAGATTATTGCCACTTGTATATTGCACTATATGGCCTGAAAATAGCATTAAAGGTAGAGACCACTGGGAAATAATATATAATAATAAATATAATCAAATCCTGCAGTCCACTAATCCCTTTAACCTCATCAGCTGATCACGCATTTCCACGAACTCCACGGCAAATCTGCTTAACTCACCCTTCTCTAGCTGATCTGCTAAGCCTGTGCTGCTGTTAAGAAACATCTGCTCCACGATGAACCTCTGTGCAGTCAGCATGCTGACAATACCTTCTATCATAACTATCCAAAACCTTGCTCTCTTTTAATATAGTGAACAACAAATATCTTCTGACCTGTAATAAAACTCATCTATTGTTTCTGATCTGGACAGGCAGCAGCCCAGATAAACCTCTGTGCCAGATGTGCTGAATGACCTCGCTAAGCCATTAATGATATCTGGTCTGTCACCGATCTGTTTCTCTTGAAATGCAACAGGGAGAATGCATACACAAGCACAGATTTACACAATATTACATCATAACCAGTGCATTCGTTCCAGGGTTCCTAAAACATATAGCTTAGAAGACTTATTTGCACTGCTGTGATTATTTAAATGTTTATGAACAGGGTATTTAGGATTATGTATGGGTGTGATATGGAGTCAGTACATAAAGATTATTGCCTTAATGTTATCATCTGACATAAAAGATACATTAGAATTAAAGCTGCAAGCAGTGCTGAAAGGCCTGGCACCCGGAGCCACCTCAACCCGGTGCCCTCAGGAAAACAGTGAAAGGTGGGCAATATGCATTTAAAGTGGTTTATATTGGAGGAAAGTGTATAGTTGGCGCTATCAAGCCATTTTGCCACACCTAAATCATTTTCACTAGTCTCAGACTTTTGGAACTCATTCTCATTTTTATTTTTGTCATTTTAATATTGTATGTAGAGAATATTGTGCCTCAGGTCAGTTGTTAAAAAAAAAAGGCAACACTTTATTTTAAGGTTTGTACTTTCAAACTCATGCTCATTCACTACTCTCAAGGTTGGGAGACTGAAGTACGGTAGTATCTAAGTATAAATACTGGGATTGTAACTGATGATTTCGTTCCTTTTGGGCTGCAATTCAGTACCTGGGAGAAAAATAAAGTCGAAACGGGCTTTTTTAGAGATATACGGAGTGACGTCACGTATCTCCTTTGCCGCAGGACGAGATGGTAGCCAGTACCTTTTTGTCAGTGGGGGATGATGGGATATCATATACATGCAGGCACATAAGCATTGTTTACAGGCGTTGGATTCAGTTTATCATGGAGCATTAAGGTTCATCACAAATTCAAAAGCCCTTACTCATCCTTGTTTATTGTACTCTCGGGTTGGCTGGCCGGAGTTGTCATCCTGTAGACTTAAGCATTGGTACTTATTTATATATAAATTAATTTTAGGTTTACTTCCTTCGCATTTACAGCAGAATATCATTCAAAAAGTTGTAAAGAATTATGGTCTTCGCTCACAAGACTATTATCTTTTAAGCATCCCTAAAGTTCGTACTAATATGGGCAAACGGGCATTTAGTTATGCTGCTCCATTTGATTAGAATCAACTACAAGATAAGTTATGCTTAAAAGATTTGGTATCACTAAATGATTTTAAATGCATTTTAAAGGATCTAATCGTAGAGTCACCTGATTGTAAATGTTTTGAGTGATTTGTGTATGTTTCTGTGTATGTAAACGAATGTATTTTGTTTTATGTGTAACTAAACGTGCTGCCTATCTTGGCCAGGATCTCTTGTAAATGAGATTTTAAATCTCAAGAGTTTATTTTCCTGGTTAAATAAAGGTAAATAAGGACAATTCTCATATTAAAACTGCATGCATAGTCGAGATATTGGCTGTTTGTTAGTATGATCGTAAGTATAATATGTTATTAGTAATTATAAAGCACATATTCTGCATGACCATATTGAGATCTTTTAATCCACTCCATTCTAAACTTAACAAGACTTAATATTACTATCAGAACTTAGGAGGTTTGAGGCAAAGGTCGTAGTTAATGGTTTGTTAATGGTGAGAATTGGACCTTAAATTAAAGTGTGACCAAACAGGGGAATTAAAAAAAGATTATATATTATATACGCTCACAAATTTAAGGTGCAATGAAAAGAACTGGTGTCAGACACCAAAGGGGATACAAAGGACTTACAAGTAATACTGTGTGTAAGAGATTTGTCACTTGCTTTTTTTTCTGTTTTTGTTGGTCGTACAAAATCGACATCGTAGGCATTAAAATCAAACCTTTTGTTTAACCTGAGCTTTTTTAAAAATCAGAATATTTAAAGTATTATAAATACAAATATTACATTTATTATTAAACATTAATATTTATCATATTTATTAAATTTGGCAAAGAAACTAAATGTTTTAAGATTTTCCCTTATTTTAAGATTTTCACCCTTTTAATATTTCCTATCAAATCAAGTAAAGGAAGATGTCATGGCAAACCCCAACATTTTTATCACTGAATAGTCCAAGATGTTTTCTTTAGGAAACACCAGAACTTAAAACTATAGCATGCATGATTTCAGAACAAGTCACTGCACGGATGCCATATCGATATATGAAAATGAATACCTGGGTCCTATGATAATAGATGATTAATATTATGGGTCGCCCTGGCTGGAGCAGATGCAAATGACAGATATGGAGTCAGAGCATGTCTGAGGAAATTTGTAAAGATAAATTACATAATGCTGACCTACTTTCTTATTTATTTATTTTTATTATTTAATCCCACTGTATAGGCATTTTTTCCCCTCTGATGCTACATAATCCCTCATTTATCCACCACACTCTCCTTCTGTCTTCCTCTCATTGTATGCATGCAATCCAGTGTTGAAGTATTTAAATCAGGATGTTTTCTGTTTCTTAAAATGCTTAAAATCTTTATGATATAACAGGTTTATATCATAAAGTGTTCTGCTCAGTCTCTTCACCTCAGCATGTTCGGTGCGTGGGAGGACTTTAGAGTCACATTTTGATGAATGAAGCTTTCTTCCATCTAACATATAAAATGCACCCAAATGGCAAATTATCTCACTACTGATTAACAATTTTTACAACGATATGTGATAGGTGTGAACCTTTCCCGACACAAACATTCCATCCATTAATAACAAACATTAATGCTAAATCTGTGACTTGTCCCTGTTTTGTCTTCTCCACTCTTTTCTCTCCCTATAGTCCTCTTTTGCTTTCATCCTTTACATTAACAAACTTGATTGTTAATGTTTGTGCACGAGCTAGTCAGCACTTGCCATTTTTGCGAAGGCTCAGGATATATGGGGTGGATAAAATTATTATGTAACTGTCAGATCAGCTACTGAATCTATTATATGTTATGCTTTTACAATATGGTTTGGTAATTTGTCTGTTAAATTTAGGTCACGACTTCAAAATGTGGTTAGGAGAGCAGGTGCTCCTAATTTATTTTCAGGAGATTTTTGAGAGGTCTGTGAAAAACCAGAGCCTTATAATTACTAGTGATTCAAGCCATATTCTCCATAAGGAGTAGCCTATGAGCTGATGCCCTCAGGTAGGAGATAGGGTACTTACCAACTTGAAAGTTAAATATGTACAAATTCTCCTTAATTACATTATAAATTACACTATTAAATAATACAAAATGATCTGTGTGGGGTGAGGGTATATGGGAAATGGGCATTGTGAAATGTATTTAGTGTAATATTAATATTGTGAAATTGTTGTTTTTTGTATAATTTTGTAAAGTTGACCTGCTTTCTTGACTGCTCAAGACAAATGTCTCTTTATGGAGACAATAAAGGATGCTAAATCAGTATAGCCCTAGTTTGCCATTCAATAGCCTTTTCATCCTTAACCGTGTTCATTGTGTCAATATATTGTCTGACTAAGAGATATAACATTTATTGAATGATAGGTTTACGAGCAAACAAATCAGCTCAAGATCATCTAAAATGTAGCTATACAGCATTTGTTTTATATTTTAGTCCACAGAACTTTCGTGGACACCTGGTCGAAAGGTTTAAGGCTAATTAAGTTTCACATAATAAGGTGACAAGGACCTTCTATGCTTTATTTGCGTAAATTATTCTGTACTGAAAACATGTCACTGTCGACGATCTAACATGCATACATATTTTCTGCAGTGTGTGGGATTGAAAAATCTGAAATTCTAGGCGAACTACACGAAGACCTGAAGGACGTCTGTACAAAACCAAACCACTAGAGGACGCTGTTGATCACGGATGAGAGAACGAGGTCATGCACGGATTATGATTATGAATCCAAATTGAGGATTTAATTTAAAATCACATAAACGGTAACATGCTTTATTTATATTTTAGTTTTTGTACCTGCAAACATAAGAAGCATCACAAAAACAAATGTCGTTTCAATTAAGTCAGGATGTTAATCATGCTTGTTAAATGAATGTTGTTACTCCGTCTACAGAAAAAGATTAGCTTGCTATTCAAAAAAGCCAAAATCTGATATAAACTAAAAACAACAGTGCAGAAGAATCAAAGGAAGCACACAGCTCATGGTAGTCAATGATGTGTTCTTTATTTGTTGTTACAGTATTGTAAATTGTACTTCACTCTCCAAAAATTCAGACCATCCCCACCCGAGTGGAGGGGCGTGGCCTGTGGCATGTCAGTCAAAGGTGGGAGGGGTTTCAAGGCTCTTCCACTCAGTTTAAAAATGAAACCATATCCATCCACTGCTCTCAATGACATCCGCACTGCAATCAGTGCAGAACCAGACAACTAAACCAGAAAACCGTTATGCTTAAAGCCACATGAGTTTAACAAGCCTTTAATCTCAAATCTTTCTTTTATCTGACATCAATGATCCTACCTCTTGAGGCATTTACAATTTCTACCGATATTTCCTGAACAACATGACAGATTTAACAGAATTAAGAAGTAAATTACTTAGTCATTTGTTTATGTTCAAAATACATGTAGTGAAATGTTTCCTCAGACTCTCTGCGGAACTGGCTTGGGATTCGTTACTCCACTGGCGCACTCTGTAAAAAGCTGATGGTTGCAAAGTGAACCAAAACCCATTAAACAGTTATAATACTTAATTATAAAAAGAAATGCCGGTATCACTTAACACGTCTTAAGTGAATCCAAAAGAATTTGGCAGCAAATGATGAGGTTTAAAGTCAGACTGCACAAACCATGGATACACATGCATACTGTGCACATTCACTTAAACACGTTCACGCTCATGGTAATGGACATGTCCTTGGTAAGGGATGACAGTATCCTGTTTGGAAGGGCTTGATGATGTGGCACGTTGTGATTGGCCACGAGGGCTGGAGGAGGTCAAATAAAAAGTAGCCCCTGTTGTGTTTCTTCCATTCTTTTGCCTCTCCCTAGTCCTCGCCTGCTTTCATCCCTCGCACAGACCCTTGGCTACGCATCTGAAAATTTAAATAAACAGATTTAATAGTAATCCGTCACATGCAAGTGCACTACCATTCTTAAGTTTGTGGTAAGATTTTTTTTAAATAAAGAAATGAATACTTTAATTCAGCTAGGACAGATTCATCAAAAGTGACAGTAATGACATTTTAAAAATTGCTGTTCTTTTGAATTTTCTATTTATCAAAGAAAAAAAAATGTATCACAATTTTCCACAAAAATATTAATCAGCACATCTGTTTTCAACATTAATAACAAGAAGAAAAGTTTCGGTAACTCTTTATAGTAAGGTCTCATTAGTTCATGTTAGTTAAAGGCATTAACTAAAATTAAATAACAATGAGCAATACATTTGTTAAAGTATTTATTAATCTTTGTTTACAATAATATAATAAAAATACAACTCTTCATTGTCAGTTCATGTTAGCTCAGCTCTATTGAAAAATATTAACATCCAACTTTTGATTTGAATAATGCATTGGTAAATGTTTAAGTAGTTTATTTCACATCAACTAAATGAAAACTACTTTTAATGTAGGCTAGTTATCTAAAGTTAAAGAATGAAACATTATTGTAAAGTGTTCAATTATTATTACTGTATTTTTGATCAAATGCATGCAGCATTGGTGAGCATAAGAGACGTTTCAAAAACAGCAAAATGACGCAAAACTTTGGAACAACAGAGTAAGTCCAGCTTTATGTCACACAAAACTGGTAAGACTGTAACTGCAGGTATAAATCATCTCCATTAATCTTCTCAATAAATCAGAATGTCATTCTGTTGATGTGGGCAGAACTGCGTTGCATGCTTTCTACAGAAACACATACCTGGTCCAGCTCTCTCTGTGTCTCTTCCTCCATCCTACGAATGTCATCCATAGTGAGGTCCACCCAGCGGTCCAGCCAACAGAAGAGTTGCCGATGGAAATTAGTGAAAAGCCTTTTCTCCTGCTACTCAAACAGAGCGAGAGATGGGGTTGATATTAGTACAACAGTATGAACAAAGACTTAATAACACCTAACAAGAGCGGTCAAATCACCAAAAATATATCAAACTAGTACAGCATAGTTTGTTTGTTTGTTTTTTAACACCATGTCAGCTTCTGTGGCTATTTTCACGTTAAGAAAATGTTGGTAACATTTTAGCTTAGGGACCAATTCTCACTATTATCTAGTTGCTCATTAGCATGCATATTGCTAGCAGATTGGCTGTTTGTTAGTACTTATAAAGCACATATTATTGTCTTATCCTGCATGACTATATTTTAGATCCCTTAATCCTAACCAGGTGCAGCTCATCTATATGGGCAGGTGAGAGCCATTGGGTTAGATTTTGAGACTGCCCCGCTTATTTTCACGTTACCTTTACGTGAGTGCCAGCCTGCTAAGGGGGCTGCCACGCAAGACGATATGCATGCTCGCTTATCAGCCTATTTGTCTGGTTGTCTGCATACAGTCAGTAACCAAGTTGGCATGTCTTTTTTTTTTTGTGAAGATGGATAGTGATCAAATTACCATAAGTCTTCTAATCCTTTACTTTTTACATGTGCTTCATCTATGAATAGCCTTTATTATATGGTGTCTATTCTGTTTGTTTTTAGCTATTCGAGAATTGAGGCAAATGAGTCGCTTTACGTTCACAGGCGTGAAATTGCTCCAGCTTAAAGACTTTGTAGTGCATTCTAGAATCACAACATTTGGATACGATTGCTCGATAAATGCTATCTTAAGTGCACTATCATAATACAGCATTATTAGCACTGCGTGTTCTGCACATAGCCTTATCAATCATACATTACTGTAGGCGCACGCCACAGGATATAACTGCAAGGGACGCTACTCTAATCAAATTTTGTCCGCAATGTGGTTCAGAAGATTCAGATTGTTAAGTTTACAAATTTTTTGCATATATTATGGCTACGATACGGACGCTGCCTGAATGCTGCCCCAGTCGCTAAATTTATGTTCAGGATTGGGCCGGCTACTATTGATTCCTAACGCAACACCTCACATAAATATCCGTTTTTACGAACCTATATTATGATTCAATAATTATGGTTTTATTGCGGGTGTCGAAGAATTTTAGTTAGTTAATATGTTAGAATATGGACGCAGGTTTAATAAAACCTGCCAAAAAAAGTTATGGTAAAAACTTGGGTTTTGTTATGGTAAAAAAAACTACATTTGGTTTAACCTTAATTATAAGTTAGTGTTAAATTCTTGGTAAAGTGTTAACTGATTTAGAAAAAGGTTTGCTCGACAAGGGTTAAAACCAAGCCAATGTGCTAATAAACACCTGCTCTCAGAGGGGCATTAAAGGGTTTTTTAGCATGAATAACATATGAGTGGGATTTCTTGTGTGTCTCCTGGAATGCCGCATTTGGCTTATACAACGATAATAAAAATCTAAGTCCCATTGGTTTGAAATCCGATAGGACAGAAACTTCTCTCCCCAACCTTAGGGGTCTGATGTTCTCATTTCAGTTTGTTCATAATGTCTATGCATGTATATAGATTCCACTCTGTTTGCCATTTGTTATTAATATAGGAATGAATTATTGGCTGCTGATAATGTCCAACCAGCCCCACATCCCCGTTTTTTTGCTCGGCAGTGTCTGACCTTCTCATTCGTCTGTGTTCCCGTGCGCAGGTACCCAACAAAATCCGTATATTAACATTTAAGTACCCACTAGGATCCAGGCATAAAAAAAAAAAAAGACAGGAACTTTGAATCTGTATATTTACTAAAATTTCCTCTGTTGTCCGAGTCTTTTTGTAATCCAATTCCAATATTATGAAAATTGAGCTGTTTAGGGATATATATTCCTCTTTTTTGGTGGTTTATGCAGATGATACATGGTCCTCATTTTTTGCTCTGTAAGTAACTATAAGGATATGTGATAGAATCATTTCTCTGACGTAGAGGAGTTGTTGTTGAAAGTCAACCAGTACAAGTAAGTAACAAGTAAATTTAGTCTTTTTGTGGTGGTGCCATATTGAATTCTTCAGTGCTGATGGATCACCTTATGAATGAAGTTCTCCACACGTCCCTGCAGACCCCACCAGCGAAAGTGAACCGTTACCAGCTTGTACGCTGTCATATAGGGACAGTTACCATTATGAAGCTCTTTCTGTAAGAGACAGAGATGGGTGGGTGCATGAGGAACAGATATTGTAAATAATCACTCATTTTGATAGTTCAATACAATCGATGTGAACAGAAACTGTGCATTCAAGACTGAATGAGAATCAGAGTATCAATGACAATGACAACATTAGCTCAGTTCTCTGAAAAAAATTAATCCAAAATGGCAGACAAGGCAAGAGAAATGTTGATTTCAAATAAACCGCTTTCAGTATTTAAAAGGATCAATAAAAAAAGTAGCTTCCTGTATTTTAAATGGAAAACTGTTTAACTCTAGTGCCATGCCAGCTACAACAGATATATTTAAGGCAAGAATCAAGTGAAAAATAGAAAACGAAATAAATAACTATACCATATATGCATAAAAGATTTTTAAATTTCACCTTTTATAAACAGAAAATCCATCTAAATCATACAAAATCAACAAAAAGTAAAGACTCCTAGAAGAGTTCAAGACCTCACAAACATGCTTCATAGATAATGGACTCTGGCATAAGGTGCATAAAGAAGGATGTTCAACCATTAACAAAAATTTGTAGGATGCTGCCTTTAGGTGCAGCAGTCACATTTTACTGTTGTTCACTGAATTTTCACGGACAAAATCCAGTTTTTTTCAATAGAAATCCACACAATCTGAAATCTAAAAATCTGGATTTGGTGTGAAAGTGAATTCTGTGTGCGTTCTTATCACGATTATAGTGACCAAAATGATCACGGTTATCAGTATTATCACGGTATTGTTAAAGATGTGGCTGCGTAACTGTTTCAAATAAGATTAGCGTGGTTTCGTTATGCTTTCAGTTTCGTTTGCCTTTTGATCGTTTCTTCATATGCACAGAAATGGTCATTGCACTTATGATTTAAACAATGCTGGGTGGTTGGTCGCGCTCAGTTGCGGACCGAGGCCAGCACCGAAATTTTAGTCGGCACAGGGGCAGGAAAAATTATCACCAAAATGGCACCCATTTGGTGGAAACGTCTGGAGGCCTGTGTGTGCAGTATCAGTATTTATTTATGCCTCAGTTGTTCAAATCGGCGGTAATCTAATACGGGTTAGTGATCATTAAAAGATTAAACGGTAATACTGTCATACTGGGTAGGTTATGTCACAATTTATCCAAAAACCGTAATCAGCGTTAGCTCCCATTAGCACTATTGCCAATGGACATGCTGAAAAGGCATCTTTTCTATAGGCATGGCCTCATTCTCAAGGCAGGGCTCAGCTAAGGGGGTTAAGAAATACTGTTGTGTTTCAAAATGCATATATGTGACCCTGGACCACAAAACCAGTCTTGATTCCGACGCGGTGGCTATAGAGTTGCAGGCAATACCAAAATAACATTGTATCCTGGGCAAAATTATCGTTTTTCATTTATCTTCAAATAATCATATGATTATTAAGTAAAGATCTATGTCCTTATCAGATTGTATGATAATCCTCATTTCGAAAATTGACTCCTTATACTGGTTTTGTGTGTCCCGGGTCCATATGAGTATGCGTGTTTGTGTAGCCTTCGCATTCAGGATCGTGCGCAGAGGTCGCGTGGCCTCTGCAGTTTTCTATGATTTCTCTTTCATTCTCCGAGTGGTAGATGGCAGGGTCCTCTTCTGGTTTATAGTCCTGAGAGACGAATGAAACAGAGATGGAGGGATGAGGAACGAAGAGGAGAAATATAAAAGCAAAATAGCAGGTCAACAGTGAATTCTGTGCTTATGTATGGATTTGATTGAAATCTGTAGGATTTTAATGACCTCAACATGAAGCAGAATAAGACTAAAGCCGGGCTCACACTACAGGAGTTTTTAAAATCCTAACCGATTATGAAATCTAGTTGCAGCACACACGTAAGAAGAATCTTTGCTGATTTTCTTCCCTCAAATCTTAAACATGCACACACTACAAGATTTTAACACCGTGGCGCATCAAAAATCTCTTGTTCCACTACAAGATATTATTAGATTATTCATGCGCAGATGGGGTGGCGCCTGACGTGATCACTCAGCGCGGTCAGATCGTCATTGATATTCGCGTAGTGCTGTTTACATAAGTTAAAGCTAGCGTCCTAGCGCTTTCTACACTCCCCGCGGTACTTCAAACTGAGGAGATTTCACTCTCCAGCGGCTTCTCTTTCTGCCTTATGGTTTTGATACGTTTTCAACACATTATACAGACAGTCGTGTTACTATAAAACATCAAGAAGCAATTTCCTCTGTCTCCACTATCCAGCAGGACCGTACAGCAGCTGTTTTGCGGTCGCGTATTGGCTATTGTGAAAGTACTGACGTAATCATATAGCCGTCATCATCCCGATTTAAATCCTAAATATCAAACATGTTTGATATGATCGGGGCGGCCCCGATTTGTGGTTATGCGAGGCAATCAGGGATGTGCACAGGATTCATTCTCTGAAGCTGGACTTTGGTGGCTAAATCGGGCTAAAAATCCTATAGTGTGAGCCAGGCTTAAGACTGTAAAGCCGAGCGTCTTTAGCACTAATACCAATTCTGGATCTATAATTTAACAAAGACAGAAATGCACTTGTCTAATTCAACTCACCACATCATCCACCTGAGAGCGATCAGCTATATCGATCGGCACAATCTCAATGTCCTCCCACTCCTCAGGAGGAAGACCATGAGGCTGCATGAGAGGAAGAATAAAACATTTCAGTGCGATTTACTAATAGATGAGACTTTCAAATTCACCTATTCATACAACAGGATCAAATAACGGTTGTATGAACAAACAACTTAAGTCAGATCTCTTTTCTATTCACAACTGTGAATAAGCCTGTAACCATATTGACAATAGCTAAATTTGGAAATTAACAATTGTGAAGTCCATAATACAGGAAAGTCTGATCAGAATTACATTTTATTTAATAAACAAATCTAATTGAGGCGAAAGATTATTTATCAACCATCCATCTTAACCAACATCAGCTTCTAATGCTTTTTATTAATTTTAATAATGTCTGCATTTGCGTTGCACGCAGACTAAAACAAATTGGTGAAAGACGCTCTGGTTGAAAGACTCCACCTGTAGCATCTTTCGCAGAGTTACTGTATTAGGCACATAAAGTTGCAGATGAAAGTTTCTGATGATCACGTAAAGGTGCTGATGAACTGTGTATTAACACTCACATTCTCAGTTGTTCCCGTGTCTGGTTTATGCCAGGTTTCAATCTTAATGAAGAAATCATCCTTCATGTATTCATTCTGAAAAGCAGAAGGAGAGCTTCACAAACTGAATCCATTTTAATAGTGTTTAGATCAAAACAGTGAGACATGCTGACTAAACTCTCCTAGCTAAACTCTGGTTGCAGGCCAAAAACAACCTGGTGAGCGAGGTGTCTATAATAGTATGTTGACGGGCGAATATTCGGTTTTTTGGTACAGGCCGATGCCGATATCTTGGATAGCAGGGTGGCTGATAAAAAGCTGATATAATTTTCTTTATTTTAATTAATATTCAAGAAATTTGAAATCATTTGAAAATGGATTAAAAAAAGAAATGTGCAAAATAAACATACTTATACTTTAGATGACCTATACTTTTAATAAAAATATAATTAAAAAGGAAGTAAACACTGTAACCAACAGGGCGCTCAGTATTCTGGGAAGTTTGTGTGCATTGGGAATCATATTTTTTCAAATAAAGCCAAGATAACACTCATTTTACATACAGCACACAGTGAAAATTACATGAATATGACAGTGGGCAAATGCATAAAGCGCAGCATAATTTGAAATCAAGATTCTTATGATCGTTTATGATTCGGCTCAGTCGTGGCAGTCAGGCTGAAGCTCTCGCTCCTTTCAAGGCATTCATTCAAATCAAAATTAAAGTCCCACCTCAAACGCATCGTCCAAACAGAAAAACTTATCGGCCGATGCCGAGATTTGAAAAATGCCAAATATCGGCTGACACATCGGCCTTGGCGATATATCGGTCGACCACTAGTCTAGAATGATCTCAGAGCATGACGATTTCAAAATTACACTTACTGTAACGACTGCGGTGTTCCATAATTGATTCAGTTGTGCGAATGAAGAGAACAATGACATTGACGATGAGAAAGTGATTTTTTGTATAGATAATTTATCAATGCATTAAATGCAAAAGCAAAAGGTAGAATTATAGACTCATTCATATATAATTTTATTTTATCTTTATTTACACATGCACAAAATAATTTGTATTTACTAACTAGTGCGACAGTATGGGTAGGCGTTCCAGGCTTTCTCATGAAAAACCAGGGCTCCTTCAGGGGCAAACATCTGAATAAAACCGGGAACCTTGCTGTAAAAGACAAAATTAATATTCATAATATTACTGGTGAATAGTTGTAAAACAGAGAAGTTGTCACAAGGGCTGCATGTCATTAATAATAAGACTCAGAAGACCAATTACAAAAATGCTTGTCTTCTCAAAGTGGTTTTGTATATTTATTTTAAACAATGCCATAAATAAGAGTAATTTTATGAAAATTATCCTTCAAACATAGTATTTGTTTGATAAGCAAGCAAACACAATAAAACATTAAAGCAAGGGTCAAGTATATAGATGTCACATTGTTTTATGTCATAATTATGTGTTATTACAATTACCTTTAACATCTTTGGAATGATTTAATTGCTTACATTTTGATGAAAAGTCTCTTATTGTGATTTAACGCTAAGCTCAAGGAGAGCTATCACATTAACTCATGTAATGTTACCACATTTTCCATGATTAAGTCAAATTTTTTTTTTTAATGCTAGGCATATGTTCGGCAAATGTGTTTGTACTTTTGTTTCGTTTGTTTTATTCGCTTATCTCAAAAAAAAAACTGCAAGACAAAGTAAAAAGTGTGGAACTTGCCCCAGTCTTCCCCATACAGTACTGATTGGGGTCTTTTCAGATTTTTCAATATTTTTGAAAGTCTCTTATGCTCACCAGGGCTGCATTTATTTGATCAAAAACACAATAAAAACTGGAATATTGTGAAATAATATTATTATAATATTTATAATAACTGTAGAATATGTTTTAAAACGTCATTTATTCCTGTAATGCAAAGCTAAGTTAGTCACATGATCTTTCAGTAATAAATCATTCTAATATGCTGATTTTTTTGCTCAAGAAACATTTCTTATTATTTACTGTTACTTTTGTACAATTCAATGAAAACTTAATCTTTTTCTTTAAAAAGAATTTACGAACACATGCTGAATTGAGTGGGCTGGTGGCCTGGCCTGTGATGAGAGACTGTGAATAGAAAAAAAAAGAATATTATTGATTTAAAATAAACATGTTGCATTTGAAATGTTAGGAGTTACGTCAGTGAGCTGGCGTCATCATGGCGCATAGATGCAGTGATAATGAGGTTAATGGTGTTGGCATTTTAATTATGTTTTGTTAGGCTGCATTTATCATTTGGCATAACATGATCTGTAACGGCAGATCGGCTCATCAATCCATCAGGCCCACGGCGATTTACACTTGGCAACAGCAAGAATCAGCTGACTTCTCGAATCTGGATACCGCGATCGGATCTGTATTTCCCGTTCGGCCTCGCAATATTTAAATAAGCTCTGCGGGCAAAGTCGACCTGAATGGTGGGTTTTCTTTTGAAAATAAATGCGGACATTTTAGCAAATCAAAATAATGTCGGTCTCACGAGCGTTCTTCTGTTCTTCCGACAGATTGGGAGAGAGGGGGCGGTGTTTTGTGTGATGTCGAAATTGCGAATGCAGACACGATGGCTGGATTGAGTTTACATTACACTGAGATCTGATCACAATATGCGTCCTCGACTACCTCTGGACCATGACACGCTGATCGGATAACATTCTGATCAAAAGCGCGTTTACACTTGTCTTTTCAATGTGTATGTTGACAACATCCGGATAAAGGTCACATGTTAAGGCCAATTGCTTGACAACGTGGAACAGCTGGTATCTAACCATTACGGGAGATGCTCGCCCCCAAGCTGTGTTATGCATTCAAAATATTAGAAAAATATAGAAGCTCAATGCAGAGAAGATCTTGATTAGGTGAAAACCAAAACAAAGCCATTCTCAAAGATGCATATTCAGCGCATCTTTAGACGGACAAACATGACTGCTGCACTCGCGTCACACAAGATGTAGCCATGCAAAGTTAAAACAGTTTAAACTTAGAAAACACGTCATGAATTTGTGGTGGTTTATTCCTTTTCACTGCGTCTCATATGTTTTTAAATGCATTCTGCGTGATGGGCGATTCAGCTCTTTGTATTAAGCAGTGCATAAATACATGATGCTTTTTGTTCTTAATTGTTTATGCAATTTACGAAATTGTATTTGATTTTATGAGTTAATTTAGACGTAATTCACGTTTTTTATAGACATTTATTCTATTTGGCATTGCCAATTACATTGGCTACCCCATGGGTCATTATTTGCTCATTGGCGGCCCCGTGGGCGTGCGCCTACCTGTGGACCTTGGACAGACACGCCAAAAGTTTCGGCTTAAAATGTTAGTTTTGGGTGAACTAACCCTTTAAGCCTAATTTTTTTTGTTATTTTTGGGAGGGGGTTTTAATCTGGCATATAACACTTAGAATGAGATATTGCTTATTTTTATTGTTTTTTGACTGTTCAAAAACACCAAACAATATCTCGTTGTTTGTCTCCATAAATTGGTTAATCTCACTTCAAATACTGTGGTTAACTTTAAACATTTTTTTCTATTGCATGCACTTTGTTTTAGGCAAGAAGGTATAAAAAATGTCACATAATATATCGATAACGAAGCTATACATTCCCAACATTATACGTTGATACATTTTTTTAGCTATAAACACCCCAGGTTCCGCTAATCATTCAGGCATTTAACATATATCATGATATACAGCACCCACACCACACACGGTATCTCATCAGAATGGTATCACTCGGCCTGCATATTTTATTATATCTTTTCCTGTGACAACACTGAAGAAATGCCACTTTGCTACAATGTAAAGTAGTGATTGTACAGCTTGTATAATAGTGTGAATTTGCTGTCCCCTCAAAATAACTAAACACACAGCCATTAATGTCTAAACTTAAACTTAAAGCTGGCCACAAAAGTGAGTACACCCCTGAGTGAAAATTTCCAAATTGGGCCCAAAGTGTCAATACTTTGTGTGGCCAGCATTATTTTCCAGCACTGCCTTAACCCTCTTGTGCATGGAGTTCACAGAGCTTCACAGGTTGCCACTGGAGTCCCCTTCCAGATGTTAGAGACCTTGTGTGGGCTTTTCGCACCCACCTTCGGCTTGGGGTAGGATGCCCCACAGATACTCAATAAGGGTTTCGGTCTGGTGACATCTTGCGCCATTCCCTCACCGTTTACGCCTGCAGGCTTCTTGTAGGCAAGGCAGTGGTAGTCTTGGAGTTGTGTTTGTTGGGTCGTTATTTTGTAATAGCGCCCCTTGCGCCCAGTCTCGCGAAGGGAGGTGATCATGCTCTGCTGTCAAGTAGGTCACAGTACCATGTTGGCATTCATGTTCCTCAATGAACTGTTGGTGCTCGCCCAGTGGCCATGCAGTCACGCATGGCAGGCCTCTCCCAACTAGACCATGCACTTCCCACCACATGCTTTACTGTAGGTTTAAAACAAGAAAAAAGACACACTTGTCTTTTTACTCCTCACCTGGTTGCCGCCACACAGGCTTGACACCATCTGAACCAAATAAGGTTATCTTGGTCTCATCAGACCACAGGACATGGTTCAAATAATCCATGTCCTTAGTCTGCTTGTCAGCAAACTGTTTGCGGGCTTTCTTATGAACCAGCTTTAGAAGAGGCTTCCTTCTGAGACCAGCCTGGCAGACCTTTGATAGCCCGCGTGTGCATCTCTATGGTCTGGCACTGACAGGCTGACCGGGAGCACCACGACCCCCCACCCCTATCACCCTCTGGCGCAATGCTGTCGCACTCATACGCTATTTGCCAAACACACCTCTTGGATAGTGATGCTGAGGGGCACGTGCACTCCAACGTTCTTTGGTCTCCATGCGCTTAGGCTGTTTGCAGTGGAACCTGGCCTGGTTTAACCACTGTATGGTCTTGGGCCACCGTGCTGGGCGCTCAGTATTCATGGTCTTGGCCTTCTTATAGGCCACGCCATCTTTATGTAGAGTTACAGCAACATTTAGGGCGGCAGCAATAAAGTGGCATTGCGATATTTAACTCGCATCTTGTCAACAAAGGCCAGGTTCTGTAATCATGCGTAAATCTCATCACGTGCGGAGCTTTCACATGAGCAGCATTTTAACTACCAGAGCTCGTTGTTCAATCACTGACGTTGCGCAAAAATCTTGGCAGCGACCGATATACTGTGGTTTGGCGCGTGCGCAAAAGCTCAATGTGAAAGCCTGCACGTGATGGAGATTTGCGGCGCTTTTTTTTCATGATCGCTCAAGGAGATTCTTTGGTCATGAGTGCCATTGGCCATTGAACTTCCAGTGACCCGTATCGAGAAGTGAGTCAAAGAGCGATAACACGCAGCGAATTTAATGGGCAGCACGCTGCTGCCCGCAATTCAGGCACCTGAACCTTAGTAAGCACTACTGAGTCACCTGCCACCAAATGGCTGAGAAAATGGCTATTGGGCCCAAATTGGACTTTTCACTTATGGTTACTCACTTTTGGTGGCCAGCGGTTTAGACATCTATTGTTGGTGTTGGTTGACTAGTTATTTTGAGGGGACAGCAAAATTTACACTCTTATACAAGGCTGTACACTCATTCATTTACATTGTAGCAAAGTGTCATTTCTTCAGTGTTGTCACAAAAAGATATAATAAAATATTTACAAAAATTTGATGGGTGTACTCACTTCTGTGAGATACTGTAGATATATAGATATGATAGTATTATATATATACTGACCCGAGATTAATCGGGGCCGTGTATATAGTCGACTACATAGAACTACAATAGTAAGTGTAAACTGTTGATACATTAGTGATTCTTCTAGAGGTTTCAACAACAATTCTGTGATAAAGTGAAACCAGCATGGCTGTCAACATCATTAAAGCCTTTACACATGCTCTCACCTGTGTATGTGGTAGATCTTGTGGGTGTACTGGCCCTTCTCTCCATCCTTCTCATAAGGTTCATTTCGGAGGACCTCAATCCCTTCTCCTCCCCCTGTGTTGTTCTTACTGGCCTCTGCAACCGAGTACAGTTGGCCAACCTGGTACTGAGAGGGGGGGCGAGGGGGTGTTACATAAATTACTAGTGGCAACTGTCCGCCAGTTCACAGCACAATAGAGACAAACAATGTAATGCAGAAGAAGTGCTGCTGACTCCATTAAAGTGAAGGAAGCTGTCTAAATATTTGTTTAACCAGAAACACAGATACCCATTGATCACAGAATACACAGCAGCCGGTTACTGAAAAAGCAGGTACTCTTACCTCTTCTACTGAACATGGCAACAGCACCTGGCTTAAAAGAGAAGTGAGCAGAGGTTAAATACAGCTCAGACTCATTTATTCTCTCATATCATTGACAACTGCCTCGCGCCGCGCCTGTATAACGGGCGTGTCGTTAGCTGGCCCCTCTTTATTTTGCGATAAACCGGCATTTTAACACCCAGCAGAGTCTGAACTCAATATATTACTCTGATTAAATACGCATCCTATCATACTTTGATGAATAACGGCGTTGGTGGGGACGAGGTCTATAAAACACTCTATAATGCTGTATCAGGCAGGCTAAGCGGCTAGCGCCCGTCCTGCACATCCAAATCACGGGCTTAAAATGATCTGTTTATTATGCCATATGGCAAATTGTTTAAAATACGGCAGCCGCTGACTATAAAATATAACGTAACTGAATCCAGTTAATGTATACAGTAAAAGCCACTCACTATTGCTTGATGAGTACCATCCCGAATCTGGACAGAACGGTACATTCAACAACAGACCGCGCTCGCCGGAAATGAGCCACGCGCGTCATCAGTGGAGAGGGGCGTGAGGAGGGCACGCAGGGGTTTGAGAAGAGAGACCATGATGGGAAGGGCATTTCGTGGGATAGTCGTGGGACTATCAGTCTTTTTTGACATAATTGAAACAGTAGAGAGTATTCTTCTGTTTCCTTATAATAATCTCGCCCTGCTCAGTTATTTCTTTTCAATTTTGTTCTACCATGCTGAAAAAGTAACAGTTTACATTTTTTTTTGTTCTTGGCTGGTTTAGGATGGTCTGCAAACCTAACAAATGCCCCATTCATATCTTTATCCCATAGACAGATAGATAGATAGACAGATAGATAGACAGATAGACAGATAGACAGATAATACATAATAGGATAATCGATAGAAGATAATAGATCGATAGACAACAACAGTAGATAGATAGAATAGATATACAATAGCCGATAGATAGTAGATAGACAACAGATAGATACAGTAATATACAGAGAGACAATAACAATAGATAACAGCGCTAGATCACATATAGATGAGATAGAGAGACAGATCATAGATAACAAGAGACATATAGATAGATAAGTATATATAGATAACATATAGATAGATAGATAGATAGATAGACAGACAGATAGATAGACAGATAGATAGATAGATAGATAGATAGATAGATAGACAGACAGACAGATAGATAGATAGATAGATAGATCGTCGATAGATAGACAGACAGACAGACGACACAGACGATAGATAAATAGACAGACAGACAGACAAACATATAGATAGATATATAGATAGATATATATATATATATATAGATAGATGATAACAGATCTAGACAGACCGATCCGACAGACAGATAGATAGACAACAACGATGCTATATTAGATATATATATAGATAGATCTGATATAGATTAGATAGATATATAGATAGACAGACAGATAGATAGACAACAGATAGACAGATAGCAGATAGACAGACAGACAGAATAGATAGAGATAGATCGATATCTGGAATAGTAGATAACAGCAATCAATTACTTTTTAAGTAACTAAGCGAGCTGGGTAGTACCTTGTTTCCAGATTCCAAAATTAGTACTGTAATTAATTAAATTACATTTAAAACTACTCATAATCACGACAGTGTCTTTTTTAGTTGATTAGCTACATGAATTATATATATTCAACCATATCAATAAATTATTCATAATTTTATGATGTCGCCCTAAGTCTTCTTTTCATACTTTTAAAATGTTTCCTTTCGAAAATATTGTCCGCATTCTTCAGAAAGTCCTTCTTCCAGTTTTGTGGACATTCACACATGTAATGCAGGGATTCCCAAACGTTCCTGTCATCTGAACCTGGTTTACCTATATTTACTTGAAGTACCCTGAGATTTTAAAATAAATATTTAATAATTAAATCACATTTGCATGTTCACAGTTCTCTGGCGTGTGGTTTCTTAATGTTCACATGACATGCAGGTAAACAAATTAGACATTTTATTTTTTAAGTGTTTTATTTTGATTGATGATATTTTTAAACAATTTATTAAAATTTTACATTATTATGGTTTAATTATTAGCTTTTCATTAAACTCTCAACCCCCCTGCAGTTCCTTTACAAACACCAGTTTGGGAAACCTTGACATAATTTGTGAAAATGCCGTCATGTGGTAATAACAGTTGGAGTAATTTGCTTCTACCTTACTACTATTTTACATCATATGGTACAGATTGTCCTATTTTACACCAATGTATACATTTCATTTTGGTCAGGTAATCTAACAATAATCAAAATTATCGTAATGGATTACTTACGAACTACAATTTTTGCATGTAATTTGGAATGAGTAATAGACCAGATGAAGAATCACCCAAGCTTTCTGCTAGTAAGGTAAACTAACGCATTACCTTTGTGCAATTCCAATAAAACACTTAGTTATTTTTTCAAAAAAGTAACGCCAGTTACTTTTTCCCCATTTATTGACTGACAGCTCTCCTGTCCCTGGAGTAAGTGCAGAGGTTTTCTGTGCACGGTGTAAACATGATGGTTACTGTAGTTCTACACTAAATGTGAACATGCATTTACTCACAAGGGCTTAATTATGTGTATGTATGTATCTATATATATATATATATACAGTATATAAATATATATATACTGTATATATACTGTATATATATATATATTTATATATTTTTTTTTTTTTTTTTTTTTTGTCCAGTGGCGCAGTGTATAAAAGATGTCTACCTGAATTGCACCTGAAGTCGCGTTTGGAGAAAGTGGGCTGCTAAATGCATTTATATATATCTATATATTATATTAATAGGTATATATATTATCTATTTTGTGTTTTGTTTTTTGTTGCAAAATGATTTTCTTCTGAACAATATTTATATATTCAATATTTTATCCAAGGGCATTTTTTTACCTTTATAGAAGGCATTTTCCCACTAATCTCATTAATACTTACATTTCATCTATAAATTCAATTATAATAATGCGATTATCTATACATTATCAAATTTAATCATTTACACTGAAAAATACAACTGCATTAAATAATTATTATGAGATTCTTTTAAATATTTTTGAATATACAAACAAGAAATAATGGTGGAAATGATACTTTTCAACGAAATTAAAACGCCAGTAGGTGCCAGTAGTGTTTAATGAGTGAGTCATTGAGTCGTTCATTCAAACGATTTGTTCAAACGACAGATTCATCAGATGTTTGTGCATGGGCTAATGAAACTTTGACTCACTCAACCGATTCGTTCAGAACACGGAATCATTCAGCAATGAATCTGCTGGTTTCTGTGAGATGTGCTGTGGTTCCGCCTAAAATGTAAGTGACCTAATATTATTGTATTTGCTTATTGAACTGTTTATAGAAATATTAAACAGTCGTAATGGTGAAAACGCTGTTTGATGTTGCCTAACTAACTGCATTTTAAATATAAAAACTTTCCATTTGGAATTTTTACCTCAGGATGCTGAGTTTCTTAGTGTTGCGCATTTTGATTTCTCCTGGAGAGGCTGCGTGAGCCTCGCCTCAGCAGCGCAACCTTATTCCGTCAATAGATGCATAATATACAGTCTATGTGACGGGGCACATAGCCCCAGACAGCCCCGGACCCATTTAACCCTGAATTGGTAACCTCAAACGTTTTGGTGACTCCCCAAAACAGAGAAATTGGGGGGGGGGGGGGGGGGGGGGGGGTAAGGGAACGTGTCCCTCCTGTTAAACGAAGAAAACATAAAGCCGAGTCTGTAAAAAAACTACATTACTAGTACTGTATTTAGTTCATTTTATTAGTTTCTATTTGGTTTGTGTTTTATACTGTCTCTTTAAACCCCACTGCTGTAACCACACGTTGGCATCTGAACCTCCCTGCTTTATTTTCAATTCTTCCACATGTACAGCACATATATACAGATAATTTAAATTGCGTTACTCTCAGACCCCTGGGTGCATACAGATAACATAAATACAGAGTAAATACAAAATACAAAATACAACTATCCAAATATACAAATAAGGTAAAATGTAAAAAATTTAAAGCACACGAACATATGTCAAATAGAGTGCAAACCATAAGACAACAACCAGTCAGATATATGATTGTATCAAAAAATATTTTATGGCGCACAGAGCTTTATCAACTGAAGGGAATTAAAGTGACAGTGTGTTTGTATTTGGGAGGGGGGAGTGGGAGAGTCTGTTAGAGGGTCAGAGTTCAGTGGTGTGTGGGGCAAAAGAGGGGAGGGGGGGCCAGGTCGGGAGGGAGTTCAGCTTCCTGCCAGCCTGATGGATGAAGCTGTCCTTCAGTCTGCTGGCCCTGGCCTGGAGACTCCGCAGTCTCCCCCCTGATGGCAGCAGACTGAAGAAGCAGTGTGTCGGGTGGGTGGGATCACCTGAAATGCAGAGGGCTTTGCGGGTGAGACGGGTGTTTTAGATGTCCTGAAGGGAGGGGAGAGAGGCACCAACGATCTTCTCAGCTGCTCTTACTATGCGTTGAAGTGACTTGCGGCAGGACTCTTTGCAGGCGCCATACCACACAGTGATTCAGCTCATCAGAATGCTCTCAATGGTGCCTCTGTAGAAGGTGCACATAATGGGGTCTGGGGCTCTGGCTCTTCTCAGTTTGCGAAGGAAGTAAAGACGCTGCTGTGCTTTCTTGGCCAGAGCTGCGGTGTTGTCAGCCCAGGAGAGATCCCCTGTGATGTGCACACCCAGGAACTTGATGCTGCTCACCCTCTCCACAGTCACACAATTGACGGTCAGAGGAGCATGCAGAGTGCGCACTCTCCTGAAGTCAACAAAAATCTCCTACATCTTCTCCACATTTAGAGAGAGATTGTTGTCACTGCACCACCCCGCCAGGCGGCTCACCCTCGCTCCTGTATGTTTGGTCCTCCTCTCTGTGCTAATGAACCCACTACAGTCGTCATGCCGCAACTTGATAGAGTTTGGAGTTTGTTGACTGTGTGTTAGTCGTGGTCACAGGTGGAGAGGGCTCAGCACACATCCTTGGGGGGCCCAAGTGTTCAATTTGATGGTGCTGGATGTGTTGTTGCCGACCCGTACTGCCTGAGGTCTTCTAGTCAGGAAGTCCAACAGCCAGTTTCACAGCGAAGTGTTGAGCCCCAGCTGTACCAGTTTGTGAATGAGCTGTTGAGGTATGATTGTGTTGAATGCTGAACTGAATTCTATGAACAGCATTCTGACATATGAGTATTTTTTGTCCAGATGTGTGAGTGCTAAGTGGAGGGCAATGGCGATGGTGTCATCGGTCGAGCGGTTGGACCAATATGCAAACTGGAAGGGGTCCAAGGAAGGGGGGAGGGCAGACATGATGTGGTGCATGACTAGCCGTTCAAAGCACTTCATGAGAATGGGGGTAAGTGCAATTGGACGGTAGTCATTGAAAGCAGGATGGAGACGACTTCTTCGGTACTGGAATGATGGTGGTAGCTTTGAATCATGTGGGGACAACAGCCTGGCTTAGCGAGATTTTGAAAATGTCTGTGAAGACATCGGTGTGTTCCACTGCACAGTCTCTCAGTACATGCCTAGGAATGTTGTCAGGACCCGGAGCTTGGCGTGCGTTGATCCTGCTGAGGGATCTCCTCAAGCTGTCCGGGGACAGCGTCATCACCTGATCGCCGGGAGGAGGTCGAGTCTTCTGTGCAGTGGTGCTGTTTTATGCCTCAAAGCGAGCGAAGAAGACGTTCAACTCGTTCAGCAGAGAGATGGTGCTGTCACAGGTGCGTGGTAGGGGCTTGTAGTCCGTAATGGTCTGTACCCCCTGCCACAGGCTCCGAGTGTCTCTGCTGTCGCTGAATTATTGGGGCTATCCTCCTGGGACTGACCTTGTTGCTCTCTGGCCGCGGAAAGGTTGGCCCTTAGCTGTCTTCAGGCCCACCTCTTCTCCAGCTCTGAAGGCAGCGTTCCGCCGTCTTCAGGAGTCCGTAGACCTCCCCTGTTAGCCACGGCTTCTGGTTGGCCCGGCCAGTGATGGTCTTTGTGACTGTTACATCATCAATGCACTTGGTGATGTCGGCAGTGACAGTCTCTGTGTACTCCTGAAGGTCTGTGGTGGTTTTGTATGTGGCAGCCTGCTTAAACATATTCCAGTCAGTGGTGTTAAAACAGTCTTGAAGAGCCTCTGACGACCCTTCCGGCCACACTTGTATCTGTTTATGAACTGGTTTGGTGACTTTAACGAGTGGTCTGTATGCAGGCATTAGCATGACAGTGATGTGGTCTGAGACACCGAGGTGGGGGAGAGGGGGAGTGCCTTGTAAGCTCCTCTCTGGGTGGTGCAAACATAGTCCAGAGTGTTGTTTCCCCGTGTTGTAAAGTCTATGTGTTGGTGTATTTTTGTGAACACACTCTTTAAGTCTGCGTGGTTTAAATCCCCAGCCAAGATGAGAAAAGCATCAGGGTGGGCTGTCTGCTGCTCACTGATGTGCTGGTACAGTTCATTTAGTGCCTCGCTCCTGTTGCTGTTGTTGGAGCTGGGAGGGATGTATACAGCAACGAGCAGTATATCTTCATGTTATGTAATCCATTAGTTACTATAGATACAGCCTTTATGCATTTCACTGTTAAGTAATAATCAAGTAAACCTATATTGAGTTAGCTTAGGCCAACTTAGAGTCAATCAATTTTAGGCATGCATTCACATTTGAGAACATTAAGTAAGAAACATCTAAAAAAAACAGTCTTTTGTAACATTTTGTTTATATTTTTAATAGTTTATTGAGAATGTTCAGATCCTTGAAAAAAAACTTTCATATGGAATATGGCACAACATTAATGCCTACAATTGGAATACACACACAGAAAACTCCACATTTCAACAGTCAGCATGCTGAACACTTTCTATTTATTTCTTAATGTGTAGATAACACATTAAATACCATTAGCAGTCTTATACACGTACATTAGCATTTCATATAACATGTAGCAGAACAGATATACCTAACAAAAATAAATTTTATATGCAATCTTTCAAATGTAAATTTAAATGCTCAACTGCAATCTTTGAACAATATTGTAATATTCTCCAAAAAAATAAAAATAAAACCGAATGCAGCATACAATGCGCCAGAAAATCAGCAGTAGTGGTCCACAATATGGGGGTAGAATTGTTGCTTAATTAGCAAATAAATAGATTATGATCCACAAATAAATAGAATTAAATTCACAAATAAATAAAATGAGATTTGCAAATAAAAAACATATTCACAAATATATATTTATATCACAACCACAATTTTGCCTGGCATTTATTTGTGAATCTCGTCCTGTGCATTTGTAGATAGCTGCACACATTTGTGAATCGCGTCCTGTGCTTTTGCGAATTGTGAAACATTTCTTGCATCAAGTGCTGACAATCCACAAATACGTGGACTCCACCCACCGTCTACTCAAGCCAATCAGATAACAGCCACATTTCACTGACCAATCGTAGCACAATCTCGCTATAGCCATTCACGTTTTGCTTTACAATCAGGGCGGACTTGTCCTGAGATAACTTAATTCATCTGCATTGGCTCAAATAGGTATTATAAGGGCCATAAAATGGGTACAGTAAAATATGTTTAAAATTCGATTTCGTTAGACCATTAGACTGTGTATCATGCCAAGCCACAGTATTTATGTTACGTGCCTTTGAAAATGCCAGAGAAACAGCGTGTGATGGAGTGTAGTAGGTTAGACTAGTGCGTGTGTGCATTTACAGTGCTTTCTTTCACTGTGTGATTCAGTTTATTAAAATACATTTCGATTGATCACAAAATTCAAGATATGGGAGCAGAAAATATATAAATTTAAATAATTTTATATAGTTTATATAAATATAATTTATATATCAATGTAATTTATTTTCTTAAAAAATCAACATGATTTCAAATGTGAAGTTAAAATTATGTGATATTAATATACAGTTCAATAAACAAAAACAAGACGGTGTTTCGTTTCTGAATGAATCAACCTTTAAATGATTCGTTCAATCGCAATGACTCTAACAGTGACTTGCTCCCATCTACTGTGGTGTTTCAATTTCACATTATATGTTTTAAATAATTTCATATATCAGTATTCAATGTTTCATGTTTAAAATAACTAAATATTATTATTATTTGTAACTGTAGGTTAAATGCATTCGTGTCCCTCTGAGCTGCATTAAACAGTGTGGCATCTAAATGTCACTTCAGATGCAACTTGTTTCCTCTGCAATGTAAAGATTAATTTCGTTGATATTTATACCATTTCTTTGGTAACAGCCCAAATGTCTCATTATCCTAATTGACAAATTATATGCAAGATCTTGACTCAAAAAGATGATGCACACTTTAAGAAAAATGGCTTTATAAATGTAAATGATACAAATATATATATAGATATTTAAGCTTATTGGTAGGTTAATTTCTATTACTGCTGTGACCACCATAGAATATCAAAAACTTCATACATCGTTAGATCCTCAGAGCAGCTCATATACATCGAATTGACTGAAAAACTGGGAAATGCTGTTTGCTGTTGTGTGACGGCAATTTAACCTATTACACAAACAAATGAGGTTGAGTTCAGTTATTTATTAGTCAATTACTTATTGACACTTTTATTTCAATATTGAATAAATGACGCTTCCATATCGCGTATGAATCCAGTATAGTGTTGTTCCCATATAGCCGTGATTTAAAGCTTTATCTGGCATTTTCAAAGGCACGTAAAATATAATACTGTGGCTTGGCATGATACACAGTCTAATGGTCTAACGAAATCCAATTTTAAACTTTTACTGTACCAATTTTTATGGCCCTTATATTTCTTATTTGAGCTAAAGGAGATGAATGAAGTTATTTCAGGAGAGACCGCCCTTATTGTAAAGCAAAACGTGATTGGCTATAGTAAGACTGTGCTATGATTGGTCAGCGAATGTGGCTGTTATTTGATTGGCTTGAGTAGACGGTGGGTGGAGTCCACGTATTTGTGGATTGTCAGCACGTCTTGACGCAAGAAATGTTTCACAATTCGCAAATGCACAGGACGCGATTCACAAATAAATGCCAGGCAAAGTTGTGTTTGTGACAAAGATATTTGTGAATACGTTCTTTATTTGCAAATCTCAGTTTTATTTATTTGTGAATTTAATTCAGTTTGTGAAACTTTAAGATTTATTTTGGGATCTCACTATTTATGTGGATCATAACTATTTATTTGGAATTAAGCAACAATTCTACCCCCATACCACAACAACGTCCAACTAAATGGTCCAAAAATTCTTAAACAACAAATTATGTAAATGGAATTTCAAAGAAACCTAACCAAAATCAATTACACTGCCCATCTTATACTTAATCCACCTCCTCAATTGTGGGTCCCCTGTCCCATGTTCATACTCCTCCTTATCAGCCAGCTGGTTGTTCTTTAGCCAGCTGATGGCCTTGTTACATTTCTCAATACATTTCTTCTTGTCATCCTCACTGATCTTGCCTTTCAGGTTCTCATCTTCCACACTGTTCTTCAAGTTGAAGGTGTAAGACTCCAGAGAGTTTTTGGCAGCAATCTTCTCTCTTTGCAGATCATCTTCAGCTTTGTAATTGTCTGCTTCCTGCACCATCCTCTCAATCTCCTCTTTACTCAGTCTGCCCTTGTCATTGGTGATGGTGATCTTGTTCTCTTTTCCAGTGCTTTTGTCCACCGCTGACACATTTAGGATTCCGTTGGCATCAATGTCAAAGGTCACTTCAATCTGCGGGACTCCACGTGGTGCAGGTGGGATTCCTGTCAGCTCAAATTTACCCAGCAGGTTGTTGTCTTTTGTCATGGCACTCTCTCCCTCATAGACCTGGATCAGGACACCGGGCTGGTTGTCTGAGTAGGTGGTGAAGGTCTGGGTCTGTTTGGTGGGGATGGTGGTATTGCGTTTGATCAGTGGCATCATGACTCCGCCTGCCGTCTCGATGCCCAAGGATAGTGGTGCAACATCCAGAAGCAGCAAGTCTTGGACACTTCCAGATGTGTCTCCCATGAGGATGGCGGCTTGGACCGCAGCATCATAAGCCACTGCCTCATCTGGATTTATGCTCTTGTTAAGTTCTTTGCCATTGAAGAAATCCTGCAGAAGCTTCTGGATCCTTGGAATTCTTGTTGATCCACCAAACAACCCAATGTCATGAATCTGAGACTTGTCCATCTTGGTGTCTCTCAGGGCTTTTTCCACAGGCTCAAGTGTTCCTCTGAAGAGGTCTGAGCACAGCTCTTCAAAGCGCGCTCTGGTGATGGACGTACAGTGAATCTCAATGCTGGCCTGAGAGCTGGACGAGGGTGTCCTCTTGGCTCGCTCACATGCTGTATGCAGCCTCCTCAGGGCCTTCTTGTTCTGACTGATGTCCTTCTTGTGTTTCCTCTTGAATTCTTCAACAAAGTGATTCACCATGCAGTTGTCATAGTCCTCTCCACCCAGATGAGTGTATCCAGCTGTGGCCTTCACCTAAAAAAATGCCATCTTCAATGGTCAGGATGGACACATCAAAGG
This sequence comes from Sinocyclocheilus anophthalmus, assembly GCA_018155175.1. NCBI lineage: Eukaryota > Metazoa > Chordata > Actinopteri > Cypriniformes > Cyprinidae > Sinocyclocheilus > Sinocyclocheilus anophthalmus. The sequence goes on along the minus strand of JADLZN010002488.1, from coordinate 383,295 downwards.
TGCCTCCTCCCAGGTCAAAGATCAGGATGTTGCGCTCTGAAGCTTTGCCTTTGTCAAGGCCATAGGCAATGGCTGCAGCTGTGGGCTCGTTGATGATTCTGAGGACATTCAGTCCAGCGATTACTCCAGTGTTTTTAGTGGCTTGCCTTTGGGAATCGTTAAAATACGCAGGAACTGTAATAATAGCATTCGTCACCTTATGTCCCAGGTAAGTCTCTGCAATATCCTTCATCTTCACAAGGACCATAGAAGAGATTTCCTCGGGGTAAAATTATTTGGTCTCTCCTTTGTATTTAACCTGAACCTTAGGCTTTACTCCATCACTGACGACTCGGAAGGACCAGTGCTTCATGTCAGACTGCACAACTGGGTCATCAAACTTTCTGCCAATCAGCCTCTTAGCGTCAAACACTGTGTTGTTGGGGTTCATGGCCACCTGGTTTTTAGCTGCATCTCCAATGAGCTTCTCAGTGTCTGTGAAGGCATCATAGCTGGGTGTTGTTCTGTTCCCCCGGTCATTGGCGATGATCTCCGCTTTTCCATGCTGAAACACCCCCACACACAGGAGTAGGTGGTGCCCAGGTCAATTCCAATAACAACTCCTTTTGCAGATGACATCTTTTTTACATGTAGTTAACAGCTAACTATACGAAATTAGAAACCATGTAAATATTTATTATTAAATAAAACATTTATACATTGTTAAAAAAAAGCAGTAGGCAAAAAATATGAAATTCATGAAATTATATGAAATTAGTCTATTAAAATATGAAACAGGAAGGTCTAAGGAAGGTTCTAGACAGAGACTGACTAATTAAATACCTGTACGCACAAATAAAACTGTTAATAATTTTTTAGAGTGCTAATTGATGTTAATAGTGTTCACAAAGACTTAGAGAACCATGTATTGGGGTTGGATACAGATTTAATTCATCTTTAAGACACAAACAGCAGATACACACTTAATAGTTAGCGAAATAATAAAGAGAAACTAAACAAGAATAATAAAAATATTGCCCTCAACTAATCTGTTCGTCCAGCGAACATTCGGTGTAAGTTCATATCAACTCTGAAAGGATATTTTCGTGGCCACAGAAAAACTTTCACACCGTGATATGCATTAGACATGTAGCAGGATCAAAAAAAATCGTAAAGGGACATTATTTGCACGGCAGAATCAAAACTCATGTAATTTGTGCTCAAGATTTTATTAACTAAACACGCAACCCAACTAGTCTAACAAACAAACAATCACTCATACATGGGAAAGGGCAAATGAGACTTGGTGGATGAAACCATCAGGAAAACCAGAGAATGAAGCTATGAAAAGAGTCAGTTTTAGAACGGGGTCTACAGCTTATACTAAACCTCTGTTTTGTTTAGTTAAATGTACGATACTTGCATTGCCTCGGTCATTGATGAGTGTCCGGATGCAGTCTCGGATGAAAGTATTGATGGTTTGGAGGTTCGGTGGTGTATGAGTCGCGATCACCTTCTTCCGGGTTTGAAGAATGATGAACTCCAAAAATATGTTATTCTGACTCTGTGGTGGTCAGGAGAGTTTTCTCACAGATGAAGATGATGAAGAGCTAAGAGATACATTAGCTAAGCTGAGATCCAAGGATCGTTGGTGAATGTAAAGACAAGGCCGAAGCCTGGTGCAGACTTAAGAGTTGCAGAAGCATTCTAGCTCACATCTTCATCTTCTCAGAATCTAACAGAACCACAGACTGAAAGGCTATGTGTTGGAGCCCACTGGGCTCTACACACGGGCCTTTCAGAAGATATAGCAGAACCCTTAGCAAAGAAGAACCTTGGCTAACTGTCTGGCCTTTTAAAGCCTGGAGAGATTCACGCCTCTCAAGATGGGCTTGTCCAATGAGACAGGCCGGAATCCCAAGTGGGAGTTTTGAGATACTGGGAAGTTTTATGACCCTTTGTGTGAGAGCATGGTAATTTGCATATGGAACTCGTTTGGGTGTTGATGCAAAATTACTAAAGATTCTTAGAACACTAATATAATGCCTGTGCACCCACATCTAATATGAAAAATCCTTTAGATCATCAGAAGACAAATTCAAAGAGACAAAACAAGTAAGATTCATAATAGGTAATTCCATGAACGAGTGTTCAATCATAAGCAGCTAAACAGTATACAATAACAAGCACATATACTGTTCAAGAACAGTACCAACATACACATGACCTAGTATGGTTTCTTTCAAGAAAGTTTCCTATGAATTAATGTAAGAATTCATTTCCTTGCATTATGTGTCTGTTTTAGAGAGAACTGAGTAGGAGGATGATTCTCTCTACATACTTTTAGGTCGTAAAAGTTTATCTGATCTGGCTGAGGGGTCCTGGTTGCCATGGTAACCAGGGGCCTGGGGTCGTTCCCTATGTCTATTGGGTGGGGTCTGTGATTATTTGTTAATCTAATGATTAATTGATTTGTTAAATCAAATAAAAAAAGGTGTGTCTGAATGGCCCAGATGCTACAGTTTATAATACAGAAGTCTGTCTCATTCCTTACATTTTCGAACCAATTCCTCGAAAGCTCGTGCTGAACTGACCAATGAAAGGATGAAAACACAGAAAGTTCCGCCCATTGCTGGGAGCTTATAGGAACCTTCATGCACTTTCTGGAGACTTCGCTAAGATTCTAGTCATAAAAATGAAAAACTTGTTTAACACTCCCATTCGTAGGCTGCATGTAGCCTATATATCATAATCACTGACATTCAGTCATCAATCGTACTTTTTTTTTAAAAATTATTTTTACAATAATTAAATAAAATATTGTATAGGCCTAATATTTGATGTCTGTGATAATTGATAATTAATTTTCCAGGTACAATTACTTTACATATCAAATCATCCAGAGCATATGCCTGGAATGACTGACATTCAATCATATTCCCGGTGAAACACTGACGTGTCAAACGTGATTACAAGAAAAATAAATTGAGATCAAATGTTTTCATGAAAGCTACTGTTTGCATAGTTATTCTTAAATGTTAAATATCTTGTTTTTTTTAAGCCGTAGTCAATAGAGGGCACTAAATGCACACGAACGAGAGACAATGGTTTCTTTTGTCACATAGGCTTCACCTGAAACCGCAAGAGATCATTTATCCATTAGAAAATATGATTTCTTGTAATTTCACAACTTCTAATTGCTTGCATAGCCAGCTTTATATTAGCGATAACTGCCTTGTAAATCTTGCAAAGGTTTTCGATAGCCCTATTTCAAATGGTGTGATGCATATTTATACAGTTTTAAATCTTTCAACCAGTTAATGGCATATCCTGCTGTATTTAACAGGAATGTTACAGACAACAACCTTTCAATTCAGTTTCTTAAAGAAATATGATGGTTTTAATTGCCACGGGGGTACTCTAAGATTTACTCTGGTATGCGGCACTACACCAGAGTTAAAACAAATCTATTGATTTTTAACTTCAAATAATACTCATAAGTTTCAAATAGATAAATGTTCTACCCAAGATGATTTATAACAGCTGTGCTCATTTCATTTGTTGCATGTAAATGCTTTTTCACCATTCTTGACAGTCCTGGATCTCTCTTGATCTGGTCATTTTAAGTGAAAGGCACATTTACTGCTTGTAAGCAGCCAACTACACATTTCCCAAAATGATCAAAAGTGGTTTGTAAATAATCATCATCATCATCATCATAATCGGGTTTTAAAAAATTACCAATGTAATTATAGTATTTAAGAATGCATTTACACAGGTATTCTTCTCATCTGAAACAATACATTTAAATATTTAAAGAAATGTTCTCATAAATATGAAAAAAGATGCAATGGCTTAGATCATGATCAAAATCAGTCATTAATGAGTCTTATGCTATAGTAGAAACATTCTTTTATCTTTATATTTAACATTGAATGCACATCACATTAAAGTCACAGCCAGCTCATCATCATAAGCTAAAGAATATAGTATTCTGTGGGAAAATAGAAGCTTTTTTTTTTCTTCTATTCTGCTGGGAGACTGCAATGTTTACTGTGTGAGGAGAAGAAAGTGTACTTTAAACCTAGTTGGTGTACTTAAGTCTAATGAATGTTTATTTGTGCTTTATTGCCCTTTAGAGCTCAAATTCCTTACCTCTTTGATGTAAACAAAAATAAACAGAATATTCTATTGACGTTTCCCTGCAAATTTTCCATGGGTACATAGAAACACACGCTCTGATACAGGACGTAAATGGTAGGGGTAAAAAAAAAGGTCTGTTGCAGGACAGTTACAGTTAGGAGATTTTGGAGTCAAATTAAATCAGATCTTTTACAAATTATGTAGCTACTCAGATACACAAAATTACATTATGAAAATATTATGGGTTAAACATTTTTATTTTATCTGTATTTTGCATAGCATTTCTCATTTTCTCAGTCCTCTGAATAGCTTTCAGTGAGCACAGCTTCTCTTACTGGAATAACCAAGAAGCAATCTCAAGTTCTGTGTATTACAGCCTCCATATATGACTCAGCCATCAGAGCAACATCCATCCTTGTTTCACTTTTTTACACAACTGTCCAATGTGGCTTCTCCAAAAAGTGCACATCCCTCTTTCTCAGATTTTTTTTTTCTCCCATTGAAAATCCCCCTTCTCCAACACTCCCTGTCCCCCAACCTACACCCTCTCCCACTGTATCGCGAGAGACTGATTGGGACAGCAGGCAGAGAAATATTAATATACCTGCAACAAGAGCAGTTGCAAAGCCCTTATGAATAAATAGATACCATATGATTCATCAATACGTTTAGCATCAACGGGGTACAGCTAGACGGAGAGGAATGAGTAGTAATTTGAATACTGGCAGACACACTGCCTGCTTAGCAATACAGCCAGCTAGCTGACCAGCAGCTCAAACTTGATCATTTTTTTAGCAGTGCTGGGCTAGCTAGTTAGCACGAGGCTTGTTCAATATACATTTGCACTTAAACTTTTTCGGATTTCACTCACGCCAGCGAACAAATTGCGTCTTTTGTGCAAAAAAGGTGAGTTAATTTGACATTTTGTTTCTATTCCATGAGATCGTTAGCAAACTAACTTAGCCAGCGTTTTCATGAGCTAAAGTTAACTGGCTACGTTAGCCTTAGTTAGCTTGGTGTGTTGACATTATCAGCATGAGAGCGTATTATGACAATTAACTTAAACTTCTTTCAGTCAGCTAGTTAAGCGAAGCGTGTTGTTAAGCCTTGTATGGTTTCTTATATCGCTTAATTTTATTGTAATTGCAAATGACAGACATTCATGCTTGATGTGTTTACAGCTATCTAACTACATCGGCCTTGCGTTACACACTGGCCTGAAGATGGTGAGTTATCACCAGAGCTTATGAGCATCATTTGAGCATCTTCCGCTTATGTAAAACGTCCTAACTGGTTTCGATTAGTTTAGGTTCAAATGCCCAAGAAGCTCCCATTTTTTGGTAATTATTCGCAAGTTATAATATAATGAGACCTTAGCGCTCAGGAACGAGTTCTGTAAGATATCAGGAGTTTAGATGAGTCTCATACTCCATCAGCCCCGGGGGGTCACGAATGCCACTTAAAAACTTATCCATTTGCATCATGAAGTGCGCAAAGCTTGTGCTGTAGATTGTCTAATGTTCCGGAAGATTCTTAGTGGAAAATATTGTTCAAGCCAATTTTGCCTATGGGGTGACAATACTTTGGTAGACACGCTTTTGTGCTTCAAACAGAACTAGGCTGGTCAGGCAACATCTTACGGATTGGTAATACCAGCCTTGTTAAGCGGAATTGGTTATTTAACGTTTCTATAGAAATATAGAATGAGCATTGAGCCCGATTTCAGGTTTTTTTTAAAATGACAAGGAGTCCATTGGGATCCAGAGAGATGTACTGTGAAGGTATATTATTCTTTATGGTAGTCGCTTTGTTGTTTTTATAGGATAGATGGAGGAAAAAACGCATCAATGTGTTATTTAATTCAGTATGGCATGAGTTTTTGAAGGGGGCCAAACCTTGTTGAGCTGTTCTTATGTGGAGTACAAAAAGAGATGTTAAGGCACAGAACTAGCAGTCCTCCGAGCCTCCATTCACTTTCACATTGGGCTTATTGCTTCTATCCAAGGATAGTCCATATCGGGCCATATATCGTCCTCAAACAGGTTTGTGAACACCATGATATTGGAGTAAATAATGACAGTATTTCCATTTTTTGGGTGAACTATCCCTATAACTGTAATGTTGTTATAATTTCTGTGTTTTAAATAAATTGTGTTTGTTAAGACCACTTTGTTATTTATTTATTTTTTCAAAAATAAAAGTATTAATTTTGTCAATTTTTTTCCTCTATATTTGACTTTTAGGTCACAAATCCCTTCCACAGAATCCTCGCAGAGCCTTAAAACCGGAGATCACCTGAGAACCACCATCAGCTCAGCCTGCTGCTCATGACATGTTTTAGTGTTATTCCCCGAACATATATTTACACATTTTGTGTAGAATGTGAACTATTTTAGAGCACAGACGTTGGCGTTACAAAGTCAAAGAAAAAATCATGTTTCTTTAATGGTGGTAAAGCAAAATTCAGGGGTCATTTGTTTCCAGCCATTTTTTTGCTGGTCGGGTTTCCAATTCAGGGTCGTATTGTAAACCATAAGCCTTATTAGCAAATCGTGACAGCGGACGGGCCCCCCGAACACCATATGGGATCAACAACGTCAAAGTGATTTGGGCTCTGATTATCGTGAGGGAAAAGGTGTTTGGGTCTAAAGTTATCTTAGTTGTATGAGTCTGACTAGCGGATACCCATCTATAAACCCCGCCCAGTCCACGTATGCGGCTAGTTCGTCTCCCCTTCCAAACCCTCCGGGGAGGGGGAGGAGGGCCCCGTCTCCATCACCTTCTCCTCCATCTCCATCACTGTTGCCACTCTCCACAAGACCCCCACCACTGCCTCCTCCAACTCCTGCAAGTCAGCCCTTGTCATCGTTATCTGAAACACCCACACCATCTCCGTCTCCCTGCCTTAGCTGGACCGAGTTCTGTGAGCTCCACGCCCGAGTAGCCGCCGGTGACTTTGCCCGGCATTTCCGGGCCTTCTTGCAGGAGAACCCTCATTACTCCCCTGATTCGGCAGCTGCTTTTTGCCGCCGCTTTACCGACAGATTTGTTCGACATTTCGAGAGCGAGCTCGAGGGGACTGGTGTCGGCAGGGAAGGAACGGTGAGCTGGGTTGCCCAACCCGACGTTACATCGCTGGAGGAGGACGCAGCATCTCCGTCCCTGTTGCTACCAGAAGCCACCACCCCATGCCCGCCTACTCACACGCAGGCTGCGCCCAAACTGGTCTCGACCCAGGAGGGCTGCTGCACGGAGCGATTCCAAAGTGCTGGAACATTTCAGGACTCGTATGCTCATTCTCAGATTCTCCCACCATCCTCCTCTTCGTCATGCTCTTCCTCTATGGGCGGGAATAATGGGCAGAGGGAGGAGAGGGGGATAGCGGTCAAACATAACCAACCTGGATACAAAGACCTGGAAGAAGAAGAAGACAGCTGGGTGGGGCCTGTCACCGTAGAGGAGGTGGAGACGGACGTAGTAGGAAGGGACAATGAGGGCGAGGGTGATACGACCTTAGAAAGAGCCGATCTAGGTCAGACTCCGACATGCCCCAATCCCTCTAGCACACCAGCAAACTTTGGGTCAAAAGGCAATGGGACACCCATTGGGGGTCACTCTAAGAATAAACTAAAAAAGCGGTTCTCTTTGCGCAGCGTGGGCCGCAGCGTCCGAGGGAGCGTGCGAGGCATCTTGCACTGGCGCAGCTCCTCCAGTGACTCTCCTCAGAACTGCATCTCGGGTAATTCTGCCCCGCTTCCTTCCAGTTACAGCTACACTACAGGCCTGCAAGACGCCAAGAGGAACTCCGCCTCGCAGGGTGTTCCCACTTCTCTCCCTGTCTCTCTCTCCCTTCCCCTCTCTCTCCCTCACTCTTCGTCCTCTTCATTGCCCCCATCATCCTCCAGTAGCGCCAAGGGAGCGGGTCGGTCCATCGTCATCTCCGCTCTCATGAGGGTCCACTTGAGCTTTGGCGGGAGAAGGCATGGTGGGGTGATGGGGAGGAAGATAAAATGGGTCACCGGCTGGAGAAACGGCTGACTGTGTGCTCGGGCTCGAAAAGACCAGGAGACGTGTCCGTCCTACAAAATCTTCCCCGGGGCGCGCAGCACCAACCTTTCCTGCCAGCCGGGTTTGCTCCCGTGCGCGCTTACCGACGACAAGCAGGGCAAATCGGTCCAGAAAAAAACGCCGAGGACTATGGTACATGGGCTGGGGTGACGGGAGGGAGGTGAGTGACGTGTGCTCTTGCTTTTGACGAGATATTGCCAGCCGTGCTCATTGATGTGTTGTCCCGGTAATTTTCCTATTTGGACTTGCGTGCAACCACGTCAACAGACAGGGGGGGACACATGCGTCAGTGACTGTCCCGGACGGCATGAGGGAGATTAGCTGCAGATGGAAGGAGTTATGCGTTTGGGCACAGATTTCCGTTATTTCTGAAGAACGAGATAAGGGGGGGGTGAGGGGGGTAGAGTTTTGGTAGTATTTTCCTGATGTTTTTACATCCACCTAAGGTTTCGGGAGAGTTTGTTCTTATAGATTGTACACCCCATTTATATATATGCACCACCATCGTCATAAGTTTGTGGTTGGTAAGATTTTTTAAATGTTTTGAAAGAAGTCTCAATAGCTTACATTTCACTGCTGGTGGTCGTGGGATAGTCTCTGATTAACGCATAGTATGTTACAAATCAAAAATGCTTGAGGATCTTGTAATCGCACCAATGGCTGGGCATTTACTGTGATCATAAATATGTGAACCATTAACTATTGGTTAAATTTATTTTTAAAGGGACTGGTTTTCTATGTTTAGGTATATTTTGAAAATGTAGTATATTCCTCCATTAGGGAAAGGGTTGATTTTTTGTTTTGCATAGGCAATCATTACTTCCGAGTCTGCAGTGTGCACATGATCCGCAGAAATACATTATAATAATGCTGATTTACTGCGAAGAAACTTTTATTATTATTATAAATGTTGAAAAGATTGTGCTAGCTTACTTTTTTGTGTTGTGAAACTGTGATATCTTTCTTCAGGATTCTTTGATGAATATAAAGTTCAGAAGAAAAGCAGTTATTTGTTCTTTTATAATGTTAAGGAATGACCTTTACTGTCACTTTTGACCATTTAAGGCTCCCTAAAAGCTGAATAAAGTATTAATTTTTACTTAAAAAATCATTCTGACCCCAAACCTTTGAAGAGTAGTGTATGTATATGTATTTAGTCATTTGTATTATTATAGTTTAAGTTATAAATCATTTATTTATTTTGATGTTTTTGAATACTTCTAGTCCTCCAAGCCCAGACTGACTGTCCCATGCTGCTCGATTGTTGATGTGAGGAGCACTACAGCTATAGAGGTGCCAGACAAAGAGAACACCTTCCTTCTACAGGTACTTCAGCACACCTCTATTTTTGTCTTTAGTAGTTAGTCAAATCTGTAATAATGATGTGTGAACTTTACCCTAACTTTACTTTACATATGTAATAAAGATGTTGATGCCACTGTCATCTGATGTCTCATTAATGGTTGTGCACAAATATGGCATGTTTGATGAGCTTTGTTGATCATTAAATTGCTTTTGTTAAACATCCCTTCTCAGTTTGTTGTATAGATACATTACAAGATGAAAAATGTATGTTGTAAATGACTTAAAACATATTTCATGACTATTGCTTTAGAAATTAAGCTTTTTGTTTGGTGGTTACAAAGCAACAAAGTGTTCACAAGCACTAAATATATTTTTATGCAAATAGAATCTAAAAAAAATCTTTGGTGAATTTTAAATATTTTATTCAAAATTGTGATTGCACGTCACTTTGCATTCAGTTACGTCCTGTGTTGTAACACCCTTCTCAAAGATCCAAATCATTAAAAAATGAACAGGTTGCTTATCCACACATTTGATCTCTTTGTGTTTTCTCAGTTGGAAGGTCAGGTGCAGTACGTGATCGAGACCAGAGATGCGGTTCAGATGAGAGCTTGGCTTAGTGACATCAGAAACGCCATTTGTTTGAGGTAAGTCTTCACGTTTCGAATCATTAAAAGATGAAAGCACAATGTATATTGAAAGGTTATAACAAGATCATACTTAGTAGTTTGCTTGCATGTGTGACAATCAAAACTCAGATCTCAAATGTACTCCTTGACCTTTCTCATCAGTGAGCAAGAGGATGTTGAGGGAGTGTGTGGCAGTGCTCTCACCGACCTCAGTGGTATGCCAGAATTCAATGCCCGCCTGTCTCAAGGTAAGCGTTTGGAGATGATGTCACCATGATATGGTCAGCTGCATTCAGGACAGTATGTGTAATGGGACATGTGCTTACGTGATGTTTGCCAGTGCTAGAATCAGCCCACAAAACTCAGAGGGGAGCAATTTTGTGTTTAACAGGCTTTAAAAACATCTGATTCTGAATTAAAATATTTATATTTAACTGTAAAAATGAATACAAATGTTTATCAGTAACTACAGATGGTGATATATGAGTTATTTGATGTGTTTTCACTATAGTGTGCTATGGTGGAGTTGGTGGTTCTCCCCAGCTGGAGCCCGATAGCATCCCATCGCTGATTGCCAGCCGGCACCGGCCGGGAAAAAGGAGGGGGGCCCGTGCCCCTCTTGATGAATCAACAGTCTACTCTTGGTTGTGGCTGGATCTGGTCCTATGCCACCTTTTGCCTGAAACTGCCTCTGATGCCACCGGTTGTCTGGCCTGTGCGAAACGCCACACATTTTAGTAGAGAGCCGAAACATGTGTACATCTATGTTACCTAAATCCATGTAATATTTAATCATGTAACATTTAATGAGTAAATGGGCACAGAATCAGTGTTTCGAGGTGGCCACGTTTCTGCTTAGATGTCATGCTAAAAAGACAGTAATGGTTGTAGAACAAGGCCATTTTCAAATAAAACAGAATCCTGTCCCCCCCATTTAACAAAATTACGTAGTTGGAGTCCAAAATAAAACTCATTTTAGCCACAATGAAATCCATGTGGTTGCCGGATGTCATAAGTAGGTCAGTCGTTGAAATCAAAAGTTGCACGGCGATGGTTATTTCTGAGTTCCATCTTTTTTGATCGTTAGTGTGGAATGACGATCCATCATGTGGTTTTTGGGTGGGGGGGTGTTCTTGTTTGTATAGAGGGAAGGTTGTTTTGAACATGTTAATTATTAATCAAAATAACTTGGCACGTATGCTGTCCTCATGTTGTGATTTATTTGGTTGGGGGTTTGTTATATTTTTTTTGTGGTTGGTTTTTCCTTTTTGGGTGTGGTGGGGGAAATTCGATAATCCCGTTGTCCTTCCCCTCGAGCAAATTAGTAGTATCAAGGCTCATCTTTTTTGTAGTGCCAGATAAAAATGCACTATATGGACAAAAATAGTTGGGACAGAGCACCGCTTACTTAGGAGATTTAAAAGTGTTGCAAATTTAACCCATACTTACCACCAGGTGTGCAAATAAAGCAGGTAACCTACCATGCAGTTTGCCAAACAAACATTGTGAAATGGGTCTTCTCTGAAGAATAGTGTGGTACGAATGTGATGCCACCTTTGCAATATATGAGTTCATAAATTCTTCCCTAGAGATATCATGGTCCGCTGTTAGTGGTATTTTGAAAATTTAAAAGTTTTTAGGAACAGCAGCAGCGCATGGGAAAACAGGGAAGACAAGTAAAGTCATAGGAGAGGACGTGCTGATGTGGCATGGGGGTGGGGGTGCGTAAAAGTCCCAACGTTCTTTGATTCTAACTGAAGAATTCCAAACTTCCAGCTGGCAATTAATATTCAGCCAAAAACTGTTCATTTGCCGAGTTCAGTTGAATGAGTTTCATGGCTGAGCATGCTGCTGAAGCCTCAAGTCACTCGGCATTACAGGAGATGGCCAAGCGTGGACATCTAGAGTATGCATAAAGCCTGCTGCCAGCTTTAACGTCTGTGCAGTGGAAACTTCTGTTCTGTGGAGTGACGAATCACGCTTCTCGTTTGTCAATCTAATGGGTAAAGTCTGGATTTGGCAGATACCTGACAGTACCTGAACACTACCTGCCTGACATTGTGCCAACTGTAAAGTCTGGAGGAGGGATAATGGTATGGAGCTGTTTTTGAGAGATTAGGCTAGGCCCCCACACAGAATCATGACCTTAGCCCAATCGAATACCTTTGAGATTTTGAGCCAGACCTTCTCGTCCAACATCAGCACCTGACCTCACAAATGCTGTACTGGATAAAAGGACAAACAGCCGTTATAGCTGCCATATATTAATGTCTATGTATTTAGAATGCGATATCATTAAAGTCAAGTCAAGTCAAGTCAAGTCAACCTTTATTTATATAGCGCTTTTAAAAATACAGATTGTATCAAAGTTACTGTACAGCATTAATTAGGAAAATAAAGTGTCAATAATGCAAAGTGACAATAATAAACAATCCTTTTTCAGTTAAAGGCAGTTCATCAGTTGATTCAGGTGTGATGTCAACGAAGCATCCTCCTCAGTTAAATACTAGCTTGGCAACATTCCAGACGATACGCGGAACTTGAGTGTTCCAACCCACGACGCAAGCAGAGGCGATCCCTGTTGATGTGTTAATGGGCGGAGTTTCCCAAGTACAATCTCCATATAGTTCACAGAGGTGGAATCCCAGCTCACTGACTCAATGCTTATCTAGACCAAGATCAGATGTATTCAGTGAATTGTGTTCCTTGTTTCCACAGGGGTCATTCCGTTCTCTGAAGGTTCTGGGTTTTTCAGAGGCCGTTGGAACATCCTCTTAGTGAATGGTCCTTGGTGTCCAGGCGGGCGCACGTTTTCCCTCCTTACGGCGCCCAGCTGTGCGGCTGGCTGCATGGCCATGCCCTGGAGTTTTGCCTTGATGCGGCATATGAGACAAGGCGTGGGAGTATGTCCTTGAGCCTTCAAACTTCAAGGGCAAGCAAAGTGTAAAGTGCGAATGGGTGGTGTTTTATTTACCCTACCAGTTAAAAAGTTTGAGTCAGGAAGTTGTTTTTTTTTTTTATATGCTTCCCAGCTGAAATATTTGACAAAAAGAAAGATATTTGAATTAGTATCAATTTAAAAATACTGTTTTCTATTGGAATACCGTTTAAATAGTGTAAATTAACACTTCAGTGATGGCAAGCGAATAATTTCAAGTCCGCCCGGATTACTCCAGATAGCATGGTCACTTTTCAGAATCTTCTAATAGCCTTATTTGATGCTCAAGAAACATTTCTTTCTTGGCTTACGCCATGCTTTTTTTTGATAAATTTGCTTGATAAAGCGGCTTTATATTTTTAGACGGCCATACTTTTTTTTTTCAGGAATTGATGGAAAAGACTACGAATAGAAAGGGGGTGTCAGCAAAACAGCATTTATTTGAAACAGAAATTGTAACATAAAAGTCTTTACTGAGACTGACATGTTTATTAAAGCAATAAGCCCCAAGAAACCGTGCAGTGAATTTATTACAGCTAAGGGGCGTTGGGTTAGGTGGCACAGGGAAGACGGACGCGAACGATAGGTAAAGACGGTTATTGCCAGTAATACGGTATTAAGGGTGTCACAAAATAAAGACTGAGCAATAAAGTTGTTAAATTGGATATGCATAGAAACCTATTCTTCCACCAAACACATGTATTTTTCCCTCAGACACCTGGTGGTTGCAACAACGTGGTACGTCAACGAAGGGTGTATTTTGGTAGAAGTATTTACACAGCTTCGAGGGGACGTGGGGGGGCTCCCAATAAACAGAATCAAGGAACCGGAACTATCCATTTTATAACTTTAATAGAGGTTCTACTGTTAATGTTTATGTTATCACAGTTGGTAAATCCACACGGTCCCTCTCTACAGATTTAATGCACCCTTTCTGAATAAAATTGTTCATTTCAAACTTTTGAGCGGTAGTGTACATCTGATGAAGAGTATATCAGTATGTGTTACGAAACCACTTTATAGAGTAAATATCTCTTCCTTCTGCTCTGGCATCTTTCTTCCAGCACTTGCGTCTCTCCCTGAACGAGGATGGACAGTGTCGTGTGCAGCATCTCTGGTTCCAGTCCATTTTTGACATGCTGGAGCATTTCCGTGTGCACCCCATTCCCCTGGAGTCTGGGGGTGCCTCTGATGTCACCCTCATCAGCTTTGTGGGGGCCACGAATGTCCGGCAACCAGGTATGGAAGGCTGGGCTCAACTTTAAGGCACGAGGGTTTACAGCAGAGCATAGATAACAGGGAAATGCTGCATTTTTAGATGACAGATAATTTGTGAGAGCACAGGCAGGTAAGTGATCACAGGTGCCACTTGCATCTCCCTCAGAACAGCTGAATGGATAAAAAATGGATATAAATACACTGACTATATATCCAAGACTTTGTTTATTAGTTGTTTATTAGTTTATTTTATATTTTATACACTGAATTATACATGGGGCTTTTAAATAGAACACTTGTGATTAAATGTATAACAATGTTACATTTTCTAAAGCAACTGTTAGCATGTATATAATTTGACAATTTAATTTCTGTTCTGAGTGATTTTTGAAAAACCCTTTTTATAAGTTATTCATTTATAAATGAAACCCAGATGATACATTTTGCAAAGGTAAAGTCATTTGCATTCTTAGTATGGTCAAATAAAATTATTATTGATACTCAAGGAGTACCCAAGAGTGAATCTCTGCCATGTATAGAAATGTTAATGCGTACACGAGTCTGCACCTTCACACCACATGTGACATGACATCCATAAACTATGACTCGTTGGTTGTTTTACTGTTGAATTATTATATCATATCATATGCTTGCATTTCCTGTGCATTTTGATACCATTTCAGAAATATTGACTTGTTTTTGTGAGGGAGAGTAGTATGACTGCATTAACTATGACAAAGTGATTGATCACATTACTTTAATCAGTTGACAGCCCTAATTAAGACATAAATATTAAGTTAAACAGCTGTTTTGGGGGAGATCCTGGTGGGCCCATGAAAGGAAAAAAAATAACAAGAAAGATTTCTTTGAAGGCATTCATCTCCTGTCAGTTTGATTGTCTTGAATCCTGGGAAGATTTTAGCGACACAGACAGTCTTTGGCACTGAGCTTGTGTGCGTCATGTGAGTGGGATGAATCTGGAGAGTGATCATATGTGTATTTGTGTATGTGTGTATTCATAAACAACATGGCCACTGCATGAGTTGTTTGCACCTGTCACAGAGATATGACTAAATTTGGGATCACCCTGTGTGCGAGATCACTTCCTACTTCCTGTCACGGCATGCTTTTGAAAGGACACATTGTGCAAGCATCTGCTACGACTACTCGAGCACACACAGATCCATCGCTGCTGCCAGAGTCAGCTGTTGGCTAGCTGTGCATGGCTTTGCTTTTTTTTTTTTTTTGAAAATGATTGTCTTAATTTGATTTTTGTGTGTTTGACCTGACATATTACCAGACTAAACTTCTCTTGAAACGTTCAAAACATTTCTCAGCTCACCTTATCTACCATTTCCTCATCATGCCCTCCATCCTGTATTTCAGCGGTGGCGAACTCCGGTCCTGAAGAGCCACAGCCCTGCAGAGTACAGCTCTAAACCCCAATTAAAACTCACCGCTGCTGCCCGGTGTAGGCTTTCCTGAATAGCTGGTGTTCAGGAGCCCTGATGATTAGCTTGTTCAGGTGTTGATGGGGGTTGAATTACGGTTTGAACAAAACCGTGCGAGGGCGTGCGGCTCGCCAGACCGTTGACGTTCCCGCGCACCACGAAGGGAGACCCGCTCGGCGGCTGTAATGTTTTTGGGGTTCCTTTTCAAAATAACTTTAATATTATCTAGACCAGGGACCGCGGTGGGTGTCACGCGGAGAACTTCATGGGTGTCCCACGTGGTCGGGCCAATGCCTTGCAGAGTTTAGCTCCAACCCTAATTGAAAACACCTGAAGCAGCTAATCGAGCTCTTACTAGGCATACTAGAAACGTGAAGGCAGGTGTGTTGAGGGAAGTTGGACCAAAACTCTGCAGGACCTCCAGGATCAAGTTTGGTGACCCCTGATCTAGACGCTACATTTATACTTCTCCTTCAGTGCATCTTTTCTTCTATTCTTCTACTATCTTCCATTCTTCTTTCCATCACCATTGCCTTCCTTCATTTTAATCTCTGGTCACTCACTAATTCATAGTGTACCTCTGGCTCCTCTCCCTCCCCTCATCCCGCTTCAGCCTCTGGCTTTCTCCATAGTGCATATCAGAGCTCTGATTGGCTGTTTCTGTTGTTGTTTGTCGTTGGGTCATCTTCGCAGGCCGGGAAAGGGCAGGCAGCCGCCCCACAGTCTGTGATGTCATCACCACGCGCCACCCCGACTCTCCATCAACCCCCATCTCTGACTGTGTGTAAGTGAGACCAGATTCAACAGAGAGAGGTAGATAGAGAAGGTCTGAAAATCATACTGGTACATGGGGGTTAGCAAATTAAACACATAAAAATATTAAAGATACAGCACTAAAAACAGCTTGTTTGATTCTAAGTGTCAGATACAGGAAGGAAATTGTCATTTGAAAACTAAATTATTGTATCTTAAGCAGTTATAGCCCATTTAACTTAAAAAAATTACACTACTGTGCAAAATTTTTGGGTCAGCAAGTCTTATACTTACCAAGGCTGCATTTTTTAAAATCAAAAATACAATAAAAACAGTAAAAATGTGAAATACTATTACAATTTAAAATAACAGTTTTTCTATTTTAATATATTTTTAAAATGTAATTTATTGCTGTGATGGCAAAGCTAAATTTTCAGCATCATTACTCCATTCTCTTCCTCATCCAGTGTCACCTGATCCTTCAGACATAATTTTAATATGCTGATTTGCAGCTCAAGAAACATTTTTTTATTATTACCAGTGTTGAAAACATTTATGCTGCTTTATATTTCCTGGAAACGATTTTAAATTTCTTTGATGCATAGAAAGTTCAAAAGATCAGCAATTATTTAAAACCTTTTTAATAATGTAATTTTTAAACTTTTTATTTAATGTCGTCACTGAAATTATTAATTTCTTTAAAGAAAAACAATACTTACCGACCTCAAATAATAGTTGTGTGTTTCCTAGTGAAATAATATATATAATGAGAAAAATGTGGGGTGGGACTGGACTGAATCATCAAAGCGGGTGTCATCATGCAAATCAGTCATTTCCAATGTACAGCGCAACTATACATTACGCAAATATAAAAACATTCAGTTTTTTTACATTTACATAAGATGAGGAAACTGTATTAAGGAAGTAAAAATGGTCCATTTTAATTTCATGGCAACTGCGATGGTAGATGAAAGAGTAAATTGTGGGAAACATTTTGAGGAATACAGGATGTGAGGAAGAGGAAGCTTGTTAGAATAAGGCAGAAAAGGAGTAGAGACAGGTCATCCGTTCACTTCAGTGCACATCTGTCTGCTTAACTTCCTCATTCACAGCTGGGTTTCAGTTGCACACATCCATCCTGAAATGTGTGTCGCAGGGTAACACATTCATTTAACATTTGCTCACTATAGCTTGCATTAATCGTAATCTTTATTAAATGTCACACATTTGTAGACAGTGAGCTCTGTCTCCATATAAACGTGATTCGGGATGTTTCAATGAGTCCGTATGTAACGAATGCAATCAATCGATGACTCTTAACGGCTGTTTAGTGGAGGCAGGGTGTGAACAGTCTGTGCAATGTGTTGACCGATTCCATTACTAGCATGTGTCATAGCTGAGATTTTCTTGCATCTTATTGTCATTACTTTCAATTTTTTTGTCTTGTACACATTTAATTCTCATCCCTCTCACCTCCTGTACTGGTTCTCCTCTCTGTTGCTGTTCTCAGACTTGACCAGCAGACCCCGTAGTCCTCCTCAGCCACCTCCTCCCCCTCTGCCTCCCGGTCGCCCTCCGCCCCCAACCCCGCCGCAGGAACGAGGGAGCGAAACAGAGGCCGCCGGTGCAAGCAGCGGGGCGGAAGAGTGCGAGGAACGGGAGCGGGAGCCACCTCTCCTCCAGCTGGAAGGGGTGGAGGGCGAGGAGAGAGAAGGAGGGAGAGCGAGAGCCATCGACAACCAGTACTCCTTCTTCTAAAACGGGGAGAACAACGAGGTGGGATAGAGGAGAGCCCTTCACAATCAGTTTTCAGTATTCTCCAGTGGAAGAACTGACCGATGGGTCACACGACTGAGTTATTAACACTATTAAACATGAGCTTTCATGGTGCGAGAGAGAGATGGAGAGAAAGAAAGAGAGAGAGAGACACCCAAACACATAAGCATATATGATACTGACGGTACTTTTTTTTTTTTAAAACATAGTAAACGGTACTACACTAAATTGGAGGTGCATTGTGAAAATGTTGGTCAGCTTTTACTAATTCGTTCTCCAGTGTTTGTCAGTGCGAAAGTTCCTCTGGTGCTGCTGCATAAGGAAGGTACGAAAGTGTCAGCGCCCACACTAAGCTAGTGTTGTGTTTTTAGCAACTTATTTCTTGAAGAGTCCTTCACGTCATCGCAATGTCAAGTCATTACAGTGTCGGACTCACTTATTGATTTAGATGTCTAGTATTCTTTGACCCTTCGCACTTATAGAAAAGGAGTTTCTTTTTCCCCTCAGGTGAGCGGAGATTGTTACACACCAGCACTCTTGTTATTATTATTATTATTAGTATTATTATAATGAAGCTTTAAGCGGTTTTCTTTGGTTCTGCCAATGACAAATTACGAAGTCACAAATTAATAACTTTTCATTTCAATTGTACTGATTTTGCTAGTTCAGTAGCAGGCATTGCTTCAAGTTTAACAACGTCCATTTTTTGCCAAAAACATTCAAGCCCGGTTCTCTGAAGTCCAGAAGTATTACTTCTTAAGGTTAATTACCATATTAAACATCTCCATTATTACCTCAGAGTCCTGATCTGTTGCCCAGCTCCTCTGCTCTCCCTCTCTTTCTGCCTCTCTGTCTTTACATCCTACCCTTCCTTTTAACTTTACAGTCTTTGGTTTTATTGGTGCGTTTTTTTTTTTTAAGCTAGAGTCCAGAGGGGAGAGAGAGAGAATGTCCTTCATTTAAAAGAGAAATTATTATTATTGAATACAAAAATGATAATAATTATGAATTTAATAATTGTCCAAATAATAGTATTATTTTTTGTTTGTTTGTTTCAAAATGCCTTTATTTTTGTTGTTTATTATATGAACACAATATTTGTTCTCCAAAATCTGTTTTCTGTTTCTAATTTTTTGTGCCTTTTTATCTCTTCTAACCTCTCTGTCCCACTGCTGTCTCCTTCAAACTGTGCTTCGGTTTCCACAGATTTCAGGAAAACTTTTGAAAAGGAAAAAAAAGATAAAGAGCCCCTTTCTTCTTGTGCCTTTTCGTGTCGTTAATTGTCGTTCCCTCTTGTTTTGTGCCAGTCATTCTTGATTTTGTGCCTCAATCAGTCTTTTTGCGGTGTCTGCCATCCAGTTCAGTGCCTGCATCTGTATTCTCCTGCTTTGTCTCTCTTGTTCTGTCTCAGCTTTTTCAGTAGTTCTCTTCTTGATCCTACAGATCATTTATGATTTGTTTTCTCTCCATTTGCCCCATGCTCCCCCCTTTTATTGTGCCTTCTCTCTCTTTTCTCTTCTCTCTCTGTCTGTCTGTGCTGGGACCGTGTGTTAAGGTGGGCATTGTTGCCCACTCTGTGTAATTAGTTTCAGGTACTACATTGAATTAAATGATGATGATGATATGATATAATATAATTATACTGAAACAATATGTCTTGAGTTGTTTGTGATGTATAGATAGATGAACTGAGAAATTTGACTTTACTGCACTTTTCTTATTAGTATGGACGATTCTTTTGCAAAGCACGTTTAAACTTTAATGTGTGGCTGTCGACGTGATACGGGTCTTGTACGCCATTGCGTCATCACCCTACGTTTTACGCCGTCGTCCAATGACAATCAAGGGTTTTTGAAAAAACCAGCCTTCGCGTTTATCGCTGGCTTATTCGCGAGACGTGGTGCCGGCAATATTTAATAGAAAAACAAGGCTTATCTCTTCGTGTCCTGTTCGTGACAGAATATCGGACTGAACTGGACTTCGGGCTATAACGGAGATCGCGCTCGTGCGGATCTGAGAACGCTGCGGAAAAACAACAAAATAACACCGCGGGCAGGCTAGTCCACCTCCTAGCTTGTCATAGGCAACAAGCGGAATTTAGCGGGCCACTCAGTTAGCGGCTAGTTATGTCTTTTCGCCGACAGAACGTGAGTACCACATCTAAAAATTGCACTTAATTATACAATCGAGAATATTAAAACTCATTAGATTTTATGGTCCAAATATTGTCGTTCTCCATTAAGCTTCCACATTCTTATTTAACGTAACGTGCTAGTAAACCTGCTAGCCATTACCACTCGGCTAGACTTTTAAATATACGTAAATTTGCTCAATACTTAATTTGTGTCAGCATTTAAGAATCGTTCTGCTTTCTGACAGCAACCTGGACCCGGTGGCCGCAAAACATCCAATGGAACTTCAGGGTCAATGGCTTCATCCGTTCCGGGGAGTAACTCTAACAGACCCACCCCGGCCAGGTAAAGCACAAGTTGGGCTGCCCCGCTCAGAAAGTCCGCGGATTGTCATTTTAACACGAGGCCTACCGGTCTAAGTGGGCGTGTCCATAGCGCATACTTAATCTACTCCCTAGAACACCGGGTCTTGTTAAATTAGCAGGAGCACTAGCCAATCGCAGCGAAGAATGTTTGAGTGACACAATTTTGAGCCAATGATTGAAAAGATCGTCGTAATCGGTACACATCCACCCAGAAATAATGTTGTCAACCAGTAGAATTGAGATTTTAATTGACTGCCATCTTTTCCAGCTTATGACTGCTCTCGGAGGCGGGTCATAGGGAAGGGCTCAGCAGTGTTTTGTTGTTGTTTTCCGATCCCATATGATTCAGTATTGTGCTCGACTTTCAACTTGAGCTATTTTAGACTTACGCCTTCAAAGAAGAGCCGGGATGCACGTGACAAAGTACAAACATTCGTATTTTATAATCGATTTGATTGATTGTAGTCAGGGGTGCGAAATGTGTACGTTTAGGCACGTTAATGTCAAGCTGTTTGTCTTGTCTTCGATACGGCATTTGCTTGTGGTGTTTGCGGGCTCCAATAACTCGCTTGTGCGGTCTGACGTAATTAAAACGCGCTTGGTTGCCTTTGTTTACACATTGACATTGCACAATAATATTTTGTCGTGCTGTGCAGTCAGATTCAATCTGATCGTTATTTTGTTGCTCGTGTATGATTGTCCTTTTGTTTTACCACGCGCTTCGCGGTGTTATTATTGTTGTCCACACATGTAACAGTAGAGCAATGCTTGCAACACCGGGGCTGTGTTTCACATTCTAGTTATGATTTGATGTAGCTCATGAATACAATAAATGCTTAATATACAGAAATCTGTTATAGTTTGTTCGTTTTTGACGTTCCTGCTGATTTGCATGGTGCAACACACACATTTTTATATATATAACTAATTATTTTCTTTTATTTTTTTGTCATGAAGAAACAGAAACTCTGTGAAGACTCCCTCACAGTCACCACCAGTACGTAAATCCTTACACATTTATAGACTCACAATTTCCCATTTAAGATTATAAAATGCCTTGGTATCCTCTAAATATTTGACTGCATTTTTGGACCACCAAATGCTAAAAGATTTTTGTATGTACTACTTTTCTTTTTTTAGGTGTTTGAGGGTGTGTACAACAACTCCCGGATGCTCCATTTTCTCACAGCCGTGGTGGTGAGTTTGGGATGAAATAAACTTCAACTTTTTGTTTATTTGTTGCCTGTTGAAAACACCCTTCTTTGATAACTTCAATGTTTTTTTTGGTTCACAGCCTTTTTGACTTCAGGGCCCACAACAATATTCGAAGGGCCCATGATTTCTTCATTTGTTTTGATTTTGATTTACTGAATAAGAACTTTTTTTTTCTTTTTGATTTTGTGGTTTACTGGATAAGAACTCAATTTCTACTTGATAAAGTATTTAATAACTAAAATATATATAATATCGTTTTTTAAAAGCCCATGGAGTTTTATTACCATTTCATTAATTTACATGATGTTCACAGGTCTGGAAATCACACTTTTAAAAGTAGTCTACCTCATATATCCAGGCTTGTCTAGACAGTGGGAACCCTGTTTTGTCAAAGTAAAAAGTTTTGCCTTATTGTTATGCTTGTTTGGATTATTTAAAATTTTATATGATTTACTCCCATCACTTCTCTAATTTGTTTTCCGCATTAAACAACAAAATACTTTACACGCATGCAATATTTCCCTCAGGGCTCCAGATGCGATGTTATGGTGAAGAATGGCAGTGTATATGAGGGAATCTTCAAGACGTTAAGCTCGCGTGTAAGTCTTTCTTTTATTTAATATTTCAAAACCTGAAATATAGAATTCTGGGCTTTGTTCACACTGAACCAAGTTCAGATTTGTTAATCCAAATTTAATCTTTGATATTGACTTTTTTTTGTTGGTGATCTATGAGCAAAGCATCAAGTTTAATGTATGATAAAGTCTCACTCAGTGTCTTTGCATGTTTAGTGTGAGCTGGCAGTGGACGCAGTGCACAAAGTGAAAAATGAAGAAGGAGATGGAGGCGGAGGCACACCAGTCCATCCCAGGAGAGAAGAGATCACGGACACCATGATCTTTGGCCCTAATGACATCGTCACTATGATCTGCAGAGATGTGGACCTCAACTATGCTACCCGAGGTGTGTACATGACTCCGTAGAAGTAGTATACATGTATGGTGTTGTAAAATATAGAAATATAAGGCTTTGTGTGCATGCTTTCAGACACTTTTACAGACTCCGCAATCGGCTCAAGAATAAATGGGGACCACAGAGAGAAGGTGCTTCAAAGGTGGGATGGTGGCGATAGTAATGGAGAAAATTTTGACTTGGATGCAGATGCAGTGAGTTCAACCAACATGCTTGTATATCCAATCATATGTGATCACATATTAGTGTATTTTTGGAATCAATTTCTTTAAGTATTGGTTCCACAGCTTTAAGCTCTTTACATGGCCTTTTCTGTCTTTCAGTCTAATGGCTGGGATGCCAGCGAGATGTTCCGCTTCAATGAGGAGACCTATGGGGTGAAGTCTACCTATGACGCCAGTCTCTCCATGTACACGTACGTTGATCTTCTGTCAGTTTTAGCCTTTTTTTTTTTTTCTCAGAAAGACTGACCTTTGAATTAGGGCTGTGTGATTAATCGAACTCGTCATAAAATCGCGATTTGAGCTTGCGCGATTTCTAAATCACTTTATAGCGCCTATATGGAGCACGAGAACAGAACAGACCGGGCGGGCATACAAACGTAACACCAGGTTCACACACTCCGTCTGTGGTGCGTATTTTTTCTGCGCCCATGTTAACGGATCAGAGCGTTCACACTGCATGCGATTGCGGTCCAGAGCTCTATGACCAATGCATGGCGCAAAAAAATCCCTGGACACAGGATCTTTTTTCTGCCATATATGTCTATTCTAGAGACATTTTGTTAAACCTTTACTTAGTCATTATTTTGCCTTATGTTTGTTCTAGAGACATGTTGCAGCTTTTTGATAAAGCTCTAATTGGTTTTCTTTTGGAAATATGTTTCAAATACACACTGAATGCATTAATGACGAAAGCATGTCTGTGTGTTAAAATCGAAATCGCAAAATTGATCAAAGAAATCGCGATAGTTTATTTTTATCCATATCGCACAGCCCTACTTTGAATGTTGGATGTGGAATATAGGGCCGAAACGATTAGTCGACATTATCAACAACATCAACCATAAAAAATTGTCTACAAATATTTTTGTTGTCGAGTAGTCGTTTGATCTCATGTGACCTAATGTAAGAGCCTGCAATAATGCAGTTTGACCAGTGTGGCACTGTAGCACAAGACTGTAATTCAGCTCTCCTGGATGCAATTCAAGAGAAGAAGACACAGCGCTTCAGAGAAAACTAAGCTGCAACCTCCCGCTCTCTCTTGTGAAGCCAATGAGGAAGTGACTTAAACTGTAATTCATTGACTGGCTGCTAGAGGCTGGCTGCAAAAGGGAGTCAGTCCCATAGACCCCCCATGTTAAAATGCCAAACTTTACAGCAGAAAAAAATGTTTACAGCCTGGTACTAAAAGCGGTTTTGGTCTATATAGCTAATTTTGCTTTTCATGACAACTGCGAGGGGCGTGATTTATTTTTTCTTTGTTATTTTGTTCAACTTGCCGTGTTAAATTAATATTAAGCCGTAAAGTTTCGCTAATCATGCAGCCCGCCTCAAAATAGGTGTATAGACGCTGAATGGTTTAGCCAGTCCAGTGTGTTGTGATGGGTAACTGCTCTATGCGCGAGCTAAATGTTCCCGCCCCTCACCTCAATCGCTGTGCTCCATTGTATTGTAAACCAACTGCGTCGTTAATATCGCTTCATTGAGCCGATTGAGAAGCAGAGGATAGTAGTTAAGAGATCGGCAGCACCTGTGCAAGCACGTCGTTTAATGGAGGCCTAAGTTTTTTTGTCTTGTTGTTGTCTCAGACTTTTAGGATAATGCTGTTATTTGAATGCACTTGCTTATGTTAGCTTAATCATATACTGCTTTTCTTCCTGATTAAGCTTTAAATACAGTGGCAAACTGCACGTGCGTCCAGATTTCCGCTTCTCATAACTGTGAAAATAAGTGTATAAATGTAACAGTTCCTTGCTGAGCTGAATAGAGAAGAGAGATGCATACGGGTGCATGCAGGGGGACGCGGAACAGTATTGAGAACCGCTGCTTTTTGAACATTGATTTTGAAACTTGTGAGTCCATTAGAATCTTTAGAAGACAGAATTGTGATTCATATATGAATAGATTTTTCGTGCACCTCTAGTTTTCTCTTCCTCTTCTCTAAAGCAGCGCAGCATGGCCTCGCCCCCTGCTGCCTTTTCCCGGGGGCGGGGTTTATCTGGGTTTGTTACGTCACAAACCCGGGATGTAACTTGTTGTAGTCCCTGACCACCGTTTTGTAGCAGTACCCTGCCAGAATTTTAAAAGAAGATATCCCCGTTTGCATTGAACTTTCAGCTTCGTAGCTTTGCAGATATTGTTTATGCTCAAACAGCAACATTACAAACTAACTAACGTTAAAAATGTGAAATCGCAATCAACCACCCCTTTAATATCTTTAATTCAGTTTTATTGTATTTTAGTAAAACGTCTTAAATATCTTACGCAGTATAACTAAAGTCTTATCTTAAGAGGTCTTAAATTTGGGCATGGAAAAACACAAATCATGATACGGCTTAATGCCTATATTTAGATTAAACAGAAGTTTTGTATATTTTAAAATGTATTTGATTATATTTTAACAAAAAACTCATAGAAACTAGTTTGAGTTCACATAGATCGCCACTTAACGGTGAACCATTGACATTTCAAAAATAGTTATGATGTAACAAAGCCTCGTTTACTAAAGTCTCAGGATGTGCCTGTGAATATGCACAGGTCTTAAAGGCCTTAAAGTCTTAAATTCGTTTTTTTTTTTTTAAATGCTGAAACCCTGTTCAAAGAAATCAAGTAAATATCATGTTCTGTTGCCTATCTCTTTTAGGGTTCCTCTGGAGCGGGGCAGCTCTGAGGGCTTCAGACAGAGAGAAGCTCGAGCCGCCCGATTGGCCAATGAGATTGAGGCTAGTACGCAGTATCGCAGCAGGGTGTCGCTGGAGAATGATGAGGGACGAACTGAGGAAGACAAATACAGTGCTGTGATTCGGGACAGAGACCGTGATGGAGGAGAAAGAGGAAGAGATAGTCCTGGGTTCTCCAGTGCTGGGAGCAGGTTCGAAGCAGTCTTTCTTTCCATCACTATCTCATCTAGTCTTTCTCCTTAGTATACTGATGATCATTGCTGTCTGTATCTTTGTTTTAGGGATGGCAAGTACATTCCTCTACCCCAGCGGGCAAGGGAGAGAGAAATGGGAGTTTCTGGAAGGGCCGAAAGAGGAGGCGCTGTATCCACCCTGCCTAATCGAACAAATAGACCTGGCCCCTCAAGCTCCTCGCCTAGACCTCTCGCCTCTGGTAGTGGTCAGCCCATTCCTCCCACTGATAGGAGCAGTCCTCTGTCTGTCAGAGGAGGATACTCTACACACCAATCACAGAGCAGCCTCCCTACGCAGCCCCGCCCCTCAGAGCCGGGTCACTCCAGCCCTCCTTCCCCACACACACTCCCGCATTCGCTCTCACACCCACAGTCTCTCTCAGACTCGGCCCGGCCTGTCAATGGAGGTAAGTTTTGCGTGTGCAAGCGACACATCATTTTCGATGTTTATGATGGTGTTGAACATTGCGTCAATCTCTTATAGTGTCATCCAGAATGTCACCTAAGTCTCAAAGGCCTGGACAGACCAACAGAAACCTGCGTACCTCAAACTCTCACTCCTCTCCTACAGGTTAAAATACACACACGTGCACACAATATACACATGCCTTCAACCAAGCTTTGTGGACTTTTTAACATTTAAAATTGATAACCCAGGGTCATCTTTAACCTTTAATTGTGTCCATTGTACGCTTTATATTTTACAGTGGGTTAGTAATAACTACATATTTATCAACCGCAACAATGCAACCTTTTAGCTGTTACTGCCTAAATGCAAATTGAGTAAAACACCCTCAAGTGTTTATTTACAGTTCAGCAGTGATTCAATTATGCTTGTTTTAGTGATAATATTAAGATTATTTGTTAGGAAAAAAGTCAATTTGTCACAGGCCTACATGTAATTTTTTTTGTTTGAATAATAATATGATATATTATTCAAAAGTTTGAGGTCTGTAATATTTTTGCACAAAGGTTGCATTTATTTGATCAAACGTACAGTAAAACTGTAATATTGTAAAATTATTATATGTAATTTATTAACGCTGAATTTTCAGCATCATTACTGCAGTTATCAGTGTCACATGATCCTTCAGAAATCATACTAATGTTTATTTGGTGCTCAAGAAACATATCTTAATGTTAAAACGTTTTGCTGCTTAATATTTTTGTGAAAACCATGATAGTTTTTTTTCAAGCTTATTTGAATGTGAAGTTCAAAAGAATAGTTATTTGAAATAGAAATCTTTTGTAACATTATAATTGTCTGTCACCTTTTGATCAGTTAAATGCAAAAAAAATAAAATAAATTTCATGATCAATCGTTTGTACTTCCACCCTCATGCCTTTTTTTTCTCTCTCAACTTAACTGATTATTACCTTTTTCTCTCTCTCTCTCTCGCCAGTCTCTCGTTCCCCTAAAACAGATGCTCCTTCCCAGGACCCTCCTCTGGCTAATCCTACCTTCTTGGATACCTCTTCGGTTACTATGGTGACCTCCAAAACCCTGCCGACACGCTGTTCCCTAGATGGTGAGAGTTTTTACCGAATATTGAGCTTGGTTACACTCGGTTGTCAAACCTTTGTACACCTCATTCCAACAATCTGACTCTCTTCCTGTCACTTCAGTGACATGAAATCCTGTCGAAGGAAAGATGGAGCGTCCAGCTAGTCCTCCGGAGGCAAGGTCACAAAGGTAATTCTGAAGTTTGTATTACTCTTGTCCATTAATGCACTTGTGCTGCTACTTTGGCGCTTGCTCCATTTAGCTAAAAATTTTCTTTGCTCTCTTTTTGTAGTCCATTCCATACACCAGAGATCTACAACCTCGCTCGAGGATCTTCGTGCACAAGTTTTCTTCTAAGGATTTGAGAATTGTTAGCGTGTCATTAGTCTCGTATTTATTTGTGTTTTTTTATTTAACGCGTGTTTGAACACCAGTTCACTGCCCAGAATACCATTAAGTGCATCAAAATATTTCATATAATGTATAAGGTTTGAGCATTTAAATATATTGTTTCTATAGATATAATCACCAACTTAAAATTAATAGATTTATGCTTCAACATTGTTCTTAATTAAATTGTTATTTGTAGTGCTTAACAGCTAAGTACAGTGTTGTACCTTTGTCTTTGTCCAATTTTCAAATAAGAAAAAAAATTCGGAGTCAACGCTGCTGGAAAAATTGGGCGTGCACTAATGCACACTATGGCAACCGCCCAGGACACTTAAGCATTGTGGCAGCCTTTTTTTTTTATTTTTTTTTTACTTAAATTAATTCAGAATGTGAAACTATAGTATGTGTTTTTTGTTTTTTTTTCTCTCTTTTCTGATTTTAGCTTCCATCTAGCTCCAACCTTTCCAGCTCCAAAACTGCGACCACGGACTCTGCTCAAGCAAACCCCGCCCACAACACACAAACAGACCCTGCCCCTCCAACAGAAGCTAAAACAGCCCCTCCCACAACTCCGACTGCGGCGCTTCCAGCAGAGGATAGAAGTAGAAAGACAAATGCAGAGGGGGCGGCAACCACCACCCCTCCACCAGCCACATCCATCTCTGCACCCTCTGCCATGTCTGGCACTGCCATGCAAAATCCAACTGCAGAAGGGCAAACATCAGGGACGCCCCAACCTGCAAGGACCCCAGGCAGTGAGGAGGGCAAACCGGAGGCCTCTGAGAGATCAGAGGGCATGGCTGAGTGAGTAGAACATTAGTTAGTAAATAAGTCAAATCTGACAGCTACTAGTATTAAGTCTGTTGGTGATTAAGGCATTTCATTATGTATTCCCACACAGTCAAGTGAAGAAATCTACACTCAACCCCAACGCCAAAGAGTTTAACCCCACCAAGGCTCCTCTCAACATGGTGAGAGCACTGATTTTCCCTATTTAATTTCCTCTATACAGCTGTTGAAAAGGTAAATGTGCCAAGCCAATGTGTCATGTCTTATTTGCAGGTGAAGCCCTCGGCCACTCCGACCCCGCCACGACCAACTCCGCCCAGCCCCACGGTGGTGTTGCAGCCCCCGCCAGGCCAGGGAGCCATTTACAACACTCCGTACCTGAGCTATATGTCGCCCATCCAGATACAGGGCCACTCTGTACAGGTCTCTATTCCTGCTGCTTATAGATAATTTCGGACAAAATTCAAGATTTTTATAGAGTGGTTTGCAAATTGGATGTTATGTATTTTCTTTTTCTTTTTTCTTCGCGCTCACTCTTTCTTCCTCTCTCCTTTTTGAAGGCACCTCAAATGTATCCGTATTCCATGACAACTGTTGGTCAAGGGAAGTACGCAAGAACAAAAGGTAATGCTTACATTACATGGTTCATTATTAGTTGTACTAATGTTGTAATTGCTATTAATTGATATAACTTAAAGGGGTCCTATTATGCTCTTTTGCAAAGTCTTGATTTTGTTTTGGGGGTGTACTAGAACAGGCTCTCACACTAGGTTGTTGTGGTCGAAAACCTTATTTTGTAAACACACCTCTCTCCCCTTCTGGCATTAACGGCTCGAATATTTCCTGTATCAAATTAAGCCCCGCCGCTCTTGGGGTCGGAAATACAAATTGCTGTGATTGGGTTACTGGGCCAGTGTGTGTTGTGGATTTGGTAGCTGGCCATGTGGTTGTGATGGTTATTCTTGGGCCAGTGTGTGTTTTGATTGGCCATCACTCGGACTCCTGTTCAGGAAATGTCATTGCCCCTTACCTATTCCCCCCCCCCCCCCCCCGCCTGCTGCGCAGCTTCAGTGTAAATATTGCGTCAAAATCAAATCAATTTGAGCGTGATTTTAAACCCGGATGATTGTAACCACTCTAAGTTCGTCTACTTTGGGAAAGCTAGCGTGTCTCCGACATAGTGATAACACCTGTTGCCTTCTCTAGTGCAGCTCACCAGGACCGGTCGGTATTGCGATATCACAATCCTGGAACGATGCGCTGATAGTCGCAACCTAGTCGTTCGCTGGTAGTTTTTGAAAAGTGATTTGTTTACATAAAGTATCCTCCCTTTGAACTGTGAACTTTGACTTTTAACCTTTGGCAGAATCTTGTTGTCTATGCTCACACACAACATCACAACTAATCTAACAGTTGACAAAGTGCGAAAAAGCATAATAGCCCCCTTTAATTCTTGTGACTTTTGTGTATTTAGGCTGTTGTTATATAAATATTTAACAAAGTAATAATTGGTGGATGAAACTTTTTACAAATGCTTATTTAGGTTATCTATTTATAACCGCTGGGTATGAATCTAAATAGAGGGCTTATTTTGGAAATACTTTTATGTTATTATGAAAATTTAAGTTTTACTTTGTTTGAAGATTTTTATTTTTAAAGGGGTCATATGATGTTATTTCAATTTTTCCTTTCTCTTTGGAACGTTACAAGCTGATTGTGCATAGATAAAATCCCTGAAGTTGCAAAGACTAAAGTCCTCAAATCCATAGAGATATTCTTTTTAAAAGTTAAGAGTCAGCCACACCTATCTAATATGGCTCGTTCTAACACGCCCCCACAAATCTACCTCACTATGTGGAAATATTAACATAATGCCGTAAGGCCGTCCAAATGTTCACGCAAAGAAAGAGGCCGTGGTTTCAGTAACCGCAGTTAGTGTGAAAGCAGCCATGTCAGGGAGACGCTGTATATTTCTAGGCGAAAGCAAAAGCACTTTATTTTGGCCTTCCAGAAAGGATTCTGCCTATTTAGGAATCTTTAGATTTCTTGCCACAGAACAGCAATGATTTTTTATGGACTAACCTTGATGTCGTGTGAACCGACGGACGAGGAGGTCCATTCAGGTAATCAGCTAATGTTTTGTTATTAGATTAATCTCTTCTTGCTGAGACGGATGGAGACGAGCGCGCGGTTGTGTTGTTGCTTGTGACGCCTGCCCTTGCTGACAGGTCATGAGAGCTCTGCAGTGCGCATCCTGGCGATGTTGTAGTTCTGATGTCTCCCGAAGAGGCGCGTGTGGCGTGCGAGAGACCCGTATGATTCCGCACGAGTCACAGCGCTCGGAGACACACTTTTTTACCTACATTTTGTGTGGATTCAGCTGATGGTTTCGCTTATACCGGTCTCGGCGGTGTTGAATGCAAAACACATATCATCCCTGGGTGTTACTTGTCACGTGACTCTGTTCCCCTTGCGGGCTCTGTCTTTACATTTATTTTGAAAGCTGAAGCGCGCGATTATGGTAAGGGGCGTTACCTTTCCGACGAGTGCTTGCGGTGTTCGGGCCAATCACAATGCACTGTGTCAGCTGGCCAATCAGATCAGACTGCGCTTGTCAAAGGAAGGGACTTTGTAGAAAACTAAGCGTTAGAGATAGGCGGGGCATAGAGGAACTTACAATCAGTACATTATTTGAAAATACTTTTTTTGTTGCACATGCTTAAACAGTCAACATATTCTGTTACCCAAATACCAAAATACTGATCTTTAAAAAAGCTCATATTGACCCCTTTAAATGTATTCTATAAATAGTTTTATATATTTAATGTGTTATGTTTATTATATTACTTTTGTTTATTATTAAACAATTTTTTTTATGTTTATTTTTATTATTATTCTAGTTATTGTTACTAATCTAACATTAAAACGTTTAAAATAAGATGGTGGGGCCCGTGTGTGCCTCTACTCATGGAAAGTGTCTCATATTCGCGTTACTTTACTTGTCTCCGGTTCTGTAGTGACTCGTCCCGACCACAGCTCTTCAGCGCCCCCTATGATCCAGGCTGCAGCTTCAGCAGCAGGACCTCCTCTGGTGGCGTCTCCTTACCCTCCCTCATATCTGCAGTACAACCAAGTCATACAGGCAATGTCCCACTACCCTGGCTAGGTACCAGCACTCCAAGCTTTTCAGTAGACACAAATTTGTCAAATTAGCCCGGAATGTGCACGGGCTATCCTTAGCTACCGGATAAGACAAGTGAAATAAACTTTTGGTATAAGTCGACTGCGGTTTTCACAAAAATAAGTTAATTAAGCCATCATTTAGCGATCCCAATGCTCCACATAGTAATTAAACATCTAAAATGATCTTTATTTGTACATTCTCTGAGAGGTTTTGTTTTAAAAAGTTGCATTTGTCCATCTTAAGCAAAGCACTTGCGTCTGACGTTTTGGTTTCGGTTTTGAAAGGAACATGCAGGAACGAGAAAATAAAGCGTGGGTCATGATTGATTGTTAAAAGAGTTACTAAGAGCGATAAGGAAAAGGATCTTGCTCGCGCTGACTGACAGATCCAAAGCGTGCGCACAAAGATGCCTCTCAGACAGTGCACAATCCCAATATACACATACACACAGAATTACAGTATTTCAAAATATCTGTCTTGGCGAGTATTCACGCAAACATAATCTATTATGTCTTTAGTAAACGTTTGGTTAACTGTTGGGAAAAATCATCTGATGTGTTACATTATATTAGATCCGTGCATTATTCAGTCTCATAAATGTTAATCAAACAATAAAAGAAAAGCGATCAATCAGTGCTCTTGATTGAACTACTAATGAATACACTAAAGACTATGCAGTGATTTTTACATTTGATTATTTGTTTTTCTTTACTTGAATGATTCTGTTTAGTTCAAATGAATAAAGCGCTGTTAATTTAATCTTTCTTATATTTGTTCTACTGTTTATTTGCATCTTTGTTATTTTTAATTACAAAGGTAAAATAACAAAAATGATTTAATATAGTAATTATTTTTAAGAAAAGAATTGGAGGAAAAGATGCATGGAGAATCGTTTTATAGTCAAACCGTTATCTTCTGAATCGTAATTGTAATTGAATCGAATCGTGAGGCAAGTGATTGCTCAAAACACCCCGCACGGTAGGGGTGTCGAAATTAATCGTTTCTACGATACATCGCGATGCAAACAAGGACGATTTGGTATCGGTTCAGTAATAGACCATAACCGATTATAACGTACTGATGCTTTTCTGATGTCATTTGTCGCGGTAGGCCTACATTATCAGCGCGTGCGCATAGGGGTTGGATGGGTCGATTGTATGGACACAAGGTGATCACAGGGTGCGAGGAGCGATAAGAGCGCAGACGGATCCTTATGCTTTCGAATCGCTCTCACGGTTGATGTCATACTCTGATCATTCTGCACAGCGCCGCTTCAAATTGAACACGCCTAATGGCGGAGGGAGGCAAGACGCGAGTGCAAGTAATTAAAAATGCTCCAACTACATTAAACAGCGACATCTTGGGCTTTTTGTGAAACAACTGGTACAGCAGTAACACCACCGGGAGCAGAGACACGCTGGTGGTGTGAAATCAGGTCACGCACATAAAATAGCAGGGGGTAATACAACTAACTTAAGAAACCAGGTCAGGTACAGGTCATATATCTGACTGCTTGTATTTATCGACAAAATTGCATACATGTGAAATTTAAAATTGAGGATGCAGTGCATTCATGAAACACAAGCAGAACAAAAGTTTGTGTAAATCTTTCGGTAAGTCATTCTGACGTAAATTTTCGGATTCGTAATTATTAGTTTATTTTTTAAAATGTTATTTGGACGCAAGAAAAATTGACACCCTGTCTCCCTACCACGTGCATAAAAGTTTCAAAACGTTCGTATTCTTTTACGACAACTGATGGCACTTGTTGTCGCAGTTTTCATGCACTTGATTTAATGATTATTTAACGCGTTCATTTGCCCTGTCGTGTGGTTTGGTTTGTTTTTTTTACTCTTTTACTTTGGTTGAAACGCAAGCTCTGTCACCGTTCCTTTTTAACTACACGTCCGCCAAAGCCCCTGGACAACATGGAGAAGTAATATTGCTCGTTCCTGCATTTTTTATATTTCATTACTATTCGCCCAAGAGATACTTGTACCATTTTACTTATTGTTTGATCGCCGTGAATATTCCAAATCATAGCAACAAGGTGTCACTTGCTTCCAGAAAACGCTGTGCCACCAAAGCGTCCTGCAGCGCCGCCAGCTGGTCATTTTCAGAAGAGCACGAGGCATTATGTCAGCTGACTAAAGACGCTCTGGTGGACACACGTTAATTTATTCATTTAGTTTTAGGCATATAGCCTATTAGTCTCATTTGTGCAATATAACTTGCCAAACCTGAGAATTGAGTCCAAAGGATTCCACACCATTCCTAGATGCGTCATTTGAGTATCTGTAATTCATAGGCGGGGAATATGACAATTGTGAATGAGCTATTTATGAATGATTGGAATTCATTAACATACACGCTCAGATTTAACGATCAAATCTGACCTTTACAAAGTATTTTTGAATCCAGAGGAGAGTTTTCGGGAAGGTCCGTTTTACGTGTAATTTACTCATATATTTAAGAATGTTTCATGAATGAGGCCCATTGTGTCCACTTTTAAAAAAACACTATGATTTCTCTCTGTGTCTCAGTTGTACTCAATGCTCCAGGGTGGACCACGAATGCTTGGATCAGGAGGGCACCCACAGACCCTGGGTCCCCCAGGCCCCCAGTACCCTGGTCAGAATGAAGGACCACCAGCCCCTCAGCAGGGGATGTATGGTAAGGTTTATCTTTTATTTATTTTTTCATAGATTGGATTTAGTTCATTGTGTATATAATTATTTTACAGTGTTATCTGTTAACTGTTTTTTTTTTTTGCCGTTCTTCTTTCTTCTTCAGCTCCGCAGTCATTCTCTCATCACTCTGGTTCCATCCATCATCCTCAGCCCTCCAGCACCCCCACAGGCAGCCAGCCGCCCCCTCAACATCCCACCCCCAGTCCAGGACAGGTACATGTGCCTGCCAGTCAACCAGTCCACCCAAAACTGGCTACACATCTATTCCATAAACTCCCACTCAAAGAACTTTCTTTAAATGCTTGTACAAGAGATCCCCTAAAATTTCACATGCTTTCAATTATACTAAATATTTACTGTATTGACTTCATTTTATAGTCGGGTCAGTCTGGTCCTCAGCCTTTGTATCACTCTGGGCCGCTGTCAGCCCCCACACCCCCTA
The DNA here is from genome assembly GCA_018155175.1 of Sinocyclocheilus anophthalmus. Lineage (NCBI taxonomy): Eukaryota > Metazoa > Chordata > Actinopteri > Cypriniformes > Cyprinidae > Sinocyclocheilus > Sinocyclocheilus anophthalmus. The sequence goes on along the minus strand of JADLZN010002488.1, from coordinate 348,217 downwards.
ACCTGCCCCGGGACACGCTATCCCCCCGCGCCTCCTACTTCCCTTCAGGGCTACAGCTGCCGGGACACCAGCCCCTACCTCGACCCCTACTGCTCTCTAGGACAAGCTGACTCAGGTGATGACCAAACCCACAACAAGTTCAAATGAAGAAAAGATAAAAAAAAAAAGCAGCAGTTCAGTGCACTTCAGAAATGTCTGGGATAAACAGAAATAAATGGTGTAATTTTAATGACTACCCATATTTTACATGCATACTGAACCCAATAAAGTCAGGTTTAACAGGCGGGTTAAACATCTGAATCATTAGCATGTGTTCTGTCAACCATTTTAGTGAACAATTCTCTTCTGTTTAGGAACAGTTTTATTTGTTTTTATTCTTTCATTTTTTTTATTTACACTTACCTATTTTTGTATTCATTTTCTACATTTTAATCTTTTTTTTTTTTTTACATCTTGTGTTTTATATATAAAAAGAAAATTTTTTGCTGACTATACCTTTTTGCTCATTCTTTCAGACCCATGTTCCAGGTGCTCTCTCGGGTCCTCACCACTCAGGAGGTCACGGCCCACCGCCTGTGATGTTGCTTCATGCCCCACCACCTCCCCCTCAGCAGGGTTCTGGTCCCCAGCACGGACCTCCTCCACCCCAGCAGGGACCCCACCAGCACTTCACCTACATTGGACCACCTCAGGGTGAGTTTCTTTGCAAACAAACCAAACAAGTTTGTTTGCTTATGTTGCAGTCAAGTAGTTTGTCATGAAAGCTACAAGCTTACAGAATCCCATCCAGTTGAACATTTGATCTAACTGATATTTACTGATATTTAATATACAGCTATGTGCAAATGCATTTACCAAGATTTGATTTGTATTACATTTATTATTAAATTATGAATTGGTATTATTGCAAACTATTAATTTGTGTGTATCTCTGCTCCCATCAGTGTCAGTGCAGGCTCATCCATCCCAGCAGATTCCATTCCACCCTTCTGGAAACTGACAGCGGCTGAGACTGAAACTGTGCGGATCACCACAGTGTGACAGAGAGCGCTCCCCTCTGGGTCTTCTGTGTGATCGCATATTCATTTGTACATAATATCCACCTGAACAGATTTTGTTTTAGATACCTCTGGCAAGACTGAATGTGCTTGTTTTATTATTATTATTTTTTTCCTTTTTGTTATTTTTAATTTGAGTGGACGGGGACACACAAGTGTCTAAAGCAGAAAGAGGGAACGAGTGAGCGTGTAAGACAAAACAAAAATGGAAAGAATGAGGGACATTTTTATAAAAATACAATGAACCTCTCCGTTTGTCCTCTACCCCCTTATTAAATAAGCAAATAATAAATGGTTAAAAAAAGAATAAAAAAAATAAAAGTGCATAAAAATAAAATTTTAAACTCTCCTTGTGTTTTGTCTTGTTTTGAATGTTTTTCTCTAATACATGCCATTGACATTTACTGCTGGCATTTACAAAATTTCTCGACCATAATTACAATTTCATATTGTAGCACCATACACCATTTGAATCAATAAAACTTTTATTTCCCCATTTACAAACCAACAGGTTTATGAATTATGACAAAAAGCTATATATTACATGGCAGATTCAAAGAAATGTGTGCTCATATATTTGGAAGTAAAAGCCAGGATGCAGTACATTGTAAACAGCAATTGTTAATTTAAAAAACTAATAAAAACATTCTCAGGTATTGTCAGCAAATCTGTCATAAGGATTGAGGGAGGAACTTTTCTGAGGTGACACTGGTTCAATGCTTTCTTGGTAATGCACTTCAAAATTCAAAGCATAATTAAATCTGGAAAGTCCTCTGGCAGTCAGGATGATGGTTAGGCCTCTGACCTTGCTATCTGTCATTATTTGGTAAAAGGCAGATTCTAGAGAAAAGCAAAATGGAATAAGATTTTTTTTTTCCTCTTTTACATTTAATGGACAATCCAAAATGTATCAAGATATTCACATACACTAAAATTAGAGAACTACATAGTACCTTGATTACTGTAAGTTAGGGCCTGTGTTGACATAATCAGAGCTGTTCCGTTCATCACTGCTTTGACTTCCACGGGACAGACCTGTTGAGGAGGCGCAACATACAGAATAAACACTAGTCTCTTTTTCTGAATCACTTCTACAACTTCCTTTAAAGAAAGAGGCCCATTTTACCTGAATTCACCCTATTTTTTTTTATGAAAAAATGTTGATCATATAAAAAAAAGTGATACTTTTACCATTATTGTTTGGTGAATTAGAAATCATAGTCCATTTTATGATTTTTACTTATTTTTGTAATACATTTGGCTATTCTTGTGTTTGTAAAACCCAGCCCGTTATTTATTTTTGCATTTATCAAAGAGCAGCTTGCCTTTGGAAATTATATACATATATATATATTAAGTACATATATGTATGTTTGTTGGTGAGGAGTGAAAGGCAAAGCAAGAGAAAAAGTGAAAAAATATGTTTCTGTGCAGAAAATAATCTTTCCCTTGCTTTGCCTTTCACTCCTCACCAACAAACATACATATAAAATATATGCTATTAATCAAAAAACACTTACTATGGCTTTTTTTTCTGTGGCCTGGAGAATTATCGAAATTTTCATAATCGGGAATGTCTGTAAAATGACCACAGCATACACAAGATAAGGTTAGGATCTGCATTGCAGCGGGGCTTTGTAGTCATTATTTTCAGCATGTAGTACCTGAGTCTGATTCATCCACATACATCTGATCCTCACATATATCTTCAGGTACATCTTCATCTTTTTTTACATTTATGTAGCATTCTCCTACAACGTTAGCATCAACATTGTCAGAGGATGTTATAATTTATTTTCCAATGTATTTATAATGAAACATGCGAATAGATTGCTATTCTTGTTTAATCTCAGCTCTTCTACCTGAGCTCTGGGATGAAGCTCGGCTGGGTCCCTGAGACTGTGTGATCGGGGAATCGGGAAGAACAGTTCTGGAGAAAAGAACGATATTTTTCATCAGTTTTATATGGATAATGACTCCGCTTTAGCATGACTAGTTTAGAACAATTTGTGGAGATTCGGGATCAGGCAGGTGCGCTCTTACATGTATTCACTTTGAGGCCGATTATTCAGCTCATCGCCAGTCTCTAGAGAAGAGTCACACATTCAGGATTGTGTTCACTCACAAAGAGCTTACATTGAACCCATATTCAGTTAAGAAAGTGCAAGCTACTCAGAATTACGATACAAAAAGGAGTCATTTGATTTCTGACCATGAAGATTGACATGAATGTGGATTCCCTCCTCACCGTTTTGATTCACATAACTGGCTTGACTTCCAGCTAGGGAGACAAAAATAGAAAGAATAATGCTCCTTAAATTTTACTTGCATAGTACCTTTTATACACAAAGTGTAGCTCAAAGTGCTTCACAGGTCACAATATTAAAAATAATCGCAAAATTAAAAAAAACACTATACAAAACAAAATTACAATGAAATACTTTAAAAGAAAAAGAAAAACTGAAATCAGTTACCTTAAAATACATATATTCAAAAGCTAAACATCTTTGTGTCATATAGGTTTGAATTGTTGTAATGGAGCAATAAACACTGACAGCATTTCATAAGTTGTCAACACTGGTGAGTTTTTATTTTCCATTATATTTGAGATATTAGATTATTATATTGTCTCAAATGCCATGATGACTGTATGCTACTCACTTTCTGAGGGAGGACAGGAGGGCACCTTTGTGACAGTAATAGATGGTGAACCAAGTGAACTGAGGAAAGAGTGTTTATTAACACACTGAAGAACAACACAGTCCGTGTGTATATCTGTGTTTGTGTGTGAACTCACTTGGATTGTTGGTAAGGTACAATTCTGGTATGGTCCATATGGGGCGCATCTGAATAATAAGAGATGAGACAAGTACTATGTATTTATGTAGCTCTTCATCTGAATTATGCAGTCAGATACAACAATTTGTGAGTTTTGTTGTGTGTTAGCAGAGGGAAATATATTTACATGTCGACACGGGATGCCGATCCACAAAAACTGATCTGTTTGAAGAGAGACAATGTTGAGCCAACACACATATAAAACAATATCGTCACCTTGGAATTATAAGGTTCTATCTGCATTCTGAGCAGTTTCGAGATATTGAGCTTCAAAGTTTTTGCATATAGTGATATGGGGAACAACTCTCTTTTATCAGTCCCAAAATGTACACAACTTAAAAAAACATCACATAATGTAAAGTTGTCACAGAATAAGAATATGTGAATGACTCAATTTTGACAAAAATGGCACATAGAACCTTATAATTAAGGTGACAATATGTTTATATATATATACACAGTATCTCACAGAAGTGAGTACACCACTCACATTTTTGTAAATATTGTAAAATATTTTATTATATCTTTTCATGTGACAACAACGAAGAAATGACACTTTGCTACAATGTAGTGTACAGCTTGTATAACAGTGTAAATTTGCTGTCCCCTCAAAATAACTCAACACAGCCATTGATGTCTAAACCGCTGGCCACAAAAGTAAGTACACCCCTAAGTGAAAATGTCCAATTTTGGCCCAATTAGCCATTTTCTCTCCCTGGTTGTCATGTGACTCATTAGTGTTACAAGTTCTCAGGTGTGAATGGGGAGCAGGTGTTTTAAATTTGGTGTTATCGCTCTCACTCTCTCATACTGGTCACTGGAAGTTCATCATGGCACCTCATGGCAAAGAACTCTTTGAGGATCTGAAAAAAAGAGTTGTTGCTCTACATAAAGATGGTGTAGGATATGAGAAGATTGCCAAGACCCTGAAACTGAGCTGCAGCACGGTGGCCAAGACCGTACAGCGGTTTAACAGGACAGGTTCCACTCAGAACAGGCCTCGCCATGGTCGACCAAAGAAGTTGAGTGCACGTGCTCAGCGTCATATCCAGAGGTCGTGTTTGGGAAATAGACGTTTGAGTGCTGCCAGCATTGCTGCAGAGTTTTAAGGGGTGGGGGGTCAGCCTGTCATTGCTCAGACCATACGCTGCACACTGCATCAAATTGGTCTGGATGGCTGTCGTCCCAGAAGGAAGTCTTTTCTAAAGATGATGCACAAGAAAGCCTGCAAACAGTTTGCTGAAGACAAGCAGACTAAGGACATGGATTACTGGAACCATGTCCTGTGGTCTGATGAGACCAAGATAAACTTATTTGGTTCAGATGGTGTCAAGCGTGTTTAGTGGCAACCAGGTGAGGAGTACAAAGACAAGTGTGTCTTGCCTACAGTCAAGCATGGTGGTGGGAGTGTCATGGTGTGGGGTTGCATGAGTGCTGCCGGCACTGGGGAATTCAGTTCATTGAGGGAACCATGAATGCAACATGTACTGTGACGTACTGAAGCAGAGCATGTTCCCCTCCCTTCGGAGACTGTGCCGCAGGGCAGTATTCCAACATGATTACGACCTCAAACACATCTCCAAGACGACCACTGCCTTGCTAAAGAAGCTGAGGGTAAAGGTGATGGATTGGCCAAGCATGTCTCCAGACCTAAACCCTATTGAGCATCTGTGGGGCATCCTCAAACGGAAGGTGGAGGAGCGCAAGGTCTCTAACATCTGGAAGGGGACTCCAGTGGCAACCTGTGAAGCTCTGGTGAACTCCATGCCCAAGAGGGTTAAGGCAGTGCTGGAAAATAATGGTGGCCACACAAAATATTGACACTTTTGGCCCAATTTGGACATTTTCACTTTGTACTCACTTTTGTGGCCAGCGGTTTTGACATTAATGGCTGTGTGTTGAGTTATTTTGAGGGGACAGCAAATTTACACTGTTATACAAGCTGTACACTCACTACTTTACATTGTAGCAAAGTGTCATTTCTTCAGTGTTGTCACATGAAAAGATATAATAAAATATTTACAAAAATGTGAGGGGTGTACTCACTTCTGAGATACTGTGTATATATAAGATCCTGTAAGACAGGCTATGCAAGATTTGATTTCTTACGCTGGGTATTCTGAATCACTGGACCTCTGATGGATGGATGCTATAAAAGAAATAAAATATAGCCAAGAAACAAACTACATCATCCCATAAGACAAAATATTTTTTCCTGACCAAAATATGTTTTAAAAATATGCTAGATATATGCTGTGAACAGTGAAGCTAACTGAAATACATTTATGAAATTGAAAAAATAAGTTTAGTTCATTTGTTAATATAGTTCAAAATGTATTTCAGAGGCAAGAAAATACATTTCAGTTCTTATAATATAGCCTACATTTAGGCTAAATGCAAATATGGATGGAATAGCCTATCAAAACTAGATTGTTAATGATTTAACGTTTAATAATAATATATGTGTGAATGTATTTTCCTGGACTGAACTATATGGAGGCTAAAATATATCGATTAATACTTAAATACTTAAATTCATTAATAATTAAATACCTTTAAAATGTGCATTTTTAAAATTTATTTCAAAATATTTTTTTCAAAAATATATACTACAAAAATGGCCAAAAAAATACATTTATATATGTTTTTACGAAGTCGGGCTAACAGACCTAGATACTAATAACTGTTGGTCGGCTTCAACCAGTACATACATCAAATATTTCAAGAATGCGTCGTGCATCACCTGTCTCTTTTACGGAGCATGTGCAGAACGACAATCTGATTAACTGGCCTCTGCGTTCTGCGGCATGCTCAGTAAAAGACACAGGCGATGCACTACGCGTATTCAATCTTTGAAATGTCATGCAGTAGTGATGGGCGAACGAAGCTTCATGAAGCACTGAGGCTTTTCTCTGACTGTGCCGGGAAAAGATTCAAAGCTTTGAGAGTGTCGAAAACAGTGCCATCTGATGGTTAGTAAAAAATAAAGCAGCCAAAAGCCTGTAAAAGAAGCTCCGTCGGACAAAGCAGCTACATATGGAAGGCCAAAGGGTCCAAAAACACGTGAATTTTAACACGTCAACAACGACAAATACGCTATTTCAGGTGAGGTAAGCAATTAATGCAGGTTTAAGATACAGACCATTGTAATCAATATCTGTCTTAACAACGTGAGCTTTTATTGTGCTTACATTTACAGCTATCGCCAGCAGGTGGCGCTTATTGAAACCTCTTTTTGTTCAGAGATTATGCACTCATCTCTGAACAAAAAGAGGTTTCAATAATGATGATCAGACAAACAGTAATTAGGTACACAGGTAATGCACATGCAAGCACAGAATTCATCATAAACAACAAAGATGCAGTGTAAGAGATTAATTGTGCAGTGTAGTCAGATTTTTTTTTAATGGCAGTTTTTGCGAGTTTAAACTGACCTTTTTAGTAGCCTAAAGTTGAGATCTTTACTCGCTTTCGGTACACAGTTTATTACATGTTGTTTTTTATATTATTTTATTTTACACGAGAACTTATGAAGTCTTGAATTACTACTAAAGCGTAAAATAGAAAAAGAAATGCATAAACGCATCTCCGACTGTTTTGTCTGTGTAGCCTATAAGAATAGGTTATGTCGTGCAATAATGGTTTTAATATATTCTATTCAATAACATTGTTAACTGTTTTTATTTATAACATTTGCTGCTTTGCTTCTGTGAAAATTAATAGACATCAGCTTTAAACTTTGTTTTTGTCATTTACATCAGTTATATTTATATAAAATACGCTATATATTTTTGTGTCCGTACATTAATGGCACGTTTGAGCAGCTGTGTAAATATAAAGAAATGCCAAATCACATGCAGGTTTTTTCAGACAGGAGACCATAATCGTGTAATAATTTATTTTATTAGGAAAGGAAATTCCAATTTTTCTTTCAATAATGTTTTTTAAAGTTTTGCAAGAATTTCGTGATACTAAACTTTTTATTAGTTGTCATAGCAAGTGATTTTAAAAGTAGGATGGCTCACTTTTTATAAGATGACTGAAAATTTTACTTGAATTCGTAGTTTTCTTACTTTTGGAATCGAATTTTTATTATTATTACTACTACTACTATTATTATTATTTCAGTTGTTTCTAGAAGAAGTAATTTTGATAATAGTCAACAGAAAATATATAACTACACACACATTGTTTGTCCACAGAATAATTACACATTATTAAATAAAAAGTGTCCCCGTACGAACATCTACCTCCGCCAACAGGACCCTTAATTTCAGACTCAGTAAAGTTTTTTTTCTTTGTGCTCGTCATTCTCAAGCATAGAAATTCAGATATTGGCGTGTGATCTTTTATATGGTAATGATATTAATTAAGGGGCGTTTACAAGGCGGAGATCTGACACCAATCAGCTGCGCACAATTTCAAGATCATTTACGATTTATAAATGTCACATCTGGAAGAGAGATGTACGCACGTTCGTTTTCTCTGAATCACACTTACGCACTTTTGAGAAATGATCCTATAACAATTTTATGACTGTTTATACGCAACATTTTATAAATGAGGCCCCAGGGGCGTAAATTTCGTCTAACAGTAGGGGGGGGACAATAAACATAAAATTTCTTATGAGCCATTTTTGAAGGGGACACAAATAATACAGCTAAAATTGTACTTGTAAGGATATGTATACACAGAGGAAAGCCTTACTACTATTAGTGCAGCAGGGAGACCGTGCCAAATTAGACAACTTCACGTTGTTGTTGTGGTCACGCCACAACAGAGCTTGTGTCAGTTGTAGACATTACTGTCCGTCACAGTGTTGCCAAGTCTGCGGTTTTCCTATGGAATTGGGCTACTTTATCACTGTTGCCGTGGGTTGTTTTCATGTCCGCTGGTTGAAGCAACCCCAATAACATGTATTTTAGCCCCCGGAACGCGATTTTTACCGGGGAACCCCTTTTGAAACGCGGATAGTTTGGGCTAGTTTTGAGTAGCAATTGAGCGGGTTTTGTTATGAAAACCAGGCAGCCCTTTCCCTCAAGCAGGTAATGTTACTATTGCTAACATAGCGGACTCCTCGAAAAATACATTGGCATCATCTGTATAAAAGAAAAAATAATCACTTCATCCGATGTTTAAGTGAATAAAATAGCCTTGACAGCCTTACTTACTGGACTTCCACAACTATTGACTTTGTTCTCTCTCACTGGACTTGTGTGTAGGTGATGTAAAAGAGGAAAGCAGGCATTTGGGCCAAAGCACTGTGAGACTCAAAATGTTTCTAAATTTAAAATGCATTTTTGCCCCGTTTTTGTTGTTTTACTACTTACACAATTATTGAAAGTATAAAACATTGTTATTTACAATACACAGCGTGGTTTTTAATCATATTTTTAGGGGGGGACAACCCTCAGATGGGGTTCTCCACTAGTGATGGGTCGTTCTTGAACGATTTGTTCATTTTGAACAAATCTTTAATGTGACTCGGGAAGAACGAGCAGTCTCAGTGAGTGATTCGTTCAGTTGCGCATGCGCAGCATCCTATAGGTTCTGTACTGGAATTAGTTAACCTGTTTTGAGTCTTCGTGTTTTCGAGTCGTTCGTTCTTCACGTGACAGCCCCATAAACTTAACCTTTGCAGTCTGAGCTGGAAAGAGAATTGGATTAGTTCACCTTTCGAGTCTTCGGGTTTTCGAGTCATTCGTTCATCACGTGACAGACCCATAAGAAACAAAGCTAAAACCAATGCAAAAAACAAGTATCTCTGCTTTATCAAAGTGATTTCACCATCATATGGACAAAATTTAAAGCATAACCAACTCTTTATTACCACAGGAAAAGAACCATCATGACAAAAATTCACACATTTATAAACTAAGAAATAAATTTGAAATACAATTTGAGACCAGAAACACATCACGTAACTGTAAGAGTAAATAATAATAATAACTATGCACCCGTTTGTAAGGAATGGAAAGGTTGCTGTCACGTCACGTGACAAAAGACGAACGGAACCCTAAGATGAACTAATCAATTCTCTTTCAGGTTCAGACTGCATTGGTTAAGCTTATGGGGCTGTCACGTGATGAAAGAACGACTTGAAAAACCTGAAGACTCAAAAGTTGAACTAATCAGTTCTCTTTTCAGCTCAGACTGCATTGGTTAAGCTTATGTGGCTGTCACGTGATGAAAGAACGACTCAAACCCGAAGACTTGTCAGATAAGGTGAGGTGAGCTAGCATAGACTAAAGATACAAGTAAACAATGAATTCATATTTTCTGTTTCTTATAGCATTATAGTTTTGTCTTGTTTGTAGTGTGATCAACGTTTGCGTAAGTAGTAGATGTGTTAGGGAAGTAACACGTAACATTTTGCTAAAATGAATGAAATGAGCGAAATGACTCGAAAAAAGATTTGTTCATTTTGCTGAACGAGACTCAAAGATCGGAGTCTGTAAAATGTTCCGAACTTCCCATAACTAGTCTCCACTAATGAGCTCATTAGTTGAATCAGGTGTGATAGATGAGGGAGACATACAAAATGTGCAGGGCTGGGGGTACTCCAGGACAGGTTTGAGAACCACTGATATAGGTTATACAAAAAAGACAAATAAGACCAAAATAAATAGCTGAATAGCTGATCTATAGCATGTTAAATGGTGGTAGCCTAGTCTATGAATTACCATTCAAAGCTCACAGAAATGGTTTGACCCAAGTCTTCAGCAGCCAATGACACTGACCCATTCAAACAGATTTTAATGCATATTTTACACGTATTTAACATGTTATATACGTGTTAAATATGCATATTTAATGCGCTGATTTTTCACACAAACAATGTGAAATACGCGTTAAGTACTCGTGAAATACACGTATTTAACTTGTTGTTGACTTGTTAAAATTCACGTGTTTTTTGTCCCTTTTGGCCTTCCATAACCACATATTCCATAGATCGATTCATGTTGCGTGCACAAATAAAAGCCTGACAGTGTGTGTGTTTGTTGAAATTTAACCCTCTGATCAATTAATTTACCCATTAAACTGTGGCATTAAATGCCAGTTCGAATATCAATATGATGTATGCTAATAGAAGAATAATGTATATGAATTGCATATGGCAAATATTTTATTTTCCTGAAATAATTTGTATTCTTCCTATTACTTGTATGACTGGGTATTTAAAATTTGTAATTGAATAAGTCTGAATGAAAACTTACTCGTAAAGTAAGGTCTGGGGTTCGAACATTCCGACAAGCAAGATGAATCGCACACGTGACTGGACAGAACGTGAGGCTTCGTTTGTCATTTGTGACATGATTTCTACGTTAACAACACAAGTGTCGAATCGAGGCTTCGTCTGGCATCCAGCTCTGATGCCTCGGTTCAAAGGTCACATCACTGTCGACTGCAGTGTGTCATGTACTCTTGAACAGAAAGATGGTGACTGCAGCTCGACTACACAAAAAAACCTTCTATAGCTCGATTATAAATGTTCGTGTATTGTGTACATCATACAACTCTTTCACAGGGTTATTGTTATAGTTGTGCAAAGCCATGTTATACGGTGAGTTTTACATTGATTTGAATTGAAGTATACCGCAAACATAATTTTTAACATAAAGCTTTGATGAGACAAAAACTATTTTTATTACAGATAAGAGTTAGGAGGTCTTACTTGGTTGTTTATGCCCCCAGCAGTATGTACAAAGACTGGTTACAAGGATGATTGACAGGAGGAGAGCCCCACCCACCACAGACAGCAGTGCAGTGGAGTCCATATCTGAGAAGGGAACGCAAGAACATTGATTTATGGCAGTATTTGGCCATAGCAGAGAGCAACATCATTCTTCTGAATCTGTGGTTTTAGGTTAGTGTGACTAAACCAGGGAAATGTTTCCATCCACTCATTTTGTATAAATGAAGCCGCATATGAAAGGTCAGATGAACTCCTTTCATTTGGTTTTTATGAAGCTGACCTGTTTTAACTATACAAATGAAAAAGCAGTAAGAGGGTTTACTTAGTGTTTTGTTTCTTAATGTTAGCAATAAGTACTGGTCTCTCACAATCTTTAAGAAACAGATCTTCCATCCATGAGCTCTTTAATCATGATAATTTATTCCTTATCATTTAATATACTGTTCTTAAAACCGAAGAGCTGCTCTGATCTCCACCATGGACATTTAGATGTCTTAACTATCTTGCATCTTTGTGGATAGTTTTCTTGCAGAACTTGGTGTTGATGACTAGTATGTCTAATAGTCGTTTGTACATGTCAAAAATCCTATTCTTAACCAGTATCATCTTGTTTTCCAGTAAAAAAATCTTAACATCTATTCATTTAACTGAGAAGCCAGAGAAGTGATGCATATGGACTTGTTTTTAGAGAATACATATATTGAATGTAAAGGCGTTTCTTCAGCTATAACTCAAAATTTTAATTTCAAATAATCTATATATAGTCTCTGTTTCAGAAAAACTCTCTCACTATTTTAATTGGTCTATTAACAATGTCAAAAAGTTAATATACTAAATTCTTACAGTGCCATTTATATCACATCTCAAATGATGTATTGTGTTAGATTGTATTTTGTTGTAAAATTGCATTTTAAATATTTTTGGAATAAAATGATGCACTCCCGTGCTAAGGATAATTTCTTAGATTGCATTTTGGGCATCCTATGCACACAATGAAATAATTTCACACTTTGCAAAATTCTACAAAATGTACAGCTCGACTGGAAATAACACAATTAAAATATTTGAATAACATGTTATTTACTTTGATTTCTCTTTATTCACACATCACATGTCTAATTTTACAAAAAAAACATCCTTTGTTTATATTATTAAAGATTTAAATATGTAATTCTCAAATTTTGATGATGTATTTTCATGTTTTAAGATTTAAAGTTTGGGTTTGGACATGGCTAAAAACAAATCTATACACAAAAGAATTTAAAAAGCAGGAAATATAATTTTTTTTTTTTAAGTATGATTACAAAAAAACTTTTCAAGATCATTTTAATGTGACAAAACAAAACATAAATAACAACATAAATTTAATGCAACAAAAAATTTACAAAAAGCGAAAAAAGTTAGTGCTCAGTATTGTTTTAATACAAATCTGGGACGTAAAAGCATTAAAGTTTAAGAAACACCCTTAAGTGTATTTTATCAAATTTTTAGACTGTTTTCTTTAACTTGTGTATAAACATCACAATATATATAAATTCCTTTTTCCTAATAGTCATTTTTGCAATGCATTATTTATTTGCTTTAAAAATGCCGTTTGCTAATTTTAACACTTATGTATAACACTCAAAAGATAAAATAAACTCCTGATTACCTGTGTGCCTTTTAATGGATACAAAAAGCTCTTCTCTGTAACATTTTTAAAAATCCCTTGAGTGGTTGGCACTTTTCAGTTAAAACGTTTTGCCAGTTTTAATTAGGCAAATTCGCAATTTGCGAAATTTCACTCAGCATCACCTGCCATGCAAGTTTTTACACATCTCTATATATGTGAGTGTGTGGCTGTCTGTGGTTACATTCAGTGCCAGGAAACGGATTTCCTGTATTTTGCAGAGAAAAAACGACACATTATGAGAGGTTTGGGCCTCACTCTAATCCCAGAGCTGTCAAGTTCTAGAGAACTACAACCTAGAACCCAAAAAAGCAGGGCAAATGGCAGCCTTACCTACATTTTCCTAATCTAAGTACAAGCAAAGTTGCCTTGAGCAACCAACATGATTCTGATAGACATTTCATAGACAATCATTAACTCTTCAATATTACAGTGCACTTTATCATGCACTTTTATTATTATAAATCCAACAAAATAAGACTCATTTATATGCATAAAATGATTCACATACGTAATAATGGTTGTTCAGAATTAAAAGCATGAGTAAAAAAATCTAAGTGTTAATGTTATTGTAATTGGCTTGATGAAAGACAGTGAATGTGATAATGAGGTTTTATTTGCGGTTGAAGAACTCTTGACCCTCTGATCTTTATCAAACTACAGCCATATTACAAGCCAGGATTTAGAGTGAATTAGTAAGAAAATAAATAATCTAAATAAATCTTTTTGGCAAAACGTTATGTTTGATGACTTGCAAAGGCAATTAGCCTATGTGTTTCGAAACATTTATTGTCTTAATATGAAGTCAGCACCCGAAATTGAGGAAGATTAATATTTAATTTAATTGCAATTTTCATGGCAATTTGAAACCTTTTGCCAATCATGTCAACCAAGTTGGTGCTAAATGGCATGTTACATGCATAGAAGAAAACCCAAGGTCATCTGCACTGATTGAAAGTGACTGCTCATATATTGTAGGATTTCTTTACAGTTTGTAGAAAAAAGTGTGATTGGCAAAAAAAAAAATCAGAGATATGAATATTACTGTATTCAAATTCAAGCTCTCTGTATAATGGCACAGAAAACTTTCTCCACAAAACGATATGCCAGTTTTACTTGAAGAGAAAATAAAGTAAAAAGCTTACCAGTATCAGTAGCAGCAATCAAGTCAATCAAGACACCACACGTTCTGCTCAGCAGAAACCTGCAATTAAACTGCCGACCAGTTCACACACACACACACACACGCTGCAGTTTGTATAAATCACACCTAACTCACAGCTCACACTGAAGGTGCCACCATTTTCCTCCCACCTTGTTCCTCAATTTCTCCCCTTTAGTTCACCTCCCAACCCAAATTTAAGCAATCCCAGTAGTCAGTTGCTTATTGCCAGTTGCTCATATCTGCTGAAGTTAATTCTTGTAAGTTTTATTATTTCATATGAGCCGCTGAGGTGTGTCCTGATCTAAAGGGCCTTTACCGAGAAGAACTTTCCTCGCTGCACTTGCTCTCGGCCTCCTCATAGGCTCAGAGAACGTGTCGTTCTATCACTTGCACCAGTCAGCATCTTTTTCCCCCTCTCTTCATCTTTGTAACTGGCTGCTCTCTTGCTCATTTCACCTCCCTCCTCGTCTCATCTCTTATATCTGAAGGTTTGCTTTCTTGCTTGGTTTTCTGCCGCCATGCAGATTTGATAGCATTTTTTTCTTTTTCATCATTTGTCAGATGTTAGACTCAGAAGATAAAGTCATTAAACCTTATGGAGTAAGAAAAGCATTATGTTATCTTGACATTGAGTTACTAGGGTGAGCAATTGACAACATTAGAACAATTTTTGTGGTGTCCCATTGCAAGATTTAATGTCAAATAATAATTGGTCATTCAAAAAAAACCAAACAATCAACAATTGAGTTGTAATTCATGCTTTATAATGTTCGTAAATAAAAGTATCACAGAACACAGGTGTTTCCCTGCAGCTTTACAAGAGATTAATGAGAGGGAGTTTAAAAAATATATGTTAAAAACATTGATTCAATGTTGATTGATTCAAATATGGCGGACAGGGAGTCTCTCAGGGAATTTCTCAAACTTGCCTCCCACTCTTGTGGCATTTTGTGGTGTTCTTGTAACTTATACAAACAAATGACAGGAATGACATATTGGTACATTGTATTCTCACAAGCACAACTTCATCCACCGAATGTTCCACTGCAAAGACAACGCATGTTTCGATTCAGGCGCTTCAGTATTCATAATTCATTCACGAGACTAATTTTCACAGCAAATTTACCAAACAGGCTTGCATCTCTATATCCCACCTACAAACAGGAAACCACAGCAACTGAAAAACCTTGATCATCGTTCTTGCCACTGCAAAGAGAGAGAGAATGCAAACTTGCAAGAGAGAGAGCACGTGAGATATAAAGCAGAAATAAAAATACTCGCCCTTATTTCAATGTGCTGTAAGGAGAAATAAGGTAACCAATTTAAAACAAGTTTAACACAAGAAAACCGATCAAAAAGACAACTTAGATTACATTTCTTATTTAATATTTTTTTAAAAAGGTTACAAAACAAGATTAGTAAGCAAAGTTTGCAAATTATCCCAAAAGAATAGTGTGGAAAACATCCACAGCAGAGGGAATTCACAAGAAACTGCTTAAATAAAAAAAAAAAGTTCAAAGGGCAAATTAAAACAAGCCACAAACCAGACCCTTGCAACAAGTATATGTAACAATGTTATTTAAAAAAAATAATCAAGTTATAAATCTGAATCATGCTACAGTAGCATTAGTGTTTGTTTTCGGTGCGTTTCCTAAAAGACCCTAAAAGCTCAACTGTTAGTATAGAAGACATTAAAACAGGAGGAAAGACTTTAGTTTGTAAAGGCAGATCACATACAGGCTTCAGTGCTGCTCAAGCTCAGTCTGACTCTGCTAGTTCTTAGTCATAGTCCAGCTTTGATGAAAACAAATGCAACAGAATTTTGAGAGTAACTCGGTTTTAGTTAACTGACTTAAGACCCTATAGATAGCAATCTGAAAAACCAATTGAGATCCCCTCCAATAAAAACATCTCAAATATAAATTTACATGAATTCTAAAACACATCTTGAGTTTCAATTAAAGGGAATTAAATGTTCCCACCATATAACCGCTTTCCATTTTTTCCCCCCCATGTGTTCCCACGTGTTCACCTCCCAGAGGACTCATCCGGGGGAAAGCAGAATGGTCTAAGCACACAGGACTACCAGGTAAGATGTTACTGATATTATTTAGTCCAAAATGTCCCAAATCAATAGGGGTGTTAAGGATATAAACAAAAACATAAGCATAATAAATTACTATAAAACTCCTTATTGTGGAGATAGTCCAATCAGTGATTACTGGTCCAGGATTGGCTACTGACGGCACTGGCTCTATCTGCCTACGCCAATCAGAGTGCTGTTCCCTGTGTTGAGAATCATCCAAATCCTTGCATCATCTCAAATTAAAACACTTGACACTGGTACTTTAGTGGACCTCCCTCTCTTTGGAACAATAATTGGTGCGTCATCTGAAAAATAAAGACACATCAGTATGTTATATTTCCAAAGCATCTATAATGACCCTAAAAAATTAGGTGACTGAGAATTACATATAAAGAATTAGCCAAAACCCACAAATGGAAATGATTACTTATAACAATTAGCCAGCATTTTGTTCAATGAAGAGACTGAAAGGAATATTTACAGATTCGTTGAAAAACACACATTTACAGTAAGGCACTTATGACAGCAAGGCACAAAATGCCATTCAACCAGCAATATTTATTTTAAAATTCATTCTTAAAAGCAGGATTATTAGTGGCCATTAAAACCAATCCATTGTAAAATACACTGAATATAACTAAAACTATATATAAAAAAATCATTAATTGCATAATCGGAAATAATATAAATGACATGATAAACTTTAAAAACTTAAGTTTTAGAAATGTTGTCCTTGACAAGTGCAAAAGTGACAAAAACTTATATATATATATATATATATACTAAATATAAATACTAAAATAAACAATCAAGCACAAATAGGACTTCCAAGATTGTCCTGAAATTGGCATCTAATCTAAGACAAGACTGTGATGCCATCAGTGATTTCACTCACCAGAGGGCACGTAGTTCTCTGCCAGATGTCGGTCTTGTTCGATGAAGAGGGCCGTTGCCAGGAAGAAAGCTCCACCCCCCACGGCCACGAAGGAACACAGCAGGAGTGACATCTGAAGTGAACGAAACTCCCACATGTATGAATCCGACTTCTTTATCGAGTCTGACACCTTAAGAGGGGGGAAAACACTTTAAAAAGAACTCTGAAAGACTTTTTCTGTGCAATTGTGAGACTGACGTACCACTCCTATGAGGTAAGGGCTAATAGCGTCGCCCAGCAAGTGTGAGAGCACAATCTGAAAAGCTTCCGCTGTGGAGCGCCGTGTGGGGATCACAACATACTGAGAGAAGAGAGAAATGAGAACATGAAGCAAGAGACCTCATGTTGTTCCAAACATGTGCTGTTGATATTTCATTGGAACACAAAAGACATTTTTAAAGGTGACATATCATGAAAATCTGACTTTTCCAGGTTTTAAGTGCTATAATCAGGTCCCTGGTGCATATATCAATAAAGGAAATGTGAAAAAGATTAACCCAGTAACTTTGTTTTGGTAAGCCTTTTTCTGCAAGCATCTGAGAAAACGAGCGTGTCTGATTTCGCTCCCTTGGTGACGGCGCAAAGGGATCTCATTATAATATTACCGACCCTTAATCTGTAAGATTACACCCACAGTGCCGTCATTTTGATTTTGCAAGCGACAACGGTGTACCAGTTCTAATGCCATGGTGAAAGTTTGAGCAAAACATGCTAACTGTTCTGCCTTTGGCTTCACAGACGAGCACAGAACACGGTTTAGAGTCCCAGCCTCAGATACAAGAGAGCAGTGGATTTATTGATTATTTACTGTATATTGCTGCTGCCAAACAAATCTAAAATAAAAGTATATTCCCAGCAGTGTTACCTTCACCGGACATAACCGATGTTTTTGTTAACTTTTGTGTTTTTTTAACGTAAAAATTGTGTGCGAATGAGACTTAGTTTAGTACGCAGGCTGTAGACAGCGCTTTTGTCAGTTGGTGCTTGGATGTGCGCACTCAGAAAACCGGTATATCAGAAGTTTAATTCATATGGTTTAAAACGCATGATGCAGCTCGATTAAACTGCAATCATAAACCAAAACAGATGTTTTTAGCAGGGTCGAGCTGTAATGTGCAGATATATTCGGAAAAGGGGGGCTGGGAGCAGCAGCCTCATTTGCATGTAAAAGAACCAGCTTCACTTAAAATAGACCATTTTCAAAAGTATATTAAATGATCTGTGGAGTATTTTGAGCTTAAACTTCAGAGACACATTCTGGGGACACCAGATACTTATATTACAAACTGTAAAAAGGGGCATAATATGTCTCCTTTAAAGCATTTTCTCACCCTTTTTGACCTGTGTGGCATCCACGTCAAAAAACAATATTCAAAGACAATATCAGCCAGATATTTCTCTGATCTTTGGTTGTAATTACCAACAACCTGCGCGTTTCAACTTTTTATTATTTTATTTGTTTAATTATATTGATGGGCTTTATGCCTTTATTGGGACAGGGACTGGTAGAGAGATGCCAGGCAAAGCACTGGGGGGAGAGAGGGAGGGGAGATCGGCAAAAGGACATCGAGACAGGAATCGAACTCGGGTGAGCACAGCTATACTGTATGTCGACGCACAAACCACAAGGCTATCGGCATTAAATTCATTAAACACGATTCATTTTGTGATTGTTAGATTTTGATTGGTATATTTTAAAAAAAATTTTTACTGATTCATCCATCATTTTAGATGATTTTTTTTTTTTTTTTTTAAATTTTTTTTTTTTTTAAATAAAATTAAAACAATTATTTTAAGCCATCTGTGGCCCCTTGGAGTTTGGATGACAACCACTGCATTAAAAGACTTTGATAATAGTGTGCCAGTCATATTAACTACTTTTATGGTGCTTTTTATTTTATTATACTACTTTTATGTCCTTGAATGGCAATAACTGTGTAACATTCTTTAAACAATTCTATTTTTGTGTTTTATGGGGGGGGAAAAACAGCATACAAGTTGGTAAAAACATGAGGATGAGTGAATAATAAAATCTATTCTTTTCATTGTTCTTTTTAATTGGTAGTGGATAAAATGGGAGGAAGGGAAACTCACCAGTAGCATATCAGCAACAACAGCCCAATTCATAGACAGGAATGTCTCACCTAGGAAGATAAAGACCTGATGGGAACACAAAATAGTTAACCAGCATAAAACTGCTCTACATTCAACACTATAGTCAATATAACATTGAAATGAAAAAAAAAAAACAGTTTTTGGATAAAACAGGTTCAAAGGAGAAGTCAAGTGAGTGACTTACATATGTGGCCACAGTGCTTGCCTGAGCAAACATGATGGACAGATAGAGAAAGGGAGCAGCGAGGAGGAGTCCTGCAGCACAGACTAATGGATCAGCTCGAGGGGTTCTGGTCCTCAGCTTCTTGCTCACCTGCACTCCACTCGCTACTCCCAGGATGCCTGTCACAACTGTGATGATGCCAAAAATCACACTGCAGTGTGGAAGAGATTAGAAGAACATTATTAGTGCATGTTCTTAACAGAAGAATATTTACAATACAGCATGCACAAATGCACTGCTCATAACATCATAATGGTATTAGGGATGTAACGGTATGCCCATTTCTTATCACGATTATAGTGACCAAAATTATCACGGTAAATCCACTCGCTGACAGCAGGTGGTGCTTATGGAAAAGCTGAATTAGAGCGGTTTCCCGTAACCTCCGTGGACAAAGCAGTATTGCGATTAAGAACACTTCCTTTAGGTATTACATGGAGCGATGATGAAAACAAAATGCCATCGAATCGTTTCTGAAGACAGTTAGAACCTCTCTTAAGAGGTACATTCATATATTCATTTGTATAATTCCCTTAGCACTCTTTTAAAAGCACCAAGCTTTTCCGCCCTGTTTTCACTCAAAACTAAACTACTCTGCGCGCTGTGCGCACGTGAGACTGTTACTGTTAAACTGTGCTTTATGCTGGACAGTATTTATTTATCGCAAGGTTTAATGATAATTAAAAGATGAAACGGTAATACTAACCGTGGGGAATTTAATCATGATTTATCGTCAAATCGGTAATCGTTACATCCCTAGGTACCATAATATTAAAAGACATTTAAAAAAAAAACAAAAGTGTGTGCCAAAGTCATGGTGTGTATTGAGAGTGAGGTGGTGTGTATGAGGGGCTGATACCTGTCAGAGTTGTCACAGGGGACTTTTAAACACGGCTGCTTCTCTCCAGTGAAGACACCCGCTCTAAATAAAAAGGCAGGGGCCCACAGGGCTAGTGATCCCGTCACAAAGGCCACAGTCGTGAAGCCAAACGTGGACAGAATAAAACTTGGACTGAAACAGAAATGAAGAGGGAAATAGAGAGAGACATTTAGTTCAGAAAAGAAACATTCAGCTATTGCAAATAATTACACAACAAATAGCTCAAGAATCATACACTTTTTCGACTTCTTGCTATAATTCACTTACACTACTGGTCAAAAGTGTGGAATAATTCAGATATTTTTGATTGTTTTGATAGAAGTCTTGTGATCATCAAGGCTGTTTTTTTATCAAATATATAATAAAAACAGTAATATTGTGAAATATTAAAATTAAAAAAAAACTTATCTATTTGAATATATTTTAAAATCTAATTTATTCCTGTGATGCAATGTTTAATTTTCAGCAGTCAATACTCTACGTTAGTCTTCAGTGTCACAGGATCCTTCATAAATCATTCTATTATGCTGATTTGCTGCTCAAAAAACATTTCTTCTTATTATCAATGTTGAAAACAGTTTTGCTGCTTAATATTTTTAAGGAAACATTTTTTAACATTGATAATGATAATGATTATTAATATTGAGACACCCAATCATTGATAATAATTGAGTCGCAAATCATAATCAGAATGATTTCTGGAAAGACATGGACAATGACGACGGGGAAATGGCTGCTGAAAAACAGCTTTGATCACAGGAAATAAATTTATTTTTTTAATAATTATAGAAAAATGGCATTCAAAATTGTAATATGTGAGCATGAGAGACTTTTTTCATAAATTTGAAAAACATTTTAATGATACCAAACTTCCGAGTAGTACTATAATATATATATATACACACATACACACACACACACTTTATATGACTTCTATATGACTTTCATCTGAGAAACGGAAATATTTTGGAAAATGCATCAGTGGCATCCAATGTTGTTTTTGACCCTACTGACTTCCAATGCATGGGCAAAAACTTGCTGAAACACTACTGAAAATATATATTTTTTACACCAGCAGTCACAAAGAGCAATGGTCATTACCTTTATATCTAAAAAATGTATTAAAAAAAAATCACTTGTCATTGCGAGCGATTAGATATTTGATCATTTCCTTGATAATCTCAGATAGAGGCTGCAGTGAGGTCACCAATAATTACCTGATAACTGAGGAAAAAAACCCTTAGGCCAATCAAGCAGCATTATCAGATATAGAAAATTTCCTTGCACAAAATCTAAGGCAAAGGCTGACTTCTAAATGATGCTTTAAAGCCAAAATGAGCTCTCAGTGACTCACTTCCTGCAGAGTGCTTTTATGTCCATCATCCAGCTGGTTCTGTGCAGTGTGTGCTCTGGACGAGCTTCGATCGCACCCCGCTTCGGTTCCTGAACTACAAAAAACAAGAGGAACACGGCCAGCAGCCCCAGACCAGGGGTCACCTACAAAAGAAAAACAAACGAAAAAGAGCAAACAAAAAAGGCAGAGAGAAAATGAAAGTGACAATAAGTGTGAGAAAATTACAGAGAATTGTTATCATTATATTTAATCTCCAAGTGTGATTTTGTGGTTAAAGCAATAAGCAGGTGTCATGCAATCCACCCAGAGACAGATAAACAGTGTGAGGTTTGGTGCTGCAGACGTACCCGAAGAGCCCAGTGCCAATCCCCTGCCACATCATTCACCTTTGAGCCCACGATATAACCCAGACCACTGAGGAAAGAAAGGCCAGTAGATTTGAATGAAAATCGGGATCAGGCCTGGTCCACATTGTAGCTTATGCTGACCATTTAATACAGTCAGCACTTTAAAAATCATGTTTTGGGGGCACAAACTAATGTTCAAAACAAACGTTTTAATTTACATGAGAAAAATAAAAAATTTAAATGTGCTCTATCCATTAACAGTGTCTGGCCAAATAATCTCATATTATTCTCATAAAATGTTAAATATCCGGTGGCTAGTTCTTTCTCGGAAGTGCTCAACTGTAGCAGCCTGAAAACATATACAGGTGCATCTCAATAAATTAGAATGTCGTGGAAAAGTTCATAAATAAATTCAATGCACACAGACTGAAGTAGTTTAAGTCTTTGGCTCACATTTAACAAAACCACCATTCACTATCTCAAAAATTCGATATGGTGACATGACAATCAGCTAATCAACTCAAAACACATGCAAAGGTTTCATGAGCCTTCAAAATGGTCTCTCGGTTTTTTTCACTAGGCTACACAATCATGGGGAAGTCTGGTGATCTGACAGTTGTCCAGAAGACAATCATTGACAACATTCACAAGGAGGGTAAGCCACAAACATTCACTGCCAAAGAAGCTGGCTGTTCACAGAGTGCTGTATCCAAGCATGTTAACAGAAAGTTGAGTTGAAGGAAAACATGTGGAAGAAAAAGATGTACAACCAACCGAGAGAACCGCAGCCTTATGAGGATTGTCAAGCAAAATCGATTCAAGAATTTGATTGAACTTCAAGGAATGGACTGAGGCTGGGGTCAAGGCATCAAGAGCCACCACACACAGACATGTCAAGGAATTTGGCTACAGCTACGTATACCTCTTGTTAAGCCACTCCTGAACCACAGACAACATCAGAGGTGTCTTACCTGGGCTAAGGAGAAGAAGAACTAGACTGTTGCCCAGTGGTCCAAAGTCCTCTTTTCAGATTAGAGCAAGTTATGCATTTAATTTGGAAACCAAGGTCCTAGAGTCTGGAGGAAGGGTGGAGAAGCTCATAGCACAAGTTGCTTGAAGTCTAGTGTTAAGTTTCCACAGTCTGTGATCTGGGGTGCAATGTCATCTGCTGGTGTTGGTCCATTGTGAAAACCAATGTCACTGCACCCGTTTACCAAGACATTTTGGAGCACTTCATGCTTCCTTCTGCTGACCAGCTTTTTGAAGATGCTGATTTTATTTTCCAGTAGGATTTGGCACCTGCTCACACTGCCACAAACACCAAAAGTTGGTTAAATGACCATGGTGTTGGTGTGCTTGACTGGCCAGCAAACTCACCAGACCTGAACCCCATAGAGAATCTATGGGGTATTGTCAAGAGGAAAATGAGCAACCAGAGACCAAAAAAATGCAGATGAGCTGAAGGTCACTGTCAAAGAAACCTGGGCTTCCATACCACCTCAGCAGTGCCACAAACTGATCACCTCCATCCCACGCCGAATTGAGGCAGTAATTAAAGCAAAAGGAGCCCCTACCAAGTATTGAGTACATGTACAGTAAATGAACATACTTTCCAGAAGGCCAACAATTCACTAAAAACGCTTTTTCTTTTGGTTTTATGAAGTATTCTAATTGGTGGGTTTTTGTTAAATGTGAGCCAAAATCATCACAATTAAAAGAACCAAAGACTTAAATACTTCAGTCTGTGTGCATTGAATTTAATTAATACACAAGTTTCACAATTTGAGTAGAATTACTGAAATAAATGAACTTTTCCACGACATTCTAATTTATTGAGATGCACCTGTAAATGCAGCTTTGTTCGGTGTGGAGAAAAAAAATGTTAAATGTAACTGCAGGTGGCAGAGTGTGAGAATGTAACCATTCTGTGAATGTGCATAGAGCTAAAGTGTGAATATCCTAAACACCAGTATTTCCACTGAGTGTATGTTTGTGCATTGTCCCACCTGCCCACTGGGATTGCAAAGTAGAAAATGGACAGCATGTTGGTCCTCGTCTCCTTGATGAACAGGTCAGCGATGATGGTGGGAGCAATGGTGGAGTAACTGGCCTCGCCAACACCCACCAGCCCTCGCGTCAACAACAACGCCCAGAAATGCTGAGAGAAGATTTATCCTATTAGTTTACTCTCCAAATTACACTTTAAAATACACAGTTCAGTATAGAAGACATCGTATCAGAGACTGAAAGCTGTTGCTTTGAAACAAAGAAAGTATCTGGATAAAATTAACCCGTATGCATTTGCAAAGTCTGAAAGGTTTAATGTAGGACTTACTTCTTTGCCAATGAAGGAGCTGGCTAATGTCACTAGGGACCAGAAAAAAATTCCCACACACATGATGGACTTCCTGTTACACCTGTCGCCCAGGTATCCAAACAGAGGAGCCAAGAACATGTAACTGCAAATGAAGACTAAAAAAGGTATAAAGAATCAAAGTGATTGAAAAGTTAATAAATAATAATGATTTAATGTCATAAAATGGATCCAGATGGATGAATCCACTCACCTGTAGGAAGTTAGCACTTGATTTTCCAATCACTAATGCTGAAGAACTGATCAATGTCTGGAAGTACACCTGTAGGACAGGAAGTCTACTGTTACAGCCCCCCCCCAACCAAGGGGGGGGTGGTTTATATTACCGACAATTCAAAATACTATTGCACTTATATGTTTGCAGCCATATCACCTGTAGCCCAAGACTGGTTACCCACTAAAGCTAAGCAGGGCTGAGCCTGGTCAAGTACCTGGATGGGAGACCTCCTGGGAAAAACAAGGTTACTGCTGAAGAGCTGTTAGTGAGGCCAGCAGGGGGTGCTCACCCTGTGGTCTGTGTGGGTCCTAACGCCCAAGTGTAGTGACGGGGACACTATACTGAAAAAAAGCACCGTCCTTCGGATGAGACATTAAACAGAGGTCCTAACTCTCTGTGGTCATTAAAAATCCCAGGATGTCTTTCGAAAAGCGTAGAGGTGTGACTCGGCATCCTGGCCAAATTTGCCCATTTGGCCTCTGATCATCATGGCCTCCTCACAATCCCCATTTCTGCTGATTGGCTTCATCACTCCGTCTCCTCTCCATCAGTAAGCTGGTGTGTGGTGGGCGTTTTGGCGCACTATGGCTGCCGTCGCATCATCCAGGTGGATGCTGTACACTGGTGGTGGATGAGGAGATACCCACTGACAATGTAAAGCGCTTTGAGTGCATAGAAAAGCACTATATAAATGTAATGAACTATTATTATTATTATTAGAATAAACAACAAGAAGTCTTTCTACGGATATTTTATAAATTAAACAGTCATTTGGAACAACAAATATCTTTGCTTTCAACAAGGTCTCTACTTCTAATAGCAAAAGTATGTTTAGTAACCTCAGACAGACTACTGTAAGCTAAAACTATTAAAAATAATTTCCCCTAATTTAAATAAAGCTAAATAAAAATAAAGCTGAAATAAAATACAAATGGTAGATGAACTTAATCTTAAAAATTAGAAATGTCGCAATGGCAATTAACTGAAATAAATGTGAAGTTTAAGTAGCTAATAAAAATGCACATGACAAAATTACTAAAACTAAAATTCAAATGAAAATAAAAAATTAAGCTTATTTAATTTTTTTATAAAATTAAAACGCCATCAGACAACAATACATGCAACTAAATCAATTATTGTATTGTTAGAATTCATGATGGGATTTAAAAGGCTTCTGATTCAAAAAGAAAAAGTAAATCACATTATCATCATGCTGTGTGTCTTTGTCTTGTGCATTTTATCTGGATTAAAAGGGACCCAGCATTGTATAGCAGCACTGATGCGCTGAAATCTAATAGCGCTGGTTACCTGCCACAGTGAATCGGTCCATATAGTTCAGTAGATTGATGTAGCAGAGTACAATCACAGTCACTTTAGCTCTTCTATCAGACACTCCGCTGGCAGACTCCTCCTCCTCGGGCTGAGGTGAAACCACCCCATTGTCAGTAGGCCCCTCCCCCTCATTATCATCTGAGAAGAAGGGTGTTGTGTCAGCAGAAACATCTGTCCGTGACATCACTGCTGCAGAAAAAGATTAAAGTTGATGAAGAACAGAAAAAGCCAGTGTATAGTTCAAATCAACAGTTTTCCAAAATTTTTCCATTTGGCAGATGCTTTTGACCAAAGCAGATTACATTGCATTTTATCAGTTACTACATGTATTTTTTTTTCTCTGTGCTTTGGGAATGGAATATTGAACGTATACAGATAAAAAAAAGTTCTAGAAACATGGAGTTTGGTCTACCTATACCAACAATCAAAATCATATGGGAAGCAAAAATGGAAATAATACTGGTAAAAAAAAAATGTCTAGCCTGGAATGCCTGTGAATCGCTTTGGATAAAAGTCTGCTAAATGCATAAATTATATTTAAAAAGACAGACTGGCAAAGAGTTTCGGGCCATACGGCATAAAAAGAAAAGACCAAAGTCTATCACTGATTACACAGACTATTGATCACATTCTAATCTCATCCTCACACGAGGATGTACAGTGGGGTTCAAAAGTCTTCTGAAATCTGTCAAAATGCTTCTAATTTGCATTTTTAAAATGAAAAAGCTTTTCCATACACATTTATAACGCACAAAGAACACATGGAGAGGGAAGTAGGCACATGCTTGTGATGTGAATTAATCTTGCCACAATATCATGTGAATACAGTGAAGAAAAAAATATTGAAAGAGAAATTATACTATGAGCTCAGAAATCTGTGCATGTGTGCACATTTTTTAATAAATAATATATGAATGCAAATGACATCTGACGCACAGATGCCATTGGCACATGCCGCTATGCACAGTGACACGTCCGGTGGCACTTCCGGTTTTCAGTTGCATGTGTCACAAGTTTTAGTGACACATGCCACTCTCCACTGACACGTACCAATGAAAATTGGTCAGTTCAGCTGTGTCATTTGGACAGCCGGTTTTCAAGTGGTATGTGTCAGTAAAACTTGTGACATGTGCCGATGGACTGTGTCTTGTGTCACTGACATTGTCACGAATCACGATCATGTCGCAGTATGTTGCCTCCGGTTGTGACTGGCAGATGAGTTGAGCAGCTGTAATTGTAACACCAAAATCCTAAATAAAAAGCTGAATTTAGTGATTTTTAAATAAATGTCCATTAAACGTATTTACAAGTTTAATATGTTTTTCAAACCTGACGTCAGTGTGTGGCACATCTATATTTGTGAGATGACACTGAATGTTTGCAATAGCCTACCAGGCTATGATATGTGGGTAATCACGCGACTAACATTATAGGATACACCCGGAAAAGAAATTATCATGCTTCACTACGAATACGCATCTAAACTTTGCATTGTTACGTGTATCCTTTATGTGTATGACGCTGCGTGGCACATCGGTAGTGTCAGTATAAATTGAACATTGGCCGGGAGATTATCATATGGCTTTAATCTTTAAAGTAATATAATATTATCTATTAAATTCAATGTGAATTGCTGTTATAATGTAACGTGGAACAAGACCCCCCTACATACACCATATATCCATATACATTATTATATATATATAGTATGAGGCATGATTTTTTGGAGATGCCTGAATGTTTTGTCAAAGCATTTGACTTTCTGCAGACACGTTAATAAGTACAAACATTGTTTAATATAGCATAGACTTACATTACGTGGCAGACTTACAGTACAGACTTACATTACATTGGGTTGTGAAAAGCCTGTGTCAAGGTCAAGCACACTTCTGAATGGTTGGTGTAAGTTTCATAAAGCACGTTAGAATAGTAGACATCATAATGGTTCGTGGCATTTTCTCATCAGTTTATATTTATATGTAGGCTAATTCCTGATTGGCAAGTATCAGTTAGTGGTGGCACATTTGATTAAAACGCTTCTTTATCTTCTTTTTTTTATGGCCTCTGCATAGTCTCTATATTATTTTATAATTACAAATGATACAGCTGAACTGTCAAATCTATGCAAAAATGAAAAAACGCGTATTTACGTATTTGAATGCATTGCACAAAACTGGAACTGGCTACTGGAAATAAACTTACAATGAAAAATACTCATTAAGGGGCATAAGACACATTTTAATCTTAATATAGGAACTCAATATTTGTTGTACAAATGAACTCCACGATGTAATAAATGGTATGTTTGACAGCAACATACTGTTTCAGGGTTGCACGATAAATCGCATGCGATTTTTAACGCGCATCTTATCAGTAAAGCCGGTTCTGTAATCAGCGGTAAATCTCCATCACCTGCGGGCTTTCACATTGAGCTGCATTAACTACACAGAGCCGTTGTTCACTGACGAGCAGCTCAATGTGAAAACACGCACGTGATGGAGATTTACCGCTGATTACAGAACCGGCTTTACTGATAAAATGCGCGTTAAATATCGCATGCGATTTATCGTGCAGCCCTACTGTTAATTAATTCAATATCGTTCTGTCGTTAAATGCGCAATCTACATTATGCAGCGACACCCAGCGGCATAATCAACTATATCCTTTAACTTCGATTGTAAGTTGAATCGAACTAAAAAAACAACAACAAAAAAAACAGTTTTTGCTGATGACATGTGATACTTGATGTTGACCAATACTAGTCTAAGTACAGACATGTAGCTGGTTAAGCAACATATTCCACTGACAGTGGTGCCAAAATAAATAAATTCTTTTACAGACGTGGTTATTATGTAAAAGGCACAGAGAGCTCTCAAGGTGGAGTATTTGTTTAAAACACCCAGTGTTTCCTCAACACTTGGAAAAGCAAAACATTCAATCACAACTACAGAACAGCCTTTCATTTAACACGGTTTACGGAGACATGCAAATCCCGAAACCTATAGAAAAGAGCGCTATGAACGGTCTCCCTTGTGATATATCCGAGACTTTGTTTACTGCTCTATAAACAGTCCTCGCACCTATAACGCTACTGTTGTTTACCTGGAAAATACAAAGCGAAGTCAGAGGCGTCCTCAGAGCTCTTCTTCTGGACGCTATTGGGCTCCCTCCGAGTTGTCAAGACGTTTCAGGGTGCTATCTTTACCTTACCTCCTGTGTGGACATTTTTGAATTGCAGTGGAGGGTCTCGAAGCGAACTGTGCAGTCGACAGACTTTCCGTTGTGTTGCTGATCTTCAAGCTCAGCACGACGCCATATTGGAATGACGCAGTGCTTCCGCTCCTCAGTCATGTGAGCGCCTCCTTCAGCTCACTGCGCAATTTTGAAAGATAAACATAGCTATTTTAAAACCATGAGTGAAATGGATATTCTGATTTGTGCACCTAACTAGCATTAAGCAAAGGACTTTAATAAGACAAAAGAAGATGCTAACAAAATTACTCGTGAATCTGAACCTTTCATTAGTCTCTACATCTCGTGCTGATGAATGCTGTTATTACCACAAACTAATTGTAAAGCAGTGATGAATTGTTTGAGCTGATCAATAACCTGAGATAACACGAGTGTGAAGTTAACTTTTGCTGCATTCAATCTAGGTTTCAGCGGAGTCAGAAATCATCCTCGGGCCTCTGAAAGTGACAAAATACCCAACGTATCCTCATCAAATATTTCAGTATAATCCATTAGGCCTATCGCAGGTTTGGTGCCAACGTAGGCATCACAGTATTTACAACCTGAGAGGCAAATGTTGTCCTATTTACAGGTACTTTAGCAACTGGTGTCGATTTATTTTTGTAGGTAACTGCTATAATTGTTCCAATTGAGAACTTATTTCAGTTGATTAAGTTGAATTACTTGACATAAATTGGTGTGATGTTGTGTTTTATAAGATAAAAAAATAGTATGCTCTTAGGATAAAAAAATGCCTTTGAAAACTAACTCCAGGGAGTAAATGTTGCCCTTTAGAAAACTGACACAAGTACTACATGCAACAAAAACATCTAATAAATTTGTCATTTTATTACATTCCTTTCAATCAAGTAAATTCTTCATATGAAAAAAATCAACAATTCTTAAATAAATCTGGTGTATATACACAATGTAAAACTGAATTTATATTGTTTTTGCATGTCCTCAAATATAAGTCAAATGTGTATTGTTCATGAAACCTTAAAAAAAATTCTGTGGTCTGTTTTAAGTGATAAGAAGGTCTAAACAGAAGTCTGACCTCCTCTACAAATCTTTTTCTCCGTCCTTGCGAACCACAAAAAACATATAATTTTACATGTTACATTGCATCCAGAATATGGTTTTAAAAAAGTACAGAACTCCCAATAGCATCAGAAGTCGTGGGCGTTTAGGCCCAGACTTCAATGACGTCACCGTCCTCCATGTCTAGGTCAGCTGGAGTCTGATTATGTGTGACCCTTGACCCATCAAAGAGAAATCTGGCTTTCCTTCTAGCACTGGCAGCCAAACCAGAGACGTACTGAGACAGGATGGACCCTAGAGGAGCATTCTTTAAATAAAAAAGGAACAATGACAGTTGAGTACTAAATTAATTTCACAGAAACACAAGAACATCCAAAAAGATGTACAGTACACACCTTTTGTAGGGAATACTCCTGCACAGATGCTTTCTCTTTGCCTTGCAGTCGCACAGTAATGACATTACGTTTGTCACTCTCTTCTTGTTTATTCTCTGTTACTACACAATCTGGGAAAGACAGTAGAGATGAAGAAGAGTTGAATGAAGGCTGCAGGATTTTTGATGAATCGTTTATAGAATGTCCATCATTTAACAATGTCAGAGCTCACAACAGGTCTGTCTTTAAAAGTTTATCTTTTAGCATTAAAATTAATTTCCCTGTGGAGAAAATGAATGGAGTTTTTACATCTGGAACCCGACTGATGCATGCTAATGAACTCAGCTCAAAATTGCTACTGCTTTCTATTACCTATAATGTCAGCTATGCCGAGACCCAGCTCACTGATGGACGAGTGAATAGGGAGATCAATATCTTTGTTTAATAACAGAATTTGGCTGGGTCGGACATTGAGTTTGATGGCCAGCTGTTCCACAGCTTTACTCAAAGGAGCCGTCTGCAATCAAAAGGCACATACATACAATGAAAGTCAAATTTAAAAACATTCTTTTTCCAGTTTGAATAAAAAAGTAACTCTATTCATATATTTCTACCAAACATGCCACATATCGAGTAATACGTCATAAACAAAAGTGTTTATTCCACTTACAGACAGTATTGGGATTTTGTGCAACTCTGTCCGACAGCGAAATTTCAGTGAAATTTCTCGTGCACAGTCTCTGTCCTCAGTATTTAGTGGACGTCTTTTCTTTTTGCTGTCAGAAGAAATTATGATAATGTCATCATCATCAGCATAGTCCTTCACAGGAGATGGAGAATTTCTGTATTCAACCACAGGTTCCTGAGGCTCAGGCGAGAGACACACCAGAGAGCCAATCGCATCCAATTTCCTGTTGATTTCTCTAGGACAGAGATGTGAGAGAGAATGAGAGAATGTCAGACCTGTTCACTTATCTCTAGCCCTACTAGCTGTTCATTTCATTACTTATAATATTGTTATTCATTGCTATACCCTATTTGAAAAAAGCTAATATTGATTGTCATGAGAGCATTAAAACTATAAAAACTGCATGAGAAAAGAAGTTCAATCTAAAAAAAAAAAAAAGAGAGAGATCATTAAATGTCGTATTTCATCACTAATGATGACGTCACTTACTGTATTTTTTGGTTTGCCCGTCTGCTCCGTTTCGCTGGTGGATTACATGGTGGAGGGGGTGGGGAGGGGGAGCGAAGGATTTCCCTAGGGAGGTGAGGAAGATGATGGTTTAGATGAAAGAACATGGCTTAGGTTAGGCTAATCAATCATCAGATGATTAACTGGCAGGGCTATGATTCGTTTTAATGTCAAGCAGCTAGTTTTGAGTCAGATGTCACAAAAACAAACAACATTGATAATGGGTGCATAATGACACTTTTTATATGCCAAGGTGAAGCAAAGTCAGTCTGTGTACTTACTGAGCTTCAGTCTGTTCTGGCTCCTCCTCGGAACCACTCAGGTCAATGCTGATTGGCCGTTTCTCTGTGCGAGGTGGGGAAGGAGACCACAGAGGACCACCCTTTTCCTCATCTGACACAATAAATTACAACACTAAGGATGGTGTGGATTAATCCCACATTTACGAAATGCTAAATATCAAAAATCAGAAATAATTCTAATATGCTGATCTGCTACTCAAGAAACATTTATTCTTATAATCCATGTTGACAACAGTTGTGCTGCGTAATATTTTCATGGAAACCGTTTTTCAAGATTTCTGATTAAAAAAAACAGCATTTATTTGAATATAATTTATTCAAATACTTTTTTTTTTTACACTATAAATGTCTTCATGGTCACTTTTGATTGATTTAATGCATCCTTGCTAAATAAAAATAAAATGTTAGTATATAACAAAAAGTTCTGATACCTGTGAGACTGGTGTGTTTGAAGGTTATTGGCTTCAGATTCAAGGAGCTGTTAACCTAAAACACAATAATGTAACATCTGAATCGTCTTTTTTAGCCTATGTTTGCACCTTGTAACATCCATCCCAATGCATTTAGATTACAGACATATTTTCAAACAAGTGGCAAAGGTCATCAAGTATATTCTTTCCAGTCATGAAGGACTTTTAAGTTAAGCAGGCAAGCTCTACTCACCTTGTTGGAGTAAACAGGTACTGTTGTGATGGAGGAGGCGTCGAGGATGCGTCTGCGTTTGGGAGGTTGTTTTGGAGGGTCTGATACACCCACGACACTGTCTGTTCCCTGAAACAAGGAAAAGGCAACATATTTCCAATATTATCTCATGGGTTTAAACGGAAATTATATTTGTAAAATACATTTAGATAATAGTTAGCTGTCTAGCCTGTCAATGGCAACTTAAGCAGAATTATTACAACTTTGTTTTTACTGACAACAGAAATCGAAACTGTTCGGTAAACGACTAATACAATGTTTTAATGGCTATTAATAACTTAGAGTAAAATGAATGTAAGTGTTTCAACAAGTTTATTAATGTAAACACATGCACAACCGTATACAATTTTAAACTGGTGCTCTGCGAGTAACGTTAAATCTTGCACATTTACTTGAACAAAACCACTTAAAGTGCTTCACATTTTCTGTGTTGTTGTTGTTCATTAATCGATATGACAACTGATTAGCCAGCGTGCTATTGCACAATAAGGCAGTTATAGATAATAGATATTCAGGGTTGTTTTCTGACGATAACTATTTAAACATTATGTCCGTGTAAAATGTACAGAATTTGAGTAGCAATAACTCTTTAAACTTAGCACTGAATAACTGCTAATAGTCGAGCTCTCACCCTTTCAGCCATGGCCCGTTTCCGCGCGCGCGCTGTGACTCGGCGTGACGTCACGTAACAAAGGCTCGCGGCTGAACACTTGATTCTTACATCGACGAAGAGGCGGATATTTTAGTGAATATTTAGTAGGATAAGATGACTTATATAACTATTTTAACCAGAAAACAGAAGATAAATGACTATTAACAGTAGAAAATAAAAATGTTGTACAAAAATTGTATTTCTTATTTTTATTCAAACGTTGTATGGTATGGAGGACGAAACTATGGAGAACGAAACCTGCAAAAACAACAAATAAATAAATACATAAATAAATATGCAAATAAATACATGTCTGTATAAATACACAAATTCTTGTTTAAATACATATAGAAATAATTAAATGTGTGATGAAAGTAGTCAAATAAATTAAATAAATTGGTGGACAAATGGAAAATGTTTAAGGAAATGCTAAACTCATCCTATTTATTGTCCTTTGATCACTCATTTATTTCTGAATGTAGTTCCACATTTATTTATCCTCTGCACAACATGCTAATGAGAGGGTGTCAATTATGGACTTGGTCGGGGTCTTGTGATAGCTGGGGGTGCGGCTTTCCCCTTACAGGAAATGCATGGTGTTAATCCAGTATGGCCTAAAGTCACTTTTTCCGTTCAACAGAGCAAGATACATAAACTGAGCTGTATTGTCCGTACAGTATCTTTGACTTTACAAACGACCCAAAGAAATGGCCAGTGTCGTTTCCTTACACCATTTTTTGTAACCCGAATGAGTCTCCAGCTACAGACAACTGTAATATCAGTATCCCATGGTCATCGTGAGATGACTGATATGAAGTGGTTTAATCGAGGAACAGACAGTTTTTTCCCCCATTAGTTATCAGAACAGAAAATACAGGTGACAAAATTATGTTTATTAAGCAAATAACGGTTCAGTATTGCAATTAAGAGCTATGTAAGCATTGATATTTTACATTGGCCACTTAAAATATTTTATGATTTAACTCTCTCATGATTATAACTACAAAACTAACCCTATGAATAAGTGTAAGATCCTCCATAGGTTTCGTCCTCCATAGTATGTCGCAGAGAGAGAGAGAAAAAATGTAGGTTGTTAGAAAAATAAATAAATATGACATCTGTCATTTAAAATGATAGGCTAAGCAAAATATAAACAAAACCGAGTTGAAGGACAGCGCATCCCCACTTTTACTCATGGACAACCTGCCTGTACTGTCTGAGGGCCTTATATTTACCACCGGTACAGCCAGGGACGGACTGGGAGTAAAAAACGGCCTTTGATTTTCTCCCAAATAGGCCCAACACAACTATAAGTAGCTACTGTAGGAAACTTTTTCCTCGTCGAAGCAGAAACCAGGAGACGTTGGGATATCTTTCATACAGAATCCCATCAGCATAACTACTCAAAGACTGGGGCAGAGGCACCAAGGAGCCATTACAAACAAAAGGGGGACTTCGCAGTACTGTTGGTTAATTTACTACAATAAGAGACGACCGGAACAGACAGGAACCTCTTGCTACACGTTGTTTAAGATAATCATTTGTCTGATGTCATTTACCTTAAATGCTAAATACAATGTACTTCACCTTAGTTTTTCATGTGATGCTATGTCAGAATATAGTATAAGAATATTTTAAACAGATTCTTAAATTTGTAATCCCACACTACTATCTCACAATATTACAGCAATCCTTTCGCATTTATGGCAAATAACATCACAAAACTCATGGTGACCCTGCTGACAAAAACAATAGAGACCATCACAGAAATTCAAATGATTTCCACTACAAATACCATTACAAACATTACAAACCATCAACTTTTAACCATTAAATAATGGTTTCCTGTAGTGTGTTTTGGGACATATTACATTAGGATTTAGTGGTTTTAACAAAATCCACCAACAGAAGGCCACCAATTAGGCCTACCAGTAGAGACCAACAGGCACCATTACAGTTTCCATTGAAACCAATACCATTTTCATTATAACCAGTAAAACCATTAACATTTTTTTTAAGCAGGGGACTGAAATAAATGTATTATTGTATTAACTAAAATACTTGAAATCTACATGAAAAGAGCAGAATGCAAAATGTATATGACAATGATAAACATAAACCTAGAATCTAGAAACCTGAAACAACAGAATTCTTCAATTTGAGAATTCATATGTCTGTGTGTGTCATGTTAATCAGACTAATCATATTATAGGCTACTTCATTTACTCTATTTTCTAACTCAGTATCTCTCAAATGTAACCCGTTGTAGAATCGCTGCTCTTTGTGAATGAATGGAATATTCATGTCAGACAATGCAGAGTAAAAAATAGCAGTATACGCTCGGACTAGGGGTGTCCTGGGATTTTACTATAGTGCTATAAGATACATGCTCTATATAGTGAGATTGGAGGACAAAGGTAACTTGATGTAACAGTTTGTTGGTTTGTAAATTGTAATAGTAATTTAAAAAAACACAACAGAATCTGCCATTAAAAAAATAATATTGACTGAACATCAATTCTGAATATTAGGTGAAGGTGTAGTCCTGAATATCTGTGGTGGTTACAAGCCCTTTAAAAGGCCCAATTTTTAATATTTAAAGCATGTACTATTTGGCCTTTATAAAGTAGAGACAACAGATTTGTGTACCATTTATTCACATGTAAAGGGTTTATTACTTTAGCCCAATTCACTTGCAGTTGTTGTCCTTGTATCCAGATCCACAAAAACATCATACAAAAGATGCAGTATAAAATATACCAATACTATGTACATGTTACCAGAAATGGGGGAAAAAGCACATAAAACAGAATCAATGCTCAATATCTTGTTTTCAATCACAACAATCATGCAGGGTCTTTTTGCAAACAATGTCTCACATTGTATATTTCTGTCACTTCTTTTTGTTCTCCTTGCAGGCCACTACATATCGCTGAGCGACGTTGAGAGGTGGAGAATAGCCATCAGCATAAGACGTATCCTCAAACAGAACCGAGTAGTCATCCTGGGGCTGGAAAAGACGTAAGATGTGTCAAATTATAGGGAAACTATTCTTCTTCGTATATAACTGGTCTAATGATGCCACAAAACACATAATAAAGAAATATTCTAACAGACTAACATTAATTCCATGACTTTCAAAGGGTTTCGAAAAGCACTGCAGATCTTCAACACTTCATGTATCTCTGAAGCCTCTAATCCTACACTTCAATCAGTCTTTTAACTCTTTTCATTCTTGTTCCACTCACCCGATGTGGCGGCGTGTGGATCAGAGCTCTGTAAAAGCATGTGGTCTGTGGATAGAGGGCCAGCACCAGCTGATCCTTACTGAACAGGGCCTCTGGGTCTGTTTCGGGGTTTGCTTTCCACTGTGGGAGAGGAATTATTCTTCTCCGACTCAATGTGTGTCTCCTGACCAAAAGAGAAATGAGTCATTTGAATAAGCACTCTGGAATTACTACTTTTCACAATTTTGAGTCAGCTAATAACATGAGTGACATTGTGAAATATTGTTACAATTTAAAATAACCCTTTTCTATTTTAATGTATTTTTAAAATGTAATTTATTCCTGTGATGGCAAAGCTGAATTTTCAGCATTATTCCAGTCTTCAGTGTCACATGATTCTTCAGAAATCATTCTAATATGCTGATTTGCTGCTCAAGAAACAATTCTTATTATTATCAGTGTTGAAAAAGGTTGTGCTAAAAATATTTCGTAATATTTTTTGTGGAAACTGTGATGCATTTTTTTTTCAGGATTCTTAAGTATAGCCCGTAAAAATTTCTTCTTTTAAATAGAAAGTATAAACTGTATTTACTGTCCACTCTTTTAAATCATTAATCATCCTTGCTAAAATATTAATTAATTTTTAAAAATTTGAACAGTACAGTATCAATTCATATGTGGCTGAAAATCGTGAATAATGGATTCGTACTTACTCTTTACCCTCTTCATCAATGTCATCCACTTCATACCTGATAAAAGATCAAATCATAATGTTACATTATCATTTCACACAATCAGGTTTAAAAGCTAAAATGAAATAATTAAATAGCCCTGTAGCTGAGCTCAACTGGTAGATGATTACTTGTTGGTGGAGTGATTGTAGCTGACAACTTCCGCAAGAATCCATTGTTCATCACCATCCACGGCCTTCACACGTGCCGCCACCTTGTCACCCTGTTTAGCCACATAGTCACTGCTTGCTGGAATAGCGCCACACAGTGGTGGTGGACTGAAGGAGTAAGACAGGTATGAATTAGTGAAATTAGTAACAATTGTAACTCATTCACTGACTAAATAAGCATTTCTAAAACAAAGAAAGCATAATGTAGGAGACTCGGAATAGTACCTCTCGCCAGGTTTGCCGATCCAGAGAGGAAGTGTCATGGCTGACTGTTGTAACAGGGTCATCAGGACACCTCTGCGCATGGTCTTTCTGGGTGGGTCAGTGTCACTGTACACCCCTGCCATTCTGGCAGCTGGAGAAAGGGAAGGGTTTGATTCACTTCCACAACTGTCCAAATGCATTCAGATGCACACGTTTACAAACTAATATCCAAGACTTACCAATCCGTCTTTCCTCCAAAAGGGATTTAATTTCTGCAATCTTGTCAAGTGCCCGTCGAAGTATACTGTGGGAGGGATGCATATAAATCTGATCAATTAACGCTTTAAAGCCTGGCATGAAATAATGGCCAGAAAAATTGAATTTCTTGAAATGGATCAGTTATTTGGGGAGAAAAAACATTTTGAGTATCATATTTGATACATCAGGCTTTTATGGCTCATTTTGCATAATATAGGGGACTATGGAGCTCATACTCAAGGAGTACCTCAATTTTATTCAGAGGCCCAAATTGAGGAAAAATATGCAATTTGGTACATCTGATATTTATATGCCCAAAAAGTAAGATACAATTCTGATAGCTTGTAATGAAGGCTAAATCAATTAAATCAAGTAGGTTACTTACATAAAATGCATATAAATATCAAGATTTCACTCTATATTCCAAATAATATGTCTTTGTTAGATGATATTTAAATGCTTAGTTTTATAATTAAAGCTCTGCAGTTTTTATTGTGGGGGCAAAACATATAATGCAATGCATTAATGATTAGGATATGTACAAATAATCTTTCCTCAAAAGCCTGATGTATCATATTTGATACTCACATTTTAACATGATTTTTCTAAAAAAAAATTATATATGGATAATCAAGTAAACTTAAGTTGCTTCAGTCCAGTAAATGTTTATCTTGAAATATTGCTAACAATATGAAAGTTATTCTTAAGTTTACTTTATAAAAATCAGTAAAGATTTCACAGCAAAAAGATGTATACCACAACTTAACACAACATTTATAGAATTATAAGAAAATACCTTTTACTTGCTTACATTTTTTAAAATTCCTTTTGATAGGTTAGAGGTTTAGAAATTTGTGTATCAATTATGATTCAGTAGGTTTTATCCACCATTTTCCTACGCCCCAAGATGCTTTGAGCAAATTATGGGAGTAATGCTTCCATGAACAATCAGAGAAAGGTTCGCTCTATGAATGCAATAATAAGCATTTTCAAAAACTGTGTACAATGAGGTGACATTATTCTGCTCACCCTTTAACCATTGTTCATTAAAAGGAAATTTAAAAGTGTAAAAACATTAACAAATTACTTTTGACATATCACGAATAACCCCCAAAGATCGATTATTTCTGCACCAATATCATGCACGTGTTAAATATCACTGCAGTAATATGCCTATATTATGAGATATAGTACATTGCCTTTGTCAAAAAATGTTCATTAACTAGAACAATGAGTGATAATGTGATTTTCATTCTAACAGGTAACAAATATTGTATTTACCTGTTTTAGAAACAATAAAAATGACTGATAGAGATTAGAAGTGAAAAGGGGGTACAGTTACATTTTAAAGGAACACTCCACTATTTTTGAAAATAGGCTCATTTTCCAACTCCCCTAGAGTTAAACAGTTGAGTTTTACTGTTTTCGAATCCATTCAGCTGATCTCCAGGTCTGGCGGTAGCACTTTTAGCTGTAGCTTAGCATAGATCATTGAATCTGATTAGACCGTTAGCATCTCGCTCAAAAATGACCAAAGAGTTTCTATATTTTTCCTATTTAAAACTTGACTCTTCTGTAGTTACATCATGTACTAAGACCGACGGAAAATGAAAAGTTGCAATTTTCTAGGCCGATATGGCTAGGAACTATACTCTCATTCCAGCGTAGTAATCAAGGAACTTTGCTGCCGTACCATGGGTGCAGCAGGCGCAATGATATTACACAGCGCCTGAAAAAAGGCTAACTTCCATCAACATAACCAACGTGAGCACCTGCTTGCACAGGGAGCGTGCTGGGGACTATTTTCAGGCGCTGCGTAATATCATTGAGTCTGCTGCACCGAAGAGTCAAGTTTTAAATAGGAAAAATATCTAAACTCTTTGATAATTTTTGAGCGGGATGCTAACGTTCTAATCAGATTCAATGATCTATGCTTAGCTACAGCTAAAAGTGCTACCGCCAGACCCGGAGATCGGCTGAATGGATTCGAAAACGGTAAAACTCAACTGTTTAACTCTAGGAGAGTTGGAAAATTAGCCTATTTTCAAAAATAGTGGAGTGTTCCTTTAAAGCATACAATGTGAAAACAAACCTGTAAAGAGACATGAGGATTTGGGGAGAAAAACAAGAGATTATTGGTGCATTCCAGTGAATTATTCATGGTTTATTATATCATAAATTAAATCAGAAATATTCCACAAATGTGCAGTATATGTTGTCTTTTTTCATACTGTTTCAGCAGAATACAAAGGAAAAATAAAAAAATAATGAGAAGGAAATAATGCAGTGGACTAAAAAGAGCTCTTGCCATAGATATTCTTGTTATACCAGGTCACATTAAAATACCAAGTGTTATATTACTCTTCTGACAAGTAAAAAATAGAACGTGAAGGAAAATGTACAGCTCATTCAGTTAAACTGACGCATAAGGATTATTTGTAGAGCAACACTATGTTTTGAAGGGATTTTTTCCAGTCTTTTTGAGTGGAATGTCCCCCAAACCGGAACTGCCTCCCATAATTTAAAACGCAAGGCTTGCTAGGAAACAGATGGATAGGATTAATAATATTCAACAAGTCTGTTTTTTCCAGTCAGCACACATCTGAGAGCCTTGGACAAAAGTTCCACAAGATGGGGCTATACAACCACAAGATGTTCAAGATCTTCCAGATGTTCCTTGTTGAGACGAAAATAAAATAATCAACACTGAAAAGAATCATTTCAAGAACAGATCATTTTGTGAATCATCTTGTGTATTTCAGTATTG
Source organism: Sinocyclocheilus anophthalmus (assembly GCA_018155175.1). Classification (NCBI taxonomy): domain Eukaryota; kingdom Metazoa; phylum Chordata; class Actinopteri; order Cypriniformes; family Cyprinidae; genus Sinocyclocheilus; species Sinocyclocheilus anophthalmus. Next base: position 307,075 of record JADLZN010002488.1, on the reverse strand, counting down.
ATTTGTGTATTTGAAGTATTTCTTAAAGTCAAGGTGCATCCTTTGCATTGATGTAAAGTGGTGCAAAGGGAGGCCAAAATGCAGCAACTTTCACATCAACTTACCCACATTCAGCCTCAGCATCAGCTTTAGCTGTAGTGTAAAGACCCCTCAGTTTTGTCCGATAATATGGAGAAGCTGAAGTTATAAGTAGATTTAAAGTGGAACAGAGATATCAGACAAGAAATTAAAATCATAAACACAAATATAAGAGAGATCTAGTTTGACAATATTGAACATTACTTATTCTCTTAATGTGTGATTAATTATTACAACTATTAACTTAATATTAATGTGACGTATTCTCATTGTAAACAATGCAATAGGAATTCATGTCTTACTCTTATTTTCTGTTTGCATCCTTTCATGTGTTTTCTGGATGTTGAGAAGGTTGTGTTCACTTCTTGATCGCTCTTCCTGTGTATTTAAGAGAGATTAGGGTATAAACACTCGGTGGGGGTAAAGTGTACGAAAAGGAGGTCTTTCCCAAAGCATATAAACTCAAACTACACTGATCATGCATGGGACAACAGAGTAGTGCTCAGTCTGCTCACCTGAGTTTGTTTTATGAGCTGATGCAGCTCATTCAGCAACTCTGCGATTTTGGTGTCTGCTGACACTAAAGCCATTGTACCTGCAAGAACAAAAGTTATATCGCTTAGCTTTAACCAAAATTATTAAGACTCAAATTAAAATGTAAATTAATGAATAAATGTAAAACAACCCTCAAGAAGACATATAAATATCAAAATAATACAATTAAACCGACACCACTAACACTGCCCAAAACTAAAGTAATATTGTCATAATGCAATAATTCTAATAATAATGCATGTTACGTGTTATTTATGTAGCTTAAATTCATAAACATAATAGAGCGCCATTGACTGGACGGAGCTCAGATCACACCCTCTGCCCGCGCACAGATAAACAAGAAAAGCGTGAATCTCACCTTCAAACACACAGTTCCGCGACACTCTCCAGAGTCACCTCATGTATTAGTAGACGAACTATGAACGAAAAACATTTATTTATTACAGTTCCACTTACCTTAACGTACATTAGTACCTTTTCTTCTTCTTCTTCTTCTTCTTCTTCTTCCGATGTTTAATGGCGGTTGGCAAACCAGCTTTTGATGCGTATTCCGCCACCTACTGGGCTGGAGTGTGAGGCGATAATATCAAGGGAAATGCTAATTCCAAAAAAATACCTATCTATATTTTATTATATACATTTGTTCTTTTCAGAAAATTAATAAGTGCTTTATAACCTTTATAAAAACTGTTTAACACATTCTGTAATGTCATAGAATTAATGCCATCAGATTTCAATTCCTCTTTTAACTGGAGTCTTTCCCTTTCATATGCCCTACAGTTAATCAACACATGCTCTACAGTTTCTGGAAGTCCACAATGATTATATTGACCAGATTCATGTTTTCCTATCATCTGGAGTGATTTATTAAGAGTAGAGTGTCCAGTTCTCAATCGAGATATATCTGTATCATCCCTTCTATTACTATAAGCAGTTCTTACATGGCCTACTTGTTTATATGTACGCATCGATATTTGTGTGCTTAAGAGCCTGTTTCACTATCTTGTCTACCTCCTCATTTCCTTCCACTCCAACATGAGCAGGCACCCATAAAATTCTCAGTTGCCGTATTCGGTACAAACTTTGCAGTACTTCGAATAAAACATCTTGTCTAGAGTTTCTGATTTTCCACTCAGTATACTTGTAAATGCAGAATATGAATCTGCACAGATTACGACTGTTGTTGGTTGGATTTCTTCCACCCACTGTAAAGCTATCTGAATAGCGATCATCTCTGCTGCATATACCGATACATTATTAGCAGTTCTTTTTGCAGATTTATATTTAAAGTAAGGAATATATATGGCAGCACTTGTACGCCCAGTTTCTGGGTCTTTAGAACCATCTGTATAAATGTGTAAAAATTGAAAGTAATGACTATCTAAATGCTGCTGCATTATTGTCTCTTTTGGAACATGTTTCTGGTTTTCATTTATTCAATTAAATATTTGCAAATCAACTGTTGGCATAGAGAAAAGCCAAGGTGGACATCTTTTCTTCTTCTTCTTCTTCTTCTTCTTCTTCTTCTTCTTCGTCTTCTTCTGTGTTTTATTGGCGGTTGGCAAACCAGCTTATAGGTGCATTACCGCCACCAACTGGACTGGAGAGTGTATTAAGCTATTTGCATATACATGGGATGAGGAAAAAAAACTAAAAAACAAGCAAAACAAATAAATAAACTAGCATAAAAATAAATAAATAAATGATCTTACTTAATTGACTTTCTTTTATAAACTTAATAATATCATCATATATCTTACTAGCTGTTTTCACTAGTAGACCTGATAAAGAAAAGTCATGGTATTTTACTTTCTTCATTGACTGAATAAGGCGATACCTCTCATTGTTGCAAATAATTCACGTTGCACGTGAAGTAATACACGTACGACTGTTTCTTGTTGACTACAGTGTATACATTCCCCAGTTGGGTGCTTGCCAATTCTATATAATCTATACCAGCAGTGGCGACCTCCAGTCCGGGAGAGCCGCAGCCCTGCAGAGTTCAGCTCCAACCCTAATAAAACCTCACCTGCCCTGTAGCTATTCAAGTCACCCTTCATGCTTGATTAGCTCGTTCAGGTGTGTTTGATTAGGGTTGAAGCAAAACTCTGCAGGGCTGCGGCTCTCCAGGACCGACGTTCGCCACCCCTGATCTATACTATTAAGTCCAGTATGACAATTCTAAGGCGTGTTATGATATTTCCTTCCCTTCAGTTGCTACTCTCCTTCCTCCCAGCATCAACTATTTTTTGTATATTATATAAATGTCTACCTGTTTCATTGTTTTGTTTTCCTTTTGCATTGATTGGATAGCTTTCCAGCTAGGCCTTGTACGGACATATCGAAGGGACAAACCTCATGGCATATTTTCAAAACGCCTTATTGAGGAAGAACTGTTGGGGACTTTACTATCGGTCTTTTAGAGAGATAAATCATTAATACTAGTTTAAATGATGCACCTATTTCTAAAACATATCCTACTCTTATATTATAATAAACTGCCACTATATGACATTTAGAACACACTAAAAGATAATGAAAGGCCTATGTAATGTGCCACAAAAGATAGGATTATCTTGAGTTATCTTTAGCATTATCGTCACTATCACCACACTAACCTACATATTTGGCTAGTTAGGTGTATCTAGGGTTAAGTTTAGGTGCATAAATTTATGTTATTTTTGGGGGTTGTTCTTGATTTTAAATGTTGTTTTATTTTTTTATAGGCTATTACAAATTTTTTTTTTTTGCTTTATTATTGTCATATTATTATGTCACATTAATTTGTATACCTATTGTGCATTTAGATGCCTTTTCGATTCATTTTTGTGTTTAGAAAAAATGTCCCTATATATTAAGTGTTTATTTCAAGAACCATTTATGTGTAAATTGGTTTTAATGGTTTCTGTGGTTAAAATGTATTGTTTCTTGTTTAGCCGGTGCTATTTATGTTTTTATACTTTTGCAAAGTACCATCATGAGATAGTGAAAGCAAAAGGACCCAAGTTTAAACACATGGCAAATAAGAGGTGAAAAAAGCAACTGTCAAAGTTAAAATGAAAAAGTCAGTAGATCATTCAGACAGTAATAATAAGCCCTCATATATCTGACTTGAACTTTACTGTGTCCAAAGGCTGTGAATGTTGAAATAATATGGAGTTAATTTTCAACAAAGAGACTAGTGAGGGCATGTGAAAAACAAAACAGACACATGGCGATAAGGTGTGGTTTATCTGCCAAAATATTCCTGATCTGAGCAAGAAGGATGGAGATAAACATAGAGATCAGGTATGTTTTCATAGCTGAATGCATATTGCCTCAGCCAATAACTTTGTAAATATTTACTGTACAGAACGCCTCACTCACATGATATCAGTTTGAGAGCCAAGGCAAACAGTGAAGGCAAAAGAGGGAAAGGAAAAGAGAAGAATTTGTACTAAAACAGAGCATAAAATTAAAGAGATTAGGGAAAAGAAAGGTTTTATTTTATGAGAGAAAACATTGAATCAACTTAGATTAAGAACTAGAGTGATATGTTTAGAGAGCAACAGAAAAAAAAAGAAAAACAGACTGTAGTACAATGTGTTCTACTCATGTGCTCCCTCAGTATTGTTTATGGCTCTGGAAGAAGAAATACATTCTGTAATCTCTAGCCTCCCTTATTTCTCACGTAGCTCATGCGCTCATGTACACAAGACTACGTTGTGGAATATTTGAGTGCAGTAGAAAAACTGAATCTCTTGCACTCTGTCATTACAACAACACAGAACCACAGGAGTCTTACTGTAAACTACAAAAATATCCACATCAGTCATCATACAGACCTCTGCCAAATTCCATTGTAATGAGTAAAGAATATGTGCTTGTACAACGCAGTGCAAAATGGGAGCATGCCGGGAAAAAAGTAAACCAAAACTGCTTAGTAATAGAAATAAGAGATGTAAAAGTATAAAAAATGGTGTAGGATTTAAAACAATTTTTGCTAGTAATTTGTAATGGTTACAAAGAAACAGCAAAGAAACAAACAAACAAAAAAACTACAAATAACACACAGAATTAAACATTTTATATTAAAAAGACTAAAATAGTCAATCTTGTAAAATATATGGGTGAATTGTGATCAAAAACTAGAACTGTTTTACAGTTATTGTGAAATATTATTACAATCTAAAATAACTTTTTTCAATTTTAATGTATTTCAAAATGGAATCTATTCCTGTGATGGTAAAGAATTTCCCCCCGCCATTATTCAGGATTCTTTGATGAATAGAACATTTAACAACACTTTTGAATGGCTTTCAATGGGAAATTTTTTTTTTTTGCTCTCCGAATCTCACATATGGCATCAGCAAGGACTAACTGGGCCATGCTAACTGGCAAAAACCTTGAAAATGTCCTATAAAAATGTTATTTAGTCTATGAACTGCAGTAGGATGGAAGCTTTAGTCTGCTAGTCTTTGCTTTGATGGTGCAATAACGATTGCCTGACGGCAAGGAACAAAACAGCTTGTTGCCGGACTGCAATGAAACTTGAATGATGGATTGGGCTTCCCTTTTCCAGTGGAGGAAGTGGTTTTGCCAGTTGTGGCAGATTGCATCCTACGATCCTCTATGCTGATGACAGAAGGCACTGTAGTGCACTTTGTCATGCTTGGTTACACACACATATGCGACGAGTCTGTATAGCTATTAGGCACACAAGCAACACTGACACAGAATAAACTGAATTAGAAAGGATTAGACATTGTGAATGTTGCCAAAGTCTCACTACAAAAAAGAGGCATTTCTTCTGCTGTTTTTCCCAGCAAGTGCAATTCAAAGACAATTTCCTATAATAGTCGGTCAAATATAATACAGTACCCCATTTTGACAAACTAATCGTCTGGAGTAGATCTCCAACAGTGAATAAGCAAACCTTTTAGACATTCACACAAAAGGCTACTGAAATGAGTCTCGCACTCTCAAAAGACAAATGTGTATATAAAATGTTTTCTTTACAATAGAGTATGTTAGTAGGTCACAGTCCACAGAGGGACGTGAGAAGTCTGACCACAAAGTCAGGTGCAAATAACAGAGAGAGAGACAAACATTAACTAAATTAATCTAATCTTTATAAGATATAAGCAAACACACTCAGACTGAGGGAGAAAGAGTGTTGATGAAAACAGAAATATTAGACTAATTGAAATGTTTAACATGTTTTTTTCTCTCTCTTTTCTCTCTTCCTGAAAAAACCCCCACAAAAGGCTATTTACCCACCGCCCGGAACGATTGGGTTAGTTTTGAGTGGCAATTGGGCGGGTTTTGTTGTGAAAGCCTGGCAACCCTGGGTCTGCTGTTTAAACATGAACTCACATCTGATGCAATTTTCCTTCTGGTCAAGTTGACCCATAGGCGGGGAGCTGAAGGAACTGAAGGCGGAGCTACGTCTTTAAAAAAGCCAACTTTACAGGCTTGTAAACAACACTGAACCGAGGACAAGAAAGACACACATCTATAACTGAACATCGCACATTTTCCAGCTCTTCAGAGTTGAACTTCTGCTTGTGTTTATCCGCTGGTGCTCCGTTAGTTTTCTATTCGCTGGCAGAATGAGCAACCACGTTGACGTGAAAAACATTGAACCGACCACTTTTGAGGACCGCTACTACGATGCATATGAATATTATAACTTAACAGACCGTTATACCGGTAAGTTTTTAAAACGCTTTATTATTATTATTATTATTATTAGGCTATTATTAAGCCACTCTATAAATGTTTTTAAAGTGAAGTGTTTTTGAGTTGTAGTGATTTGGCAACACGAATTAATTTTTAAAGCGTTTCGTTCGTTATGAACGTTCTTCATAATGTATGTAATTAGTTCTTCGTTTGAACCCGTACTTGTAGCTGACTTGTTTTCTGTGTTGACTACAGAGTGCGCTAGTCGCAAGGGCAGGACGAAGAAGGAGGCGAGCTGTAACACGAACAGACCCAACCCTGCGGGACACGAGCGCAAAATCGTGGAGAAACTCCAGAATGCGGAGAAGAAGTCCAAAGAGTGACGCAGAAGATGTGCGTCAAACATCTTATCTTTCCACATTAACATCGAGAGAGGGAGAAAAGTTAATTGAACAATTATGTTTGTCTTATAGATTCAATCGGACGGCTATTACTGGCAACCGACCACAGGTGTCTCTGCGGGAAACGGGCGCTGAGCTGCCGCAGGAGTGACTACACGAGCCTCCGCCTCGGGATGAGATGAGCGGGCCAGTGTCTCGTCAAGTGGAGAGTTTGTCGGGCACATCGCTCGTGTGTGTGTGTGTGTGTGTGTGTGTGTGTGTGTGTGTGTGTGGGTACTGGTTTATATATCCTGGTGGGGACTTAAACCTGACTACACACAGACTCATGGGGACTCGTGTCACGGTGGGTACCTAAATTGAGGTCCCCATGGGGAAACAAACTTATAAATCATACAGAATTAGTTTTTTTTGAAAATGTAAAAATCCAGAAAGTTTCATGTTAGGGGTAGGGTTGGTGTAGAGCAATAGAATATACGGTCTGTACAGTATAAAAACCATTACGCCTATGGAGATCCCCCAAGGGTGTGTGTGTGTGTGGTGTGTGTGTGTGTGTGTGTGTTTTGTCCCCTGCAGAGCGAGCACCTGGTTCGAGGAACCGAATATGCTGTGATGTTGAATGTAAGTTTTAAACGGGATCTTTGTACACGTTTGGTGTTTTGGATTACGAACATTTTTAAAAGTTCTTCTTTTAATAAGACCCCCCCGCCCCCCCCCCCCCCCCAAACTTTTCAAACCGTGACCTGAGATTTCTTCGACGCCCTCCAACAAATAAAAAATAAATAAAATCTATACATATATTTCAGCGCTAGGAAGTGCTCCAACTATACCATTAAAATCTATTTGGTCAGTCATGTGCTAAAGCCACAATATAGGTGAAAACGATCGGTCACAGCAACATAAAATCTCCTAGCATCTCATCTCAAGGCGGAAAGAGGGCAGTAGTGAAGCAGTGAAGAGATGTGGAGCTGAATGAGACGTGTCACGTGGAAATGAATTTTGCACAGAGGATAACCTAGAAACACTATGTATCTCATTTAAGAGCGTTTTGAAAAGCATGTGCACTATAGTTCAAAGCAAATATGACTGACTTTATTAGTAGCCTTGTCAACAGGAGTGAGAAGTGGAATAAACAAATGCAACCACTACACCCGCGCAACTTCTTATGCAGAGATTGTAAACTTTTTGGAGTATATATAATACATAACATATTTCATAAACCATGTTCTTCATGTCAAGTATTCAGTAACTGGACACTGAAAAGAACAATTCAATTAGCTTATACTCACGGGGTGCATGGTTGTGGCTGCATATCATGCCCAAATTTTTCTGAATGGTTTCATGAGTATAGTCATGTTAATAGTGTCCTATGTGAACATGTTCAGCATTTATTTTCCCCAGGTTTTTCCTTTTTTTTTCTTGAAAATCGTATTTGAATGTGTGGCAACTATAGTTGCCAGTGGGCAAATATGTTGTATGCACCACTTCAATGTCAAATTTGAACAGGAGGAGAGCTTTTGGCATCTGACTCAAAATAACTGCTTTCAACAGATCAATCTTTATTCATAAACAAATTATCATGCATAAAAGTCGAAAAACATTCGATACAAACCCACCAAAAAGTTGCATCTAGCTTTTAATCTCTTAAATATGAAAACACAACAAATCCATTTGTCTTAAAGTGGTGAACATAAAGTGGCAGACAAAGTTCAGCCATTCGGGTTTTTTTGACCTAACGGGGTATTGTGTATCAAAAAGTTAAATAAAAATAAATAGAATGAAGAAAATATTACATCTATATAATAAAAAAGGTATACCTGAAAGAAAATTACACATTTAACTGTTTGGTTACCAACATTCTGCAAAATATCATCTTTTGTGCTCAACAGAAGAAAAAATCTCTCCAGGTTGCAACTTGAGTTGACTAAATGATCACAGAATTTCCATTTTTGGGTGAACTTACCCTTACGTACGCAGTTTTAGTATAAGTAGCCTACAAGTAGTACTGCAGTGAAGGTACAAGTAGTTTTATAAATTTACATATAAACATTTTTGCTTATACTTCTGTCGGGACCACTATCGTCAAAATGATAGATACTTCGCATAAAGTTTGGTTTGGCGGTATGGTTCTGTTCTGGCAAAAACCTCCCTGCCCATCCATGTAGCCTGTCATGAATGAGCAGGGAGAGCAGCAATAATAACCCCCAGGGTTAACAGAACAGAACAAGGCAGATATCATTAATGTATTTAATGATATTTAAGTGTAAGACTTTATTCAAGATAAAGGATTCTGATTAGCAAGGAATATCAGAAAGACAAGTCCTGACTGTGGCAAAAGGTGGAGCTGGGGATGGAGAAGTGTAATTTGCTCCGAAGCAAGCTGAAAATCTGCTGAATAATACTGAATACAGCTTATATAGGATAGGTGTCGTATTCCTATAGGTACATGTGATCAGCTGAGAATCAGCTGATACAAGCTTGACTCACGTGACCTCCCAGAACTAACGCTAAAGCTTAATTTATGTAAATATGTAAAATATCACATATTTTATGAATAGGCACATATTGATTAGGTCAAATGGATTAACCCTGACAACAGTCCTTGAGATCAATATTTCAAAATATTTCTGTGTAGCTACACCCATGATTGGTTTGTTTTTTATTTACCTTATTTTGCACATGCAGGATTTTCATTCTTGAGTGTGTTTCGTTAAATAACAAATAAATGAATAAAGAAAATATGTTACATCCTGTATAATCAAAAGGTATCCCCGTAAAAATTACGCATTTTTTTAGGCCCATAGTATTCAATGGCTGACTGTAGTATGTGATTTCATATAATAATGTAAATGTAAACTCATTACTTGTCTGAATATTAACATTATAATTGAATCATTAGCTACTAGTCATAAAAAGAATTAGGGTCCAGACACAGAAGTGGGGCAGTAGAGCTGTGGAAAGATTGCTCTCTCTCATCTCCTCCTTTTGACAGATTTATTCCCTATCAAATTAAGGTCTACTGTACAGTAGAGATGACAGTTAAAGGGTTAAGTTACGTTTTAGGTGGGATATTATGAAAGCAAAAAGCACTAAACAAGACCAATAACCTTGATTTATTAACCTATTAACACAGTATACCCCATTTCCCCATGATAATGTACAACTATAGTTGCCGCTTGGACTTTTGACTACGTATACAAAAAACTATAGATCTCCTGTAAGATTTGTTTTGTTTGGATGATTCTAGAGACCTTCATGATTATGTAAATATATATATATATATATATACACACAAAAAATACTTATTAGTAACATGAAAATTAAATTTCTTTGGGAGGGTTTGCCTTCGCCAGGCTTCCTGGAAGTAGGGGTAGGAACTTGACAGCCTCATGTGACAGGAAGGAAGTGAATACCTTTTTTTTTTTTTTAATCCTTTATTTGCTTGTTTGCTTGCATGCCATTGTGAAATAAAACATGGATAACATATAGAAAAATACTTACAAAAGGGAAATGATAACTATAAACTGCGGCAACTATAGTTGCCGGTGGGCTTAATAAATGCAAAGCTGTTCAATAAACATGAACTGAATAAGAAACTGAAGGAAAATGAAATTGAAAATTAGTTTTGCTTATGGTGAGTTATGTAGGCACTTTTAAATGGAGTCTATACATGTTGAAAGATCTATATTAGGCTAATTTAACATGTAGAGATATGCACACAGAACCAAAGCATTAGATTAAAACTTAATCAGTCAGTAGGCCACGAAAATCTGTAGGTTGATCAGATTTTAACTCTTTTTTTTCTTCCAAACGTGCTTTGAATGATATCAGCACGTGAAGGTCAAGAGTAAAGAGCTTTCATCTGCAGCCTAAAGGCTCAAAAAGGTTTACTGTAGGATATATATATGTATATATATATAAACAAAGAGACTGAACAACTATAAGAAAAAAATGCAAAATTATTATGCAATATACCAAAATGTAAGAATATCTCATGTCTCACAGTAAAATGACACCTTTTGCAGCACTCATTAAATAATAATCACTAAAATAACATGCAAAACTGTCTGAAATGTACTTAAGTTTGAGAGAGATGCAAATTATACTCATATTTAAGAGCAGTTATACAACTTCATATTCATCTTGCTATATACACACTGGAAGGACAGAAATGGTTTCTTCTACACCCCCTCTTTGCACTTTGCTTGTACCAAAACACAAGATAATCCATTTATGTCATTCTCCCCCAGACACACTGCAGCAGCTCAATCCGCATTTTTCTTTCTTTCCTATAATCACCAGAACAAACAAGTATATGGTTAGACATTTTCATGCAAACTGCGAAATTCCATTACTCTTGTCTGGAATGCACATATATCAGAAAGTTAAAAAAGGAAGCTCTATTGTTAAATAAATCCATGTGAGGTACTCATTTTTGTAGTTTTACTAGTTCACCCAATAGTAATGTATATATTTCACCCAAAAATGAAAATTTGCTGAAAATGTACTCACCCTCAGGCCATCCAAGATGAGTTTGTTTGTTCATGGGAACATATTTGGAGAAATCTAACGTTGAATCACTTGCTCACCAATTGGTCCTCTGCAGTGAATGGTTGCCGTCAGAATTGAGAGTCCAAACAGCTGATAAAAACATCACAATAATCCACACAGCCCAGTCCAACAATTAACATCTTGTGGAGTGAAAAGCTTGTTCTAAACTAATTCAAGACATTTTAACTGTTTTTTAAATGTTGCATCTGGCTATAACATTGCTTTCTCCAGTGAAAAAGTCGTCTCATCTGAATCAGGAAAGACTATCCTCACGTAAAGCACCGTTTACAAGCAAAAACAGTCCAAAACAGATATTCATTGGATTTTTGATATGAGATGACAACAGGGGATGGACTTTTTTTTTTCTTGATGAACCTTATTATGGATTATGGACTCATTTTTTTGACAAGAAGCAACAGTTTAAAGTTAAAACTTATGTATTTATTTCTTACAAACCTACAGATTTTCACTTCACAAGGAATTAATTAATTAATAAACTGGACTGGGGTGGATTACTTGTGGATTATTGTGATGTTTTTATCAGCTATTTGAACACTCATTCTGACGGCACCCATTTACTGCAGAGGATCCATTGGTGAGTAAGTGCTAAATTGCTCAATTAAAAGCAAAATTTCTCCGATCTGCTCTGATGAAGAAGCAAACTCATCTACATCATGAATAAACTAAAGTGAGTAAATATCCAGCAAATCTTAATTTTTGGATCAACTATTACTTTAATACATTTGGCGCTGGACTTCATATCCAAATGGCAAATGGATGAATCAAAATAAATGAACTGTTTTAAAAATAGATGAAAAAGTAACAGAGCATCAGTAACTTTGTGGAGTAGTTTTAAAATTACATTTAAAGTATTGTGTTTACCCTCTTCATCTTTCAACCAATTTTCCTCCATAGTATCACCAGGGGTAGAGAAGCTCCTCTTGTTGCCTAGCAACAAGCCTTTGGAAATTCCAAAAGAGACCACAGAGACCATAGTCTACCTCTCCTCATGGTGTGTGTGTGTAAGTGAAGACGGATGGGTGCAAAGAGTACGCATAGAGTCAGAAACTCTGCTCCGTATGTCAGACATGCAGGTGCGCAAGTGTGTGTTCGTGTGTTTGTGGGTTTGTTTTTACTGCCGATTTGAGAGCAGGGGATGAATTTACATTTTATTAACAGTGCGTATTCTGTGCCGATGGTCTGAATATATAAAGGCCACATGGTGATCAGCTTATGGATAGACCTATGAACTTAGTGTTAAAAGCCAAAATTCATAACCATCAAACTTTCCACATTTAATATATAGTTAAAAAGCAAATTCAACTCAGTTTAAGCATGTAGATCGCCCCAGCACTACACAGATCATTAGGGCACTTGCATTTACAGAAATACATTTAGTTCATTCTCCATTGTATTTTAAGGCAATTGAGTTTGAACCAAAGATCTTTTCTTGAGAGATCAAGGAAATGTAACATAAAGGCACTGGCAGGCATTTTACTTTTTGGGAGTAATTTCTCATTCCATATGTGATGAATTTGCTTTTAATATAATTAATCATGCAATTAATTAGATTACAAACATTTTTAATCACTTGACAGTCGAATTATAGACATACACTGTATATATTTATATATTTAATAAGTATGAGAAACTATTATAAATATATAGTTTTCCTTTAATTTCCCATAAATATATAATTTATAAAAAAATATAATTATATTTATAAAATTATATATATAATTTTCATATATATATTTATACACACACACACACACAAACAAAAAATTTTATTCTTATACACGCTTGATTCGCCTTTTGATGTGGGGGGTCAGCATTGATTTACAGTTGCATCTCAATAAATTAGAATGTCGTGAAAAGTTAATTTATTTCAGTAATTCAACTCAAATTGTGATACTTGTGTATTAAATAAATTCAATGCCACAGACTGAAGTAGTTTAAGTCTTTGGTTCTTTTAATTGTGATGATTGTGGCTCACATTTAACAAAAACCCACCATTCCTATCTCAACAAATTAGAATCTGTGACTGCCCTTCAGCTAATCCCAAACACCTGCAAGGTTTCCTGAGCTTCAAAATGGCCTCAGTTTGGGTTCACTAGGCTACACAAGTCATGGGTAATACTGCCTAATTCTGACAGTTGTCCAGAGACCATCATTGACTAACCCTTCACAAGGAGTTGGGTAGCTACAAACATTCATTGCCACAAGAAGCTGCTGTTCTCAGAGTGCTGTATCCAGCATGTTAACAAAGTTGAGTGAAGGCAGAAAGTTGAGTGGAAAGAAAAAGATGCACAACCAACCGAGAGAAACGCAGCCTTATGAGGATTGTCAAGCAGAATCGATTCAAGAATTTGAGAGAACTCCACAAGGAATGGACTGAGGCTAAGGTCAAGCCATCAAGAGCCACTACACACAGATGTGTCAAGGAATTTGGATACAGTTGTAGTATTCCTCTTTTTAAGCCACTCCTGAACCACAGACAAACGTCAGAGGCGTCTTACCTGGGCTAAAAACAAGAAGAACTGTACTGTCGCCCAGTGGTCCAAAGTCCTCTTTTCAGATTAGAGCAAGTTTTGTATTTCATTTGGAAAACCAAGGTCCTAGAGTCTGGAGGAGGGGTGGAGAAGCTCATAGCCCAAGTTTCTTGAAGTCCAGTGTTAAGTTTCCATAGTTTGTGATGATTTGGGGTGCAATGTCATTTGTTGGTGTTGGTCCATTGTGTTTTTTTGAAAAACAACATCACTGCACCCATTTACCAAGAAATTTTGAAGCACTTCATGCTTCCTTCCGCTGACCAGCTTTTTGAAGATGCTGATTTCATTTTTCAGAAGGATTTGGCACCTGCCCACACTGCAAAAGCACCAAAAGTTGGTTAAATCCCATGGTGTTTGGTGTGCTTGACTGGCCAGCAAACTCACCAGACCTGGACCTCATAGAGAATCTATGGGGTATTGTCAAGAGGAAAATGAGAAACAAGAGACCAAAAAATGCAGATGAGCTGAAGGCCACTGTCAAAGAAACCTGGGCTTCCATACCACCTCAGCAGTGCCACAAACTGATCACCTCCATGCCACGCCGATTGAGGCAGTAATTGAAGCAAAAGGAGCCCCTACCAAGTATTATATCATGTACAGTAATGAACATACTTTCCAGAAGGCCAAAAATTCACTAAAAATTTTTTTTTTATTGGTCTTATGAAGTATTCTAATTTGTTGAGATAGTGAATTGGTGGGTTTTTGTTAAATGTGAGCCAAAATCATCACAATTAAAAGAACCAAAGGCTTAAACTACTTCGGTCTGTGTGTATTGAATTTATTTAATGCACGAGTTTAACAATTTGAGTTGAATTACAGAAATAAATGAACTTTTCCATGTCATTCTAATTTCTTGAGATGCACCTGTATATTTATAAAATTATACTTTTCATATCGTTTTTTCATACATATATATTTATACACACACATAATTTTATTCTTAAACACGCATGATGTCGACTTTTGATTTCACAGGGATTTTATACCACTAAACTTTGCATGTACTGAACTACACATGCTAGACTGTAGCTCATGCTAATGTATTCACAGTCAACCCTGATATTGAAAAAAAAACATGCACAAGTAATATGTGTTTATTTTTTAGTGCTTTTTAATGCCACTTAGTCATTCCAATCTGCTTGCTGTTTTCTGTTCACCTTCTGGCTCTCACATGTTATTTGTATCAAACCAATTATCCATCAATTTCTCTCTCTCTCCATCATCACTTGTAACTTGTTTTCTTTCTGCTCAGTAAGCAGCTGGTTAACAGTGCTAGGCTGAAATAATGAGACTCGGCCCTATTAGTCTCTAATGGCCTTTAATTAATTGAGAGGATAACAATCCAGTTTTAATTTCATACACATTAATGTGCAATGCTCTTAGACACTTATGGCTTCTCCTTCTCCCCCCTCTATCAATACTGACCCTCACCCTCTCCCGATCTAATGCATCCCTGTTTGAAGATGCTTTTCTCTCCTCTGCTATCTCACAAGACAGGAATTCAGATACAGAGTCCAATTAAATCTCAATTTGAGTTTCGTTTGACTAAAAGAGACACGTGTGAAAGTGAAGCGAATGGTATGTATTCTAGTGCACTTCAGTAACAATTGGTAATGTTGTGCCGCCACTCATTAGCATGGTGACAGCCAGGCCGAGTTTAGGGGACATGACATCATCACTTTGATGTCTGTTAGTGTCAATGTCACTGTCACTCAAAAGAAACAGAGGCTCTCCTCTATATCTCTCTTCTGTCCTATCTTTGTTTTCTTCTGTACAATACTGAAAGCCTAAGCTGATTCCTCTATTAATTTCATTCAGTCATGTCCAACCCTAAATCAACCCTAATGTGTATGTGTATGTGAATGCCCGTTTTTGTTTTGAAACAAAGACACAAATAAAAAAATGTGTTATGGAATCAGCTGCACTTGAGAGCTCATACAGAAAATTAATTTGAATTTGAAAGGACGAGGCGCTAAATTATCACAGAAATTAAATTTATTTCCAGCTCATTTGTCTCCTCAAACTGAAACATGGTTTTGCAAGTGTACGGGAGGAGACTAGACAGTATGTTAACATTTAGTTTAAATGTCTCTAACTGTGTTTTTTTGCACTACACATTTCAAGCTTTGATCTAATATTCCCATATTGCTTAAAGTGAACTAAAGTTATCCCTAATTTGTGTAGATTAATATCAAGTACAAAGAGTGCGCCGTTCCTCTCAGCCATGATATTTCTAGTTTTTTAAACATGAAATGCTTGATATGTTATATATAAAATGAAACCTGAGAATCTTCTGATTCAGAAGATATCAGATATGTAATTTAACATCCATTAACATAACTGTAAATTATAATTTTGTATGATTACATTATCTGATGAAGAGCCACATGGCTCGACACATTACTTTTGATGAGAACATGCTATAAATATTTTTCTACTTTTAGAGCTATGAGTGCCAACATTTCTTTCTGGCAAATTATTATTTGCAATTATTATACAAATATTATAAACCAGATGTGAAATTTTACTTTATACCTTAAAGTTGACTTCAGGAGAATGGTGTTCTTGTATGCTCATTTCTTATTGGTTAAACTTCTGATGTTACAACAATTCCCAGTCTCTTCTCCATAAATACAATTTATACAATGGCACATGAGGCAGTGAAACTAGTTATTCTATAAATCTCAGCGACCTCCTGGGACTCAGCAAAAAAGTGAAAATGGGTGTTTCCAGCCTTATGTTAAATGTTTTCTATATATTTTTAAGACTAATTTCTATTTTAACATGTTTTGGGGTAACGTGGAATACAAAATAACTTAAATAAGTTTGGTATTTCATAGAAATATTTTTTCTTTACACTAATCAATTGTCACAAATCCACAAAAGGTGAAAACGTGCATTAATACCCGAAGTCCGTTACAAAAGACATTAAAATCACTAGCATTACTGTGCAAGAAAAGTTTCCATTGACATTTGAAGTCGCACACTCAAACACACAAACATTTGACATTTCTGAAAAGCACGTGTCCTTTTTAATATGCACAAGGTCTTAAAACCAGAAGAAAAATCCAATAAAACAATACAAAAATCAATGGATGTGTCCCAGAAATATGGTTGACCTCTAAAAACAAGGCTTCTTTGATTAAATTTATTTCAATTTAGAGAAATACACACCAAAGCCTTGATTTAATTCCAAAGTGTGAGACATCACCAAAACTCAACCACGTCACAACAGCTCTTAAAGAAGCAACAACATATTGCTTAATATATTGTGCAGGTTTTAATGATGACATTGATAGATAAGGTGATAGCGATCATGTAATAACCGCATGCTGCAAGTTATGAAATATGAATCATGACCACCGCAAAAAAAAACCCATGCAGTCAATGTCACCGGCTTTTGAACTCCACTAGTTTAATTCTTCTTAAAAGCAACTCCAGTCCTCCACAACGAGAAACTACCCCATGCATTTTCTGATCGAGTGCCGCTGCAATACTACCACTTTACCTCCACGGCTTACATTAAATGAATAGAACCTAATTAGAGCGGTTCAATTAGACATTGATCAGAGTATGTTAACAGGAGTGCATTCTCAGACAAAAAGATCACGTACTGAGGCTGCGGGGCTGATCGGTAGTGTGAGGCTGGTTAATTGGGACGGCGGGCCTGCACAGTACCGTGTACTATCTGCCAGGCGCTCCGCTCAGCTTTCATTACATCTGGGCCGCAGAGCCTCTCTGATCAGCGTGATAGCATCCTAAAAAGAGTTGTATTAAAGAGGGGCACAACACGAGTGATTTCACAAGCAGCCAATATAATATGCCACACACTTGCCAAAAAGGCGGATGAGCCAAGGTGATACAAAAGAAAGAGACTGAACATAACGCAGAAAAATATTCTCATTCTCTCCGTCTCAATTGCACACATGCCTATATTTAAGCATGCCGGAGAAAGAGACAAAAGCCCTCTGTGAGGAGAAGGAAAAAATAGGGGGAGACAGAGGAGTGGGAGTGAGTGGGAAAAGAAAGGGTGGAATGCTTAGAAAAAAGAAGGGGATCAAGCCAGGAGAGATTTTTAATGAAGAAAAACAAAGAAATGAAAGACTGCTCATGCTACAGACCATTTTTAATCCCCCCAGACTAGAGCGAGAGAGTTAGACAGAGAGTTAAGATGGAATAAGATCAGTGAGTCCTCTTCAAAAAATTAAATATTCTGAGGAATAGTGTGTTCTGATTTTACAATAATGTGGCACATGTGTGTTCTGATATTGTATTGTATGTGTAGAAGTGTGTGTGTTCTCACGCATGTATCATTAGGCATCATTAGAGCAAATTATATGGAAGGAGGAGAGAGACAGATGCTGCCCTTGGCACATGTAACAGTAGTGAGAACCCGCTGCATGGACAGCAGCTAAGACCTCAGAAACCTAACACGCATACACTCACTAGCATGCAGAAATACATGCAAATCACTTAAACTGTATAGAAACAGTACTTATAAATATAGGGATAAAGCGATAGTTCTCGCTCTCTTTCTCTGTCATACTGTGCCGTGTGTTTGCAGTGTTATTTTAGTCTACTTGCATTAGTTTTCACTGTCAACATTAATAAGCAGGGATTATTTATCAGTGACTGAAAGGATTTAGTTTCCTCTTAATGGGATAGTTCACCTAAAAATTATAATTCGGTCATCATTTACTCATCCTCGTGTCTTTCCAAATCTGTACGACGGACTGTCTTCTGTGTAAGACAAAAGAAGATATTTTGAAAAATGTCTCCACAAAGTGATTTTTGTTTGTCCATACAATGAATGTCAGTGGACTTGTGTCTTGTTTTCAGTAGAAAATTATAAATATTCTTAAATCAATACATACTGTAAAAGTGATTAAGTGAGTTTTAATATCAAAATGAAGTGAGTTTTCCATTTGATTCAAGTTTCTTTTTCGGACCCCATGCATTGGTGGATTTTCTTTTTCTCAGAAAACAAGACTTAAAAATCTTATGTCATTTTGCTTCTCATGTAAATGTATCTTTAAGAATGTTTAGATATTTGTACTGTAAAACAGGACAAAAATACTGAGAAAGAAAAGTTCTTCACCTTACTGACTGTCACGTTGCTACTGTGAGGGAACGCGGAGCGAGGAACGAGGAGACCAGGAGTACATCAATAAGGGGATTTTAATTATAACCAGGGAACCAGGAAAACACACGTAGCAGAGGATATAGACATATACAGACATTCACAATTCCGGACAAGGGAAATTCAGAAACACAGGATTTAAGTACAGGGGAACTAATGGGACACACCAGGGAACAAATGAACTAAATGAACATCTGTAAACAAATTACATAATCATGACAGGAACAGGAAGACCAAATAAGGGCAAAAGGAAACCTAGAAAGCAAAACACACACAAAACATGGAAGTCTGACACTGACTTTCATTATATGGACAAAAAAATTCTTCTTTTCCACAAAGCCATACAGCTTTGGAATGACATGAAAGTAAGTAAATGATGACAAAATTTTTATTTTTTAGGTGAACTGTCCCTTTAAGATAATTCTAATCCTTCATACAGTCACTAATAAAAAGCCCTGCTTTATTAATGTTGACAGCAGAGATTAATGCATGTAGACTAAAATAATATCACAAACACACTGACAGAGGGAGAAAGAGAGCGAGAGAGAGAGACTACAACAACAAACAGAAAACATGCCCACAGGAAATGGAATTAGCCATCGTGCAAGTGAAATTGTAGCACATGTGGCTCAGTCCAAACACACTTTATCTTTTCCATTCCATCAATCTCCTGCCATGGCGCATTCTAACAAATTTCCCCTCCTCCCATCCATCCTTCCCTCTCTCTCTCCCAAATCCTTCATCTTCCTCCCTCTTCTTCACATTTCTGCATGTGTAATCCTATAGATTCTCTGATGTTATGCACACACTCACTCCTCTCTGGCTCTCCTCCTCCTCCTCTCTCTCTCCCTCTCTGTCTCTCCCTCCCCCTCCTCTTTTTCTCTCTCTTTCCCTTCCTCTATCTGTTTCTCTTACACCACCTGTTAGTGCAGACCCCTGTGCTTTGGAATTCACTTGTTTATGAGGGAGTCTTTCACACTCACACAATCAAAGGTAAGAAAAAAATCCTGCTTATTTATCTGTGCCTGCAACTTCCTAGTACCTATTATATAATTTAATCTCCCGGCATTTCCTTGTTTATTGCTTTTTTTGTTTGTCCCTCTCTTGACAAACCCCTCCCTCCCTTTCTGTCTCTCTGGTAATTAGTCAGTTCATTGTTAACCCCTTCTTGCTGTGTTAATGTGTTTCCTAGTATTTGGAAATGAAATTAACAAAGTTTCCACTACCCGTTTAAAGCTGGTCCCCTTAACCTCTCCTTTTCTCCGCGTGTGTGAGCCTCCACAACCTGCACTCATTGTGTGTTAAGTATTAATGTACTCATGTATGCATGCACGTTAACCTTTTCGCTCTCTTCCTGTTTCTCTCTCACCTCCCCTCCACCCCTCAACTATCATTTGCTGTTTTGTTTTTGCATAATCTTAACTTTGGATGGGGAGAATATACTTCATTCTGGCACAGAGCAGGAAGATATGTGAATAATCTGACACTTGGTGACACTGTTATATGAGAAATTGTGCATGCATTGCTTTTTTTTAAGCTCTTGTGGAAAGCGTGTGATGTGAACCGCGCTCTCTCCCTCTCATGCTCACTCTAGTAATCCATCAGTGTCTGAGTGACACAGTGACTGACTGTGAAACAGTGATGTACTTCTCATCAGGACCACTGATCTCGTATGAATAAAAGAGAACATGATACCTCTGATGAGACACAAGTGAGAGTTTAGAGACAGACAGACAGACAGACAGACAGATAGATAGATAGAGTATAAAATAAACTGATAATTTTTAAGGATGTTTAGATATTTTGGATAATAAAAAATTAATCTCCAAAAGGATTTATTCTTGCTATTTATCTATTTACTATTTTTATCTAGATAGTTTTATCGCTATCTTTACAGGAATGTTATGTATTTGTATGTGTTATATATATATATATATAATATATATATAGATGTTTGTGTGTTTGTGTGTGTGTGTGGTGTGTGTGGTGTGTGGTGTGTTTGTGTGTGTGTGTGTGTTGCTTCTACAAACACTACCTTAACTTTCTGTCATAACAGTACTTAGGGGTTTAAGTGAGGGATAACATTTGGTTAATAGTTAATATTTGTTCCCTAATTCAAAAGTGTCTCTGGAAAAATACCCATCACGAAAGGACTACTTCTATAAAGATGGATGGACAGACCGAAAGATAGATAGACAGACAGACAACAGACAGACAGAGAGGGGGGGGGGGGCGGGGGTGGGGGGGGGGGTGGGCTGTCAGCTGTTTATATTTACCTCCAGGCAGAAGCAGCAGAGAACTGAACAAGAATTTTAAAGACTGAATGAGACAAAAGACAGAGATACTAAATGAGAGCAAAACAGGTCTGTATAACCAGACACATGTGTCAGTTACACAATTAAAGTATTGCGCAGCGTAGTCAGCTAGTTAATTTAATCAGCATGTTGACAGCAGTCCAAATCCCATCTAGCCATTGTTTCATAATGTGAGTTTGGCTTCAAGTGCCAACAATGTCATAATGTACTGTGACAACACACTGCCAAACATGTCAGTAATTTACAGTACTGGAATATCTCTCTTCATTACTTCCGTTCACTCCCACATCCCACCCCCCACTTCGAGGCGTCTTCTCAACAGCCTCTTCATGTCATGCTGTGATCCAATCTCAAGCGCTGACATTCATTCATTTTGTGACTGCACTCACAGAGTTAGTGGGCTAGTGCACAATGCGCACAGTTCATAATGCAAGCAGTAGGCAAGAGTCTGCGTGCTTCCACAACACAGTGTTGTGCATGCAACTTACTGCAAGTTTGTATTTCTTTTTTTATTGATGACATAAAAACAACAGTGCTAACAAGATAGCTAACTTAATTCCAGATTGACTTAACTAGCCATTTGGTTTGTTAAACCACTGCTTAAGGAATAGATGTCTTAAAAGTTTGTGATAGGAATGAGGTCTATAGTTGCCCGCCAAGCGAAGCACACATACAGTCTATGTAAATTAGATTACATTCTAATTCGCCGCTGGCTTGGTAGTTTCTGAAAGACATAAAATCACTTCTGAATTGAAATGAGTCCACACAGTTACCTCTGAAGATGAAAAAAAAAAAGATACAATCACATTTAGTTGATAAGAATTATATTATTATTCAGATTTGTTCTAGTGTGCACATATCATTTCTTCCGAAATCATATTTCGTCATATAATGATTTTAGATGCAAATTGACATTTCCCTCATTCTGAGAGCTGAAAAACTATCTTCAGATTTCAGTCCTAGCCAGTGAATTGCAAATCATTGAAAATGTTTAAATAAATAATGAAACAAACCGGCTTCATAAACCATCATGGACACATATTATTATGTACAGCAGGTGGTGGGAAGAAATGTTATTTGAAGGCTGAAAAAAAAATAGTGCTTGGCGTGAGGTACTGTGCTAATCGCTAATCTTGTTAGCGTCCATGTGTCATGATCTCATTAGCCGCGCTGCACCAATGCCATTATGACAACTTACCTGCCACCACCGTGGTGACAGCCAAGATGCCTGTCAAACCGCCCTGATGGACTGGCAAGAACAAATCACTGTAATGGCATGTAATGATGCGCTTTTGACCAATGGGCCAGAATTACCTTAAGGTCCTATGTATGAGTATGTGTCCTATTCCTGCATTTTTCCTTCTATTGAAACTCTTTGTCCAAATGCAAAAAAAAATTGAACAAGAAATAATGAAAATAAAAATAAACTAAAATACTGTTAAATACTGTAAATATTTACTATTATTAAATATTAATATAAAAAATTCATGTTAATTTACACACCCTTAAATCTTAGGTCCTGTAAGATTTTTGATGTTTTTGAAGTCTCTTATGCTCAACATGCAAGTCAGTAGCTTGTGAAATATGATTATCATTTAAAAATAACTGTTTTTCTATTTAATATATTTAAAATGCAATTTCTTCCTGTCTGCAAATCTGAATTGTCAGCAGCCATTCCCGTCTTACATGTCACATGATCCTTTAGAATTCACTCTAATATAATATTTCTTATTAATATCAATGATGAAATTTATGAACATATTTTTGTGGACACATATACATAAATAAATACATAAATATAAATAAAAAACGAAACATAGTAATTGTAATATTATTATTAAAATATTAATACACCAATTTCCATATTTTTTTTATAAATAAAACTATTAGACATGATAATATATACATGCCCTTGCATTTTAAGAAGGGTTTCCTCTCAAGCGGACCATCAAAATTGGGGGTGTGTGGCATCAGAATGTTTAAAATCCCCTACAATTGGAGACCTATCACAGGGACCGGGATGATGTTCCTAGTTGTCCTACCTTAACAATGGTGCTAACTGTTCCACAGTACCACCACAGTACAAAATTAACCTCCCTGATTGAAATTCTTCATTATTTCTGCTGGGATTAGCTGCAAACGCCCTGAAACAATCTCAGGGGAGCTTTATTTGCATATGAAATGTGCCCTCAGAAACAAGACGTTTTGGCTAGAACCACAAATAAGTCAAAAGTGGATTCTCTCTGTATCTCATCAAATTACACACTCATGTTCTTTTTCACCCCTCATCCTCTCCTCGTTCTAGCTCAGTAACTCCTAAAAATAATATTTTGTGGTTTATTCTGTGAAGCTGCTCCATTTGCGGTTCTCAGTGGTGCTTTAAGCCAAGTGCTTAGTGAAACTGACAAACCTTAACCGCCGCACTGTTTTGGAGCTCGGCTCACATTGAGGGCGAGAAGAGTCGCGCGGAATTGAAAGTGCTGTGGCACGCAGGTCCGGCATCTCAGAAACAGTTTTGACAAGCCAGGTCAATTCATCTCAGTCTCTGGAGGTATTACAGATCAAATGCATAGCTGACAGTCTGTCAAAACAAACAACAACAAACAAGGCTGTTTAAAGGACAAGTCTCTGGAACAAGGTCTTTAATTTAGAAAGGAAAACACAACAAAGGCTTAACAGCAGTTCCAATTTACATTGAATAAGACTGAGAAAGCCTGCAGGGAAGAGGAAATCGTCAAGCACTGCTTCTGGCTTCAAGCATAGATTTTTGCTCACGACTTCTAAATAAATCAGAGCAGGGCTTAGATGGCGAGTTTTTAAAGCTAGAGCTTAGCACAAACTTCTTAAGCCGCAGCATCCAAACGCCCACTCTCCTCCAACTCTGAACCTCCAGCCGCACTCTTTCCTCACTGCTTTGTACATACTCAGGCTCACAGCCTCTAGCCTATTGCTCTTGTGTTGTAGTTTGCAGTTCCACTCTGCAACTAAGTTGTCATTCTTGTGTTTATTCGTGTCTATTTAACGTATAAAGCTTTTCAAGTAGAGCTCAACAAAGATACCTTTGGTTCTGGTTTCTAAAATAGGGCTCTAGTTCCAGTAAAATGCCTGCCAGTGCCTTTATGTTACATTTCCTTGATCTCTCAAGAAAAGATCTTTGGTTCAAACTCAATTGCCTTAACATACAATGGAGAATGAACTAAATGTATTTCAGTAAATGCAAGTGCCCTAATGATCTGTGTAGTGCTGGGGCGATCTACATGCTTAAACTGAGTTGAATTAGCTTTTTAACTATATATTAAATGTGGAAAGTTTGATGGTTATGAATTTTGGCTTTTAACACCAAGTTCATAAGTCTATCCATAAGCTGATCACCATGTGGCCTTTATATATTCAGACCATCGGCACAGAATACGCACAGTTAATAAAATGTAAATTCATCCCCTGCTCTCAAATCGGCAGTAAAAACAAACCCTTCACTTCTTTTTCACGATTAAGTCAAGCAGTATAAGTTGCCTTGGCATGTGGTATGCAAATTGTGTTGCACAATGATGCATTTGCTGCAAATTTCTCTAGATTAATAATTAGCAAGTTTTGATGGCTATTAAAATATTTAAATAAATAACTAATGTGCACATATTTTCAGTGTATTTTCATAACTCTTCTGTAAACAACATTCACCTCTAATATATGGACTATGTAAAACAATAAGAATTATTCACACATTCACATTCATGCAAACTCAAAGGCAATTAAATTCCAAAGAACTGAGGCAGATTTAGTTTAGCCCTATATGCAAACAGGGTTGCACAATGCCTAGTTGCCAAGAAAAGCATTTTCAGCGTTTTCTTTTATTAGGTTTTGCATTTGGATATATATTTACATGATCAAAGACTACTTTTTTTGTCACGGTTTAGATTTTGTTTAACATGTTAAGTCTTCTGGCTCAACTAGCTGGTAAACAGTCTCAAAAACAACCCATTCTGTGTTTACTGGAGTCACTCCAAAGAGTTCTCCAGACACTTGGTTAACATGGAAGAAAGCTGCAAAGGTAGTCAATGGCGATAAAGCAAGGTGTTAGTACTCCTAAGTGTTATGGTGAGCGCTACATACAAGCAAAACTTGAAGGGAAACTATAGTAGGAAAACGTCTTCCCAATTGTTATGTGCACAAAATTCGCTGGCTTCCACGGCACATCATCTTATAAATTGTGACGATCACAGAATGACCGCACATTTAACATGGACTTGAGGTTTTAAATGAACTCACACATACACACAGAGACTGTTTACTTACATGAGTTTATTATGATTATTAGTCAAAATGAGTGAATGAAATACCTGTTGTCTTTGTGCAGTATTGCCTGTCTCATCATTTTGGAGTTCCGACGGGGGAACGGTGGCAGGAATTTTTGGTATCTACTATTGTTAATTGAGCGTGGGTGTTTCAGGGTTAACGCAGCCGATTTGCTTGTTATTTCCTGTTCATTGCATTGTAAATGGTATCTTTTATTACATAAGAGAGTAGATTATTTATTGTGAATGCTATGGTAACCCGTTTCTTCTAGACTCTATATTTATGGGAAAATATGTAAAGTGTTGTATGTGAGTTTGTCCCTCCCCATGGGCCAGTATAAATGTGTTTGTCTTTGTTTAATGAGTTGTCTGTGTTGATTGCTGCAGTGGAGAGTGTGGTCCGAGGGCCGCAGGTGTTTTGTATTTTGTTTATTTTTTTTATTAGGTATTCTTTTTGTACTTTTTTCCCCCGCTTGAAGTTATTTTTGAAAATATGATATTTTGCATTATTGTTTGAATCTAATTTGGATGTTTTTTGAATAAGAATCGTTTTCTTTAGTTTTGCTTTACTTTTCCCTTAATGTTACATTTTTGGGTTTGGATAACTCCTGTTTTGTACGTTTAAATAAATATTCAATAATATTTTAAACATTTTGTATTCACTCTGCTTCTGTTTACTTCGGCCACACTTTTTTTTTTGTGACCAGTACTGGGTGACCATTACATAGATGAATGTAAACAGTGACTTTAGGGGCCTCCATGTCCACTTTCAAATGACAGTGTGCAGCGTGCCATCTTTGTTATTGTTTTTTGCACGTATGGGTCAGTTCATTTACTCACAGTCATATCATTCCGAACCTGTATGACTTTCTTTCCGCTGTAGAACACAAAATAAAATATTTTAATAACAAGTTTTAATTTTGTCCATTCAATGAACGTCATTGGGATCAATTGTTGCTTTGGACCCAACTGACTTTCATTGTATAAAAAAAAAAAAAACAGTGTTCTATAGAAAAATATAAGTCATACAGGTTTGAAACGAGATGAAGGTGAGTAAATGAAGGCAGAATTGTCATCAATTTCTGTGAACTATCCCTGTAACTGTAGGCGGCTCTGGACGAATTGAATTTAAGTCTTTTTGGATTATCTGCTGTCTGATAAGTGTCAAAATAACATTTTTTTCTGCATTAGCTCTATGACGGTGCGTAAGGAAAATAAGCTCACCATCTCCATCCAGGAACACATGGCCATAGACGTCTGTCCCGGACCCATACGACCAATTAGACAGATCTCTGCCTATTTCCCCCGACTCTCCCCGACTGCTGAGCCTGTCTCTCCAAACCCTGCTTCTTCATTGGCTCTCAGCCCGGGGGTTGGGGCCTCTGGAGCAAAGAGCGGAGGTCTCTTGTCCCCTCTGCAGGCAGGGGCCAGAGGAGGGGGTGGGACTCTGTCAGCAGCAAGCAGCATTGAGACATCAGTGGATATCTGCAGTTCAGACAGCGATGAAAGTAGTAAGTTATGACATTGTGTGCTTAACTCCCTAC
The DNA here is from genome assembly GCA_018155175.1 of Sinocyclocheilus anophthalmus. NCBI lineage: Eukaryota > Metazoa > Chordata > Actinopteri > Cypriniformes > Cyprinidae > Sinocyclocheilus > Sinocyclocheilus anophthalmus. Next base: position 279,989 of record JADLZN010002488.1, on the reverse strand, counting down.
AGGATCACACACACCATCCAAACTCTTTAGTCACACATCAATACACAACTGTAACTGTAAGGTATATCATGAAAGTATAATCAGGTTACATAAGTTACAGTGCCCTCTTAGCTAGTGAGTCACATCTGAGTGCATAATGGGAGTTTTGAGAGACCATGCACTTTAGCGATGCCTTTTTTTTTTTTTAAATACATTAATTCATATAACAAATAATTGTAAATAAAAAGGTAAAATATACAATATTCAAACAATAAATGCGTTTTGAGCTCTTTAATTTGTCGTAACCGTAACAGATTACTGTAGCTGCCTCAGTCAGTTCAAACGGATGCGATAATCTCCCTTCGTCTTCACTATTATTTATATAGCACGATAAAACCATGACTAAACGTTCAATTTCCAAAGGTATGCTGAAAGATATGACGAAACTTCATTTAATGTATAATTTTTCAAATAATTGCTGTGGAATTCAACCGTGGAAAGACGTTAACAAAACATATGTCTCCTGAAGTAATTCAATGTCCAGCTGCTTATTAGTTAGGAATTTAGATAAAAACAAATCGTAAAATCATAAATATACTATATAACTATATTTACTATATTAACTATAAAATCTAGAATATAGAATCTCAGAAAATGTATCTCCTGTCAAAAATGCCTGAAAGGTAATCTTAAGAGACAATTTTCTCCACACACACAAAAAAAAGAGTTTTTGAGTTGTTCATCGTTTTGTCCTAGAAGCACATTTTGAGTTGTAGCTATGATGGAGCAGGTCACATAAACATTTTGGAAGTTATATGTATAGAATACTTTGCAATGGCAATATAAATAGTACAGGCTTAATATTGCAATTTTATTATCCATCTTACTGTCTGTCAGATATGCATGCCTCATAATTGTACTCCATAATGGATTGTTCAATCTGCTTTCTGTCAGGTTTTATGGTATAGATGTTATTAACATTTATCATTCCTATTATTTTGTAGCTGCACTGGGGACGTTAGAATTTGAACTGAGGTATGAGAGAGCAACCAGTTCACTCCACTGTACCATCATCAGAGCCAAGGTAACGTCTTTCTCACACCTAATAGTGACTCACACTACAAAACCTGCAGGTGATTTACCATTTAGCAGTTTGTACTACTTCAACAGGGCTCCATACCGTTGTTTATTTATATTTTTTTTGTTCAGCAGATCTTGTCTAATAAATTGTTTGTTTTTGGTGTAGGGTCTGAAACCTATGGATTTTAATGGTCTGGCAGACCCTTATGTCAAACTTCATCTTCTACCAGGAGCATGTAAGGTGGGCAAGTTTAGATCCTGTTTGGAGCAATTAAACCTTCGATGCATGAAGTTTACTAGTGGATAGATTTTTTATAAAGCATATTAACCATTCAGGGTTGTTTCATCCCCAAAAAAAACATGGCCTTTGACCTTTATGACCTAATTCTGTATGAGTTTTCACTTTATACACTATATGGCCAAAAATACATGGACACCCGAACACCAAACCCACATGTGCTTGTTGAACATTTACTCTCAAAACTATGGGAATTAATAGGGAGATGATCTTGGGATGGGATGCTGGGATTTGCTCTCATTCAGACATAAGAGCATCAGAGAGGCATTGATGTTGGGTGATGGGGCCTGACTGATAGTCTGCGTTCCAATTCATCCCAGTAGAGTTATTGGGAGCCGGGTCTGGGCTTTGTGCCTGTCACATTTTTCTACACCATTTCATTATAGATCTTGCTTTGTGCACAGTATTAACATTCTGGAAAAGAAAAGCACGCTCCCCAAACTGTCCCAAAAATTGCCTTCTGTGGCTTTAAGGAGTCTAGCCAAAAATATAAATTAAAAGCGAATTTCCAAATATTTTTGGCCATATTGTGTTTTTTATTTATGAAAATATAATCAAAAATGATGAATCATGACAAAGTGATGATGACACAGTAAATACCTCTGAAATATCTACTACATTTAGAAACATATACTACTCAAAATGTTTTAATATATATAAAACATATAAGTATAAGTATATAAAATGTATATACTACCATCCAAAAGTTTGGGGCTGGTAAGATTTCTAAATGTTTTTGAAAGAAGTCTCTTATGTTCACCAAGGCTACACTTAATTTGATCAAAAATACAGTAAAACAGTAAATGTTATTACAATTTAAAATAACTGTATTACTTTTAATATATTCAAATTTATTAATTTAGTCCTGTGATGCAAAGCTGAACTTTCAGCATCATTATTCAGTCTGAAGTGGTCCACTGATGCTTCAGACATATCCTAATATGATCGATTTGCTGTCGCGTAACATTACTGTTATTTTTGATCAATTTAATGTGTCCTTGCTGAATAAAAATGTTTTTAAAAAATCTGAAATCCTACTGACCTCATATTTTTAATGATAGTGTGTTTGTGTATATTAGAGGATTAAGATATTAAGATATAATCTTCACTCTTTATTTATTCATTTATTCACAATGTTTTATACCCACAGGCTAATAAACTGAAAACCAAAACGGTACGGAATTCTCTAAATCCTGTTTGGAATGAGACTCTTACTTACATTGGCATCACAGAGGAGGATATGCTCAGGAAGACTCTGAGGTTGGTGAAGACATCTGTGCATTCTTTAATCTCTCTTTATGGGTGACTCCAAGTGGGCTGTGAATCTATTTTGGATATTTCTTTAAAATTCTCCTCTCGGAGAGCAGTGATTTTACAGTAGCTTGCATATCTTGTGTCGACAGTAGGTGTGTAGGTGTGTGAGAGAGAGTGCATCTTATGAACCTTCAGTTTTTCTTTTTTAATGTTGTGCGTGTCTTGGAAAGTCAGCATTATATTTAGGCTGAATATTTTTGCAATACTGAAAGGCGCTCTTCAGCCCCATCATCTCCAAGGATCCTTACAAGAGGTGAAGTGACTGTAGCACTCAGGTTTATTCTGTGATTATCCACAGAAAATTACCTGTGTGCTCGTGGTATAAATGAACAGTATCCCCTGGCAACCTGGGACTGGGACTGCTGGTGTTTTCAAACTTGCCCTTTTTTTCAATGGCAGGGTGACAGTAGTCAGAGAAAAGTCATTTAGCTGTTTATCTCCAAGGGAGAGTACAGGAGCAGAGGAGGGTGTCGGTTCCACAAACACGCAAGCAAACCTTTGAAAAAAAAAAGAGCAAACTGTCAGACCCAGAAATATCATCCTAATCCCATTCAAAAATATACATTTCAGTCTGAGCCATTTTCAGCTCTTACTGCTCTGCGGATGTTATTTTTTATTGCCTTATCACTTTCGCCCATACTACATTTACAGCTTTCATGTTTATCTTTGCTTTCCTTTCGGTATAATTGAATAACTCTCTCACTTTCTTTTTTATGTTGTTGTTGTTGTTTTTCTCAGGTTATCGGTGTGCGACGAGGATAAACTGACTCATAATGAATTTATTGGAGAGTCTCGTGTGGCCCTGCGACGCGTGAAACCAGACCAGACGAAACGTTTCTATACCTGTTTGGAACATCCACCACCTGTAAGACACACATACACACATAATCTGTTTGAGTCTGTGAGAACAGTGCCAACATCATTGTGATCAACGATTGATCTGAATGCAATTAATATAAGCTTGTTCTGGCTAATCTTCACCAATTAGTGCGATAGAAAGATAGATAGATAGATAGATAGATAGATAGATAGATAGATAGATAGATAGATAGATAGATAGATGATAGATAGATAGATAGATAGCATTACCTGTATTGATATTCTTTTAATTTAAATTAAAGTGAAATTAATTCAAATGGAACCAATTCTTCACTTCTGAATTTTTCTCAACCCTGCTGAAAACATAAAGAAAAGGAAATGTTTAATTTGACTATTTTTAGCTTTGGTCATATGATATATAATTTAAAAGACACAAATTAACATACTTTTATGATTAAGGTGCATTAAAATCATCATAAAAAAATCGTATTTACAAGCTGGACGAGAGGAATTTTCTTGAGCCTAAAGTTTGGGGGGGTGTTAGTGAGAAAACATGGCAGAGACAATGGATGAAGTGTTTGTATTGATCGTAAATTTGTTGAAATGTATGACTTTATTATATAGAACATTATTATTATTTTTTCATTTCAAATAAAACTAGCTAAGTTGCATGGACAAAATACAATAGTATAAGTTGCATGTATTGCACATTTACCTTATACATCAAGATCTGTATTTCAAGAGATCTGCTTTTATCAATTTTGCAGTTTGGGTACGGCCCAAATGCTGTATTGTACACTTAGCTAAAAATAAAATGCATTCCAAGTTGCTGTTGGTTAATTTAGAATTGATGGATGAACTTGCACCTCGACTGGACATGTTTATTAAGTAACAAGTCAATTGTTCATCTTTATTGTTTACTTGAATCAGTTTTAGGAAGTCACAGCTATTGTGAGATTAGAAAATGAGCTTGATTTTTGTTTTTTTACTCATACTTGGGGCATTTCCTCTGAGTAGGCAAGGGAGGCAGTGCCTCCTCAAAAAAATCGGATGAGAAAACAATCCACAGTACAATAATAAAATTTTGAAATATGACATAAAAAAAAATCAACAAATTTTTCTAAAGTGACACTGAAAATCAGTGGGGAAAATTCACCTGAGAAGAGGCAGTGCCTCCATCATGCTGTGATTGGCCTATTGCGTCGTTCACACGATAAATCTCCCCTCTCATTGTACGTAATCCCAGGCTGCAAAAAAAGTTATGATTAAAATAAAATGGTGTTAACGGAAATACTCATTGAAAAATAAGTAAACAACTCACTGAATTAAAATAAAATGGTGTTAACAAAAAGATAATTGAAAAATAAGTAAACAATAAGTTGCGGACTACTTGCTGGTGAGTCAAAATCAAACCTGAAATGACTTGAAAAAACATGTAAGGTTTTTTGTTTGAGTGACGATCAGCTGTCAATTTAAGGTCATCTTCAATACGTGTGTGCCATTAATGTTTATGTTTTTTTTTTTTTACACTACAATGGTTACCCAGCTTGATGATGTGATCCAAAAAGAACGCTGAAAAATTGTTAACATAACAAAATAAAATTATTAATGTTTTACTGTTTTTATAGTTATTACTTTGGAATAAATGTTAAAATGCTTAAAAAGCACTAACTTGTTCATAAATATACTTCATTTTCATGAACAGATTTGTTAATGGAAGTAATGTTTATTTATCTAAGCTGAAAAATGTGTCAATATTAAGTGTAACTGGAACATGAATTTACATTATAAAAAACAGTGAGGAAAAACAGCCTCGTTTCAGAACAGCATGGTTCTTACAGACATTCAATCAGCTCTTATCTGCTGTTGTATGAACAAGGCAATTTGAGAGTCACATCTGTTATCAGTGCAAAACACTGATTGTATGAATGTAGCCAGTGACATCCAGAGACTCTGCTCACTTCATCTCTGTCTCCTTTCTCTCTTCTGTATCTGCCAGTTTCCCTCTCCTACAGCCATGGGAGCAGCACTGCGAGGGATTTCCTGTTACCTACGAGAGGTACTCTACTCCAAAACCTCTCACTCTCACAGCAAAAAAGACAATTAACAAAGCACTGACATTTCCGGATGCAAGTTAGCAATGACGTTTTAAATATTACAAACAGATAATTGCCTGCTGATTAATGCTCTCTCACTCAAATGTTTTCACATTGGGATCTAAACTCATTTGCATTTCAGTAAGAACATTGAACATATTAAGATAAGTGGGATGGAAGAAATCGATTGGCATTTTCATTACCATCCAAAATTGTAGGCGCCCAACGATGAGAAATACCGGAAAGTAAAAAGGACACAAGGAGGAATTACAAGCGGAGGAAGGGGTCAGCTGAGGAAAGGGCAGACGTGTGAATGTTCTATTTGCGCATTGCCGTGTTTAAAGCAAATCCCTGCTCTGTCTGTCAACAAGAACGAATGTGGCATCCTTAAATGACGGATAAGATTAGCTGAACGGCACTGTGGCCTCCAGAGAGATGAGATACAATTTGTTCTATTTAACTTGGTGTTGTACAGCACTTACGCTGCCAGTGCCCAGTGTTGACAATTTCATGACAGAAACTGCTAAACAGTGAGCCAGAGAGAGAGAATTCAGATCCATTTCTTTTGATTTAACCAGAGATGTAGAAACAATCTGGAAACTGGGGGGACACATTACAGATCTTATCAGCCTGGCTCATGAGTATTAATTAGGTGACATAACAGTACTGAAAAGCACGTAAATGGACACTAGCCACATTAGGATTACCACTTACTGACTGTGCGTGCGTGTTCATTCGTTTGATTATTGCTCAAAATGTGTATTTCATATTCATCTCTCACTCTGTTTCTCATTTCTTTCATTAATAAAACGATAAATGGTAAATTTGAAAGGACAGAGGCGGCAGAACACTTTGCCGCCCACCTGAAAGCAACAGAGATTTCTGGAGACCAGAATAATAACATATTTTCAAAGGAAGTGGAGAGATTATGTGGGGAAAAAAGACAGGAGAAAGCCACAGACAGCATAGATAGGGAAGATGAAGAAAAAAGGAGCGAGAGGTTACAGGGTCATGAATGGACAGGGTGCCGGGTGAGTGACAGACAACACACTCACAGGTCTCTGGAGAAAGAGAACTAGAACTGACAGGGGAAAACTGCTGAACTGCTTAGAGGGATCACAGAGACAGTGATGGTTCAGGGGGTGGTTTGAAATCAAATTATGTTAAAGGGACAGCTCAACCAAAAATGTAATCATTTTATGGCACATAAAATCATTTACTCACCCTCAAGCCATTCCAAATCGAACTTTCTTTCTTCTGTAGAGAACAAAAGATTTTTATGCAGGTGAAGTCATCTGAAGCCATTCAATAACTTTGAGGAACAGACTGAAGCTCAAGCCAGTATTTCTGAAAATCTTCAGTGTGACAGGCCTTGAGAAAGAAGTACACTTTAGCATAAGTGTATATAGAGTACTTATTGTGGAATTAATAAACTTAAAAGAATATACTTAAGTGTGACCTGAATGTAATGTTTCCAGGCACTTAATTGCATGTTAATTGTAATTAAATATAAGTGTATTTGTTTACATTTATATTAAATGCAATTAGTTGAGCTTTTTAAGAGTGCTTTTTTTTTGACTTTGACTTAGTAGCCTCAGTAATTAATATCATAATATTTCTATGTCTTAAAGTATGGTTAAAGTGCACTGCCAAATGTACTGACCATGTATGGTATCAAAAAATGTACTTTAATGTAACTTCTATTGAAACCTGTGTTTTTATTTGTAATATATTTGTAATTCCTCATTTGTAATGATGAAGTTGCAATTTAGAACATTTAAAAAATATTTACTTCACATGTAATATTGAATTAACACACAACAGTTAAAATTACAATCAAGTACTTTACATTTCATTTAGTATGTTAATTAACATGAAAATAAGTGTATTTCTTTAAATTATGACAAAGATTATTTAAAACATAATTATTTAAAGTGTACTTTAAAGCAAAACTTGTAATTTGACACTATTACAAAACACGCTTTTTAAAAGTATACTCCCTTTAAGTACACAAGTGGCCTTTTATATTATTAATATTATATTACCCGCAAGTAGTTTTTTTTTCTTTCTTCTTTTTAATAAACCCTGAAGACATAAAGTACACTACAAGCACATTCAATACAATATTACTGAAAACAACAGCTTGGACATTCTGCTAAATAGTTTCCTCTTGTGTTCTAGAAACAAGATACAGGTTTGTAAAGTCATGAGGAAAAGTATGACAAACGTCTTTTCTTTTTTTAAAAGGAATAGTTTTCTAAAAATGAAGACTTGAATACAACTGAGAGTTGGAAATTTAATAAAAGTAAAAATGTGGAGGAAGAATATGGAGAACATGCCCCAGAGGCGAAGTAAGGATCACAATGTCACAGACGGTGTTTATGGCGCAACAGTCACTATGTTTATTTAAAGCTTTTGATTTGGTGTCATGACTGGCATACATACAGATTCTGTGGAGGCTGATGACTGGTGCCATGCCATCTGCCTGCTAATCACGCAAATCTGAATATGAAAGCTGTGCTAGCGCTGATGTGTGTGTGCGTGTTCCCAGCCTCACTGTGCACCTGCTTACCTGCTGGATACACCCTTTCATTATCATTAGTGAGTCTGCATGATGGGGGTCATTAGTTTGAAACCTCGTGGAGCACAGCAGCCAAAAGCCTGAGAAATTCAAGCTACAACATTTAAACCACGCTAAATTCATTTATCCCATTCAGAAATGCCACTGGCATTTTAATTAGTTGCAGAAACGTGCACTGTCAGAAGAAAGCCACTGCTATGCCACCATCTGCTTCTTTGTGGCTAATTTGTTCCACAAAGATTTTCTAGCAAAAACCTCTAATCTTATTATATGATATTTGCATTTTATTGGAGTTATTGAGCTACAATAGATTTGATTATACTCAAGGGCGTAGAATTCAGTAGGGATGCTAGAGACATGTCCCTACCGACATCCAGTGACTACTGAATCATCCCTAGGAGTAATTTTGATCAAATAACTAAAATATATTTATATGAAAGCACTGTTGTAATTTTGGCTGTATCTAAAATGGGCCATACCATTGCCATTACTTGAGAACATAAATGTTTAAAACATGCATGCACAGTTCAGTTGAATAATAAAATGTTAACTTAATGTTGTTAAACTGAATGTACAAAGCAAATTGTTAGCTGAAATATCCAAAAATTTAAAAGCACACACACTGAAACTAGAGCATGGTAGGGGGTGTGGTGGTAACTATGATGTATAATTGTATTAATTGCGCCAGTGTGAGATTTATTGTAACGAACTTTGTGAGATAGCGAATGAACAGAGTGACAGCTTTTAGGGTTATGAGCGCTTTGTGCGAGCTTTTAGGCAATCAATTTTAAAATGTGAATTGGTTTTTTGGCCACACACACTGTTGCAAGTTTTGGGAATGACATCCGCATATTTATGCTGTATTCGCTCTCGAAGTAGTAGTGATTGACAGTGATAACTATAGCAGTAGATGGGACAAAATATGTGAAAATGGGCATTAAGACTAGAGCACCCTCACTAACTTCAGAAGCACCCTCAGTGATCTTTGGGAACCTCGTGATACATTTTGTTGTAAAAAATATATACAAAACCACAACAAATAAATGCACTAAAATAAAATTATTTAATAAATGCATATTTACAATTTGAGCACTTAACTAAAATAAGTATTAATAAAATAAATAACTAGAAAAGGCAGACTATATTCAGCTAGCTTCCATTTAGTGAGAAAAGCCTACTCTTCACCTGAATTAGAAAAAAAAGCTCCTCTGGTTTTCAGTGATGCGAGGACAACGTTTGAGCGTACACGTAATATCTGAGCAAGAGCAGAGCCATTTCATAAAAGAACAATGTATATTTAAAAGCACACGTCCAGTTTTGTGTGAGTGAAGGAAATCTGCTTGCGAGTGGAGATTCGTGCTCTCGCATTAGGCCTACATGGCTCACATTATGCGCTCTCGACATTGTCATTAAGATTGCGCTAAGACAGGCTGCTTTTAAAACAAAAAAAACAAAAAAAATTAAGTATACAGAGGAGAAGAAAGCGGCCCTGGGCAGCTGCCTACACATGCCAGGATCTGCCACTGCCAGATGCAGTTAGAAATGTAATAAAAACAAGCCAATCACAAGACATCTGGTAGGGGGGGCACATGGGGTGGCCCCCCCCTGGCCACCACTGGAACACCCTGATCATACTAACATTTCATTATTATCAATACTGGGAAAACAAAATCTTCTCCCTTTGAAGAATGCATTTTTCTCTTAACATCGCATATTTATGTGCATGAGTGGGAAACCCCAACAGCTGACCGTAAGTGGTGTAGTTGACCTCATGCGCAGGGAATTATATTTGTGGCTATTTTGTCTGTCTCCTGAGCATTAGACAGCTGGGCTGCTCTCCTCACTGTTTGCATTATGAGTTGTCTGTTTATAACGCAGGGGTCGCTCCTCTGTCTGCCCCCTATCTGTGTGTGTGTCTCCTCACTGTTTAAATTACATGAGGTATGCCCAAGGCAACTTTCCACTCACTCCGCTCTTGCTAGCTCCTCGCTCTCACACACAGATACAAACACACACCCACACACACACACACTATCTGTATCAGTCCCCACACAATTACATTAATGAAACCTCATACTTGCCAGCAAACAGGTTTGGCTTAGCATGCTTCTCACTAATGGGCAAACACATCTGCAACCCCGGCACAAACACACGTACGCGCACACACAAACAATGTGGCAGACGGGGCTGTAAGGGGAATTTCAAGGTGCAAGGTAAATAACTAGAAATAACAAGGCTCTTTTTAGAAAACCAAGAGGGAGAGAGACACTGTGATGATTACCCTATTGATCCTGTCCTTTTGCTGGTTACTGAGGGTGCGGCTGGGAGAGAGACAGAAAGAGAGAGAGACAGACGGCTTAAAACAAAGGAAGGCAGGAAAAGAGTATGAAAGACAGATATACAGTTTACTGCTCTGTGAATTTTCATATTCAAAGATATTACACTTTCCTCATAAATGCCTGAGAAATAATTTCCAATGTTATTATGTCAATGAAAATGTTGAATGTGAAATCCTGTTAGATTAAATATATATTCCTTTAGGCGGTACTTTTTGAGCTCTGTAACTTTTATAAAAATGTACAGGTATATGCCTATATTTAAAGAAGTATTTCTGTGAAAGGGTATAATAGACTAACAGAAACTCACTTAAAATGTATAATTATACATTGATTACTTGCACAACAGCCAGAAAAACAATAGCATGGAACCTGACAGGATGCATAAGTAGAAATAAATAAGGGGTTAGTTCTTATTAGTGAGGGATTGAGAGTTGCATTGTTGGTAATTTCACTATTTTGATTGATGATATTAGGCTGGTTACTGTCATTTTATCGGACAATATGGAATGTTTTCATGTTAGACAAAGCAACTACTACCAACTATATATATATATAAAAAAAGAAATCATCAAATCATTGTATTTACATAAGTTTGTGCTGTTGTCCCCGATGTCACATCCTGGAGATGGTCATTAAGGATATGGCTGTAAGGGATAAGAGATCAAACTAATTGGAAAGTTAAACTGAGGATACAAGAAAAGCCAACATGATTTTAATTAGAAAAAGAAATATGGAGAAACACTTGAAATGTAAATTGCCAGTTTTTCTTTCATTAGTGCAAAACCACACAGGGACCTGACAAAAATAGCAGCATCTGTTTAAATCAAAGTGAAGTTATTTAAAAATGTACTTGTGTGTTCACTTAATTGTGAAATTATGAGAAGATAAAGTTGTGAGTTTAATATTATATCTAATAAATTTAGACTTGCAGGCATGAACTGTATAAATTGTACTTTATAACATAAATGGCACACATGGCTATGCTCTTTATTGTCCTTCCTCTCTATCTCCAACGTGATGTCATGATAATTCGTATGTATTTTACGTAAAATGTGGTTCTATAAAACGTACATTTACTTAAGTTTTTACAGGCACTAAAACGTACAATACTGACGTATTTTCAGCATTTAAACGTACAAAACTGACGTACTGACTACACCTAAAAATGAATCCTTATTAATATTAAAATCGCGGCATTAATTTTATTAGTTTTTAGTTATCATATTTACCTTGTTTTCAATTGCATTATTAAAATTGTTTACTCGTTTACTTAATATAAAATGAAAACATTTCGTTCTGTTCTTTGTGATTTCTTCTGCCAGCTCGTTTCCAAGAATAGACCTACATAATCTTAAACAAGACTTCACTTTAAACCTTAAAATAAATAAAATTTCTGCAATCGTTTAACACTTTACTTGTTATATGATTTACTTTGTTTACATGGGCACAAAAGCTTTTCGAATGCTGTAATGACAAAGAACTATATAACACCAAACGCAACGTAATTAAGAAATGAAACAATTTTATTTGTGCTCTGTAATCCAAATCTTCCGAATCCATGACTGCGAAGAACAGACCCAAATCCAAGCCTTTTTTCGGCGATCTGCTTCTCCATCCCGAGCAGCGAGTCCAGTGACCGTGAGCAGCAAAGCCAGTGCTGACTGATGTGCTCTTTACAAATTCAAATGTTGCCGCTTTAAACGACAGGTTTTACGGCAGGATAATCGAACGCTCATTGGCTCTCGCCTGCTTCATCACTGATTGTGACATGCCGTGTTTCTGGTGAGTTGTGTTTGAATGATGTGCGCGCGCCTTCACGAGTTCACGGAGTGGATCGGGGAAATTATCTGGATAATATTTTCAGCGATTAACAACATAAATTCGCTCTGGATCACACAAACATACTGTATTCTGCCAGAGAGGACTGCGGGTGCAACGCATCATTATTTGGATTACTTTTTGGTACTGCTTTTGACATTTTTGCAATAAATAAATGATTGTAATTGCATTTATCTGTCTGTCATGTTTTTCTTATACTGTACAGAAATGTTTAGGTTTATAAACAGGCGTGGGATTAGAGACTATAAAAATATTTTAATGCTACATTGTTACTAAAATGGTTATTTTCCTGCATATTTCGGTCATTTGCGTTTTATATCCTTTTTTTATTCGCTATAAAATGGGTAGGTTAAGGTGTCTAAAAATCTAAATCGCTTATTAATAAAATGATAAAAATGCATTGATCGGAATATCTTAATGATATAAAAAATACATAAATATTTTTAAGTATAAAAATACGTAGCGATTTGTACGTTTTAAACGTTGAAATACGTCTAAATTGGTGTACGTTGTGTGGCTGTAAAGTTTGTATATCCTACGTTATAAAAAACCTGAGCTCCAGGCTGTATCTCTGCGTCGTTCGAAACTTTGATATTGTCCATTACACTCTTTTACTCTATGACGGAGATAACTAATAAAAATGAAACGTTGTTATCCGTACAGTATGGATTACGAATATTCATGGTAATATTTGGCGCTTGCTGTGTAAGCATTGAAGATACAGAGGTCCACTGAGCATCTCTGCATTGCACTATTAAGGCATTCAACTAAGAGTTCTCAAGCTTACTACGCGTGGTGGGTGTTGGTGTGAACGTTGCCCAACTCAGACAATTTGTCTCTTAAGTCGCCATACACCAAACTACCAGTAGCCCCTCAGCAGACACAAAGATCCAGGGGGGCGGTGGTGGATTCCAGATCTAGGGGGTGGAGATAGTAGGTTTTTAGGGGTGGGATGGGTGAGTTTGGGGTGGAGAGATTGGTAGGTTAAGGGGTGGAGATGGGTGGGTTTAGGGATTAGGGGCTGGAGACGGGTAGGTTTAGGTATATGAAAGGTGGGAGGAGTTGGATCTAGATCCAACCACGCCCCCTGGAACTTGTGTTCTGCAGTGAGGACCATCCACTAGCCTGAAGGGCTGTGCTCAAATCTGCCCGATTCTCCCTTTGAAGCCTTGAAGCTGAGCCTAAGCTTAACCGACAGAAGAGAGGCTGATACATGACGTGTGGTGTAAAAGATGAGTCGAAGAAGAGTCATATGCGCATTTGCAGAAGGCTACAGGAGTGAATGTGATTTTCCATATAAGACGATAACACACTTGTAGTAGAATCAATGCTTAGTTTTTTTAAAGGGGTCATATGATGCTGTTTAAAAGAACATTATTTGGTGTAATGAACTGTGTTTATGCGGTTTAAGGTTAAAAAATCACATTATTTTCCACATACTGTTTATTGTTTCTCCTCTATGCCCCGCTTTCTGAAACGCGTCGATTTTTACAAAGCTCATCGGTCTGAAAAAGCGCTCTGTGCTCTGATTGGCCAGCTATCGCTGAGTGTGATGGCAGATACTCAAGTGTTGAAATGTTCTGGCCCCCTTACCATACGTGGATGCCGTCGCCCGGCCCCCACGACCCAGACCAAAACCAATCAAACAAATCAAACGAGGCATTTGTTGCATCCAGTGGGGACATAATTACGAATTATAATGACTTATACTGTCTTTTTACGCGTTGCGTTGCATCGCGCCGCGTAAACATAAAACCATGTCTGCATTTGTAATCGGAGAAAACAACAAGCGCTACTCTACACTGCTCAATCAAGTTTGAATCACCAGTGGCAAATCCTTTAAATGAAAATGTATTTATAGTCTGTGAGTCAGAACAGCCGGTATTGTTGTCTACTCTCCCAGGATCAGGACACATCCTCCATAAAATGTGCTGCACACAAATTAATATTTGGGTTAAACTGTTCTGGAAACAGTGTTGTAAATACAACTTAAAGACTGATTTCTAGTCGTGTCCTCTTTTAAAAGGAAGCGGCGGCTTGATGAGCGGCGGCTGTGGCAACCAAAGGGACGACACCGGGCTGGACTCTGCGTCATCCACGGTGAAAGCCGATTCGGCGATCCACAGCGCGAAGTGATGTATTTCCTCAGCGTACCAGTAACGGAGCAGCTCTAGGCATGATGAAGAAGAATCGTCTCTTTTTGGAAGGCAAAACAAATCGTTTCGCTTTAACATCGGGAACACACACTGGGGCTGGACAACAAATACTACAGGAGGAGAGTCAAAGTACACTTCTTTCTTTGCAGTGAAACATTTGGGCGGTGGTGGTAGGTAACTCTTACCACATGAGTGGACGTAGACATTAAACGAGCCGTTTTAGGTAGGCGTGGTTGACTCTAAACTTTTATAAAGAACATCTCTTTGGATTTGAGACTTTAGTCTTTGCAACTTTACAGATCTTCTTTATGCACCAAGAGCTTGTACCACTCCAAAGAGAAAGGAAAAAATTGGTCAGACTTTTGATGAGATTAACCCTTAGGTACTCAAATTGGTACGGACGAAAGAAATTTTTGATACTCGATGGTCGGTGTCTAAAAAGTAGTCGATAACCAGCCCTACTGTTTATAATTATTCTACATGTGAACATGATCAGATTTTACCCAGAGGGAGTCCTTTTCATTGGTTCAGTTGTATGCTGTGTACTGAGTCTCCTACACAGTCACTTTTAATATAGATGATTTATTACAATGCTTGCAAGACAGCGCTGTATTAATATTCTTGGTTAGGGTTTTTTCTAAAGTATTAGCTTAATATTAGCTTAAACTTAATTTAGCATGAACCAGTCTTAGGTGAGCTATTTATTTTCACTTTATACTATAAGAAATTAAGGGTGTGACTCAATCAGCTCTCTAGCCCAGTAGTAAGTGCACTACCCCAGGTAGTCTGTCCCATTCATCCCATATGGCAGTCGAAACATTCCAGAGCACCAAAATTACTCACAAAACAAATCATACCAAAAGCATATAAGTCCTGTCTTAATGTACACAGTTGTTGTCCATAAATATCGTTAACATTTGAAACCATGTAAACATACCCCCAATGTTTAGTAGATCAAGGCCCAAATTTGTTCATGATATTCTGATTCACAAGTCACAAGTTTGCTAGTGAGCTTGAGACAGAGCTCAAGATTAAAGTTTGAAGTTTTCTGATTTCATATAGCTGCCTTCCTGCGACACAGTGTTATTGTGTGTGATGATTCTTGTGTAACCGATTGTAAACAAGGTGTGATTCAGCATTTCATATGCGCATCATTTAAGCCTTGAACCTAAGCCTACCTAAAACCGCAACATTATTCTTTTGCTGCCTTGCAACAACTGGTATTTCCTTCTATAAAACACTTTATATTTGAGGAAATTAAAGGATGTCTCTCAATCTGCTCTCTAGTCCAGTAGTAAGTGCACTACCTTAGGGAGTCGGCCATTTTTTATGGCTGTCCCACTGTTAAAATCACTCCAAGGCAAAAAAGAAAAAAAGAAAAATCATACCAGAAGGATATTGGTCCTGTTGTAATGTACAGAGTTATTCTGTCCTAAAATATCTTTACATTTGAAACCCTATAAACAGGATATTGAATCATCAGTACCATTAATGTTTAATAGATCAAGGCCCTTGCTAGTGCCCAAATTTGTGTTCTTGATATTCTGATTCATAATGAGCAAAATGAGACACAGCTCAAGAATAAAGTTGGAAAATGTTCCATTGACCAGTACATTGATAGAATGTTAAAATGTAACCAACAGCAATGGTGTCATCAACATATTTGCATATTGAGATGTGATAAGTATTCCTTCTTACAACTATTTGCATAATAAATTCTGATTGGGCTCATCTTCCATCTATATATGCATCCATAAATAGCTGCCTTTCCACCACATTGTGACTGTGTTGATTCTTGTGTAACCGATTGTAAACAAGGCATGATTCGGCATTTCATATGCGCATCATTTAAGCCTTGAACCTAAGCCTACTTAAAACCTCAACATTATTCCATGCAACCACTGGTATTTCCTTCAGGGAAATGCCTAATATAGTTACATTTTTGGGCCTAACATTCATTTGTTCTTTCTTGCAGTGGGAGAATGAACAGTTGACCAGTTTGGAAGAGAGGGGCCGCCTGTTGCTCTCGCTGCAGTTCCTTCCACCTCCTGCAGAGGGCGAAGCAGAGGGCCAGCGAGGGGGCTTGTACGTCGGAGTACTACGCTGTGCCCATCTGGCAGCCATGGATGTCAACGGCTTCTCAGATCCCTATGTGAAAATGTGAGATTTCTGCAACAACACTGAGAAAGCACAGACATGTAAAAAAATAAAATAAAAGTGAAAAAATAAAAATGTCAAAGGAAAAAGAACACCGGTTTGGAAGGGTGGTGCCATACACAGTTCTCAGAGGTGGAGAGTGAGTAGGAGAAACTGTAAAACGAGAGAGAGAAAGAGAGATGGATAGTATAATAAGGCTAAAAAAAAAACACTGTACATCCTACGTCTTTCCTCTGATGTGTCTCTGCTTCTCACTCTCTCATTTGTGCCCCCCTCTAATCTCTCATTATTTTTCTCACATCATGTATTAAAATAAACGCTCCCAAACAGTTCTTCCTCCCCAGGCAAAATGGCATAAGAACAGACCCCCACCCACGCTCATGTCCCTTCCAGTTACTCTCTCTCTCTCTCTTCCATTCCTTTCACAAACGCACACATACACATTCTCTCTTTTCCTCAGGATCAAAGCCATATTCTAACTGTGTATTAGGGGAGGGTGGGTAAGAGTTAACAGCAATACGTAAAGCAAATCAAATTTTTATTGAAGCCTGTGGGACGTCACCACAAAAGCTGAAAAGCAAACAGCTTGGTACGAATGTGTCTGGAGTCCGTTTCGTATGCTTGCGACAGCGGTGCCGCTTGTTTTAATCTCCTGCTCTCCCACTGTCCTGCTCTACCTACGGCCCTCACTTTGTTCTTCCATCTGCCTTTCTCTTTCCAGATATCTGAAGCCAGATGTGAAGAAGAAATCCAAACACAAAACGGCAGTGATTAAAAAGACCCTTAACCCAGAATTCAATGAGGTATGGATGTATTTGACGAACTGCCGGTGCCGGGGAGTGCGGCACACTCATTTCATTACACGTGCACATGTGTGTCGTGCGCCTCACAAGCGTCTTGAGTGTTAATGAGATGTCTGGTCCAATATTTCTTTGCGCTGCGCCCTTGCTCACTTCACATTCCCAGAAGACCTCCACCTAAATGCACTTTTGTCTTGCATCACCATGTTGCACATTTCTAATTTCAGTCATGTCCTCCGTTTCACTTTTTCTCCCTCTCCTCCTTCCCGTCTGTCTCACACACTCTCTCTCATGTGGGTGGCAGGCGATCGCCAGTAAGGCTAAGTGTTTCCTTTCACTCAGAAGTAATACACACCCAGATTGGCCATATAATTACTCCTTGGCTCAGACTGAAGGCTGCTCACTCCAATCTCACACGCCACTATGTGCTTAAAAGCAGGTCTGCCCCCTGCTCCACAGGAGCCCCGCTCAGCAAAACTATGATATCATATCAAAACTGTTCATGAGGGTGCTGAAAATTCATGGGAGGAATAAGAGGCAGGAGCAACAGCACTCCTCAACATATTATATTTAGAACATGCTCCAGTTTCTTTTTTTATGAACTGTTTGAACATGTGTGGCTGCCTTTGGCTCTGGGGAGAGGGATGGGTAGAAGTCAGAAGAGGAAGGTCCAGTGGTTTGATCCCTGTGATCCCAGCATGATTTAACTCAGATACCCCAGAAAGCAGCCTCTATTTAAAATGTATTGCCTTCTACTGCATAAATGTTTCTTTCCTTTATTCAGGCACATGCCAGGCTTCAGTCAGTGGGTGTGAAAGCCCCAGACGGGAACATCTGTTTGACTGAACTACCAAATGCCATTTGTTTCTGGAAGTTTGTTTTTGAAGCAACTTTTCATGGGGTTTAATATTTTTATTATTCCCCAGGTGGCTTCGGAGCTGTCAGGATGATGCATATGAGATCTTTCTGTATTTAAAAATGTCCTTTGAAATGAATGAGGGGAAATCAAAAGTGACAATGAATAAATAACACTTTGGCCAAAGGGTTGATCAAATGAGAACCTGAGGCACCGTCCTTCAAACTCTGATAATGCAATTAAACTATTGAACTGCTGCAATAATCCATATCATATTTTACCACCCACAGGAGTTTTTTTATGAGATCTCTCTATCTGAACTGGTCCATAAGACACTGGAGGTCACAGTATGGGACTATGATCTGGGAAGGTCTAACGATTTCATAG
This sequence comes from Sinocyclocheilus anophthalmus, assembly GCA_018155175.1. Classification (NCBI taxonomy): domain Eukaryota; kingdom Metazoa; phylum Chordata; class Actinopteri; order Cypriniformes; family Cyprinidae; genus Sinocyclocheilus; species Sinocyclocheilus anophthalmus. The sequence continues at coordinate 261,288 of JADLZN010002488.1, read as the reverse complement.
GTGAGAGCATGCAATTATGATCTGTTATAATGAGCTGTTTTTTGCAACCAACTATGGGGCTGTTTACACACAACATGTTTTTGTGTTCTAATGCGCTGCGTTTCCATTGTTTATCTTTGTACACAGGCACTGGACAGTCTCGAATCCTTGCCATTTTTTTTACTACTTTTTTCTCACGTTTTTTAACGCAAAAGCACATTCTGTGTGAATGACCCCGAACTGTGCATTATTCCACTAATTGCACGGCTATTCACCAAATAAATAAGTATGTGGGCATACAATACTGATACGAATTGAAATTATTTTATCTGTGTTATCTTAAACCTTCAGATAGGAACAAAGCAATCCAATACAATGTACAAATCAATCGGTCTAGCAAAGTGACAAAGTCAATTTTAAGTAGCAGTCTGACACACAACACTACCATGTATGACAATGGATATTAGGAAATATTTGCAATTGAATCAGAATCAAATATTCCAAAGAGTTGTGTGATAATAGAAATTTCCTTGATTGGAAACTTTTGTTGACAATAAATGAAAATTTGATTAATCATGCTTAAAAATTAGGCATGATAAAAATTCTTCATTGGCATACATCTAGAAATTAATTGGATTACCCTGCCAAATTAAATGTATTATCTTTATTATATGTGCTTTGAAGAATAAGGGCTGTGCCAACATGGGCTGTGTTTGTAATAGCATACTATCATATTATGATATTTCGGAAGTATATAGTCTATATACTATGCACAGCATGCTAATTTTCTATATAGGGAAGGGAATACCCCAGATGACCTACCGCAGTTGCTAAAATATGCATTATTAAAGAGAGCACTCTGTGTCAAATACTATATCCCACAATGCATTACACTAGATGAATAGAGCAGAAGTCAAACTTGTTGTCATTTTAACATCTTGTTCTTGATTCATAATTTGATAAGATTAAAAGGCATTTTGAAGCCAAGATTAAAGACATTTTTACAAAAAATCAGCAAGGATGCAACAATGTTAAAATTGTGTCCAATACTAATAAAATTATATTTATTTTCATGTTATGGCTTAAGAATTTCATGCTAAATGGAAATCAATACATTTTAACCTATTATAGTGTAATAAATTACTTGTGCACATTAAGTGCACATTATAATCTGCAGTATGAAATTTAATAGTCACTGAGATTGTGATATTAAATTATTTTTTTATTTTGAAAGATTAAACATGACAGCAAAGGTAATCTAAATGCAAATATAGGGAGAATGAGCGTGTAACATTAAATATCTGAAAATAAGCTGACTTATATTTCATAAATTTAAAAAATCTCTATAATCAGCTGATATGGTACTGATAAGACGTGCATCCCATATGAAATGCAATATTTTCAAGATAATTACTGCATACCGTACATTTGCTGATTTAAACATGCACAACTGCTTGAAATGTTAATGACTGCATAATGTTCTGTTTCATATACCATTTTTAAAGAGGCAGTATTCAGTATATACTATGCAGTAGTCAGTAAGCAGTAGTTTTTCATTCAGAACACAGCTTGATATTAAGACTTATGTACTTACACAACTCAAAATATACTCTTGAATGGCAGGTGGTGTGTGCCTGAGCTGTCATGTCCAAGGAGATGCACTTCGTCACTGGATGGACTGCTTGAGGAACAAGGGTCAAAGGGTGGAGCGCTGGCACATTCTGACCAATGAGCTGCCTCAGACCACCTGCCATGATTGAGGAAGAATCCTGCCAGGAACGAGGAAATCAGTCATGATAGGTTAATTGATTTGATTGATATGAGGTGGACATGGAGATAATTATATGAGCTAACTAGGGGCCAGGATGTTGGAAGTAAATTACACACTTAGTGCTGTTTAAAAGAGAAGTGGAGGATGGGCCACCAGTTGTCTTCTGACTTGGTGTCACTCAAAGTGAGTCCCCGCCCCTTTCACCCACTTCTCTCACTCTCTCTCTCACGCTCATTGCTGCACGTTTTCTACACATTTTGTAACGTTGAAGTGTATTTTACTCTTATGAAATCTTGTGTAGCACAATTCTCTTTTTTGACTAACTGATTACAATATATTTCAATGTCCAGTGCTTTCGTAATGCTTGCAGACAGCGCATCTTTAACAAAATACGGGGGTGCTTGTAAACTGCCTGCCATAAATGCATCAAAATGATATACACATGCTATCGCCATGACAACATGGGAAGGTCTTTAAGGGCTTGCCCTCTCAATGTTGTCAATCATATTTAAAACGAATACAATTTCATCAGGAGCAGGTTTATGTGTGCTGCTAACAAATAGACTATCCATTTTGTAGCATGATGCAATGTTTACATTTTTTACTTTGCACCAACTGTGTTTTCCAAGGCCTCAAATTTGGCGGTTTTCAATTTCCAGTTGTTACTTTTCTTTAAAAAGGGGTTTTATGGACATGCTACAATTTGATATCGCATATGTTAATTACGTGATATATTTTTGGAATCAAATGTTTATATGTGCCATATACTAGGACTATCTGGAGTTCACGCATCTGCATGTGTATGCGTGTGTGTTGTCTGGTTGTTTTGTACCAAAAACGTGCAGTATTCTTGAGGCTTTGTGGTTTACATTTATATGAAGTGATTATGTACAAATTGGAAATACATTTGAAATGCATTGCTCTTTAAGATGTGCGTCATTTCTTTGCATCCTCTTGAAGCAAGCTTAGAAACCTCTTAAAGGGGTCATATGATTTTTCTAAAAAGAACATTATTTTGTGTATTTGGTGAAATGAAATGTGTTTATGCAGTTTAAGGTTAAAAAAACACATTATTTTCCACATACTGTACATTATTGTTTCTCCTCTATGCCCCGCCTTCTGAAATGCATTGATTTTTACAAAGCTCATCGGTTATAAACGAGGCATTTGTTGCATTTAGTGGGGACATAATTATGGATTATAAGACTTATACTGTCTTTTTACGCATTGAATCGTGCCGCGTAAACATAAAACCATGTCTGCATTTGTGATCGGAGAAATGACAAACAACAAGCGCTACTCTACACTGCTCAAAACTCGCGTTTGAATCGTCAGTGGCAAATTTTTTAAAATGAAAACGTACTTACAGGCTGTGAGTCCAGAGGCGGACAGTAACTAAGTACATTTACTTGAGTATTGTACTTAAGTACAGTTTTTGAGTATCTGTACCTTACTTGAGTATTATTTTTTCTGGACACTTATGACTTTAACTTCACTACATTTGAAAGACAAATATTGTAAACACAATATTGTATTTTCACTCCACTACATTTCTATGTCTACTTACCAGGATCAGGAAACAGTCCTCCATAAAATGTGCTGCACACATCTGAATATTTGGGTTGAACTGTTATGGAACAGTGTTGTAAATACAACTTAACACTGATTTCTCGTCGTGTCCTCTTTTGGAAGGCCAAACAAAGTATTTTTGCTTTCGCAATGAAACACACAGCACCTCCACAACATGGCAGCGGCGGTGGCAGCAACAATAAAGTTACATGTGGGGGCGTGTTTAAACGAGGCGTTTTAGGAGGGCGTGGATGAGTTTTAACTTTTATAAAGAATATCTCTTTGGGTTTGAGACTTTAGTCTTTGCAACTTTAGAGATCTTATCTATTCATGAACAGCTTGTAACACTCCAAAGAGAAAGGAAAACTTGAAATCGCATCATATGACCCCTTTAAGAATTACGATTCGTAATCGCTCCGGCAAGCAGAACATCTATCATGGCACACCACCAACATATAAGCACACTTCATCTGAATGATCTCATTGGCAAAGGCTTCATTCTGGGAGTTATTGTGGCGTTGTTCTAGCAATTGTGGATTTGGGTATCTTTACACCAATAAGCAATAAGATACTCTCTAAATGGGATTCCAAACCAATATAATATCAGCCTTTCCTACTGTGAAAAACCACTGCTCTGATTCTGTGGTTCTTCAAGATGCATCTGGTTGATTATGTGTTCAATGAGTAAATGGTAATTAGACGGCCACTTAACAGCACACCACAGTGAGGTACATGTGTCAGTGTCACTGTATCTGGCCCGGGGCATTGCCACTATCATCATGCACCCCAGCAGTAAACATTTTGGATGTCTCCCTTATCTGACATAACCATTTCAGGTATTGGAGATGAGTTTGATTAGGTGTGTTTGATTATATATTTTTTTACTCGCACAATTTCTATATTATAAAGTATTTTAGATCTTGACATAACTAAAAATGTCTTTATATAAAGTTTTTATATATTTATTATAAAAATCCTAATTGAGTTATAAGGTTTTATTAATTTACATGTCATTTTCAAGTCTGCAAATCAAACTTTAAAAATTAGGTTAAGTTTTTCTTTATTGTTTGTTTATTTGTTTTTCCTTAAGAGAGAATGGGTGTTGAGGGGGTGGATGTAATTAAGAAATATCTTGATTTTTAGTTGTTTTGGCTCATTTTAATGCTTGTTTTGACTTGTTTAAAATAATTTTAAGCCATCTGAGGCCCCCTTAAAAGTTTCCTAAGGCCCAACCTTGTTAAGAGACACTTAGCCTTAAAAGGTAGTTTATCTAATAAATGAAGATTATACCTCAAGTCATACTGATTGTAACTTTTTACATACTGATTGTAACTTTTAAAGAGTTAGATCACATAAATGTCAGCATTCCTAAATTCTTAACTCATTTACTCACCCACAAACCTGTATGATGCTCTTTCTTATATTTAGCAGGATGTCTAAGCTCTCATCCATACAGTGAAAGTGGATGGGTATCAGGGGATGTCAGGCTCCAAAAAAGACGAATGTGATAAAAGGATCATATACATCTCATTTGCTATATTAGAGTAAAGAACAGTCCAAAACATTCACTGAAAATTTTACCTTACCTTACCACAGAAGAAAGTCAGTCACACAGGTTTGGAACAACATAAGTGTAGGTGAATGATGACAGAATTTCTATTTAAAATCATAATGAGTAAAACAAGCCTTCAAAGCAGTGGTACTCAACCAGTGTTTTCCATAAACTTTTTAGACATTGTTGTAGACAGTGGGGGCCTTAGAGTAAAAAAGTTTGAGAAACACTGCTTTAAAACTTTTGTAATGGATAAAACTTTATCCATATCTCTTACGTGAAAACTTTAAGCAAGAGGGTGAACATATGCCTGGGCTCTGGTTCAACAAATCAGATTACATAGTTATGAAGTAACTACACTAAACTTGAAATGGTTTGTCTTATTCTAAAATTGCTCAACATCGCCACCTAGTGGGATCTAGTAGAAACCATTTTAACTTAAATTTTTTAACATTATATAAACCTTAAGCTGTGACACAGGACCACAAAACCAGTCATAAGGGTCAATTTTTCAAAATTGAGATTTATACATCATCTAAATAAATAAGCTTTCCATTGGTGTGTGGTTTGTTAGGATAGGACAGGACAATATTTTTCCGAGATACAACTATTTGAAAATATGGAATCTGAGGGTGCAAAAAAATCTAAATACTGAGAAAATCACCTTTAAAGTTGTCCAAATGAAGTACTTAGCAATGCATATTACTAATGATAATACATTTTTTATATATTTACCGTAGGAAATTTACAAAATATCTTCATGGAACATGATCTTTACTTAATATCCTAATGATTTTTGGCATAAAAGAAAAATCGATCATTTTGACCCATACAATGTATTTTTGGCTATTGCTACAAATATACCCCAGCGACTTAAGACTTTGTGGTCCAGGGTCACATATACTGATCACCCTCCTGTAGGGTTTAGTTAAACACTGCCTGAAATGTTCAAGTGAACCTGAAGATCTTGATCCACTTGTTCAGATGTTCAAAGTGAAAAATTAAAATTATTTAATTTCAAACTTATGACAAACTTGTGTCTTTCTTTTGTGGAATGTAAAGGAAGATATTCTGAAGAATATTGGTAAACAAACAGCTTCGGTTCACATCGACTTTCATTTTATGGATAAAAAAAAAAACAGTGGAAGTCAATGGGAATGGAAACTGTTTGATTACCAAAAATCTTCTAAATACTTCTTCTTTATCTTCCACAGAAGAAAGAACTCGGGTTCTTTATTCCATTCTCGGGTGGACTAGAGTTGGAACAACTTTTTTAGAAGGTTTCATTTAAATATGATGTTTTGCACATTGTTTAATAGGTCTTATAGACCTTCGTCTGCTGGTGATAGAGAAAGCCAAAAGAGTAAACACTGTCAAATCTCTAATCAAACAATTTAATTTAGCATACTAATAGCAGCAGAAAACAGCTGGCAATACTGGCACTTGTTTGTTGCCTCCTACTGGTGTGATGGCAGGGGACATGACAGGAACATGAAATGAATTTCAACAACATCATCAAACACTATACTCGAAACGTTTTCTGAGGACATGAAGATCAACATGTGACTTATTATATTGTTCAGCGTCTCTCACTACTGCCCACAACATGGCACATTTTACATGTCTCTATTATCTAGCACTGCTGATAGTAATCAGGAGCAGGAAAACTGCGACTGCACATGTCACCATCACTAGGGAAACCTTCCCATGAGTCTCTCCTGTAGCTTAAGTTCTGTTTAATTTGGCTGCTGAGGCAGAAATACCATTGCCTCACCTATTATGAACACGCATGTGATTTCGACAGGTGTAGGCATCCTTAAAGCTACGCGCACACACAGGACAGTCAAACAGACGAAGCTGCAGATGCACGCGGCTGTGGTTCCTCAGAGTCCCGTCGTTGTTGAAGCGTTTCCCACACTGAGCACAAGCGTACGGCTTCTCCCCTGTATGAATGAGCATGTGCACCTTTAGCCGTGAATGATGCGGGAATAGTTTTCCACACTGTGGGCATATGTGCATCCCAGGACCTTTGACTCTTCCTCGTCCCCGTCCTCTTCCCCTACCCTGCCTGAACGCCGTGTGACGTAGGGGGTTGACAGCAACGTTAGCTATACCGCTAATAGTGTCGTTCCTGACTGATCTTGAGTCTGTGTATTGATGAGCGGTGTTGTAGTTGACATGAGCTACGCCTGATTCAGGACATGTGGTCTTTAACACATTTTGGCTTATTTTACTGACGGATACTTGCAAGGTTTTAGGCTTTAGCTTCGTACATTTAGCTGATTCTAGATCAGTGCAATTCGATACACTGAACACTTTAGGATCAGACTTGTGGTTAATATCAGTAGTAGCTGGTAACTGAGCAGTGCAATGAGGTAATGGACTGTAGACGGATATGTTAGCAGTGGTAGACTGTGAATCAAGATTTTCAAAAGGCTCTGTTTTTACACCACAAGGAAATTTGTTTAAAGTGAATGCTTCAAAGTCCTTATCTGTGTGAGCCAGTGTGTTTGGTAACTGGGGACAAGGTATATCGATGTCTGATTCAGTCACCAGAAGAGCATGGTTGGAGAACTCTTCTACTTTCGTGCTGGTGAGCTGTTCATTTTGTACCTGGTTCTGATCCTGATAGATCTCTGTAGCCATTGTTTCAGTTTCAATGCTAGAAGTCCATTTTAGATGTGGTGGTGCTGATGATGGCGCATGGTTTGAAATGGCTGGATCTGAAAAAGGAGAAAGGTGTGATGAGATCGGGTGAAAAAAAACCTCCTACTTAAGACTGGAATATACTACACAAGTTTTGGCAAGATTTTTGTTGCCGAAAGTCAGACTTCACAGAAAATTGTGTAGTGTATGGTGTTCACAGACTCCTTTTTTTTATTTTGCTTCAGACTTTGATTACATACAGTCAGAGGATATTAAACAAGATATTTTAAGGCTGGAATACACTACATGACTTAAAATCTGAATAGATTTTAAAACACTAGTCATTATACACTTTCTACGACTTTGTAAATATTCATAAAGGAAAACTGGCCATCATACACTAAACTTACAGACTTTCAAGTTGTTCCAATCACAACAAACTCAGGCAGAAAAGTGTGCCTTGTTGCTAGGAGATGAAAAAATTAAAAAATATCAAACATGTGAAAGTGAAGTGACGTGTGCCCAAGTATGGTGACCCATACTCTGAATTTGTGCTCTGCATTTAACTCATCCAAGTGCACACACACACACAGCAGTGAGTAGTGAACAAACACATACATACCACGAACACACACCCGGAGCAGTGGGCAGCCAATGCTGTGGCGCCCGGAGAGCAGTTGGGGGTACGGTGCCTTGCTCAAGGGTCTCACCTCAGTCATGGTATTGAAGGTGGAGAGAACACTGGTTTTTCACTCCCCCCACCAACAATTCCTGCCAGACCTGAGACTCGAACCCGCGACCTTCGGATTACAAGTCCGACTCTCTATCCATTAGGCCACGACTGCCCCCATAGGTCGCGACTGCCCCATAGGTCACGACTGCCGTGAATCATGTTCCAACTGGATGGAATCATAGTCTGAAGCTAAAAAAATCGTCTGTGACCATCATACACTACGCGATTTTCTGTGGAATCTGTCAACTCTAAACTCGAAACTGTAAATCGGGGTAAAAGTCATGTAGTGTATTCCAGCCTTTAGGCTGATTTTAGAACACATTGTTTTCATTTGTTATGTGCCTCCTAGCAACAAGGCAAAAGTTTCGATGTGAGTTTATGGTGTTCAAAAAGACTTGAAAGTTGTTTATGTGTATTATGGCCAGTTTTTAAATCGGCAATCTGTTTCTAACCAATTATAAAAGTCAGTGTAGTGTATTAAAGCCTTACAGCCAATGGTTTAGGGTTCAAATATTTTCATAACTGGCCCTTAAAGTAAAACATTTATAGACATGGGTTGGTTTGGGGCCTTAATTACACCCAAATAAATAAGGATTCTATTTTATTATAAGCAGTGAGTGTCCAATTTTATAGCAGATTCCTATAAAATTCCTGTATTCCTGTAGCTATAAACATAAAGCATGGCCTAAAATTAACATCTTGGCTACCTAGGAGAATCCTGAAAAGTGGCATAGACATAGGTCTGTGTGTAATATTCCCTGTTCCCTACATGAAATATCTTAAACATTACAAACATTGAAACATGTAAATGATCATTTTTTTAAAGGATAAATTGGACCAGACTGTGAAGGAGCAAGTGACCACATTCATGGAAACTCAATACTGTTTAAGTAAAAGTACAATTGTTTTGGTTTGTTTCTCATTTTAATCAGTACATAATTGTCATACTTCCCTTTGTGTTAATTAATAGTTTTGAAGACTTTACTGTTATTCTGACAAAGGAAATGGTAATAAAAAAGAGTGAGAAGGTGTGTCTAATCTGATCATTTATACAGACTGTATCAAATTGATGTACGTGGATAATTTGACATGAGTTACTGGTTTATAAATATTAATTTATAAACATTACAAAATATAATAAACATTATCTATATTAAATATTTGTTTATTAGTTTATAATCCTATATATACATGTATAACTTCCCTTACAACAAATTAAATACCTGCCTGTAAAACCATAATACATTTACTCCTACAAAAAGCTTTTAGAGTTTTTCTGCCATCGTGTTTAACTTTTTCATAACAGAGGTGGCTGTATTTTTACTGTTATAACTATGTTATTTCGGCGGAAATAACGGCTGTAAATAACGTCTGACTTCGGCAGAACGCATTATTTTCTATTAAAGGTCGATGTACCGTTTGACTCGACGATTTTCTCGATCTCCTTCAGTCTCTTCTTCAGATACTCGTTGTCCTTCTGCACGCTGTCCAGCTCTTTCTCATACTGCAGGACAGTCCCGCCGATCATGTCCATGATTTCATTGAGCGTCGCCATTAAGCGCTCCGTCAGAAACGTGTTGATGACCTGCAACTTTGTCATTTTGCTGTGAGCTCGCAGTAAATGCAGTTATTTTATTTTCGTCGTACAGTAAGGCAGAATGTAAACACTCGTCCCTGTGGTCATATGACCATGTATATGGTCCTCTAACAGGGTTGCCAGGTTTTGCCACAACAAAACCCCTCCCAATTGCTACTCAAAACTAACCCAATCGCATTCCTATGGGTAAAATACACGATTGTTGTTGTTGTTGTTTTGTGGCGGGGTTCCCCTGGTAAAATGCGCATTCCAGGGGCTAAATACCACGTTTTTGGTCACTTCAAACCGCGGACATGAAAAACAACCCGCGGCAACAGTGTTAGAGTAGCCAAATTATTCCGAGTTAAAACCGGGGACCTGGCAACACTGCTCTTTAACCACAGAAATAAACCGATTCAGCGCCTACCAAAGGAGAGGAGTGGATTAGAAGGTAAAGAAAGAACCATCACTTCTTCTTCTTCTGTTGATTTACTGGCCGGTTGCAAACCAACTAGACAGGTGCATTATAACACCACAGTCATCGCCTTTATTGTTCTACCAGTTTCAGGCCCAATATTTAAAAATACAGCACAAAGTGAATTCTGTAATTCCAGAAGCTTATAATTCTCTTACAAGTTTAATTCCTTCCTTGCCCATATTTGGCACATCTAATTAATGTTTCTTTTTCTAATAAATATTACATAGACCTGTATTGTGTTTGCCTATAGTGTCAAGTGTGGCATTTAGTTATACTTGTAAATATAATATATTCCTTCCTATTTACGTTATGACTAATTTTAATTAGCTTTGTTACTTTGTATTCTATGCAAATGTCTGCCTGTCTTGACACATGTCCCAGTACTTCTGTGTACTTCCCAGTTGTGTGAAAACAACATGATTCTGTTAGTCATAATAATGAGCCTTTCTCATAATTATGACTTAACATTTCATATTGAGAGAAATTCTCATAATAGCTTAGTATAATTATGAATTATGAGGAATATCCCATACTGTATTCATAATTGTGTTAATGTTGTAAGTATATATAATTATGATAGTATATTAAATGAGACAACTTGCTCAAACCATTCACATCTCATAATAAGAAACCAAGTCATTATTACGAGAAAGTTTCTCATTATGACTTACAGAAACGTTTTTTTTTTAAACTCAACTCTGGGCAGAAAGGGGCAAAAATACAATGCTTGAGCTTTGTTTACACCCACATAAACCTCCTTTATTCATGTTCCTATGTCTATAAATACAAGATTTGTAAGTTGAAAAAACTTTAACACAATTTGTTAGGTGGCTCACACCGAAACAACAATAACAAAAAAAATTCTCAACATGCTGTTAAACCAGTATTAATTTATTGCAAAAATGAGTATAATCAAGTTCAAAAACCTCAAACATTTTACATTTCAGTGGGGTGGTAAAATATTCTGTAAATGTCTGTAAAATTATTCAATCTCTTTTGTATTACAGTTTACTTTGATATAATTCATCCCCTAGCTAGTATGTACATCCTGTTATTTTTTTAGACAATACGATGATGAAGTTACTTACAAGCTAAAGGTTGTGACGTTTTTTCCAAACAGTACGATTCTATAAAAGTGACATGTGGCCAAGTATGGTGACCCATATTCGGACTTATGCTCTGCATTTAATCCCATCCAAAGTGCGCAAAAACCACCCCGCAGGTGGGCGAGCCATTTTGCTGCAGCGCCCGGGAAGCAGTTGGGGGGTTCGGTGCCTTGCTCAAGGGTACCTCAGTCGTGGTATTGAAGGTGGGAGAGAGCGCTGTACATTCACTCCCCCCACCAACAATCCCTGCCGGTACGAGACTTGAACCCACAACCTTTGGGTTACGAGTCCCACTCTCTAACCATTAGGCCACAACTTCCCCCCATTCCCCCACTTCTTCGTCTGTAACCATAATCAAAATGCTTGGATGATTATTGTGTGCATACATTTCTGACTGCCCTATCTCAACCCACTCTGTATGATGTAGATTTTTCAATTCGTTTGAAAACACTCAAAGGTTGGCCATGATGCACAAAAGCCAGTGTCCACACTGGCTGAGAGTGGTTTAGTGGTTTTCACACAGTCTTTCTCGTAATCTCTTTCATTCTTCTCTTCTTAGCACTGCCAAAGATTAGCGCATTTCCTGCAGGAATAACACAAAGATAATGTCTGGCTTTCCTCATATTTATCTTATTATTTAAGCACCATAAAAGTAGTTGAACAGAAAATACTGTACAACAGCAATATAGGCCACCACACACAACACACACACACACACACACACACAGTATCTCACAGAAGTGAGTACACCCTTCACATTTTTGTAAATATTTTATTATATCTTTTCATATGACAACACTGAAGAAATGACACTTTGCTACAATGTAAAGTAGTGAGTGTACAGCTTGTATAACAGTGTAAATTTGCTGTCCCCTCAACATAACTCAACACACAGTCATTAATGTCTAAACCGCTTGCCACAAAAGTGAGTACACCCCTAAGTGAAAATGTCCAAATTGGGCCCAATTAGCCATTTTCTCCCCCGGTGTCATGTGACTCATTAGTGATACAAGGTCTCAGGTGTGAATGGGGAGCAGGTGTGATAAATTTGGTGTTAGCGCTTTCACTCTCTCATACTGGTCACTGGAAGTTTAACATGGCACCTCATGGCAAAGAACTGTGAGGATCTGAAAAAAAATAATTGTTGCTCTACATAAAAACAGCGTAGGCTATAAGAAGATTACCAAGACCCTGAAACTGACTTGCAGCACGGTGGCCAAGACCATACAGCGGTTTAACAGGACAGGTTCCACTCAGAACAGGCCGTATGAGTGCTGCCAGCATTGCTGCAGAGGTTGAAGGGGTGGAGGGTCAGCCTGTCAGTGCTCAGACCATACGCTGCACACTGTATCAAATTGGTCTGCATGGCTGTCGTTCCAGAAGGAAGCCTCTCCTAAAGATGATGCACAAGAAAGCCCGCAAACAGTTTGCTGAAGACAAGCAGACTAAGGACATGGATTACTGGAACCATGTCCTGTGGTCTGAGGAGACCAAGATAAACTTATTTGGTTCAGATGGTGTCAAGTGTATGTGGCGGCAACCAGGTGAGGAGTACAAAGACAAGTGTGTCTTGACTACAGTCAAGCATGGTGGTGGGAGTATCATGGACTGGGGCTGCATGAGTGCTGCCGGCAACTGGGGAGCTACAGTTCATTGAGGGAAACATTAATGCCAACATGTACTGTGACATACTAAAGCAGATCATGATCCCCTCCCTTCGGAAACTGGGCCGCAGGGCAGTATTCCAACAAGATAACGACCCCAAACACACCTCCAAGACGACCACTGCCTTGCTAAAGAAGCTGAGGGTAAAGGTGATGGATTGGCTAAGCATGTCTCCAGAACTAAACCCTATTGAGCATCTGTGGGGAATCCTCAAACGGAAGGTTGAGGAGCGCAAGGTCTCTAACATCTGGGAAGGGGACTTCCAGTGGCAACCTGTGAAGCTTGGTGACACTCCATGAACAAAGTGACGGGTCTATGGCAGTGTGAGACCGCCGATCGGAAAAATACCACTGGTTCATTTTTTTTGGCCACACAAAATTTGCCACACTGTGGGCCAATTTGTACTTTCATACCCCCTTTAGGGGTGCACTCACTTTTGTGGCCAGCGGTTTAGATATTAATGGCTTTGTGTTGAGTTATTTTGAGGTGACAGCAAATTTACGCTGTTATACAAGATGTGCACTCACTACTTTACATTGTAGCTAAGTGTCATTTCTTCAGTGTTGTCACATGAAAAGATAAAATAAAATATTAACAAAAATGTGAGGGGTGTATCATTCTGTAATACTTTAAATATATATATATATATATATATAATTATATAATAACTCAGAACCAAATGATAACATCAACATTTACCATGTTTCATCCGAAGGTGCTTTAGAAGAGCCGACGTTGTGTATTCTTTGCGACCACGAGATATGACGGCCCTACACATAAGGCACACTGCTTTGCTACAGTCTCCCTCTTTTAGAGAGAAATACTTCCACACAGGGCTTGATTTTGCTATTGTCCTCTTTTGCATTTCACAGCATTTACTGCTACAGTAAGCCCTGTTTGTACATAATATGTTGTGATATGAAACGTGATTGGCATCATGAGATGAGCTGTTATGCTGAGATACTGTGGCAGGAGCTTCGCTGTTAGCGTATGTTGGCTGGTTTGGGTGCTGTGCTCTGTAGATATCCGATGTCCCTAAAGGCAAATCTGGGCTGTTTGGCGACCAGCTCTGATATGCATTTTCAGTGCTTCCCATTGCATCGCCTGAACACAAACCTGAGTTCATGAATTCAACTTTGATTTTAGATGAGAAATGACAGTTTGTCATTTCATCCTCAATAGGATTTGTGTTGGTGTGATCAGCGCACATGTGTGAGCCCTCGTCGTAGGTGGCTTTTGATGGCAAAGCTACGGATTCCCTGTAAACATCGACAGAGTACTCAGGCTTTTCCGGTTTTATGAACGGGTGTTGTTCACCGATCCTCTGGCTTTGGTCCTGCTGGATCTCTTCAATGGGTTCTAGCTCCTCATTCTGGCTGCAGATCCATCCGGGCTGCCCAGGAGAGAAGGGCTGATAAGACTGCATAGGAGCTGAGAAAAAAAACATAACATTTTCTTCATGCAGATAAAAAGATATAGTAGAACTGAAAATCCATATGAGTCTGTAATGTTCTCTACAGCTACAATATGGCTATAGTATTGAACATTCCTTGATGACATTAGACTTGAAGATGCATAGCTTTTGTTCCTCTGTGTAGTTTATTAATAAAACACAAAGCTAGAACAGAATATATTAAAGGGCTCCTCCTCACTTTTTTTTATATAAGAACCAATAGTCTTAGTCGTGATGAAACCGAGGTAGCGACAGATCTTTTCTTCCGTATTGTGATGTACATTCGAGTGAAACAAATTATCGAAAAAGAAAAATTCTAAGGCACTGACTGAATTCTATTCATTGGCTGTTGATTGGATTTTGAGATGTGGGCATTGTACTCTATAATGCAAGCAGGTGAATTCTAGCTTGCAGTGGGATTAAATGAAGACATGCATAAGTCTCCAGAGAAAAGTCATTACACCAGAAGAACGATTTATGATATTTTGATTATTATGAGGTCAAAAAAAAAACAAATGCATAGATTAATGGCTCACAATAAGATCAATAATACGTTAAATAGATGTTAGAATATAGATGGGGTGGATTTTCATTTCAAATCAATTTTAACGTCACAGCAGTGAACCATCATTTGCTAATAGTTGTTGTGAAAATTATATTCTGTAAAGCATTTTATTTGGACCACAATTGGACACGCCCACGAGTGCATGATATGAGTCAATAATATTTCTGGTTCTTTTTCCCGAAAGAGACTGTAAAAATGCGTAACGTATATTTAATAAAAGTTTTGCCAACTTTTAAGAGTAGGCTACACTAGACAACACTGAATCAAAAGCCACAAAACTAAATTTTTTATTGAATGGATCGCTTAACTCGTGCAATACATTTTTTCATAATATTTTTAAGGTCTGTGTCGATTCCCACATCTTCGAACACCATGTAATCAAGAACAGATACATTTATGAATGACCTCGTGACCACAACCAAAACACACGAAAATATATTAAAATAAAATATCTGTAATTCCCGATCAAAATGTTATGCCTTATTCTAAACATGATATAACAGAAACATTTACCCTGATATTTTATAGAGTTGAATAATTTCATCGTCTTACCAGCATTTGCTTGTTCACTGAAACACCCAGAGTCTCGCAACATTTCTTTCAGTCGCTTGTTTTCGCTCCTGATTCGCTCCGTTTCCTCCTCATACTCCCGCACCGTTCTACCGACTGTGAAGATGATCTCCTTCACAGCAGCCATCAAGCGCTCGGTCATGAAAGTGTTCAGACGATCCAGTTTAGTCATTTTACTACTTTATTTCAGGTCTCTGTATTTAAACAATAAATACAGACAATACAGGTACCATACAGCACAGAGACGAGCGCGTGAAAGTTCCCCTTTAAACTCAACCCCCAGCACATCAGGTTGCTGTGCTAACTGAAGTGACTCCAGCACCATTCGCAGGACAGGAGGAGTTACAGCTTTCAATAACTTCATTCATATGAGCTATATTCAGTCATAGCTTCACACTCATGCACAGCACTTGTAATGATAAACAGAGAATCTAATAAACATACTTTTATGAGATGGCATAGTGGCTCACAATGAGACTGGAGCCTCTTGGTACCTGGAATAAAAACAAGAAAAGCAGTTCTCTGTGGGGCAGTCTTCCAGTTGAATCGCAATTCATAGATAAATAAAACACACTAGTGCCTCAGCAGTGTAAAATTTATATTGACATAATTTTGCCTTTCAAGTGAAAGTATGGATTCTGAGAAAAAGGTCAAATTATCTAGCAAAATGCATACTTGAGTGAAAGTAAAAATGTTACCACATTTAAATGTACTTAAATATTTAAAAGTAAAAAATAAAAAGTTTGGACAAATTAAATTATGACAGAGGAGATTTAGTCATTAAGTCACAAACTCCATAAAAACCGGTTTTATTACCCAGATGTTTTACTGAAATCAATATCTTGAAACTTGTTACCAGCAATTAAAACTTCACATTTAGTTGCTGATTTTATAGTGGTTTATACAAAATAATCAAAAGTGACAGCAAAGACATTTATGATTGTACATTTTTGTGTATATTCTTTTATATTTTATATAGATTTAGATTTCAAATAAATGCTGTTGTTTGTTTTTTATATTTTCTATTCATAAAAGAATCTTCAAAAAAAGTATCATGATTTACACAAACATTAGGCAGCACAACTGTTTTCAACATTGATATGAAATGTTTCTTGAGCACCAAATCAGCAAATTAGAATAATGTCTGAAGGATCATGTGACTCTGAAGACTGGAGTAATGGCTGTTATGTCTAAGTGTCTCAGCTTTGGAATGAGTAACTGAAAACTGCCTTAAGTCACATATCAGATACCAAAAAAAGACCAATATATCCTTAGATTCCTCTAACTTTTTTTATTCTCAATCTGGAGTTATTTATTAAACATATGCTAAGATCTGTACAATACAGCAGGCTGAAATTAATCATACCGGAAAAGTATGGAACCCATTAGATTGAGACAACATTGTAAAACATATTTTAAAAAACAAATAAATATGTTTTGAAAAAACATAACACTAAGATGTAAACAATAACTTCTCGCAATCCGTGTCATAGTCTTTGACTTTGCTGTCCTGCTTCTTCAAAGTGGAACTCTCTCACCTGTGTCTAAAACAAAAGCATCTTCAGTCAAAAAAAGTTACAAGCTTTAATGGACAGATAAGAATACTTATTGTGTCTTTTGATGCTTTTTAGGGTTGCATGACCAGCAGTAACTTTACCTTGCTTTGTGGCTGAAACTTTTCCCCCCGTGTCATCTGTAACAGCATTTGGTAAATCCTCAGGACTCTTTGTTGATGGCTGTCAATAAAACAAGAATGTCAATTCCATTCTCTTATAACAGGGTTCCTCAAATCTTACCCTGGAGGTCCAATGCGCTGCAGTTTAGCTCCAACCCTGATCAAACTCAGCTACCTGTGATTTTCTAATGATCCTGAAGACATTGATTAGCATGCTCAGGTGTGTTTGATTAGGGTTAGAGCTAAACTCTGCAGCGCATTGGACCTCCAGGTTTGAGGATCCCTGTCTTATAAGAACAAAGCATTTCTCTACAATATGTCATCATCCATGATCAGTGACTACAAATGAAAGGAGAAAACACCAGTTTATTCTTTGTTCATTGAAAATACTGGCTGTATACTGGATACTGGAACAGTTCTGCTCACGTGTTAACATAACCCGTATTACTCATAAACTATATAGAGGTTCAAAGTATCTTTTAATGGAAAGAATCTACTAACAGAGAGTGAAGAACAAAGTTCAGAATGTGTCATTTAACAATTATATTTACCTGATTATGGACACGTGAGCACCACTTCCTCCTCTTCATCCATGTTCCATAAGTTTGGGCTTTCACGCTACTCTTGTGTGTGTCATTAGACACAGTTTGGGCATTTTGAGGTGGACTGAAATCATCACATGGATTTCTGAGAACATCATATTCTGGGTGAGGACTGATGGAGCTGGTGTCTGATGTTGGTGTCATTGCCCTTTCTTGATCAACATCACACTTTGGGAGACTTACTCCTTCATTCTTACAGTCTGTTGATTCTTGACCAGTGCTTGGATTGGGAGAATTACCCGACTTCAATTCGTAACCTACTTCATTTTCAGGAGAACGTCTGAATTGTAAAAAGGCACCCACTGCCTGTCTATTGTTTCTAACCTCCTCATTTGGACTTGAGATGTCTGGTTGCTCTACATTGCAGCTGAGGTCTGGAAGGGAAGTACTTCCTTGTTCATTTTCAAAATCTGTTTCATAGATGGTATTTAGGCAATGAAAACCTGATGGTTCTATATTGGCATCAATCTCTTCTGGACTAGAGGGGGAAATAAGTGTAGGAGCTGGAGGAATGGGCCCAGCATCAGGAAGCATTTCACCACAGCTAGCCTCAGCACTTTGAGTTGATTTGCCCTTGCACTGCTCTAAATGTGAAGCAAAAGACTTCTTGTTAAATAACCCTAAACAGTAGATGCAATAAACACTATCATCAAATGAGCACTCCGATGCAAACTTCCCAAATGGTTTTAAACCTTGTTTACTACTTTGAACCACATTTGTGTTGTGTAGAACATTTCCCCTAGTTTGTAGATGGTTCAAAAGTTGTTTCCTTTCTTCTGAGCTCTTGTCAAAGGTAAGAGCTTTTGCCACCTCTGGTTCATTAGCATGAACTGACTGAAGATGATCCATCATTCTATAATGTGGCTGCTTGCAGTAAAAGCAGTGATGTATCTTGAATACGCTGGAGTTGTCATCAGTGGAATTGGTTTGGCATCCAGGACCCTGTTTTTGCAAAGGAGGAACAATAACAAATAATTAATGCATCCACATTTTAAAAGAGCATAATGAAATTGAATCATCAATTAATATAATAATTCTAAATTCTTTGTATGGTCAGTTTTTGCATATTAGCACTAAAAGATCGGCACGTTATACATTATATGTATAATACTACAGCAGAATTCTATCAAAGGTAAGCACTAAAAGCTTGCATCGCAAAAAAAATAAAAAATAAAATAACCTGAGAATGAGAACTTGGACAACTTTTCTTTGACTCCTCTTTCAGACGGCTAATCTGGTAGACTCTTTTTCTCTTTTGCTTGCTTGTCACTGATATGCTTGAGTCATGTTGAACTTCAACAGCACAATCAATGCCATTCTCATCAGTGATCTTCTCAGGATCTTGTTGAAGATCACACTCTTGGAATTTAAGGTAAGACATGTGTCCTACGGCTCTGGATTTGATTTCTTGAATAGAAGGAACTGACTTTAATTCTAGATCAGCTGTTGGCTGATTCCCACTCCTGCCAGCATCTGGATTTTCAATACTTTCAGGCTGCTGACACTGGGTTTGTTCAACGTTATAGCTATTAGGATCTGGAGTATGGTGACTTTCAGGTTTTAGATGCACATCAGAGCTGCCTGAGACCGTGAAGGTGTTCCTTTCTACAGCTGAATCTTGGGTTTGCTCTGTCTCATTAGTGCCCAAATACGTATCATCAAACACAGCTAGCTTAAGAGTACACTTTGAATCTGCATTGCATTCTGAAGAAGAGTTTAAGGGTGCAGGACGTGAAGCAACCTTTGGTTTTGAAGAAAGCTGAAGGCTGTCACAACACCCAGTATCACAAGAAGAATAACCATCAGGTTCTAAATCACAAGACACCTCTGGATCTGAAGAAAATGGTTGGTTCACAAGTCTGAGATGATCTGATTGTTTTATAAGGGACAGCTGAAGAACATTGCAACCAGTGTTTGAAAAAGGAAGGGTTTGAACTGTAGATTCTACGACTCGTATTGATTGACAGGAATCTAGTATGGGAGGTTCAAGTATCTCCACATCAGGGTTCCGTGATGTACTGAATGAAGATTCCAAATAAGGAGGATTTATTGCAGAACATTGGCAAGAATCTAGACCAGATGGCTTTAATAATTGTGCATCAAGATCAATTTGAGCTATAATGCTGTCAATGTTAGAAACAGTTGGCCCCTTCACTTCTGGATAATAGGTTTTTGGAGCCGCACTCTGGCAAGAGTCAAGATGAGGAGGGCTTGAGGATTTCGGACCACAAACCTTCTGTGCTGGGCTGTCACTAGTGCATAGAATTTGGGAATGATCTGACACTAAAGTATGGTTCTCCTTCGCCTCACATATCCTAGTTTCTGGTATAGGGCGATCACGTAAATCTGAGAGATTTGACACAGGAGCATTAGGTGGCTCTAAAGGTCTGGAGATGCTGATAGTGTCTGGAGCAAGATTTTCCAATTCTGCATGAAACATTTCCTGAGTTTTGCTGGATGCAGCTGGATTCATGTTATGCTTACATATAAGAGCATGCTCCCGAAATCTGTTCCATCCAAAAGACTCATGGCAAAAAATGCAGTGAACAATATCTTCATCACAATCGATTCGAGAATCTCTAGGTTGGTTGAAGTTCTTTTTAATAGCAAAACTGCTCAATAACGGTTTCCTTTCTTTACAGTCTGTGTCAAGATTTAAAGCTTTTACCACTTCAGGTTCTTTTGCGTGAACACACTTCAGGTGCAGTTCTATCTTTCTACATGCCTTCTCACAAAACTGACAATATAGTGCTTGCTTTACTTTTTTTTGTTCTCCACTGCTCACTGCAGTCTTGCATCTACCATCAGAGGTTTGATGGGATGTGAATAAAGGCATTTCGAATCCTTCAGAACTTTTCACAAGTAACTCACAAGTTTTCACATTTTGTACAGGTGGTTCAATTGTCCCTGAGATTTCAAAGTTGTCAGTTGAATCATCCAGAACGGATTCTGACATCTGACATTAAGAAAATTCAAAAGGGGGGGGGGGAAAAAAAAAACAGTAAATATAAAACGGAGATTCTTGCTTAATGTATACATTATCTCTTTACATTTCCACAGATCGATTAAAGGGGTCATATGACATTGCTAAAAAAGTGTTTATGCGGTTTAAGGTTCAAAAAACACATTATTGCCCCGCCTTTCTGAAACGTGTCGATTTTTACAAAGCTCATAGTTCTGAAAAACGAGGTGTGCTCTGATTGGCCAGCTATCCAGTGCGTTGGCCGAATACCTCAAGCGTGTGACGGAAATGTTTATGCCCCTTACCATACTTGATGCCGTGTCCCGGCATGACGAGGAACAAAACCAATAAAAACCACTACACCAACGAGGGATTTGCGATCCAGTGGGGGACATCATAAGAGTATAATGACTTATACTGTCTTTTTATGCGTTGCATATCACGCCGCGTAAACACAAAACCAAGTCTGCATTTGTGATCGGAGCAACGACAACAAGCGCTACTCTACACTGCCCAAAACTCGCGTTTGAATCATCAGTGGCAAATTCTTTAAATATGAAAACTTACGTACAGGCTGAGAGTCAGAAGCGCCAGATTGTCCTTGCAAAGTTGGAAAGTTCTTTATTGGCGTATATTTTTTGTCGGTTATGCAAATCTTCCCACACAGTGATGTAGACATGTGGGGGCATGTTTAAACGAGGGGTTTTAGGAGGGCGTGGATGAGTCTTAACTTTTATAAAGAATATCTCTTTGGGTTTGAGACTTTAGTCTTTGCAACTTTAGGGATCTTATCTATGCACGAACAGCTTGTAACACTCCAAAGAGAAAGGAATACTTGAAAATGCATCATATGACCCCTTTAAGATTAGATTTACTTTTGAGTCCGTATTGTACTTTTCGATCTGCTACTATTGCATACCTGGTTGTTCAGACCCAGTTTCTTATTTTTTCTCTCACCGCCATTGACAATCTCCATGACTAGCAGTTTATTGTCAGCATGAACTTCCGACAGAGATTCTTGACCAGCAAATACCATATCAGATGTTTGACATGATATTCTATCCTTTGAACTCATGGGCCTGTCCTCTGTTTGTCTGATGGCAGTAAAGGCCATCTGGTGTCTGAGTGGGTCGTTTGAGATACTTTGATCATCAGTAAGTTGTGAGGCACCATCAATAGATTTGGTGGGTTCAGTTGCATCTGGAGCTGGAAAGTTGGAGTTGCTGGAGGGACTTTTGCCAGGTTTGCTCCCCACATCTAATTGTTCATTTTGAATGCTAGGAACAGAGGCTGTTTTCTTTTTATCTAAACCTTTGGAGGGACTCAACACATCTTCATCAACATTGTCTTCAACATCTGAGAGGACAACACAAACTAATTTTGAGTCAATGTTCTTCTGAATGGTGCCAGATTCTAAAACGCTACTCTGTGGCATGACTGTTAATTTCATAGCAGAAATGTTCTTACAATCACACTTCCAATCACACTTCGTTCTTCCACATTCAGACAGAGCATTTTCAGCAGCAGTTCTTGCATTTGACTGCTCTACTTCGTCATCTATTTCTATAAGTGATATCTGTTTTCTGGCTGTTTTTTCTGAAACACCAGGAAAATTTGAGTTGCGGTCATCTTTTTGTTGACTCTCCGCGTTTTTTCCCTCAGAGGATTCAAAGGCCAGTGGCCCCCCAATGTTGTCAAGCTCTACTTCCGAATCACGCTGTGGAGATCCAACCTCCACAAAGACTACTTCGGTTTCAGGATTACCAGTGAGGCATATTTCAGGCTTGTTCTGGATGCCATGACTAGAGAATTCCAATGGCAATGTGCAAAGATTGGAATCCACAATTTTATCTTCCACAGCAGCCACCATTTCATCATCAACCAATACTGAGTATGAGGTTTGTTTGTGATCAAAGTCACTACTTTTTTCAGAGCAACCTGATTTCAAGTCAGCTACCCGAGGCACTGAGCTCCAATACTTGTATTCAGTCATAATTGGTTGGAGAACAATCCTGGGCTGCAAATTGAAGTGGCTCATGATGTCACTGACCAGTTCGGGTTTGGTTCTTTGATTACTTTTGTAAGAGGTGGTAGGCTGCTCAATAGCTCTCTGAGGTAAAAGGCCGGGGTTGCCAGTATAGTACTCTGGTACAGTGGTCTCAATACTGCTTGCGAGAGCTCCAGACACTGCATGGGTTGCACTGCTGCTCAGATGTGCAGATCTGTCCTTATTCACCGTCTCTTCATACTCAGACTCTTCAGACTCACTTTTGTTCCCCGAAGGCTGCATTGGGGGAAAGCGACAATCAACCATTCTTATAATGACTTAAACAACTGTCTTTAGGGTTAACAAGACCTAGGATTAATTGCACAAACAATTCTTTTTTCCTGAGGATATGAAACTGGATGAAACTAATAGTCAAAATAATCAATCACATAGTCTTTTCCTACCTCCTGATTATGGATTTTCGGGTGCTGGCCCCTTTTCAGGTCACCATAAAAATGTCTCTTGCGCTGCCGATAGGCGTAAGGTTTCTCACCACAATGAATCTGCATATGCATCAATAGCCGCATTTCCCAAGCAAAAACTTTGCCACAAAATGGGCAGGGTAGTGGCCCTTGACCTCTGTTTCTGCTTTTTTGTAATGACTCTTTTTTTGGGGATGCTTGAGGCGTCTGCTGAAGGGGAATGAAAATATTATTTGAATGCATATTTATGCATGAGATAATCTATAAAATGAGGACCTTTAACAAAAATGATTTTAAGATTAAGATTTTAGGTGTTAAATACAATAACTTGCAATGTATCATCAAGCTAAATTGATATAGTACAAGTTGGAACATAATAGTGCTTTCAGAAAGGCATTACTAGCCTTGCAGGTTCCTATATTAGAATTTACAATATACAAAAACATTCTTCAACGAACAAAACTAAACAAACATGCAATAAAGTTATAAGATTTTTGTTAAAAGGGGTCATATGATGCTGCTAAAAAGAACATTATTTTGTGTATTTGGTGTAATGAAATATGTTTATGCGGTTTTAAAGGTTAAAAAAACACATGATTTTCCACATACTCTACATTATTGTTTCTCCCCTATGCCCCACCTTTCTGAAACGTGTCGATTTTTACAAAGCTCATCGGTCTGAAAAAGCGAGGTGTGCTGTGATTGGCCAGCTATCCAGTGCGTTGTGATTGGCCGAATACCTCAAGCGTGTGACGGAAATGTTACGCCCCTCACATACTGTTGATGCCGTGTCCCGGCCGGAGCAACGAGACATAAACATTAAAACCCATTACAAACAAGGCATTTGTTGCATCCTGTGGGGACATAATTACTGATTATAATGACTTATACTGTCTTTTTGTGCATTGCATCGCGCCGCGTAAACATTAAACCATGCCTGCATTTGTGATCGGAGAAATGGACAAACAACAAGTGCTACTCTACAGCCCAAAACTTGCGTTTGAATCATCATTGGCAACGACAAAAACACAGCGCCCTAGCGTGAGGGGAAGCCCCGGCTTAGCGTGCGATGAGGCCGGGATAGAGTGAGCTGAGGACGGGCTAGGACTAGCTTTGTACACGGTTGAACGGTGATGTATTTCATCAGCGACCAAGCAACATAAGTAGGCATGACGAAGCGGATACAACTCTTTTGGAAGACCAAACAAAGTTTCGCTTTCACAACGAAGCACACAGCATCTTCAGGACATGGCGGCAGCGTCAACAATACTACAGCCAGAATAAAAGTTACGCCTTCTTTCTTTGTTTGGGCGGTGTTATGCAAATCTTCCTAGATCGTGACGTAGGTATGTGGGGGCTTGTTAGAACGAGCCATTTTAGGTAGTATAAAACTCTTAACTTTTATAAAGAATATCTCTTTGGTTTGAGACTTTAGTCTTTGCAACTACAGATCTTCATGCACCAAAAGCTTGTAACACTCCAAAAAAGAAAGGAAAAATTTAAATCGCATCATATAACCCCTTTAAAAGCGGGCTGTATTATCTAATAAATTTGGTATCAGTTATTATCAAGTTATCCTTTACACTTCAACATGCAAAACAAACGGCACCCATTTTGTAGACTAACCCACATCACGTGGTCATTTTTGCTATTATTCCAAGTTTTTTGTTTTCCAAGTTTATTGCCATTTCCTTGTTTTCTATGCCTCTCATTGGTTTCTGACTGGTTTGTCTGTATCAACGCGTCGTTCCATGATGGCCGCCATGTGAATCCCTTAGCATTACTTATGGCGCTTAGAGACATTACCACAAATTGTGCAGACGCAGGAACCACGTTTTTCCTGAATTTTCTTAATGATAATAATAATTTTATTAATTCTGGTTCCACTGATTTCTAAAGATTTTAAAGATCTTATTAAAACAAATCAAGCTTATCATGCTTATCTGTTTTTGTGATTTAAAATTATGAAATGTGAAGGTATATTCAGTCAATCTTTAGGTTTTTGTAAAGAACACATACCACAGTATTTGGGTTGTGATTACTTGTTGACATCTTATCATCAAGCCTCTCTTTTTCCTCCGATCTCCTTTTTTCTTGTTCCTCAAGCTTAGTTTCCATTAGAGCTTGCTCTCTTCTCATTTTCTTTTCATCCTGCAACCTACGCCCTACATGTTTCCTTGAGTGCTTCTTTAGCCTCTTCTCCAGAACAAACTCTTTGCCACATGTTTTGCATGGAAACATCCTCTTCAGATTTTTAGTGCTTGATGTTCCACGGTCAGAGCCTGAGGTGTCCTTTGATTGCTCAGAAGTGCTCTCCGACTTTTTCGTGCTCGTTTTAGGAAGATCTGCACTTTGTTGTCCCTCATCTGTGCCCATTTTAAGAAGATCTGCACTTTGTTGTGCCTCATCTATGCTCGTTTTAAGAAGATCTGCACTTTGTTCAGCCTCATCTGTGCCCGTTTTCAAAAGATCTTCACTTTGTTCAGCCTCATCTGTGCTCATTATAGGAAGATCTGCACTTTGTTCGGCCTCATTATTTGTGATTGTGGGCACATCAACAACCAGGATGAACTCATCACTTGTTTGACAAGGTTTAGCCTTGACACTTCTTGATTCTTTAGTTTCCCGGTTCTTCAGTCTTGGCTTCTTAGAGACTTCCCGCATCTTAGTTGTGCACTTACGAAATCGCTTATCGATCAATAAAAAAGGAATATGGATTATTATAAAGAAATAAAAGTTCAAAAATGATCAGTGTCTCAGCAAGTATACATTAACATCTGCATATTCAATTACAAATCTGAAAACTAACCTTGGTGAAAGGCTGTTGTGATCTTGTACGGCCACTGCCAAACACGTTATCACTCATGTTCTTTACTTCCTGGTGTTGAGTGCGAATGTGCGGCCCCAGCCATCCTTCACGAGTAAACACTTTATCACAATGCGGGCAGGCATATGTTTTCTTTAGCTCCTTCAAATTCTGTACTTCTGTAGTTTTAGGCACTGCTACCATTGTTTCTTCTTTAGTCAGCTATGAGGAACACAAATATCCAAACGTAATAAGAAGCACATTAATGGAAATAATCATACATCCAGATCACATTTATGCATTGTGTGAGCAGGTACCTCATTCTTGATTGGCCGAGTTTTGTGTAATAAAGCCCTTTTGGACTTATGGGACTTCATGTGGACACGCAACCGACTTGCATAAAAGAAGACTCTGTCACAGTCTGGACAATGGAGCTCACGTTTGTCAGCAACTTTGGCCTCCTTCTCCACATCATTTTTTCTTTGCTTCTGAAAGAAATGTAAGTCCATTTGACAATGAGAAAGGTATGGAAAGACATATGCAATGAGCTCCAAATGTATTACACCCTGGATATGAAAGTGAATGAATAATGTCTGTATTTTTAAACAGAAGTCATTCCAGGTAAACAGCATATTAAAATACTTACTCTAACAGTGAACTTGAAAGTTGAAAAATTCATTGCACTGATACTGTAGGACAATGAGTGGCATTTCAAATCTACAGTACATTTCCCAAGATGTCATGGCATTACAAACATTTTAAATATATTACTATATTGAAGTAAACCACCCGCAGAAAAGACTAAAATTCATGAATTCATTTCAAACCAATTTTATTAAAACAACTGCATTGTATATATACACAACTGTTTTCCATAAAAAAAAAATTCAAAAGGTTGTGATTTTCTAATTTGTATATACATTATAAACATTGTGTCCAAATTGTTTACATATTTACAAAGTTCCAATGGATGGTTCTTCTGGTATCATAACCTTCTTTATTTCACCTTCTCCCTCTACAATGCGTTCTTCTGGCTCAAAATACTCTAATTTAAGCGGAGATGTGTCCAAAGTGTTGATCAGCATATTGACTGGTCGGCTGTACCTTTTTGCCTCTAAATAGGCATGTCGATGGTTTATTCTAAGATGAGACCATAAATTAGAGGTGTTCTTCTGAGAAGCCTTGCTGGACCCCTGGCTAACTCTGCCTGAACATGCATGGCAAAAGACTTCACCATATGCATCTTTTGAAAAGTAGTCCCAAACTTTGCTAAAACAGCGGTTTGAAACAAATGCCACCTGTGAAGCAAGAAGAAAAACACGCATAAGCTTTGTGTTTTTTTCTTTAGTGATACTTATTTGCATTAAAGATACTATAAAATATTATAAAACACTGAATGCATTCAGATAATTGTAGGTATGGCTTAAATGCAGTGGTGAAAGCAGACCTACAAAATGAACTTCAACTAATCAAACAGTTAATAATAGCAGACTTAATGCGAACAACAAGAACGTAACAGTCAAACAATCCTACATTTTCTTCTTCTCACTGGTGATACTGGTCTTGTAATTATTTAAATGCTGGGTTTTCAACCATGGGTCCCAGAAAACATTTAAACAACTATTTTCTAACAAATTACCTTTTAAGAATTGCATGTAATAATGTTACATGATATAAAAAAAATAAGTTACTGTAACATGTTATCATAAAAATCTAGCTTTTTTTTTTATACTAGAGGTACTTGGGTTGGCTGGGGATCTCTGGGTCCATAAAGGTTGAAAACCCCTCATTTAAAATTGCATGGATTGGTCATTTAAAAACAAACACCAGCTAAATAAACTGCCATATATATTCCATTTGTCAAATCTACTGCTCAATCTACAAATCTACCAGGTAATTTCTACAGACTGCAAACACAGGATAGCCTGTACTGACAATTCCATTTCAGTTAAATAATAAAGAAAAAGAAAAAGAAAATCCCTCAGCCGTAGACTACTAGCAATTAAGTAGTAGCAGTTGATAAAATGTTATGATTATAGTACATTATCTTTGTTCTTCAATTCAGCTTTATGTAAACGTTTGATCTACTCATCTAGCTAGTTACATAAAACACATTATCTGACAAAAAATGATCACAGATTACCTAGCTATAACTGATATTTCCAGAGATTTATTATGCTCAAATGCTTCATTAACCTTTTTTTTTTTTTTTTTTATTGTGGTGCAACCCCACAACAAATAACATCTCAGGCGACATAGTAGATGCAGAAGTAAATGCAGAACAGTATGTGTTCCAAGCCACATATCAACTCTTGTTTTCATAACGGTCATTTTTGGCCTCAGACTCACCGTTGAAACAGCATCCGCTTCAGTAGTTGCTTTCTTGTTCTCTTCGTAGATTGGCTGTAGCTGTATGAGTGTGTTTAGTTCATCCTAAGATACATGCTTACTATCTTAAGATTACAACCATCAGCCAATAACCATACAGTGTTTATCTATTTTCTTTTATTTGTTTTAGTGTATTTTGAGTAAATGTGTTCTCATTTAATTTCAGAAAGTTTATGTATATTTGCTATAATTGAATATCAGCCACCCTACTTTCTAGATATCAGCATCAGCAGTTGAAAAACCCATATTGGTCAACCACTACTTCAAAATGTGCATCTTGCAATATCTTTCTTTGCTTGTGAGTTTTACTTTGACTCTTATTGCATCAAATAACATTATGTGTTGAAGCATATCACACCAAATATTCAGAATAGTGGTTTATTTATATAGCTTTTTCAATGGCTGTTTAATTTGCTCCCCCTACTGTCTGTTTACATCCTTAAGAGGGATTATGTTTGTAGGAAAAAAAATCTTGATGTATGCATATCTACACACACACTACTTATGACACTAGAGAATGTGCAGTACCTTGGGTAACTTCCTCTTCACATCCACTATCTCCCGAGTTCCTGACTGTGCTTGGGTGGGTAGGTTGGTAAGAGCGGTGACCGTGTGGGTCTTCATGTGCATGGCTAACTGACAGGGCCGAGCGAACATCCGATGAGGGCAATGAGGGCACTGACACGGTGTTGGTTCTGTCACAATCTGGTTTACAACTCTTTTTTTGTTGCGCTGATTCCGCACAGGGGTGGTAATTCTCTTTTCTGGTTCTTTATCACTGCTGGTGTGGTCACTCTCAGGCTCTTCTTCTTGGCCTGGTGCAGTAGTTTCTAGTTGTTCAGATGATGCACTACTCCTGTTCGTCTGCTCAGAGCCATCTGACAGATCATCCACAATTTCTCTTGATAGCTGCATGTGAGAGAATAACACAAGCATTTATAATATTATTTGTTAAAAACATTCTCATTTTACATTTATAAAAGTTCATTATTAGTTTAATCTATCATTTAAATACTTAAAACAAATTTCAAAGTGAATCGGTATATTAAATGTGAAAAAATTAAGTGTGGGGTTTGATTTTTAATACCAGAATGCTTCTGAATAACATTCACCACAATAAGATGTGTATTAAAAAGTAAAATGGGTCAATTTTAATGTTTTATTGACTTTAATAACCGTGCTGATGTTTACCTGAGAGAGCCTGTGCAGTTTCCTCTTTTTCTTATTATCACCATAGAAGCACGCCTTGCGCCGGCGGTATGCATAAGGCCTCTCGGTGGAATGAATCCGCATATGAATGATCAGCCTCTGTTCCCTTCCAAAGACTTTACCACAGTCTGGACAGGCAAAGGACATCCTCTGCCTTCTGTTACGTCCTCTCCAGCGCCGGACCCTGGTGGGACCTGAAGTTGGATCAAAGTCCAGAGGGGCCATGTAACTCTGTGCAGAGTCCCAGGTCATACTGTCTGTCAGGCCATAGGCAATACCAGCACCTGTCCCGGCATTGTCAGATCCCTGATCAATGCTTTGAGGTAATGTGGTGACGCTGCTTTCAGGTCTAATGCACAGTGGGAGATCAGTCGTCTCTGTTTTGATTTCAAGAGCTTCTAATTCCTGTCCAAACCCAAAGTTGACAGCACACTCATCTTGCCGGGATGGATTGGCCTCGTCCATTGTGGAAAGCGTAACAGGTTCTGATGGGCCTGAGAATTTCAAGAAACCAAAGTGTGACAATTTGATAAAGTGTGTTTTGTGTGATTTCTGTTTCCAACCTATGAATCTAAGTAGCTGTAGGCAGGGCCGTGCACAGGGAGGTGGCCCGGTGGCTAGAGCCACTGCCCCTCTGCCCTCACTAGCTGAGGTGCCCCTCTTGAACCCCACTGAACGTGATTGGCCCCCCGGTGCCCTCCCAGCACCATTTGGCTAGAGTAATGTCAATATGACAATGCCTAATTGCCATTGTCAATCACTACCTCATTCGCTGCCCATTGCCGCCAGTAAATTTGATAATGCTAAACAGCACTGGATCAGAGTGCTTTGGCAATGTAAAGCCTTTTTACCATGCCAATAAAGCTTCTGGAATCTGAATCTGTCAATCGCTGACAGC
Source organism: Sinocyclocheilus anophthalmus (assembly GCA_018155175.1). NCBI lineage: Eukaryota > Metazoa > Chordata > Actinopteri > Cypriniformes > Cyprinidae > Sinocyclocheilus > Sinocyclocheilus anophthalmus. Next base: position 230,616 of record JADLZN010002488.1, on the reverse strand, counting down.
GATGTGGAGTTTAGGAATATTAACCTGGTCGCACAGAGTCAATATTTATTCTGATTACTTTCATGTGACTGATCAAGTAATTATATGTAGCCTAGCTAGTATGAGTAACAAAATGCGTTCCCTGTGTCCAGATTTGACCGCAATAATGATGCAAAAACTGACACTTCACATAAACCTTTAATGTCAACTTTTACAAAAAGTAGTCTTTAATAGTCTAAATACTGTATATATCCAAATACATAATCTAATGCAAGTAAGTAATTATGTTTGAAAACAATGTTCCCAGCAACTAGGGAATACACATCCCTGTTTATAGGGCTGTACAGAAATGTAGTGGTTACTCAATAGTGAATAATTTAGAATAAATATTTAGTAAACATTTAGTACAGAAACATCCCATTAAAACACAAAATGATACAGACAAAAATATGATTGAATATACCGTATTGACCCGAATATAAGAATGTTTTTTCCTTGGAAATACATCTGAAAAAACGAGCTCGTCTTATATTCAGGGTCTAGACTTAGACATGTCAATAATACACCCACAACAATAGGTTGCGCCAAATACGCATAAAAAACGAGTGTGCCATGAAATGCGTAATGTAATGCGTGTTGTAAAGATGAAAAGCTTACAGCTGCATGAGTCGTGACTGTCACGTTAGCCTGATGGGACTAAACTCGCTTTGTGATTTTAATACGCAAGACAGTACCCAGATTTGAAGACTACAGTAAGATTTAACTTCTACTGTTAATAAGATTTTGGTAGGCTATTATTAGATGGATAGCCTAAATGTTCTAATTCAGATGGGATACCTGTTTTTTTAATGGTATATCAAAAAGTGGATATTTTTTAAATGTGATTGTTGGTATACATTTTTTTTTTTTTAAGTTTTTACCATACTTTCAAAACAAACATTTAAATAGGAAAAATATGCAATATAAAAAAAATAATTGAAGACAAAATGTGTTCAACTAAGAAAAAACAAGATTTTGTTTTTAAAAAGCCTTTTCCCAAAAAGTACATCTGGAAAAAGGGGGGCGTCTTATAATCAGGGTCGTCTTATAATCGGGCCAATACGGTAATACCTATTTCATATATAAGATGCAGCAATAATCCCCACCCCCAGTGATTTCGGCACCTGCCCCTCAAAGTGTCTGTGCAGGGCCCTGCAGGGTAAGTAACATGTGCTGATTTAAAACAAAAGGAATGGAGTTAATGGCACTTCGTCTTCGTATAGTGCACTTATGCGACCTGGAAATGTTTCTTCCTGTGGACTCTAGAGGGGGCATGTTTTGGAGCGAAAAACATCAAGTGGACAATTGACAGATCAATGTTTACTTCAGCCTATTGCAGTTGCAAGTATAGTTCTTATAACAAACATTTATAACTTCCGTTATAAGGAAGAGCAAAGTCTGAATGCACGCGGATGATCTCACCAAAACAAGGTCCACAGCCGTGCACAGGATATAGAAGACAAAACTATGCAGCAACCAAATACATCACTTCAAGTCGTGCTATCTGTCCTGCACAGTATTTTGCATTACAAACTACGTTAAACTCGATCTGTCGTGCTACCTGGCCAGTCCGCTCGATTTGCCCCCTCCATCCACCGTAGCCTCCGTCTCAGAACCTCGTTTTCTTTCCGTGCCCGGATCGTCTCTTCTTCATACTCCAGCACCGTATCGCCGACCATCTCCATGATCTGCTCCACCGCCGCCATCAGACGCTCGTTCAGCGCGCGATGCAGCAGCTGCAGTTTGGTCATTTTGTATGGTTTTTTTTTTGTCTCTGCAATACAGCAGCAAAGACAAACCTCTGAAAAAGCTAGCTATCCCCGTTGCATGAACAGTTTGCCTTTCTCCTCCAAATTTGGAAAGTAGCTGGTAGCATCTGACTGCCACCTACCGCACAGGAGAAGTACTACCGTTCAGCTGCAGAGCGAAAGCCATGCTGCAAACTATAGGTGGGAGGAGAGCAAACTCGGTCGAAAGGAAGTCCACACAAAATGGTAGGAAAAGTAGTTGTTCTTTTATGTACAAGAATAAACAGGGTTTTCAAGTATTTAAGTAATGAGAAAAATTAAATTTAAACAAGTCGCTTTTGGGAGGCGATAAGGTACAACAACAGTACTCTTCTAGAGTTTTTTTTAACATTACGCATTTTTCTTTTTCATATCACAAAAAAACGTTAGTGTTTTGTTTTAAAGTAGTTTAGATAACTGAGATAGCTGCAGCGGTGCAAAACTCCACAGATTACCTTTACAATGAATAATATAGCAGACAAGTTTCATATTCTTTTGAGAATATTCTTTACAAATATGCACAGCTCCTGCTAAAATGAGTAAGGTATAGAATTGAAAGTCTTGCGGGGACCCATCATCACAGGACCCAAGATAACGTTTCCGGTTGTCACTCCTAATGACGGCCCTACAAAAATGTGCCATCATGATCACCAAAAATAATGTAGTAACTGGAATTATCTTTACTAATTTAAAACTGTGGTAACTTAGTATTATTTATTAGAGTCATTAAAAAATATATATTCTGAAAGCTTATGCTGTTTGAAAAACATTAATTTAATACAGGTATACACTAGTAACAATTACTATAGATTATGGTGCATTGTTTTAAATGAAATCTACATTAGTGGACCATTTGCATAAATGAGTTGTGAAAAGATAGAACCCCACTAAACCTGGGAGAAATCTGGGGTCTACTACACAGGGACAGAAAAACAAGACCATTAAAGTGTGAAAGATGAATTGAATAAACTACCAATAGAATAACAATATAAAAACGTCACTTACAAAGAAAGAATGCTAAATGCACTATTGGTGACAGATAAATAGCTAGAAGATTATAGAATGTTTATGACACGATAATTATGGCATAATTATCATACTGTTAGTAACAGAATCAATATAAATGCATTTAACATTGTGGTAGTAACTGGTGATTCAGTGCTTTTGGGTAAACTATCTAAATAACAAGGTTGTAAAATATTTTTAATATAAGGCAAAACTGAGCATCCCTAGGTATGCATATTACACACGTACACACACATACAGTAACTTCACAATGGCCATAAAAACATTTTCCTCAGATACATACATTTACTGATGTCAAATTAAATTGAATCTAGTTTATTCAGGTGTATGTTGTTACATACGACAAAGTTCCTCATTTTACAGCCATAAGATACATCTTCTCAACTTACATGATTTTCTTCCATTTTGCAGTTTAAGTCAATTTTGCCATTCAGTCTACCACATTGATTCATATCCTAATATACTGCTTTTAGATTTTCTCTGCAATTCCTACAGTCACCAAAAACCTGGAATTTTCCAATTGTAATGTGTAGTCCTGGAAATATACTGGAATTAATCAAATAAGTAATGAAAGTCATTCCTTCCTATAGTGAATATAAATTTTTTTATAGTTACACACTGCCTAAAAATATTTCATTGGCTAGATACTGCTCTCTGTGGAGTATTTATTATATTAAAACATCAATCTGGAAGTATGGTAAGTCACGATACTCAGTATGGAACACAAAGTGGTCTTCCTCAAAGGGGCAAATGTTCATTCTCAATGTTTTTTGGCTTACTGGGGACATTTGTCCACATATACTGCCTGAAAAAGTCATAGAAATGTTGGTCAAACAGCATATCGGCCTTCTGTATTTTCTGTAACATGGAAGCTTCTAATATACGTGATAAAACAATAAATATCCCATTATATGTAATGAAAATCGAGTTTCAGCTCTCTATCACAATAACAGGTTCTTTCTTGAGGTGTGCCTGCAGCGATCTGGCAACAACGACGCACTGGTCACTCGGCGGGCAGCTGTTGATCTTCTAGTGCGTGCGACGCTGGTTCTTCATTGAAACTCCGGCACGTGCGCTCATGTCTCCTCATGTTCCCGCTCTGGCTGAAGGTCTTTGAGCACCAGTTGCAGCGGTAAGGCCGTTCTCCGGTGTGTGTGCGCATATGCATCCGAAGGTAGTCAAACTTAGAGAAATTTCTGCCACACCAGTGACAGATGAAGGATCTTTCATGCAATTTCTTGTGCAGTTGCAGCTTTGCCAAGTCCTTTAACAGCCTTCCACATTTGTTACACTTATATGGCCCTTCATGATCGTGATCTTTTGTAAATGCTCTTCTAGGTTTGGTGTATCGTGAGCGATGGTGCTCCTTTCGCTGCTGTCTCCTCGACATGGTTGAAGTGTCACTGGCTGTTCTCATCTGGTCTTGACATTGACCGGCATGGGCAGGGGTGGTAGTAACCGAAGATGTTATTGTGACGATGGTGTCCTCGGGCTCAATCTTGACCCTTGGTGTTGCCGCAGTGGGCACATTCCTGTTCCACATCTCATCCGTACTCGAGCTGTCGAACTGAGGGAAGAGTCGTTGTTCACCTGCAGATGAGACATCTTTTTGATGCACTAGCTCTCTATCCTCTGCCTCCGTCTTACAGATTGAAATGACATCTAGTATGCGTGGCTTCAGTTCACTAGGTGAATCTTCACTCTGGGCACCGCCCTCCGTTTGCTGATCTTCTGGGTCTTCTGATTCAGCTGGGGACCCATATCCACATGCTGGTAACTCTGTGGGGGAGACTTCATCAGGAGGAACATAGTGGACTCCTGTATGGTGAAAGCATGAAAACGGCATTCACTTACTTATTATAATTATTAATAGCCGTATTGGTCATTTTATTCATAGAATGCATACAAACGCAATTATGACAGTTTTAACCACATAAGGATGTACAGTGTGACCTTTTAGTGCGTGCAACAAATTATTTGTAATGGCTGAATGTTTAGCTCATTGAAACATGTTTGACAGACTTTTGGTGTCATAGAGTTAAAGGGTTAGTTCACCCAAAAATGAAAATTAGCCTGCGTTTTACTCACCCCTGAGGCATCCTAGGTGTATATGACTTTCTTCTTTCAGACGGAGTTATATAAAAAATTGTCTTTGATCTTTCAAGCTCTATCATTGCAGTCAGTGGGTATCGCATTGCTTCAGTCCAAAAGAAGTTAAATAAAAAGCACCCATCCATAAACATTTCTCACATGGCTCCGGGGGGTGAACAAAGGCCTCCTGTAGCAAATCGATACAAAAACGCATCAATTTGCTACAGGAGGACTTTGTTCACCCCCTGGAGCCGTGTGAGACTTTTTTTTTTTAATGGATGGGCACTTTTTATTTTAAATTCTTTTGGACTGAAGCATGCAACACCCGCTGTGTCACTGCAGCGATAGAGCTTGAAAGATCAAAGACAATTCTTAATATAACTCCTGACTTAGGATGCGAGTACCGGATTTTTATTGGCGATCATTGCGTCATATATTTTCGCTACATTGCAAAAATGGTACATAAAAATATTGAACAAGAACTCAGAGTTATATAACCTGTGTCAGACAAATTCATCTTGATAATGTTTGATCATTTCCGATCGTGCGTTGCGATATAAAGGTATGTAATAGATTACAATCAATCAAAATAATTCAGACAGCTGTTAGTAGGACAGTATTTACACAACTATGAATACTTTGTCGTGCAACCTTTAGCCTTAATGACAGCCTGTAGTCTCCTTGGCATGCTGTCACCCAGCTTCATGCAAAACTCAACTTCAATTTTTTCCCAGACTCTGTCTGAACTTACATTTTTTGGACCTTCGGTAGTTCCCACTGTAAGAAGATTCTTTTGGGTAGATTGTCACAGTTTACATGGCGAATGAACTATAGTGTGGTCCTGCACCCACCTATAACCATTATATCTGGTCTCTGGATAATTTTTGGTTTCACTGTATATCCTTCTGTTATTTTTACACTTAATTATGCCCATTAAAATGTTTTTTTTTTTTACAAGTTTTTGTTACTTTCACTATTCATTTTCTTTTTTGCTCTATGGTACATCATCTATATTTTAATAGCATTGAAGCTGCTCCATTGCAGCGGCTTAGTACTGTAATCACTCGCTTTGCTATAAAAATGCAGGGAACCACTCGCTATAAATCTAACTGTGATATTTTCAGAAATAGAAGCCGCGTTTTTTTCATCTGAAAGTTGCTGCGATTTATATTCCAAAGCCTCTCATATAATGCAGAAACAATCAAGCAAGCAAAACACGTGCAACGCGGGCACGTATTTGTACTGGTGCAGAATGAGACTGACATATACAGCCTAGCTGGCATTTCACACAGGGCTTCCTAATTCACTTTCCGCCAGAAGGCAGTCCTGTAATGCCTAAGGTTAAAAAATAATAGCGTTTATTAGTGATTTGCCCCTAAAAGGTCGTTATGTTTACGATTGAGTTTTAATCCAATGATGTCGTGCTAAGTGAGTGAACCACTCAACGTATCACACAACATATTTGCGCGCTCTCCTTCTGAATCTGCCTCTCTCTACCGTTAAGTAACTTGTGCATTGTTTTACTTGTTTTTGACATATCCAACCGAACTACAAACTTTCCAGTGATGTCTGTGAGAAAGATATATTCACTCGACAAGCTCGCGCATCTCCGCTGCCGCCCCCTTGTCCCCAGCGCACCCTATGCGCTCAATCCTCTCAGCGTGCTTTGTTTATCAGCTCGTGCACATCAGCTATACAGGCGTTAATACTGAATGTTTAACGTTATATTCATTGCATACATATACTTCGTAGTAGACATCCTTAACTCCTTTCTGCTGTCTGTTGTTGGTGTTCTTGCTGACAGCTCGGCGTTTGGCTACGGGGCTTTGTAAACTAGTAAGGAAGCTCAGTTATCGGCCCCGATACCAAACCAGTAGCGTTTGCAATCGTTTTTTCTTTCCTTCCCCTACCATCCGACTTCTCGGATTTGTGTCTGAAAGAAAAAGTCAAACCACCTAGATGGACCCTTCGGGGGTGAGTAATAAGTTGCGGCCTCATGCTTCATTTTTAGGGGGTGAACTAACCCTTTAAGTGCACTATTGAGACATTACATTTCACATTACATGCATTAGTCACAGCAGCCATTTAGGCAACGCATTGTTCCTTTCATCAAGATCACAATCACTTCTGCATCATCATATTTTCATTATTTGCATGAAAAAAATAATTCTCCATTGTTCCCAATTTCTATAAACACTTATCTATTAATTTCACTAAAATTATTACTATGATTTGAAATTGAACGGAATCGAGTTTAGTAGACTCAAACTGCATTTGGTTATTATAGATAAAAATTCCCTTGATTAGGTCAGACAGTGCGGAAGTCAAAGAGAAGAAAAGAGGTGTGGCCTAAAGTTTGAGATCTCTACGTTTTTTAAAAATGTTTTTCAAATCCGTCTCTTACTTTCACTAAGGCCTTTATTTATTTATTATAATTATTATTACCGTTATTTGATCAAAATACAGTAAAAACAAATATTTCATCAATCAAATAGTATTACAATTTAAAAATAACTGTTTTCTATTCTGATACGTTTTAAAATGTAATTTATTCCTGTGATGACTCCAGTGTCACATGATCTTTCAGAAATCATTCTAATACACTGATTTGGTGCTCAAGTCTTTATTACGTATTGCTTTAGTCCTTAATATAAGGTTCTAAAGGACTGCAAAAGTCCTAAATTTATATTTGCATTAATAAAGCCACGTCAAATTCATAACACCTTTCCTACCTTTGCTTCTCTTGTGGCCCTGCAGCTGTAGCCACTGTCCTCTCTTCTCCATCTTTCTCTCTCTTAGTTAATGAAAAAGTGTTATTATCTTTTTACAATGACTTGAATATCCATTCGACAAGCTATGTTAAAATTATTACATTGTATGATTGTAATTGCTGGATACGACGGAAAAGGCCAAGACCAGTGATGTGAGACAGAAACTTAGTGGGGGAAATGCCATCTACGCTTCTGTGACATTCAGTTCTACTATTAAATTGGAGTTTATAGAAAATGCAACCAACCTTCGACTGACCCAAATACACCAAACAGTCTGTGTGTGTGTTTAAGTGTGGATTTACCGTTTAAATGTGCCTGATTCCTGCTCAGCACATCTTTGAGCTGTTGTTTCAGCCTTGCGTTTTCTGATCGTGTTTGGGCTGCTTCCTTTTGATAGTCCTTCACCGTCGCTTCCACCTCCACCCAAATATCACGAATGACAATTGACATTCGCTTCATCAGGTTGGAATGTAACTTATCTAGTCTTGACATTTTACCCAAGTATAAAACGAAAACAAATCCGATGAAACGCGATTAAAAGCAACTCACTTTACTTCTTCTTCTTCTTGTACGATTTTATGGCGGTTGACAAGCCAACTTATGGTGTATTACCGCCACCAGCTGGACTGGAGTGTGAAGCATTAACGGGAAAGAGGGAAAAAGGAACCAAAAAAAAAAAATAAAAAAATAATAATAATAATAAATAATAATAATAACAATGTTAATACTATAAAAAAAAAAAAAAAAAAAACATTCCATAAATAAAACAACCGGTAGTATTATGAAATTTAAATTCTACTTTCTAATCCTGTTATCTTCAGATAACTAAGAATTTCTCTCATAGTACTTGTCTGTCCTGAGGCACAACTTGAAAGATTTGATATAGTGAAATTAATTACTCCTATGTTTCTCAGTTTCTTAAATACCCCCTCTCTTTCTTTGGTGTATACTGCACAATGTAAAAGTACATGCTCAATGGTCTCTGCTTCACTGCATGTAGTACACAGTCCTGACTGATGTTTCCCTATTGTGAATAATGATTGATTTAAACCAGAATGTCCTATTCGAAGTCGAGTAATTATTATGTCTTCTTTTCTATTGTTAAAGCATACTCTCCCTTTGCCAACTTGTTTTGGGATATTATATAGGTGTCTGCCCTTTAAATCCTTGTCACACATTTCCTGCCACTTTTTATTCATGTGTTCTTTAATTCTTTCTTTTATTTCTACTTTACTCAGTGGAATTTGTACCTCAACGTTCATATGTTTCATTGCTTGTTTGGCCAGTTTATCGACTATTTCATTTCCTATTACTCCTACATGTGCAGGTACCCATAAGAACCTCAGGACTAAACCAATTTCCTGAATCCTAAGAAGATTTATAAGTACTTCATAGATTAAATCCTTTATTGATGTTGATTGTTCACTTATTAAACTATTTAAAGCTTACAAGGAATCTGAACAAATGACTACCCTTTAAGCTTAACTTCCTCCACCTATTGAATAGCTAATAAAATTGCTATTAGCTCTGTTGTGAAGACTGATACATAATTAGTTATCCTTTTCTGAATAGAAAAGCTGCAGCTGAATTTCCTGATGTGGGATCTTTAGAACCATCTGTGAAGATATGGAGCATTGGAGAGTAATTTTGATCTAGATATTGTTGAACAATAACCTCCTTATAACCTCAATATATAGTTTTCTCATTCTTAACCATACGTTGTAGATGAAAATCTACTTGAGGCATAGGAAGCAACCAAGGAGGAATATTCGATATTACAACAGAGGGACTAATTGAGATTTCTGTAATACCCAAAATCGTAGCATCTCTAGTTGCTGTCCAACCAAAACTTTTGATTTTATTTTTCCCATATTCCCAGCAATCCTTCAATATGTCCTTTACTGGATGTAATTCTGAATGCCCTTTTACATTTATCCAATAATTCATAGTTAATTTCAATTTTCGTAAACTTATAGGCATTTCTCCCACCTCCACTTGTATGGCTGATATTGGAGAAGATCTGAAAGCTCCACTACATATTCTTAAAGATTGTGCCTGAACAGTTTCTACTTTTTTAATCAAGGATTTAGAAGCAGATCCATAATTTATGCATCCATAATCAATTGCTGACCTAATCAGTGCACTATATATTCTTAGTAAAGATTTCCTGCTAGCTCCCCATTCCATTCCTGTTAAACATCGTAGTATATTATTACTTTTTTTGCACTTATCTACCAACTTCTGAATATGTATTTTAAAGGTCAACCTAGAATCCATCCATATTCCTAGATATCTTATATCTTTAACTTGTTCAAGTACTTGTCCATATAACTTCACTTTTATTTCAGGGATATGATTGCTCTTCGCAAAACTGACTAGTTGAGTTTTAGTCACCGATAGTCGAAAACTCCATTTGTTTGCCCATTTTTCCACTTCTTTAACCGCTGATTGTATAACTCTTGTCACATGATACATTACGACCCCTTTTCCATATCGCTCCATCGTCAGCATAGAGAGATCTTCCTATATCTATTTTGACATTTTGGAACGCATCATTTATCATGATATTAAACAATACTGGACTGCACACACTTCCTTGAGGAGTACCATTATCTATTTTATATATCCTGGAATATGAAGCCCCAACCCTTACCTGAACAGTTCTATTAAGTAAAAAATCTTTAATCCAGTTAAACATTCTGCCTTCAATTCCTAATTGTTCAAACTTTATTAACAGCCCCTCCTTCCAAAGCATGTCGTATGCTTTTTCAATGTCAAAAAAGATGCCTACTACCACCTCTTTATTAACTTGAGCCTTTCTTATGTCTGTTTCTAAACTAATAACAACATCTAATGTATTTTGTCCTTTATGGAATCCACTCTGATGTGGTGAAATAATTTCTTTCCTTTCTAACATATAGTTTAATCTACACACAATCATACGTTCCATTAATTTACACAAATTTGACGTTAATGCTATAGGTCTATAACTGTCAGCATTATGCTTGTTCTTGGCTGGCTTTAATATAGGAATAATAACCCCGTGTTTCCATGAAGAAGGAAGTCTCCCTGATCTCCACACTTTATTAAAAAGACGCAATAAAAAGTTCAGAGAAAAATCTGATAAATTTTTTAACATCATATAACATATCTCATCCTTTCCTGGTGAAGTTTTTTTAACTCTTCCAACAGCTCTCTTTAATTCATTTAGTGAGAATTCCACATCAAGATGTTCATTAGAAGGCCCTTTCTCCATCCTAATATTTTGATGTTCCTTTATACCTTGTTCTCTATTTATTTTCATTTATTCTGATATATTATTATTGCTATGTACTTTAACAAATTAACAGTCTAGTATTTCTGCCTTATCAGCATTAGTCACAGCTAATCCTTCCCCATTATTTAAAACAGGTATTCCAAAATTTCTCTTTAAGCCACCCATCTTTCTTATCATACCCCATACTTCACTGACATTAACCTCCTCCCCTATAGAATTACAATAATTCCTCCAGTAATTCTTTTTAGCATGTCTAATTACCCTCCACACATTCGCGTGTGCTTTTTTATATAAAATAAAATCATCAAATATAAACATCTTCCTAACCTTTTTAAAAGCATTATTTCTGGCTTGTATTGCTTTGTTACATAATTCTGTCCACCACGGTACTGTCTTCTTTCTTTTTCCCCCTTTACCCTTTCCAATAACTTCTTCAGCTGTACTATACAATACTTCACATAATTTCTCATTATATTTTTCTACATCCTCCATTTCCTCATTTATGCTCAACTCTTGAAACTTAACATCAGTAATATATTTAAATGCTTCCCAGTTTGCGGATTTAAATTTCCATCTACCTATCTTTTCCTCTAAATCTTCACTAACATCTACGCCTATTTTACAACAAATAACATAGTGATCACTTCCTATCGTAGAGTCCTCCCAAACATCCCATGTACATACCCCTGCTAGACATTCTGACACCATTGTTAGATCAATATACGAACAGCTACCCCGAGCCAAATCAATTCTAGTAGCTCTACCATCATTCATACACACCAGACCCTTCAGCTCCAGCATTTCTTCTATTATCGTACCATTATGATCAGTGTTATCACTTCCCCAAAGAGTACTGTGCGCATTAAAATCCCCACACCATATCACTTTTTGATTACCTATTCCTAATATACTTTCTAACACTTCCATACTAAGTCTATTGCAAGTATTATAAAAATTAATCACCGTGATACACTGTCCTCTTAAAAACACCTCTACTATGATTGATTCATATTCATCACTCACTTCTATAATCCTATGTGAAATTTCATTTTTAACAAATATTGCCACCCCTCCACCATTACCTGTCTGTCTATCTCTTCGAATAGTTATATAACCTTGTATTACAAAATCTAAATGTGATTTCAACCATGTCTCTTGAATGCATATTACGTGTGGTTTGAATTCTTTATCATCTATCACCTTTTTAAATTCTTGCCCATTAGCGATTAAGCTCCTTGCATTCCACTGTAGAACTGATATTACCATTAAGAGCCTCCATATGATGCCTGTGTATCTGCTATTTGACCCTTAAGTTTTTCATTGACTTGTTCCAGAGTGATTCCTTCAATCTGAAGATGTTTTTCAGCTGCCTTGATTATGATTTTTATCCTCTCAGTTCTGCTTTCAGTTTGTGCAGCACAGTTTATTACCTCAGCTAGAAAAGTCATGAACTCAACTTTTCCAACTTTTAGAAAGTCTTCATTTAATTTGTGTTGTGAAGATGGCCTACTATTCTTGTTCATTAGGACCGTTGTACCATTTCCTTGCCCAACTTCTGTCTGTTTCACCTTTTTAACAGCCTCGGCATACGATATTCCCTCTTGCATCCTGACGTTCTGAATTTTTACAGCGTTCCTATGTACCTCACATCCCCCGAAGCCAGCACTGTGCTCGCCTCCACAGTTACAGCACTTTAAATGTGCCCCTTGCTCACACTGTCCATATTCATGGTTACCACTACATCTAGCACATCGCTGTTTTCCCTTACAGACTGCCGCAACATGCCCATATTTTTGACATTTGAAACACCTGATTGGAGGTGGTACATATGCTCTTACCGCATAGCTGACATATCCAATATATACTCTCTCTGGCATTTTTTCTTCATCAAACTGAAGCATTACAGAAAGACTATCTACTTTCTCTTTATTACGTACACATTTTAGTCTTTTCACTTCAGTCACCTTAGCCCCCTTTATGTTGCTCTTTATTGATTCGGAAGATACATCAATTGGAATTCCATAGATTACTCCCCTTAACCAAACTCTCTTACTTGGTACTGTGCAACTCACCGATTGACCTAGCATTGATTTTATGCCCTGTGCCACTTTCTGTTGTTTTTTCATTTTTACAGAAAATTAGAATACTTCCATTTCTCAAAGTCTTGGCACTCTCTACGTCTCCTACTGCTTTCTTTATTGCTTTGGTCAATTTTACTGGATTGATCACAAAAACATCTGCAAACTTCATCAGTACCTTGAAATCCTCCTTGCTTGTCCGTACCAGCATACTGTCTTTTTCACTGTCAGTTCCCGATTCTTGTCTACAACTTTTCTTTCTTTTACGATTAACAATTTTACTCCAATCATTTGCTCCTGAACTCCTACCATTACATTCTTCCTCCATCTCCGTATCACTTCCGGTACTATCGTTACTTCCTTCCATCAATGCTCCAGTCACAGTCCAGTGTTGTCAACCCCTAAACCGTTCGCCTCCTCCTCAACTCACTTTACTTGCTTGTTCTCCTCTTGTTTTAATGGCTATTTGCAGACTCTAGATGTAGATTACTGCCACCTACTGTACTGTATGAGCATCCTAGACATCAATTTTTTTTTTTTTAAATGGCAATACCAGGCAAATCTTTTTTTTTTTTTCTTTTCTTTTACGGAAAATCTTTGCGTGAAGATTCGTAAGAGTTATTCACTTATTGTTTGTTTGATAGCTATTCTAGTAGCTGCTGGCCATTGCGTCTCACACAGTCATGAGGTCGGAGACACGTAAATCCACAAAAAAAACAAAACAAAAAAAAAAATACCACGTTTACCTAGCAACAACATTAAACCATCCTAGATATGGTTAGCTAACCATGTTCAATTTCCACAGTTGACTGACATTTCTAGGTGAGTTTATGTCTATAAAGTTAGATTTGAGCCAATATATCTTTAATGCTCATTTTATAGGCTTTGTCGTTATATTAGTTCTGAATCCATATCTAACTATGTACATTTTCACAGTACTTTTGCACTCCCTCGCGCTTATTTGTGCTGTTTTCATTTATGTTTAAAACTAGACAATACCTATGAGCAAGTAACGATATTTGGAGAAATTATTTTAGTAGCTTTTCACGTTGTACGCTCGAGACTCGAATCACTCACGTCTAAACCAATAATTAAGCTAATAATTCGGTCAAGCATTATCCGCAATTTCAACAATCATTAAAATTAAATAATAGAACTTTAATGGATGTATTTATGTAAATGTTTGTATTCCTTTTACATATTGCTCAAAGAGAAGAGTAAATATGCTATCAAGTTTTGGCTAAAGTAATGTTTTGAAGACAACCATAGGGAGGCGCTGTTTTTTGATATCATGTTTAACAGCAACCAATGCAATTCTAATCAAGCTTATGAAATTGCTCTAAGTATGCATATTTAATTTTGGGTTTAATGTTTTGGGGCTTTCAAGGTTGCGAAACTTAATTAAGAATTTGGATTCAATTATGTCTGAGCAGTTTACACTCAAAACTTTCATGAGCCTGGAAAACTCCTTACAGTTAGACCTTTGATAAATACATTAGTTCAAGTCCTATTACAGGCAACGTTCATCTGTCTCAGAGGAACTGAGCTTTACATCTATTAAATGGCTTAGCTTTTAATCATAAGATGGTTGACTGTACTGCATGTAGTCACATCTTTCCATCTCAGGTCTTAATTAAGTTCTAAGCACAGTTGCCCTTATCTAAAACATGTCTAACGCTGTCAGCCAGTGAAAGAGTTATGTAGTCTGGCACATGGTGGCAGACAGAAGTCTTTGTCCTTTTTGTATTAATTCCAGAGGTCCATCACATTCAGTAACAGAAACAGTTTAACAAAGACAGAAGCGGCAAATAACGAAGATTAAATCACAGGTTTAAAAAAATCAAATTTTCATTCCATTTAATTTTACAGTTACACTTCTGACCTTGGCAAAACAGTCTGGTGCATCATCTGAGATCAATTTTATGTTAAATAATACATCAGTCAAACTCAAAGAGGTTGTTTGCATGCAACATCATAGTTGTCTTTTAAAGACCTGTCCAATAATGAACATGCATCAGAAGGTTTAATGTGAGCTTGGTGTCTGTGTATTACTCCCACCATTGAGTTCTCAACTGCTATTACCATCACAGTCAAACAAGAGCCTCCTAGAGCTTGCCAAGCAGACAGAGATACAACCTCTCCCACTTAGATCAGATTTAGCAATCATGTTATTTGATTACACTGTGTAATTAAATCCCACAAGGTTAAGTGTGCACTCCGTCTCGTCATCTCCGCTGCTTTTGTTCTGTTTACTTAGTGACATTTAAAGGGGTCATATGATGCAATTTAAATTTTCCTTTCTCTTTGGTCTGAGTGCTTCCAATCTGTTCTGTTGCATAGATATAGATCTCCATCATAGTGTTTCTACCTCACACATACAAAGCTCAAATTTCCTGCCTTTCAATCTGACAATAAGATACTAAAGTTGCACAGCACTTACACACGTCCTCACACCAAATGTATCATTCTTTATAAAAAGTTCAGACGCGTCATGAGATCCCTCCTAAAACGCTCGTTCTAACACCTAAATTCTATCGCACTGCGTGTGGGAAATTTGCAAAACAGGTATACCGCCAACTGTTTCACGCCAAGAAGAAGCTCGCAGGTCTAACTGTTTTATTTCTTGCTGTAGCCTTGTTGGTTTCGGTGGGCCATGCCGCGCCATGAATTTCGGTTAAGAAAATCGTGGGGTTGTTTTTTGACATGTGGTGAGTGGAAACGAGCGGAAGATAGCAGCTGCGGTACTTTGTTTGGTCTTTCAAAAGTGGACGATATCTGCTTCATCATGCCTACAGCTGATCCGTGCTGGTCGCTGAGAAATACATCAACTTCGCGTGACGAAGTCAGTCAGGGTGTGAAGATAGCACCCAGGGTGTGGGTGAGGGTCGACACTTACTTCTGCCGTGTGACGAATCAGGAGTGCACACACCGGGTGGGTGCGTTCGACGCACTGGTGGACATAACGCGTAGCAAGACGCGCTGAGTGACTCTTCATTAATCCGCGGCCTCCGCTCACTCTAGCCCTCCATGTGTGACGCTGTGTTTCGTTGTAAAGCGAAACTACTTTGTTTGGCCTTTCCAAAAGAGGACACAACTAGAAATCTTGGATTAATTTATTTACAAAAACACTGTTCCAGACACTCAACCCAAAATATTCAATGTGTTTCCGTGCATTTTTTGAGGACTGTTTCCCTGATCCTGGGGAGAGAACTACAATGCGTCTGTGGCACAAAGCTGTTCTATAAAGTTTTGCATCCAACTTTGCAAGGACAGTGCCGGCTGTTCTGACTCTCAGACTGTAAGTATGTTTTTTTTTATATTTAAAGAATTTGTCACTGATGATTCAAACGCGAGTTTTGGGCAGTTTTTGTTGTTTGTCGTTTCTCCGATCACAAATGCAGACATGGTTTTATGTTTATTCGTTCATTTTGCACGAATCTTTAATGTTACTCGGGAAGAACGAGTCGTCTCAGGGAGTAATTCGTTCAGTCGCGCATGCACAACATCCTATAGGTTCTGTACTGTAATTAGTCAAGTAGTTCACCTGGTTCGAGTCTTTGGGTTTTTCCGATTCGTTTGTTCATCACGTGACAGCCCCATACACTTAACTAAAGCAGTCTGAGCCGGAAAGAGAATTGATTAGTTCATCCATTGAGTCTTCGGGTTTTTCGAGTAGATCGTTCATCACGTGACAGCCCCATAAGCTTACCCTATGCAGACTGAGCCGGAGAGAGACTTAGTAATAATAACCAACTCTTTATTACCTTTGTTACAACATTCAGTGTAATGGAAAATAACCATCATGACAGAAATTCACACATTTAGAAACTGTAAGAAGTAAAAAACTACAATTTGAGACCAGAAACGCATCAAGTAACTGTAAGAGTAAATAATAATTACAATAATGATAATAATAATAATAAACATGCACCCGTTTTGTGAAGGAAGCCTGTAAATAACCTAATTTCTCTATCCAAGGCGTCACTCACTGGACACAAGAACGAAACGATTTCGAAGACCTCGATAGATGAACTAATCAATTCTTATCATGTGCTGCGTGAAAACATCTGTCTTTATTATTAAACTGTTTGACAAAGGTGTATTTTTGTTTTAGATTTGTTTAAAAAAGGAGGTACTTCTATTCCTTTCTGAATCTTGAAGTGGCTACATCACCTAGTGTATGAATGGGTTATTAATTATATTTCACCTAAACTGTTACATTTGGTTTGGGCAAATTGTTACAGATCTTCAAAATGTGAAATGCCAAAAATTTGTATTAGAGGTCTGGACCTTTCTAATGTTAAATGTAACAATTTCTGGATTAGAAAAATCCTTATTAAGAAGTTTAGTTGTCATCCTAAAGCATTTTATAAGTGGAAAATAAATGACCCTTTTCTTTCTACTATTAAAATATGGGCCGGTATTAACAAGTTTCTGTTACATAACAAGATGAAAGAACTTTACTATAAAATTCTTCATATGTACTATCCCTGTAATTCTTTACTCTCAACATTTAAGTTGGACATCTCTTCTCAATGCACATTCTGTCATTCTAATTTGGAAACAATATCACACTTATTTTTTTGAATGTGAGTATGCAAAGGATTTTTGGGAAGAAATATCTTGGCTTGTTTTCTCAGCTTACAACAAACTTTTTAGTTTTGAGGTAATTAATGCACTATTTGGGAATCAGGATCAAAGGAGCTGGATGATATCTTTTAACTCTTTGTGGCCTATTTCATCTTTACAAATGTAAAGTTACTGATTGTATGCCTAATTTTAGGATTTTTTGTATTGATTTTAAATTATTTTCTTAATCTCTCTGCTCATCACTTCATAAGAAAGCTACTAAAATTACTGTACTGATGGAAAAAATATTGACTTTGATGCAAGGGTTACCTCCTGTGTATTCTTTGAAGTTGACATTTTGTGTGTAATATTCCATTTAAGTTATTTTTTTATTTTAATTTATTTATGATTTATTTTTAAAAAAGATGTTTAACCAACGTTTTTATTTATTGTTTTGTTCCTGTTTATATTTCATTTTTAATTATTCGTTTAGGTATTTATTGTTTTGTATTCCGGTGTTCGCGGGGGTGTATTTATTGCTATGACCTGTATCCCCTGTGAATTGATATCTTCAATAAAAAAATGTAAACAATAACTAATCCATTCTTTTTTCTTTCCGGCTCAGTCTGCTTAGGGTAAGCTTAAGGGTCTGTCACGTGATGAACGATCTACTCAAAAAACCCGAAGACTCGAAAATTACCTACGCATTCTCTTCCCTTCCGGCTCAGACTGCTTTAGTTAAGTTTATGGGGCTGTCACATGATGAACGAACGACTCAAACCTTGAAGACTTGTCAGATAAGAGGTGAGGTAAGCTAATCATAGACTGAAGACCCAGGTAAACAATGAATTGATCTTTTCTGTTTCTTATTGCAGTTTTGTATTGTTTGTAGTGTGATCAACGTGTGCGTTAGGGAAGTAACACGTAACATTTTTATTGTTTTTTGCTAAAATGAACGAAATGACTCGAAAAAAGATTTGTTAATTTTGCTGAATGAGACTCAAAGGTCCGAGTCGGTAAAATGATCCGAACTTCCCATCACTAGGCGCGATACGCAACGCAACGCAATGCAACGCGTAAAAAGACAGTATAAGTCATTATAATCAGTAATTATGTCCCCACTGGATGCAACAAATTCCTCGTTTTTAATGGGTTTTATTGTTTTTGTCTCGTCACTCCGGCCGGGAGACAGCATCATTAGTATGGTAAGGGGCGTAACATTTCCCTCACACGCTTGAGGTATTCAGCCAATCACAACGCACTGGATAGCTGGCCAATCAGCGTACACCTCGCTTTTCAGAACGATGAGCTTTGTAAAATCGGACTCGGCACACTTTTTCGAAATGGCTGGCCTAGTAGAAAATAATTTTTTTTTTAACCTTAAACCGCATAAGCACATTGTATTATGTGGAGAAATCTAGAATATGTGTATTGATAGATTCATTTTTGTATAAAAAGCTAGGCCCCCCAAATATATAATTTTTCTTTGTAATGTCTGTTCAATAGTTATCAATTGTTTTATTTATGTGAAAATATTCAGTACATGCATACATTTTTTGCATACTCACGGCTAGGCGATGGGTGTCCAGTGGGTGGCAGTAGCCAGATGGAAACCCCTAGAGCAGACCTGAAAGAGAAAGAGAAGAGTTAGTAGTGGTTAGTGTTGTGTTGCATGGCGCTGTGGCGAAATCTGTAAAACTGCTGGCTGAATAAAAGAAAGAACCCAAAAATCAATCACGCTTGTTGCCTTCTTCAAGTGTGTTACAATTACACCAAATACATGTAACCCCTCTCCCCCGGACCTCGTTCTCATTCCGAGTGGGTCTCCAGCATGGGAGGCAGACACACTAACAAAGAGGCTAACGACTGCAGGCTCAGCGTCGTCCGCTGTGGCACATCTCTTGAGATCAGTGGAGTGAGGTTTACCTGCACAGCACCTACTCGCTGGCCTCTGTTACACTCACCCATCTGTAAACCTCACTCCCATCCGGGTCATGGCACCAATGTAACCCCTCTCCCCCGGACCTCGTTCTGAGTGGGTCTCGAACCCTGGTCTCCGGCATGGGAGGCAGACGCACTAACAAGGAGGCTGAAGACTGCAGCAAAAAATCCCATTTTCACAAGATGGTCCACTCCTCCCACCTTACATATACCTAAACCTACCCCTCTTCACCCCCTGATCCCTAAACCTAGCAATCTCCACCCCCTAGATGTGGATCCAACCCCTCCCCCTGGATTTTTGGTTCTGCAGTGAGGGGCTACTGATTTTCACTGTCTCCATTTTAAAGCCTTAATTTTAAACCAGTCTGTCTCTGCAGCTCCCATTAACCTGACTCGCTCACACTTTCTCTTGTCTCCACTCCTCCAGTGTCTTTTAATAATGCATGCTGCTATAAATTTCAAATGAGATTTTTAAATACACCAAGTAGTCTGAGCGCACGCTCTCAATTTTCCCTATCCTGCTGAAACCCGGTCCCTCACTGTCCTCCTCACCTACCAACCGTTGCCCTGGAAACTAACATCCTGGAGACGTGTGCGGTATTGAGGGAGCAAGGAAACAGAGGAGATGGAAAGAGTGCGTCCTGTAAGGAACCAATAAACAATATATAAGGGCTTTTCACACTTGAAATAGCTAACCCTATGAAGGTGATAATTAAACAGTGAATGAACACACCATTTGACATTTTCCCCTAAAACATAGGCTTTTTTATAAAAAAAAATTTTTTTTTAATAAAATGGTGAAGGAAATTCTAGGTCTCATTCTAGTTGGGAAGTAATAATTTTGAATTATTAGCAAATGATAGTTTAAAATTTGCACACCTTTAGACATTTCATGTTTCATCACATTCGGTTAGGAATTACATGAATCACGTAAATTATACCATATTTTTCATTAAAAATGTTGAAATTTGAGAAAAAATGTGAGTAGTTTGCATCACTGGATATTACTGTAGGTTGTTTAACATTTCTATTGTAAAACACTTGTCAAATATTACATGTTTTGCTACTTTCATCTTACCACGCTCTCAACGTTCAAGTTTCGCACTGGGAATTCAAGTTCTGGGAACAGTAAACCCTGCCTACTTTGATTTGATTGGCCATCTCAATCATTTTGACACTGACAAGCTGTTAGACAACTGAGGCAAACCAGCCAAAAAAAATTTAACTTTTAAAGTTGAAAAATACCTTTTTGCATAATGAAGTACTGCAGAACAGTGCAATAATTTTAAATACTGGGGGAGACAGTTTGGCCATTTATAATTATTGGGGGGAGACTTGTCCCCCTCAATGTCTATGGTGGTTACGGCCCTGTAACATTCTAACACAGCATCATTTCACACTGTATAAGTTGACAGGACAATGTGGGGATAACACCGCAAAAGCAGTGCTAAGCCTGCTCTGGAGCAGGGTTTCATAACCCCAGTTAAAAAGCGGTGCTAACCCCACTTCTAAATTACAAATGTGAACTGTACCTCTACCCGGGTTAAAAGCGGGAATGATCAGGGGTTAAATTGGGCTGGGGCCATCCGGGGCTGATACGCTGGTAACTCATCAGTGGACTTTCCTCATACATTTTCAACAATATAGGCTATATATTTCACACTTTTCTCATTCTAGCAGTATATTTCACACTTTTCTCATTCTTATTTAAAGATGCGGGTGTTTTTATATGAATGCGTCTTTGAAGGGAACCGACTGTCTTCAGAACAGTTTCGATGGCATTTTCATTTCATCGGATAAAGTAGCATTTATTAGCACAGCGCTGCTTAGTGTGCAGACGTTTAAATTAATATAATAATTTATACTTCTGACTCATCCCTTTTCTTAAAAAATGTTTTAAAGGCTGAAGTGTGAATTTATCATTTTATAATAAATTTTTTGTGAAAAAAACCTTTATCTCAAATATAAATCATGTATTTACTGTCATTTTATGTACCATAAGCATCAACCTACCCTGTTCATAACTTTTATTTTTAAATTAATTTTTGCAGGTCTTAAATTTGATTTTAAAAGTCCTGTAGACCGATGTAGCTTTGCACACTGCCAGCATCTAGAATGATTCTTATCAGCATTTTAGTGTTCATAGCAGAGAACTCTCTCAAAGATTTTGTAGTCTTTGCATTCACATGTACACCCCTCGAAAGCCTGAAATCACAGAGCCCCCACCCACACACACACACAAAACAAATTTAAACAATTTAACCCCATGGAATGATGATAACCCAGGGTTAAAAATGTAAAAAGCTCTTATTTGAGATACAACTGCCACACAGAGCCTCAAATGTGTTTTAATGGCAGAGAACGAATACACAGGAGTGGCATAATTAGAGATAGTTTATTCACTGGACTCACTGATGCATAATCAGTGTCGGTACAGAGCAGAAGGATCAATACTGCAAGATCTATCAAACGCTTCGGTTCAGATACTGTGTACATCACATATTGTTGTTCCAAAACAATTAGTTAAGGCATGCACAGGCAGATCTGCATGAAATCAGGATTATATTAGCAACATGAGTTATCATAATGCCTCTCAAATCATTTCATGTCACAGAGGAAACTAGCACTAACTAGTCTTGACTAGCACAGGTGCTTTCACCAAAATGCAGTTGAATTTGTAACAGAATGTTTGATAAACACAAAAACTGAATTTTTCTTCACATCAATAAATAGATCCTTTGAATAGCAGGTAGAAATTGTAACCCAGAGAACTGGACTCGGCTGGTGTCTTTGAAACATTTCTTTATAGAATTGCACTGTGCAGCATAGGCGATCTGTAATCAGTGTGTAAACATGCTTGTAAGGTCTTATGCTTATAAGTTTCAGCAAAGCACAAATGGCATACAAAACAAATGGCCGATTTCAAGGGCTGATTTTAAAATACTTACCAATAAAAATACTCAAGGGTGATAACATTTGTGAAAGCACTGCAGTGCTAACAGTCGAGATTTGCATTACGAACACTGTGCTTGTCCATCAAAGAGATTCAGATTACCAGATTGGAAGCGGTACAAATTGCCACCTTGGAATTATACAGTGGGGAAAAAAAGTATTAGTCAGCCACCAATTGTGCAAGTTATCACACTTAAAAAGATGAGAGAGGCCTGTAATTTCATCATAGGTATACCTCAACTATGAGAGACAAAATTAGAAAAAAAAAATCAGGAAATCACATTGTAGGATTTTTAAAGAATTTATTTGCAAATTATGGGGGAAAAAGTATTTGGTCAATAACAAAATTTAAACTCAATACTTTGTTATATACCCTTTAATGGCAATGACAGAGGTCAAACGTTTTATGTAAGTCTTCACAAGGTTTTCACACATTGCTGCTGGTATTTTGGCCCATTCCTCATGCCGATCTCCTCTATAGCAGTAATGTTTTTGGCTGTTCGCTGGGCACATGATTTTTCAACTCCTCCAAAGATTTTTCTATGGGTTGAGATTCTGTAGACGGGCTAGGCCACTCCAGGACCTGACATGCCTTTTATGAAGCCACTCCTTCGTTGCCCGGGCGGTGTGTTTGGGATCATTATCATGCTGAAAAACCCAGCAATGTTTCATCTTCAATGCCCTTGCTGTTGGTTTTCACTCAAAATCTCACGATACGTGGCCCCATCCATCCTCCCATCAATACGGTGCACTCGTCCTGTCCCCTTTGCAGAAAAGCGCCCCCAAAGCATGATGTTTCCACCCCCATGCTTCACAGTAGGTGTGGTGTTCTTTGGATGCAACTCTGCATTCTTTCTCCTCCAAACACGACACAAGTTGAGTTTTTACCAAAAAGTTCTATTTTAGTTTCATCTGACCATATGACATTCTCAAAATCCTCTTCTGGATCATCCAAATGCTCTCTAGCCACTTCAGACGGGCCTGGACATTTACTGGCTTAAGCAGGGGGACACGTCTTGCACTGCAGGATTTGAGTCCCTGCGGCGCAGTGTGTTACTGATGGTAGCTTTTGTTACTTTGGTCCCAGCTCTCTGCAGGTCATTTACTAGGTCCCCCCATGTGGTTCTGGGATCATTTTGACCCCACGGGTGAGATCTTGCATGGAGCCCCAGAACGAGGGAGATTATCAGTGGTCTTGTATGTCTTCCATTTTTTTAATAATTGCTCCCACAGTTGATTTCTTCAAACCAAGCTGCTTACCTATTGCAGATTAAGTCTTCCCAACCTGGTGCAGGTCTACAATTTTGTTTCTGGTGTCCTTTGACAGCTCTTTGGTCTTGGCCATGGTGGAGTTTGGAGCGTGACTGTTTGAGGTTGTGGACAGGTGTCTTTTATACTGATAACAAGTTCAAACAGATGCATTAATACAGGTAACGAGTGGAGGACAGAGGAGCCTCTTAAAGAAGAAGTTACAGGTCTGTGAGAGCCAGAAATCTTGCTTGTTTGTAGGTGACCAAATACTTATTTTAACCGAGGAATTTACCAATTAATTCTTTAAAAATCCTACATGTGATTTTTCTGATTTTTTTTCCTCATTTTGTCTCTCATATTTGAGGTATACCTATGATGAAAATTACAGGCCTCTCTCATCTTTTTAAGTGGGAGAACTTGCACAATTGGTGGCTGACTAAATACTTTTTTGCCCCACTGTAAGGCTCTGCATTCTAAGGGGTCTTAAGATATTGAGTTTCAAAGATTTTACATTCCATATACTTAATAGATAGAACCTTTTCGTTTTCTAAATAAAAAGTCCCAAAATGTACACAACTTAAAAAAAAAACATCACATAATGTAAATAAGTTGTCACAGAATAAGAATATGTAAACAACTCAGATAGAACCTTATAATTCCAAAGTGATAAAATATGTACAGACACATATATATATACATACAAGCATGAATATGTAAGCAGCTTAAATATAAATATTACTGAGCAGAACAATTCAAGAGAACAAAAGTCAAGCTGGCATTCACTGACTGCACGCGGTTGGATCAAATGTGCATGCTACGCTCATTCATATTTGAGTGGTGGGGATGAAGAGCAGTAGCAAACTGAAATGTATCAAGGATGCTACGCTCATTCATATTTGAGTGGTGGGGATGAAGAGCAGTAGCAAACTGAAATGTATCAAGGAGACGATTGTAGCCCCACGTTCATGCAAGCCAAACCCAAAGCGAGCCCCAAAAATGGGGGCCTCTCACCCTCTCACTGCCAAACCTGAGTCAGCATGCTTATCCACATCATACTGTTTGTGGTACAGAATAAGCTGTGTTAGATACAGAACATTTACAAAGTGTTACACAGCAAAGGTCTTTGCCTTGTTAAAAAATATAAGAATACTTGATTTCAGAGAGTTAACAAGTGCCCCCAATCGCTGTCAGAAAGCTGTAAACATCAATGAAACAAAGTCACATTCTGCATGCAAGAGACCCGAAGCCATGAAAATGAGGGATCCATAATATTATCTATAAAAGAACTCCAAATATGTAGGGATGCACAATTAGTAGATATATTGGTTATCAGCTGATGTTTTAAATGAATCATTTGGTAGTATTTAAATTTATGTTTGATCAATATTGGATTTTGTGTGTGTGTGTGTGTACCTGGTATTTATCACGTTATGGGGACCAAATGTCCCCACAAGGATAGTAATACTAGTAAATGTTGACCTTGTGGGGACATTTTTGAGGTCCCATGAGCAAACAAGCTTATAAATCATACAGAATAAAGTTTTTTTGAAAATCTAAAATAGCACAAAGTTTCCTGTAAGGGGTATGTTTAGGGGTAGGGTTGGTGTAGGGTGATAGAAAATACAGTTTGTATAGTATAAAAACCATTACGCCTATGGAATGTCCCCATAAAACATGGAAACACAACATGTGTGTGTGTGTGTGTGTGTGTGTGTGTGTGATATTGGATATTTAATTGTGCATGCTCATTTCCTATATTTTTACATTTAGATTACCTTTGTCCTCTCACTTAATCTTTAAACACACAAATAATTAATAATTCTGTGAAATGTAATCTTTAATAATTCTCAAAGTTCATTTTAAGCACAAATTTTTTTAAAGCCTAAATTAAATTTTTAGTGTTTTACCCGGCTATTGGCCATAAAATGAAACAATTAATGGCTTACCAGTATGGGCTAATATGTTAATATCAGTGCATTCCTACATATATGCCTTCTTAAAAATGCATCCATGCTCTCATTTCCTGTTTCAGTCACAATCATGCCCACCTAAGCTGGAATCTTGGCAGAGTCTGAATTTTGGCACAGTCGGTGTGGCCTGACCAGGAATGATTCAGGTATCATTCTGTTGAGCAACACAAATCATTCCACCAAACAATCAGTTTGGAGCTGTGTAAAATGATTCGTCATGGCCAAAACGTCCTAGCATTCCTGCTGAATGTGTCTGATTCCATTGTAAACATTATGGTATAAAAATAGGACTGTTTGTATCATAATTTTGCCTCATACTGCTAAAACAATGATAAATTAATGGTTTGCTTTCTGTTTGCCTTGAAGGATCTGGCCGAGCATTGCTGTAAGGAAGAGGGGAGGGCATGTTGGCGAGCATTAAAATATTGGCTTCTTCTCACACACACACACACACACACACACACAAGCAGCCAATCAGAGGCAGCTCAGATCCCCCTCAACACTACTGCATTCCCTACATCTCGCCATCTCTGGGGTATGTTTTCATCTGAAGGTACTGCCCCCCTCCTCTCCTCCCCTATCCTTCTCTCTCCATCCCTCCATCTGTGTGAAACAAAAGACTGCAGCTTGGTCTCGATCTCTTCCACTTTCACCTTACCTCTCCCTCCTTCTCTATCTGTAGGATTCTCTGATACATGATTTTTTGTTTATGTGTGTGTTACTCTGCATCTTAATCTGTGTACATTCTGAGAGAGAGAGGCTGTAGAGCAGCTCTTAAGGTAATTCGGACTCATCTGTGGATGGATGCCAATACGGAAGCCATCTGCTGTTTCATATAATCAATTACATTTTAATCTGAGCTTTTCTTTATGGATTCACACTTCTGAGAAAACAGGGAAACTAAGATGAGCTTGTGCGTAAAAAATACTTATAATCTTTGTCAAGAACCAAATCCCTTCCCATTCTCTCTCATTCTTTTCCGTTTTAAATCCTTTTTGTCATCCCTTTCCCCCCTCCCCCTCACTTTACTTCTCCACCATCATTCCCTTCTTTTTTTTCCTTCTTTTTTCCCTTTTTTTATCCCTTTATTTTCCTTTCCCTCCCCCCGCCCCCCCCCCCAAATTCTCTCTCATTCTTTTCCTCCCTCACATCCTCAAGGGGTGCATGACGAATTAAATGAGATCATATTTGTGGTCTCCTCACTGACGTCATCTCAAATGGTGAGTCCTTTGTTGGGAGAGAAAAAAACAAAACAATCATGCATGCCTTGCCGCATCGCTCGTGATTCCAGGCATTTGAAGAGCTGAAGAGTCCATGTTGTTTTTGATTGTTCTGGCACGATAGAAGATAAAGGTAACATCTAGCTTCAGAGTCTTCTGACAGAGTATAAAACAAATGAAAAAGCATTCAGGAGCATTCAGATGTAGAGAGATGAATGACACATGGAAGAAGAAAAAGGTTATCATGGATTGGTTGTTGGTTGTGAATTTTATTTCACCCTGAGTGTCGTGACAGCCATCAGGTCTTAAGTATTACTGAAAGAGAAAAAGAGGTGTTGAAAGAATGAAGCAAAGTGAATTTCAAACAAAACACCTACTTCAAAAATGATGCACATACAAACAATTCAATAGAAAATAATTAAAGCTCAAACTACAAAGCCAACTTTACAAAGCCAGCTTGTGATTTTTCTGTTCTTTAGTATATTATTTAATTAAAGCATAAGTATATGTAGTTGTAGACTGATTTTCAAAAATAAAACCGGATACACCAAGTTAAATACAATATCATTCAAACATTTGGAGTCAGTAAGATTTTTTTGGTAATAAAAAAAATGCATTTATTCAGAAAGGATTAATTAAATTTATCAAATGTCACAGCAAATACATTTACAGTGTTACAAAAAGATTTCTATTCCACATAAATACTGTTCTGTTGAACTTTTCATTCGTTAAAGAATCTTGAAAAGACACAAAAATATTAATCAGCTCAACTGTTTTCAACATTGATAATATAAAATGTTTCTTGAGCAGCAAATCAGCATATCAGAATGATTTCTGAAGGATCATGTGACACTGAAGACTGCAATAACGATGCTGAAAATTGAGCTTGCCATTTTAAAATACATTAAAATAGAGAAGTTATTTTTAATTGTAATAATATTTTACATTATTATTGTTTTTCACTGCATTTTTGATCAAATAAATGCAGCCTTATTGAGTATAAGAGACTTCTTTCAGAAACATTAAAAAAAATTACCAACCCCAAAACTTTTGAATGGTAGTGCATGTCACATTTCAGATCCTGCAATGACAAAAAATTCGATCTTAGTCTAACCTTTAAAATATCATATCAGATTTTATATTTTTATAATCAAATTTTTTTTTTGGGGGAAAAAAAAAATAAAACAGGTAACCTGTAAAAAAAAAAAACAATACTTCTACAAACTATAAAACAACAAACTTAGATCCATTAAATACAGGCCACGATCAATCTCACCTGTAATCAGATCTAATTCAAATCCTGACCATGAGCTAAAGCTCTTCAACCTGACATTGACCCAAATCACAAAGTCAGCTCTAAGCTTGCATTCAATTTCACATGCTCTGGCCTCATGGGAAGGATACTCACCACCCCAGTTGATGATGATAGTAACAATAATGATGACAATCCCACCCACCAATGACACGATGGACAGGATTTTTGCATTCTGGCCAAGACGACGCGCACCATCCATATTGCCCTGCTGCAGACTGTTTCGAGACTGAGAGTAGAAAGAGAAGTTGAATGAAAAGGAGAAAAAATATACATGGAGAATATATAAAAATAATTCCATCATCACTGGAAGGAATTATGCAATATACAGTTTATACAATATACAGCTAGTAAGAAATGTTTTCAATTTATTCTTCAAGAAGTTCCTTTTGTACACTGAGTGGCATAATTCTTCATAATTCAAGTGAAATCACAGTCCCTCCTTACTCAACAGAAACTGTATCCAGCAATCCCACCCTGTGAACACACAAGCACACACCATGACTGAGAAGGTCAAGCCGACGATGTTAATGGGCCAAACAGGACAGAGGCAGGCCAGAATAGCCCATATGAGATAATCATTGGGTTTGGATCCGTCTCCAACATCAGTGGCCGCGCTGGGCTGTCGGGTGAGTGACGGTCGAGGTGACCCCGCGTGACTCATTGACCCAGAACGGCTGCTCAGGTTGGCTTGCCCGTTTGCGTGCGCGTGGTTGGGCTTGGCCTGCTGCTGATGAGGAGGAGAAGAAGCTGTCGGAGACATCTCGACAGGACCAGGGCAAACACCATTACCTGCAGTAATGTGAAAGAGAGAAACACGTGAGAAAGTGAGACAATATGTGGATGCATAAGCCTGCCTTTCAGACTGTCTGTTTTTAAAAGAAGTGATTATTCTAAAGCAGGGCCATAACCACCATAAACACTGAGGGGGACAAGTCTCCCCACCCCCAATAATTAAAAATTCAAATTGTCCTTCCAATATTTGAAATTATTGCACTTCTCCACTTTTCGGTTATGCAGCGCTCTGTTTGTTATAGGATGACAAAAGGTTTAAAGGGGTCATATGATGCTGCTAAAAAGAACATTATTTGGTGTAATGAAATGTGTTTATGCGGTTTAAAGTAAAAAAAACACATTATTTTCCACATACTGTACATTATTGTTTCTCATCTATGCCCCGCCTTTTTGAAACGCGTCGATTTTTACAAAGCTCATCGGTCTGAAAAGCGAGGTGCTGTGATTGGCCAGCTATCCAGTGTGTTATGATTGGCCGAATACCTCAAGCATGTGACGGAAATGTCATGCCCCTCACCATACTGTTGATGCCGTGTCCCGGCCGGAGCGACGAGACAAAAACATTAAAACCCATTATAAACGAGGCATTTGTTGCATCCAGTGGGGGCATATTTACTGATTATAATGACTTGTACTGTTTTTTTTTACGCGTTGCGTTGCATCGCGCCACGTAAACATAAAACCCTTTCTGCATTTGTGATAGGAGAAATTACAAACAACAAGCGCTAATCTACACTGCCCAAAACTCGCGTTTTAATCGCAGTAGCAAATCCTTTAAATATGAAAAATTTACTTACAGTCTGTGAGTCAGAACGGCCGGCATTGTGGTCTACTCTCCCAGGATCAGTAAACAGTTCTCCATAAAATGCGCTGCACACATCTGAATATTTAGGTTAAACTGTTCTAGAACAGTGTTGTAAATACAACTTAAAAACCACTGATTTCTAGTCGTGTCCTCATTTGGAAGACCAAACAAAGTAGTTTTGCATGCACAACGTAAACACGGCGGCCTAGCGTGACGGAGCCACGGC
Source organism: Sinocyclocheilus anophthalmus (assembly GCA_018155175.1). NCBI lineage: Eukaryota > Metazoa > Chordata > Actinopteri > Cypriniformes > Cyprinidae > Sinocyclocheilus > Sinocyclocheilus anophthalmus. The sequence goes on along the minus strand of JADLZN010002488.1, from coordinate 200,527 downwards.
TTAGCGTGAGCTTAGGCCATGGGCTATAGTGAGAGTAGGCATCCGGCGGATGCAACGAAGGAGCGGCAACCACATGTGACTACCCCGGGCTGGACTCCGCTTGTCCACGGTGAAAGCTGATCCGGTGATCCAAAGCGCGAAGTTGATGTATTCCCTCAGCAACCAGCACAGATCATCTCTAGGCATGACGAAGCGGATATCGTCCTCTTTTGGAAGACCAAACAAAGCAAATTTTCGCTTTCGCAACCAAACACACAGCATCTTCACAACATGGCGGCAGCGGCAACAATTCTACAGTGAGAATAAAAGTTACGCTATCCTCTGTTCGATATGTGGGGGTGTGTTAGAAAGAGCTGTTTTAGGTAGGCGTGGTTAACTCTTAACTTTTATAAAGAATATCTCTTTGGATTTGAGACTTTAGTCTTTGCAACTTTACAGATCTTCTTTATGCACCAGGAGCTTGTAACACTCCAAAGAGAAAGGTAATATTGAAATCGCATCATATGACCCCTTACATTTAGGCTGATCTGCCACAGTGGTCTAGCAGCACTCGTCAATGTCAAAATGATTGAGAAGTCCAATCAAATCAAAGTTGGCGTGAAACACCAGTTTTCACATAAGATGGTAAGACAAAACATTTAATATTTGACATCTGTTTTACGACAGAAATGTTAAACGACCAACAGTAATATCAAGCGATGCAAACTACTCAACTTATTTTTTTTCTTAAATATTGCTGTTTTGAATTGAAAATATGGTATAATTTACATGATTCAAGTAATTCCTAACTGAATGTAATGAGACAAGAAAAGTTTTGCGTTTTCGACATATTGGGCATACAAAAAAGAGTGAATGTGTGTATATTTTAAAATACTATTTGCAAATAGTTCCAAAATTATTACTTAAATGCTAGAATTAAACCTAGCATTTCCTTCACCATTCTATCCCATTATACCTTCATTTTTTTAAATGGCCAGCTGACCCAGTGCATTGTGATTGGCCGAACACCGCAAGCACATGTCCGAAATGTAACACCCCTTACCATAATCAAGAAACTTCATCTTTCAAAATAAATGTAAATGTAAATCAAGTCATTATCTTTTACCATCAGTTCAAGCCCGAAAGTGGAACAGAGTCGCGTGACTCCACTGTGATCTCTCTCTCTCTCTCTCTCTCTCTCTCGCGCAAAACTCCGCATTTGAACAATCAATAACAAATATTTAAACTAATACCAAAACATACTTACAGTCGCTGAATCAAAAGCGCCAGATTGTCATAGCAAAATCAGAATGACCTCCTCTCCTAGGTTCACGAAACCGGTCGTCCATAAATGCATTGCCTGTTCTGTTGTAGGAATCGTAAAAGATTCCTAAATGCCCCAAAATATAATCTACAAACCCAATTCCAAAAAAGTTGGGACACTGTACAAATTGTGAGTAAAAAAGGAATGGAATAATTTACAAATCTCATAAACTTATATTTTATTCACAATAGAATATAGATAACATATCAAATGTTGAAAGTGAGACATTTTGAAATGTCATGCCAAATATTGGCTCATTTTTGATTTCATGAGAGCTACACATTCCAAAAAAGTTGGGACAGGTAGCAATAAGAGGCTGGAAAAGTTAAATGTACATATAAGGAACAGCTGGAGGACCAATTTTTGCAACTTATTAGGTCAATTGGCATTATGATTGGGTATAAAAAGAGCCTCTCGGAGTGGCAGTGTCTCTCAGAAGTCATGAGGATCACCAATTCCCCCAATGCTGTTGCGAAAAATAGTGGAGCAATATCAGATAGGAGTTTCTCAGAGAAAAATTGCAAGAGTTTGAAGTTATCATCATCTACAGTGCATAATATCATCCAAAGATTCAGAGAATCTGGAACAATCTCTGTGCGTAAGGGTCAAGGCCGGAAAACCATACTGGATGCCCGTGATCTTCGAGCCCTTAGACGGCACTGCATCACATACAGGAATGCTACTGTAATGGAAATCACAACATGGGCTCAGGAATACTTCCAGAAAGCATTGTCTGTGAACACAATCCACCGTGCCATTCGTCGTTGCTGGCTAAAACTCTATAGGTCCAAACAGAAGCCATATCTAAACATGATCCAGAAGTGCAGGCGTTTTCTCTGGGCCAAGGCTCATTTTAAAATGGACTGTGGCAAAGTGGAAAACTGTTCTGTGGTCAGACGAATCAAAATTTGAAGTTCTTTTTGGAAAACTGGGATGCCATGTCATCCGGACTAAAGAGGACAAGGACAACCCAAGTTGTTATCAGCGCTGTGGCATGGGCAGCTTACACATCTGGAAAGGTACCATCAATGCTGAAAGGTATATCCAAGTTCTAGAACAACATATGCTCCCATCCAGACGTCGTCTCTTTCAGGGAAGACCTGCATTTTCCAACATGACAATGCCAGATCACATACTGCATCAATTACAACATCATGGCTGTGTAGATGAAGGATCCGGGTACTGAAATGGCCATCCTGCAGTCCAGATCTTTCACCCATATAAAACATTTGGCTCATCATAAATAGGAAGATGCGACAAAGAAGACCTAAGACAGTTGAGCAACTAGAAGCCTGTATTGAACAAGAATGGGACAACATTCCTATTCCTAAACTTGAGCAACTTGTCTTCTCAGTCCCCAGACGTTTGCAGACTGTTATAAAAAGAAGAGGGGATGCCACACAGTGGTATACATGGCCTTGTCCCAACTTTTTTGATGTGTTGATGCCATGAAATTTAAATTCAACTTTTATTTTTCCCTTAAAATGATACATTTTTCTCAGTTTAAACATTTGATATATCATCTACGTTGTATTCTGAATAAAATATTGAAATTCGAAACTTCCACACCATTGCATTCTGTTTTTATTCACAATTTGTACAGGTCCCCACTTTTTTGGAATCTGGTTTGTACTTCCGGAAGGCCAAATAAAGTGCTTTTGCTTTCACTTAGAAACACACAGCGTCTCCCTGACATGGCTGCTGTTCACCACTAAACTGCCGGTTTACTGACACATGGGGGCCCCCTTCTTTCTTTGCGTGCACATTTGGGCGGCCTTATGCAAATATTCCCATATAGTGACCTAGATATGTGGGGGCGTGTTAGAACGAGCCGTTTTAGGGGGGCGTGGACGAGTCTTGACTTTTATAAAGAATATCTCTTGGGTTTGAGACTTTAGTCTTTGCAGCTTCAGGGATCTTATCTATGCACGATCAGTTTGTAACACTCCAAAGAGAAAGGAAATTTTTAATAGCATCATATGACCCCTTTAAAGACCACCTTATATTTCCTATTGAAACAGGGAGTAGGGGGTGTCATAACAAAGGGCTACAAGATTTGCTAATTACTATTGCTAGTCAGAGTCAAGTGGTAATAGGGGAAGTGGTATTTTGCTGACTAGTCGGTATGTATATATTATATATATATATATGCCCATGATGCACATAATGTCATCATTCTACTAAATGTTAATTTTGTAACTGTAAGCTTTAGGTGTACACTAGCAGTACATATGTCCTCAAAGCTAGCAGACATGGCCCTAACAAACTCAATGTTGATGGCCTGGGGGGTCTTAATGACAGGTATGATAGGTGATTATGAGCAGGTTCCTGATCTACTAACTTAAATCATGTAAATTGAATACATGTATCATGTAAATTATATATATTTTATAAACTAATAAATAAAACGCAAAATGTAATTTAAATAGTTTTTTACTTGTTTCCATCTTCTCGTCAATGACTGTGAGGTGAACATTGGGTGGGGCATCCTGAGAGTCGGCGGGGTCTGCAGCAGGAGTAGGTGTTGTGGTGGTGGGTGGATCTTGTTGCTCATTCTTGATTAGCTGTGAGGCATTGCTGGTGAGGTCTGACTCTGTGCCTGGTTGCTGATTGATCTCTTGCTCTGATTGTTGCTGCTGTTGTTCTTCCTCCACTGCACCAGGTGCAGCAGTGGGAATGCCAGCGTCAGCGTTCACATCCATTCCCAAGATGTTTATGACAACTGATGTGTGGCAAAATCAAGCTTATATGTCTGTATAAATTTTGGATTTCTGATTTGTTGAGAACTGTTGGGTAAAAATCAATGAAACAGAAAACAGTTATTTAAAATGGTAATAATTTTTCACATTATTGCTGTTTTTACTGTATTTCTATTCAAAAAACTGGTGAGCGTGAGACTTTTTTCAAAAACATAAAAAAACACTGACCCCAAACTTACATCTTAAAATTACATTCTGGAAATGTTACTAAGCAGTTGCACTTTACACATGTTAAAAATGAACATCAAATTACTGGACCTACTCTTCTTACTAGCACTTGAGATTTTTTTCGTAAAACCTTGTACCTTTATCTATCTACTTAAAGGTGAAGTAATTTCTACATCAAATAGAATTGAAGAAAAAATGTCTTTGTTTTCAAACCAGCTTCCCAAACACCCTGTCTTCCACTGGTTTGAAATACAGTCACACCCCACACTGAACAAACTTGATTATTTTGATATTTAAAACATACAGACAGCAATGTTTTGATTGTGCTACAGAGCCACAGTGTTTACACTTTTTGAGGAAATCAGTTGTTGTTGCTGCACATTAAGCTGGAACAGGAGAAACCAACACAAAATCTACATTAGGCTGCTATCGTTAAAAAACTCAACTTGGTCAAATAATTGACCAAGGTATGGTAAATCATTTTTAAAGAGCAGGCAAAAGCACGCACATCGATCTCAACTGGGTGCTCGACTAAGAAACAAGTGGTTATATTTTAAATGTAAAGTCGGCAACACCAAAAGTATCAAAAAAATTTTTTTTAAAGACTGTCGCATAGCATACCCCCCCCCCACCACCCCCCCACCCATAAGCCGCAGGCTCTTCATCAGACATGGTAAATGATTTTGTCATGTGAACTGTATCCAAAAGGGGCTGTTTTTCAACAACCTAGTCTGCACCTGTTTCACCTGTCTACATTTAATCTCCCTCAGAGCAGGAATCTGTCCCGAGACCCTAAAAAAAAAAAAAAAAAAAACCGCAGGGTAGGCCAGTTCGGTCCTAGAGAGCCGCAGTCCTGCAGAGGTCAGCTCCAACCCTAATCAAACACACCTGAACAAGCTAATCAATGTCTTCAGGATTACTAAGGCTATAGGCAGGTGAGTTTTTTTTCAGGGTTGGAGCTGAACTCTGCAGGACTGCGGCTCTCTAGGACTGAACTTGCCTACCCCTACCCTACAGGGACAAAAATGAAACATAAAGCCATGCACCACAACCAGCTTTATTTGTGTGATATCCTCATCCGCCTCATCATATACGATCTGAAAGATGACAGAATTTCGTGGGAGAGCTGCAACCAAAATCAAAGCTAGACTGCCTAAAACTATGCAATATGTTGTATGGTTTCAAAAACTATAGCTCTGTCACACCCAAAATCCCAGAAAACCACCTTTTCGAATTTAAAAGGAAACCAACAAAAGACCCTAATCATATTCATCATATTCAGAAACAAATATATTCATTACGTTATGTACACGCTGTTATTTAAATTCCACAGGAGCATCAGATACCAGCGTCTGTGAGAAAACAAAGAGCATCAAATGACACACCCATATCTGCAACAACTATAAAACATTTTATGATTTATGACAATACATACTGACTGAACACTGCAACTGACTCGTGCGCCATGCTGCGTTTAACATAACCCTCAAATCAATTAGATAATCGATCAATCTCACATCAATGACTTTTCCATTTCATCTGTCTCACTCTTTGAAATTCAAGGTACCAGTCTAGAGATACGCACCCACGGGTCCTCTGCACGCGTGCCAAATTGCTATATCATAATTCAGTGAAAATGATAGTTATAGAGCATATAGAGAGCAGTGCACGCACACCCATACATACATACAGAATACAGCAGTAAGAAAAGTGACACACCCACAGCACCTGAGCAAAGACTGATGCACTGATGCGAGAATCAAAATGCCCGTAATACATTAGGAGCATGCAGATCGAATGTAAACTCACCGTAATCTAATGCAAAATGACAGCAAAAATCATAATCGTTCTCATTTTGAATTTAAATAAACAGCAGCACATCAAAGTTTAGGTGGTGCTACAGAATTAAGATTCAAATAAACCTGGCTTTATCCTACCATATACTATATCAGTATAAAAACGTGGGGTAATCTGTCGGCATATGATCCACTGCGTTTATGACTCGCTCTTCTCCCTCACTGTGTGAACCTGTGGGCGTTCTCGACTCTGTGGCGTGTGCGTGTTTTTCTTTGCTGGTTTACTTGTAGAGAGAAAGCTCTGAATAGTGGTAGGGATCTTGATTCAGTAACTCGAATCTTTTGAGTCGGTTGAATAAAACGATTCATTCATTTGATTCGTTCAGTGTTCCTTTCTGCTTTGTTGCATCGTTACAACAGCGAAACGGCGGATCTGCTTTGAATTTGTAGAGAAAATTATTAATTTATAAACAATGCTGAGATGATAATTTTTAAATGATAACATGTTTTTTACTGTATGTTGTTGTTGGTTTAGTAATATAGAAATATAAATTTAGTGCACTAAAATTGGTTTGCAGATTATTTTTCAAGTAGTCTACTGCATGATTTAAGTAGTCGCAGGTCTTTGGAATTATATTAATCGTGAAAAGTGCTTTACAGATAAATCTGAATTTAATGTTTCATTTTATGCAAGTGGGAAATAAAATTTAATATGGAACAAATATTTCCAGATAATATTTTCTTAAATTTGCTTTGGCTTTAATAAAGTGGCAATAAAGCCAATTATGTAATTATAATGTCTAATATTTTTCTGCCGCAGTATACACTGTGTTCCAAATTATTATGCAAGTGGCGTATCAGTATGATTTTAGCAAAATAAAAATTATGATTTTAGTTTTTCAAAGAAAGTGTTTGTTTATGTTTGCGTTTCAGCCAGCCCTAACCTAAGCTCACAGAGAGAAACCTTTACAGTCAGTGTATAGAAATATATGAAGACTGGTTTTTAAATAGTTTTATTCACTGACGAATGCCGTGCTACAATGGATGGAGGTGTGAGTTCTGGATGGTTGGTGAATGGCCACCCTGTTCCAACAAGACTGCGACGTCAGCGAGGAGATGATTTGGGCTGGAATGTTGGGAAGTGAGAAGGAAGTTCCCTTTAGAGTCCCTGAGGGTGTCAAAATGACTTCTGCAAGATATGTGGAGTTCATAACTGACCATTTTCTGCTATGGCGTAAAAATAAGGATTATGTCTTCTGAAATAAAACGATTGTCGTGCAGGACAATGCACTATCCCATTGCTGCAAAAAACACTACAGCACTAAAACTGTTTAAAAATGTGTCTCTCTTCTGTAAATGCAAGAAAATAACAGGGAAATATGGTCGTTACGAGTCTTGTCTATTTCGCAGATTTTGACACAGGTCTGTGTCTCTCCACAGTGGCTCTCAGCTGCCCTGTTTAGAGTGTAAAGAGACACTTGCGAGATCTTGTGGACTAGAAATTGTGGGCTATACAATTACATAAGTCCACGATTACGAAAATAGAACACTTTGCCTCAGTTTATTTGTATTGCAGAAATTCATGAACTAAAAGTGACAGTGTTTTCTGCCATCTTGTGGAAACACAGTTTCAGCACATAGAGCACAATGGCCAGAGTTACTTTCAATGACAAACAATTCCACAGGCGCCTTTTTGTGTTTTTATGATAACATATATATTTATCACTTTAGCAGTCTTTTTTTTGTAGCATTTTTGAGGGGTGCCATATAAAATGACACAAATATATTGCATGTACACCATTATATGTGGGTAAAGGGAGCCTTCAGATAGGCCCCAGATGTTATGTGTCCTGCACTGCCTATCAGCACCCTTTAGCTTTGACTATTTTTACAGTATACCTTATTGCTAATTAAAATACAGGATCTCTGCTTCTGCTTCTGCTTCAAAAGCTCTAAAAGCAGAACAAAGTCTTGAAGATCGGCCTGCAACTGATGCATCAAGACTGGAAGTCTTGCCCCACTTTACCTATTTATTGTGCTTTTATTTTTCTGTGTTGCATGGTTCCATGCGTTTTAATACAGATAGATTTTTTACGTGTGTTGGGGATTGTGCAACACAATTAATTGAAGAATTTATTCAGTTGTATATTTAGACATTCTGGGAAATGCTGATAACTCACTGGTTAGTGCTTTACACTGAATGGAGCAGAGTTGATTCAAATTAAATCAGTGGACAAAAGGAGGTGGCATTGATTTCGTTTGCTCTGGCAATTCATTGTACAAGCAATTAATATGTATTTAGTCCTCACATCTGCCTAGAATTGTATGGTTAACTCAGGGGTAAGCAAGTTCGGTCCTAGAGAGCCGCAGTCCTGCAGAGTTCAGCTTCAACCCTGAAAAAAAACTCACCTGCCTATAGCCTTAGTAATCCTGAAGACATTGATTAGCTTGTTCAGGTGTGTTTGATTATGGTTGAATCAAAACTCTGCAGGACTGTGGCTCTCTAGGACCGAACTTGCCTATTCCTGGGTTAACTCAACCTTTTCATATCAGAATCAGAATCAGAATCAGCTTTATTGCCAGGTATGTTTACACATACGAGGAATTTGTTTTCGTGACAGAAGCTTCCACAGTGTAACAGAATGACAGTGACAAAACAAAAAAACACAGATAATAAAAAAAAAAAAATAGAAAAAGTAAATAAGGAATAAAAATATATAAATTGACAATTGTATGTGCAGGTATATTACAATACTGTATATTATGTGCAAATTTGAGGTGTAGGCTGAGTATGAGTGTTAGATAAATAAGTGTATGAGTGAATAAATAGTGTGTGTTCCACAGTTATTGTCAAGTGTTCATGAGATGGATGGCCTGAGGGAAGAAACTGTTCCTGTGTCTGGTCGTTCTGGTGCTCAGAGCTCTGTAGCGTCGACCAGATGGCAACAGTTCAAAGAGTGAGTGTGCTGGATGTGAGGGGTCCATAATGATTCTGCCAGCCCTCTTGCTCACTCTGGACGAGTACAGTTCATGGAGAGAAGGGAGGGTTGTACCAATAATTCGCTCAGCAATCCGGACTACCCTATGTAGTCTTCTGAGGTCAGATTTGGTAGCTGAGCTGAACCAGACAGTTATTGAAGTGCAGAGGACAGATTCAATAATGGCGGAGTAGAGCTGTTTCAGCAGCTCCTGTGACAGACTGAACTTCCTCACCTGGCGAAGGAAGTACAACCTCTGCTGGGCCTTTTTAACAATGGAGTCAATGTGAGTGTCCCAATTCAAGTCCTGAGAGATAGTGGTGCCAGGAACCTGAATGTCTCCACTGTCATTAACAGTGCTGTTCATGATGGTGAGTTGGGGGAGTGCAGTGAGGTTTCTCCTGAAGTCCACGGTCATCTCCACAGTTTTGAGCGTGTTGAGCTCCAGGTTGTTGAGACTGCACCAGACAGCCAGCTGCTCGACCTCCTGTCTGTAAGCAGACTCGTCACCGTCCTGAATGAGGCCAATGAGTGTGGTGTCGTCTGCAAACTTCAGGAGCTTGACAGAGGGGTCTTTAGATGTGCAGTCGTTGGTGTACAGGGAGAAGAGCAGTGGAGAGAGGACACAACCTTGAGGAGATCCAGTGCTGATTATACGGGTGCTGGATGTGGATTTTCCCAGCCTCACTAGCTGCTGCCACTAGCTGCTGCCAGCACGGAGCACGGAGAGCTGAGTTAGTTAAGGCAGGAGGAGGTTTTGGATGATGGTGTTAAAGGCCGAGCTGAAGTCCACGAACAGGATCCTCACATAAGTCCTGGTCTGTCTAGATGTTGCAGATCCATTGAGCTGCCCCCGTCATTTGACTTCCTGCCACACTCCCCTATCGCTAACCTCATGTTGACTGCATCATCCACAGACCTGTTTTCTCTGTAGGCAAACTGAAGAGGATCCAGCAAGGGTCCAGTGATGTCCTTCAGGTGGGCCAGCACCAGTTTTTCAAAAGACTTCATGACCACATATGTTAGAGCCACAGGTCTGTAGTCATTAAGTCCAGTAATTTGGGTTTCTTTGGGACGGGGATGATGGTGGAGCATTTGAAGCATGAAGGGACTTCGCACAGCTCCAGTGATCTGTTGAAGATCTGTGTGAAGATGGGGGCCAGCTGGTCAGCACAGGATTTCAGACAGGCTGGTGTAACACAATCTGGGCCTGGTGCTTTTTTCCTTTTCTGCTTCCGGAAGACCTGGCGCACCTCGTCTTCGCTGATCTGAATTGCAGGTGTGGGGGAGAGGGGGGTTGCTGGAGGTGTGAATGGTTGTGTGGAGGTGTTCAGGGCGGGTGTGGGGTGTTTTTTCAAACCTGCAGTAGAACTCATTCAGATCGTCTGCCAGGTGTTGATTCTCCGCAGTGCTGGGGGATGTGTCTTGTAGTTGGTGATTTCTTTCACGCTTTTCCACACTGATGCTGAGTCACTAGAAGATAATTGAATCCTTATTTTTTCAGAATAAATCCTCTTTGCCACTCTGATCTCCTTTCCAGTGTGTATTTAGCCTGTTTATACAAGCCATTATCCCCCTTCCTGTGAGCATCTTCTTTGGCCTGACGGAGCTGTCTGAGTTTTGCAGTGAACCATGGTTTGTCATTGTTGTAAGTTAAATGAGTCCTGGTAGGAATACACATATATTCACAGAAACTGATATATGATGTTAAAGTCTCTGTGAGCTCGTACAGATCGGTGGCAGCAGATTCAAAAGCGCTCCAATCAGTGAGGTCAAAACAAGCTTGTAAATCCTGCTCTGCTTCATTAGTCCATCTTTTTACGGTCCTCAATACAGGTTTAGCTGATTTCAGTTTCGGCCTGTAGGTCGGTATAAGATGAACCAAAAAGTGATCAGAGAGCCTCAAAGCTGCCCGTGGAACAGAGTTATATGCATTCTTTATTGTGGTGTAACAATGATCAATTTATTACTGTCTCTGGTGGGACATGTGAAGTGCTGTCTGTATTTTGGCAGTTCAACGGGAGAGATTTGCTTTATTAAAGTACACGAGAATGATTAAAACAGAGTCCGGGTGTTGTTGTTCTGTGTCTGTGATCTGATCAGCGAGTTTCTGTAAAGCTGAGCTCACGTGCGCTTGCGGTGGAATGTAAACACCCCCGAGAATGAACGAGTGAAACTCCTGCGGCGAATAGAAAGGCTTACAGTTAATGAAAAGCACTTCTAGATCTGAACAGCACATCCTCTTTAACACAGTTACATCTGTACACCACCTCCCATTGATGTAAAAGCATGTCCCGCCGCCGCGCGATTTCCCCGTTAATTGTGCGTCGCGATCTGCTCTGAACAGCTAAAAGCCTGGGAGACTCAACGCGCTGTCCGGAATGGCGTCTTTCAGCCAGGTTTCCGTGAAACACAGAGCAGCAGAGTTTGAAAAATCCTTATTTGTCCGGGAGAGCAGAATGAGTTCGTCAGTTTTGTTGGGTAAAGAGCGGAGGTTCACCAGATGGATGCTAGGCAACAGCATTCTGAATCCACGCTGCCTGAGCTTGACGAGCGCGCCGGCTCACTTCCCCCTTCTGCGCGTCCTGAAGCGATTGATCAGCGCCACAGCTCCCCCGACAACAAAGTCCAGCAAAACATCCGAATAGTCGAAAAACCGGCGAAATATCGGGTGGTGTGTACTTCCGAAATGTCCAGCAATTTGTCTCTGGTGAAACTGATCGCAGGGATATAACTAAAGACAGGACAAACTAACAAAAACATAAAAACAACTGCGGAGCATGCCACGGAGGCAGCCATCAGCGTCTGCGCCATTTTGCTTATACACATATATAAGCAATACACAAATTTAGCAAATTTATGATGGCCTACTCCATCCCCTTCACTCCCTTTGCCTGTTCCCCCCTGGTCCACCACCCGGGGTCTTCTTTGGACCGCCCCGCGTGCCCTGTCCACCACCCCTCGTTACCCTTGCCGGTCGCCCCACCCGGCAGCTGTGGTTGCCCCACCTGGTCCCGTAAAAAATGCGGGGCGAGGGGGGTAGGGTAGCAACGTTCTAGGTTTTAACTTAAATTTACAGTTTAATACCGTAATTCAGAACTGATATTAGTTACTTATACCCACCCTATTGAAGTACCGGTACTGAAAATCTGGTTTTGTAACTTTATAATACACTGATAACCCACAAAATACAGGGTGGTGATGAGAAAATCACATGATGATCCAAAGCCCATCACAAGCAGCTTTTAAATAATAGCATAAATAGCAGGTGCACAGTGTCATTCACACAAACACCAAACACCATCATGGTAACACACATAAAACTAAAATGATGCAATAAACATTCATTTCACAACATTAGGTGTAACACAAAACTGATAAGAAAAAACTAAGAAGAAACAGTTATTTCAAGAAAGAGAAGCAATAAAAAAAAAACAAAAAAAACATCAAATTTGAAATGTTACGCAGGGAATTCTGGGAATGTCAATGTATGGTTATTCACTGTAAATTATACAATGACTTTTTCACTTCCAAAAACCGTATTACTACTGTAAAATTAATGTCCAATACAGTTTTTTCACCGTATATAGTAGGGGAATTTACCGTTAACCATTTAACAGGTTTTTACTGTAGCATTTTTACAGTCTTTTACCCAGGGTCGGCGCCAGAGCGCACAAAGTGAGGGTTGAGTTACTTCCATTTCTGAAAAAAAGAATGTAGGCCTAGTAATTGATGTTATAAATACACACGCCTGATTTTTGTTTTAACTATCCATTGTACATAAAAAAACAACAAAAAACATTTGCAATCAATACAAAAAAGCCAGAAGTGAATGTAAACCAGATTTGGCCCAGACTCTGTTGCTATCTGTGAAGCCAAGCATAAGAATAGCCTACTAATGTAAATCTGTTAACCCACAGTAACACATTTTAACAGATTACTCGCATATTTTCGTTTGCTGCATGCTTTTAAAAACACAATAAAAAATTTTTTTTGAGGAAAATAAAAAAAAGAACGTCTCGTATAAGTTGCATTTTCAGAAATAATAACGGCAGGCCTAATAATGTTGTAATGTACCAACATTATAAACACTATAGAATATTTTAGTTCCCCTCACTCACTTTACAACAAATCCTTTAAATTTAACCGTATCAGAACGGAATAAGAATTTTAAAATATATCATTCTAATGGATAAATATAATTATATAATAATAATATATGTTTAGCAATAAACATGCCAAAACAAATAAATTTATAAAGAAACTTAATTAAAGTTGGGCTTACTTCTCTCAGGCACAAATCCAAATGTGTCCATATTCGTGATGTCTAAACTATTAGCCGTATTAGGTCAAATAGGCTTTGTAGTTCACGCGCGTTCCAGTATCGACGGAAAAATATCATAATGAGCAAAAATATGCCACAGTGGAGCGGGTCTCACGCCGAACAGCACGGTGAACGGCTGCACTGTTTCCAATGAATGCAGTAGCTTAGTGTGCGCGTGAGGCGCTGGCGCGATCAAACAGCTGAAACATAAAATAGACTACTCCGTAATTTTTGGTCATACAGTAAAGGCATAATTCGAAACTGCAAAGTGCAAAGTGTTACCAGTTTGAAAATTCAAGAATAATAGCAAAGTTAAAAATTATTTCTAAATGCAGCACCGTTCTTATTTCGCTCTGCATAACCTGAACGAAAAAAAAAAGTTTTTTTGCTAAGAACGAACCGAAATGAAAACATTTCGCTTTTAATCTGTGTATTTAACAGCCTGGGAGACCTTCCCAGGGCAGTACCTTGCCCCACCGACTAAAATCAGGGCGCCCACTACGGAGACGGCACCAGAGGTGAGGGGGCACAGTGACCGAGGTGGCCGGGCCGGTGACCTGTGACAAGGATACAGTTCTCATTCAATAACAGCATGAAGTCTGGTCTGGCTGATGTTGGGTATGAACTGGTGGACAAGGATCTGAATGCAGGAGCTGGTGAAGATCCCATCTTCCTGTGGTACTTCTATGGCAGCACCTGAACATGACTTTCCCATTATGAGCCTCGAGGTAAGCAAAGATGCCAAAGAAGAGCCTCCTCTTCTGAAAGATGGCTGGGAGAGACTGGGCTGTGATCTGAACCGTCGGGTTCATCTACCTGTGGGTAAAGAGAGAAGCCGAGCTACATCTGTGAGATCACAGCAACTCTTGACTTCAATTGTGACAAGCACCAGTTTGAGCTGGGCTACACCCGTGTGGATGAAGACACCAATCAAGGTGTTTGTGGAAACCACGTTTTCCTCTGGTATCGCCGCACAACCGATAAGAGCAAAGCTCTCAGTGCTCTTAAAATATCCACCTCCCTCCAGGAGCAGGCAAAGCTTCAGACAAAAGGCTTCAAAAAGCTCAGTGTGGATCTCAATGAAGGAGCCCGTGGAAAGATTTCTACACATGGTACATGAATGAAGGGTGTGAATCCCAGATCCAAGCCATGGTTCTGCTGATCAACTATGAGGCCTGGAATTCGTATGAGTGGACAAGGATCTGAATGTCAACAAAAAACTTTGTCAACAAAAATCTGAATGAGGGCAACAACGACTGAATTATGTACATAGCATACAAGTAAAAACACAAAAATCTATGCTGCCATCACGGTATATTTTTCAGTAATATAACTGGTACCACTATATGGCAACTATGAGCACAATGTCACTCTTTAAAGCATATTGTGGCCGTGGCTGTTGTAAAACACTCAGCCACACACAATTTATTTGGCTTTTGTGTTTATGTTATAATGCATCATGAAATAAAGACGACTTTATCCACAGTGAATGCTTTGGTGAGATTCATGCACTTTTGGACTTGTCTTTGGGATATATCTAGCGCTACGCTATACTGCACAGTACTCTCATTACAAATTCATATTTCAGGTTCATAATACCCTTACGCTACAAAAGAGATTCAATAGTAACTGTATAAAATCAAATGAATTCTAACACTTTCAAGCCTTCTTGGATGTGCATTCCAAAAAAGGTCTCGTATGACATTTTTACTACGAAACTGAAGTTTTACTGAAAATGTATTTATAAAATGATTAGTACCTTTATTAGGTAATTGATATTACTATATGAGTTTCCACATACTATGGACTAAATCAATACATAAAACCAATCCATATTCATAACTGATGGTTACAGGTGACATACAAATGTAAAATGCAAAAAAAAAAACTATTTTACTCTTTTCCAATCAGAAATATAATCTTCTCATAAAGGATGTAAGAGCCAATCTGTCGAGTTAACGATTTAATGACTCCCTCGCAATGTCGCCACCTGCATATGGCGTAACAATCTACAAAGACTACATTTTAAAATAAGTCTTCAAAGATATAAATGTCCATAAAACTGTAAAGTGTTATCACAGTTGACAGACACGCCCACAAGTTCATCCATCACATTTGTTTAACTCGCCGAAAGTGTTTGATTGTGATGACTAGTTCATTAAGAATTCTTTCAGTGCATCTAATTTTTATTTCTTTTTTTTTTCTAATTTGGGATTTGATCAAAGATTGTGCAAAGACGTATGGGGAATCTGGCTGTTGAAAATATAACATTTTAACTCCATTCATATGAACCACATGAATTTTGTTGAAGAAGATCAAACCAGAGAGTAAAATTATTAAAAACTACTGCTGCCTTTTATATGGCAGCGTCAACATGTGGCCAAATATCTAAATCATCTAAATCATTCACAACCCGCAGTTATTTACAAATGTCTATAAATAAATGAAGACATGAGCAATGCAAAATATTTTATTTGTTATCCGAGATATTATTAGACACTAAATGTTGTTGTATTGCTGTAAAAAGCAGAGCTGAGTATAGACGCATATTCTAGACAGCTCTTTTGGTTTAACTGAATCATTTAAGGCACCATAGGCATATTTCAGCATGACACACAAACACAAAGTAAAGTCTTGAAAATGCATGCATGTTAGTAAACCGAAAGCATATCTATTACAATGATTTGAGCGTTAGTTCAACTAATAAACCGGACAGCAAAGGTACTGCTAATGCTGCACTTTCATGGCTTTACTGTATTATCTATTAAGAATGAAAGCTATAACAGAATACATCACAGTT
Source organism: Sinocyclocheilus anophthalmus (assembly GCA_018155175.1). Taxonomy (NCBI): domain Eukaryota; kingdom Metazoa; phylum Chordata; class Actinopteri; order Cypriniformes; family Cyprinidae; genus Sinocyclocheilus; species Sinocyclocheilus anophthalmus. Next base: position 184,399 of record JADLZN010002488.1, on the reverse strand, counting down.
TTTATTTATGCATATTAAGTGGTATAAGGCGTCTTAAAGGAACACTCCACTTTTTTTGAAAATCCCTTTTGCCCTCCCCTCCAGTACCCAGTCGAGTTTTACCGTTTTCGAATCCATTCAGTCGATCTCCGGGTCTGGCGGTAGCACTTTTAGCTGCCGGCTTCGCTAGCTCCTGGCTCTGCTTCGACCGTTAGCATCTTGCTCCCCCCCCGGACCAGCGTTTCTTCTTTTTCTTGTCCCCTGCCTCTCTGTCGTTCCAGTACGTCTTCGCTGGCTGCGAGTATAGTTCTGGCCTCTCGCCTCGACACCCTCCGCCCCTTTACTCGGTTTCGTCCCGTGCCCCTCCCCGCAGCACGGATAGTACTATACAGCCGTTAGGGATGTGACTATCACTGTGAAACGCGGGGGGGCGGCGGCCGAGGACCTTTGAGGGGCGAACATTTCGAGAAGGAAAAATCTGCCCCCTTTGGTCCGTTTTGAGAGCGAGCAAGAGGGGGCTCAAGTATGGTAGCAGAAAGAGACAAGTGCAGCGAATGAAAAGTCCCGCTCCCAGTGCTACCGCCAGACCGGAGAGGGCTAGTGCTGCAGGCGGAGGAGAGCGACGGAGAAAGACTTGGGCGCGAACAGATAGTCCACTCGAACTGTTTAATTTATGTAGGGGAGTGTTGACCCAGAGCCTTTTCAAACAAAAAATGGAGTTCCTGGACGCTGCTAGTCCTATTTTTTGGAGGTGGTCATCCTGTTCTTTGCCCTGCAGACGCCCCCAGGAAGGCCCATTGGCAGTATAAAAGGGGTGTGAGAAGTGGCGGAGAGAGGAGCCATCTGTAATAAGAGTAGACTTCAGACCCAAAGACTGCAGGAGCTTCACCTGGAAGAAAAAAATGGTACATGGTTTTATTAGCTTATTTTAATTATTAAAACAACAGAATCAACATCCATTCAAAATGCTATTATAAAACATTTGTGATGCAAAGCCTCCATAGAAAGATGTTAATTTGCTATCCCAATGCTCACTTACCTGTAGTTCAGGCCCGGCTCGGGCCATTTCCTTCAGGGTTTCGGTGCCCAGGCTCTCCATCAACTGCTTGAAGCGGTGGCTCTCAATCTCTGCCAGCTTCTGTTGCTTCTCCACGTCCAGTTGGTCCATCTCCTTCTTGTAATTCAGTTCCTGCTCACGCGCCTTACACAGACGGACCAGCTCAGCGTCCTGACACACAGAGGAGAGGAAAATGGTCAAAATCTAATAGGGAATAGAAAAAGAATAGAAAAAAAGATGAGAACTAGCATAGTTTGGATGACATACAGCCTCGATTTTCTGAGCCTCTGCTTTGAGTTTGGCCTCTTCGACTGCTGCTTCTCCCTGTATACGAGCCGCCTCTGCTTTAGATTGTGCCTCAGCCGTCGCTGCTCCTGTACTCTCCACTGCAGCACTAAGACGCACACACACTGATTATTGGCCATGAAAACATTAAATGTGAAGAGAAACTTGGCATTGGCCCTTGCAATGAACTCACCTCTGAGCCTCCAGCTCAAGCAGCTCCTTTCTTGCTTTCTCTGCCTCTGCCTGGTCTGTGATCCTTTGCCTCTCCAGGCGACCCCGAGCCTCCTGCTCCTGACGCTCTGCCTCGTGTCTGAAAGAAGGAAAATGAATGTAAATGGGCATGACAGACAAATACATAGGGAAACTGGGAAAAGCTGGTAGAATAACAGAAGCTTGAGTCTTCTTTAAAGGTACACTATGTAACTTTTGACACTCTAGCGGTTAAAAAAACGAAACTATTGTATGTGTCTTGCAAAACAACACTGTAGCCAGAGCTGCTTTGCTCCGTTTATGTGCATAACAAGTCACGCAGGTACTGGTCTACTCCGCAGTGGTTGGCGTCCTGCTCAGTCTAACATAGTCACACAATATAAACACCTATTATAGGCGTACCGTAATGATTCAGGAGAAGACAAAAACACATTTTGGAAGATTCATGATGTACTCGTTCATTATATCAATATTTTTAAAAAAAGTTCCATAGTGTACCTTTTGGGAAAACATCAGAGTAAACCATTGTTTATGTAAATTGAGAAATTAAAAAAATAATAATTTAAAGAAAAAAATTATAAAGAGAGTGAGATTAAGTTTTTGGTTTGTACCGTGCAGTAGCCTCCTGTGAATTGGTGGTGATCTCAATGGCTAGTTGCACACTCTTCTGCAGGGCGTCGCGGGTGCGCTGGTCCACCGGCTCCACAGACTGAATGTCCACGCTGCTGATAACTAACCCGTTCTGATTGAAGCACAGACTGGACCGCACCGCAAGCTTCTCATCAAAACCAAAGACAGCCGAACAGATGATCCTGTTGGAGTTCTGAAAGAGAAATAGATGCATATGGTCCGAGCAGACAAAGACAAATAAGATGAACAAGCCTGATCACATCCTAATCATCATCAATTCATTTCTGAATTGATGTTTTTTGGACATATGCGGTTCTCTTTGCTTTTAGGGCCTTAAGCATACATTAACGATGAACAAATCAAGAGAAACACAACATGAAAGCTATATAGTAAATAACAAATACAGCTGCAATATTTCAGGAGTTTTGAAAAGTTTTCAAAGCAGTTTGCAACACATGTGAACACACAGGTCAAATATAGTAAAAGAACAATATACATTTTTATAAAGTTTTGAAAGTATTATATGCTCACCAAGACTGCATTTATTTAATGAAATATACAGTAAAAACAGTAATATTGTGAAATATTAATTTTTTTTACAATTTCAAAATAAACTGTTGGCTTTTAAATGACATTTATTCCTGTAATGGCACAGCTGAATTGTCAGCAGCCATATACAATCTTCAGTGTCATTTGCTGCTCAAGAAACATTTCTTATATATGCTTATATTTTTTTTTATTATCAGTGTTGAAAAAGTTATATTGTTAAATATTTTTGTGGAAACCGTGATATATGTTTCTCTGGATTCTTTGATGAATAGGAAACTTTAAAACACAGCTTTATTTGAATTGGGATTGATTTTTGAACATGCACATTAAGATGCATCTTGCTAAATAAAAGTGCATGAATTAATTAAGATTTAAAACAAAAAGAGAAAAAAAAACAATATATATTATTATATAATATATAGGATATATATAGATATATATATCTTATCGGAACCCAAAACTTGTAAAGTCGAAGTTTAACTGTGATTTGCCACACTTACAATCATGGCCAAAAGCCAGAGCACTAAACATAAAGGAAAGAGAAGTATCCGAGCAATAAAACTCTATAGGTGTGTCACATACCTTGTGGAAATCGTCAAACTGCACTGAGGCCACTGCACCTCTGATTCTGGAAGCGATGGCTTTGCACGCGTCACCTACAAAGTCTGGCACCGAGAACAGAGCCGTAGCCTTGGCTGCTTCAGCGGGTTGTTTGATATCAAAGTGCCTGACGGAGAAAACGAAAAACAGGTCACTTGTTTATTTGCCACTTAATTTGTACTCGAGGACATTTAATACAGCTTTAGAGCACAACGACCACAAGTACCCGTTGTACGAGAGCGCAGCTGCAAGGAGCATGATAGGCGTCTTAGTGATGATGTCGGTGCCAAAAGTTGGGCCAACGCAGGAGGACAATGGTTTTGATGACATTAGGACGTTTGGGTTTGTCTCCAGAAAGGGAAAGAACTGTAAACTGCTCATCAGGACCCAAGCTATCACCATTTCAGGTCCACACACCATCACGTGTGAGAGAAGAAACAGACTGAAGAAAGAGAGAAGAGATGGCAAAGCGTTATTTGCAATGTCAAAGTATGAAAGAAAAATTTATAAATATAAATATAGGGGGAAAAAAATAAATATAAAAAATAAAATACTCTAAGAAGAATAACGAAACTACCTATGAACATAAAAGACTTTGCATAACTATATGACTGTCACTCAAACAAGCATCACTATATTACCTGGTCCTCTTCTCTCTGTAGTCGTACACCTGAATGGCCGCATTGTGTGGGACACGATAGGACACCACTCTGGTTTTATCTCTCTCAGCTTGCGCAAAGTTTCTTCCTCGCTCCGAACGTTCTGCTAGCGGGTCACGGGATTGGGACAGAAGAGTCTCCACATTGGCTGGAAGATTTTTCTCCCACAGTTCCTCATCCTGCGTCAGCATGTAGGTCTGGCCAATCACAGCACGCACCTGTGAAACAGACATAAAGTCAGCTGGGACATAAAGCACTTTAACAACATAAACTATGTTGTTTGTGTGGTTTCAACGAAAACCAAAAGGAACACTCCACTATTTTTGAAAATAGGCTCATTTTCCAACTCCCCTAGCGTTTTCGAATCCATTCAGCCGATCTCCGGGTCTGGTGGTAGCACTTTTAGCTGTAGCTTAGCATAGATCATTGAATCTGATTAGACCGTTAGCATCTCGCTAAAAATGACCAAAGAGTTTCTATATTTTTCCCATTTAAAACTTGACTCTTCTGTAGTTACATCGTGTACTAAGACCGACGGAAAATGAAAAGTTGCGATTTTCTAGGCTGATATGGCTAGGAACTATACTCTCATTCTGGCGTAGTAATCAAGGAACTTTGCTGCCATACCATGGGTGCAGCAGGCGCAATGATATTACGCAGCGCCTGAAAATAGGCTTATTGGAAGTTACCTAGCTGGGACTATTTTCAGGCGCCTGCTGCACCCATGGTACGTCAAGTTTTAAATAGGAAAAATATCGAAACTCTTTGGTCATTTTTGAGCGAGATGCTAACGGTCTAATCAGATTCAATGATCTATGCTAAGCTACAGCTAAAAGTGCTTTGAAACGGTAAAACTCAACTGTTTAACTCTAGGGGAGTTGGAAAATGAGCCTATTTTTCAAAAATAGTGGAGTGTTCCTTTAAGCTTGTCTGGTTTTGTCAATATTAATAAAATCTATCAAACTTAAGTTACACTGTAGTTCTCCAATAAGAAACATGAGACTGCCTTATTATGTTACATTTCCTAAATTTACTAAACTGAAATAAAAGATTAAGGAATATTTCACCTTTTTATTACTTTTTATTCCTTTATTTTTCCTAACACATATACAAAAACACAAAAGGTAGATTTTTTGAGAATTGTCCTAGCCACTCTTTTCCTTAAAATGAAACTGACTGGAGATAATTAATAAAATGTATGTACTGATTAATCGCGATTAACTCTACGCTCTTAAACCTATTAAGTCTCAAAATGTCCTCTAATTTTCCCTTAAGACTATTGTTAAAAGGGTTTAAAACCCCAAATGTGATTCTGAAAATCAGTGAAATGAAAAAAAATGCATTTGGTCGATCGATTCTTTATAATCTTTGAATCTTGCCTTTCCAGTTTTGATGTCACGGACGTAAATGCCCTCATTCTCATCCAGTGGGATAGCATCTTGTCTAAGCAAGACTTCTACGGTGGCAGGCGGCACGTATTCGATTGGGCCGCGCAGCATCCAACGGTCACCTGGACGACGCTGTATTCCCCTCTTTTTGGCTCGGCTTTCCCCTTCTTCTTCATCTAGCTCTTCCAGCTGAAGCATTGAGGAGTGAGGAAGCAGGGTGAAAGAAAGAAGGAGGGAGGAGTAACAATGGCAAACATTAGAGTATGGTGGGGATGGATACTGCAGCACAAGTGGCATATGATCAGACTGTGTGTATATGCGTGTGTATAAGCAAAGCAAAGGGAATGCAAACATTTTTAATCATTTATCAACAAAAAAAAATTTAAGTATTCATAATAGGGAGGGGGGAAAAGGGAATGAATTAATGAAGGAACTGATTTCCCCCACTGGTCTACCATATTAGTGCTCTAAATGTCAATGGCAAATGACAATTTACATTCAGACAATAAAAGTTATTGATCCAGAATCAAGTTCTTCCTGTTCACACAATTTATGACAAGGTGATTTAAGAGTTTTAAAAGCGATCTAAACACAAACCTAGTTCACAAGCACAAAAAATGAGTGGGTGAAAAAACACTCTCTTGTCTTAGCATATAAACATAAAGACAAACATTTCAGGAATGCTGAAAGAGTTATATAAACTATCGGGAACAAGGGGCAACGGGGGCAACGGCAGCACCTTGTGAAACACCTTAGGTAAACACAATACACCCACTCTCTATTTGTTTCCCTTTGTTCTCTCTCCTTGTTTGAATACTATTTGAATGAATCAGAGCTCTTTTCTTTTTTCTATCCTGAAACATCTATAAAACATTGTATGCCTTCAACTTGCACATGCCGTGACCTTAACAGCTGTTCATATATTGAATTTCTAGTTAATTATGTACTAAATAAGTGATTTTAGTAATTAATTATTGATGATCAAACATGTCCTTTACCACCTCAGTGTCAATGAAGGCCTCGACAGCACGCAGCACGAGCCCCTCCTCCTCTGACAGCACGTACACATCCTGAATGCCGTTCTCCAAATGCTCTCCTGGCCTGAGGAAGAACGAACGCTCACCCTGTGAGACGAGGAGACCGAGAGAAATAGGATGAAAGGAGTCACATTACATGGCAAAGTTATTATACTTTGAATTTGCAAGTTACTTTTAATTAGAGATTTAATATATAATCTATATGTATGGTTCTATTAGAACTTACATTTCTTTTTAGAATTTACCAGAGAATGATTCACTCACCTTCACCACTCTCTTCTGTCCGAGCTGAAGTTTTCCATCAGCCCCCACGGGGTCCAGAACCACGCAGTACTGCCTGCTGTTCAGAGTCGTTACGTCAACCACCCCGACAACCACCTCGGCCACAGAGGGTATGTGAGCTTCTCTGTCTGCCACGGTCACCAGCCACTCTTCTCCGGTGCGCCGCTCTTGGCCCCCGGCGTCACGGAACGGCCGGAGAGCTCGCACATGCAAAGCTTTCTAATGAAGTGGGAAATGACAAGCAGGCGTTGATAATTAAGCTTGGGGCAAAATTGTGCTCTGAAGCTGTGACTTCATTAGTGAAGTGCTTTCGTCCTTAATCACTAGGTGCTATACGTTGACCTTTCTGTTGAACCAATTAACCCACCTATCCCTTATTACCTGTCTACTTAAAGTGTGAACAGAGAAACAAAACATGCTACAGGGAACTACAGGGAAAGGAACAGAAGAGGGTACCTTGTCCGTGAGGATGAAAGCATTGACAATATCCACAACCTCTTCGTGAGCTCCAGGCAGATAAGCTCCCACCTTACTGACCTGCCATTCCTCACCTGAACACACACACACAATTAAACACATACACACAATGTCAGACATATGTATTTGGTTATGCATGCAAAATATGAACTGTCAACTATGTTTGCCTATACAATGAAGGGCAATTGGGGCCAAAACCGCTCTGGACCCCACTGACTTCATGATTGTACGGACATTTTTTTAAATATCTTTTTTAATGTTCCACAGAAGGATAAAAGTCATACAGTTTGGAACAACATGAGGGTGAGTAAATAATGAAAACTGGAATTTTTTTGTCTCACAAACCAGTAACTCTTTGGACTCCACTGCGGTCCAGGCCCTCTTTGCGTGCTCTGAGGCGAATGGCCTGATTCTCTCTGATCACCGTGGCCTTTATGACTTCAAGTACCGCCACCTCCTTCCTGGGAATGTACGTCCCTGCCGGAAATAAAACGCTCACCAGGTTAGACATCTTACACCATATGATGTCACCTATAATGTATAGATACATTACGATGGATGCAATGCACTTTACTGTGATTGTGAGTAACTTGCATCTCCCCAATTTACATTTTTTCTATTAATAGTCAACATGAAAATAAAATTCAAGTCAGGTTTATTTTTATTGCGCCTTTTACAAAACACATTGTTTTGAAGCAGCTTTACAAATTGTATTTATATATTGTGTTATGTATCTTTACTGTGACAAAAAATGAAAAGATTAGAAGTAGAATTATTTTTTGTCAGGCCAGAAAGTTATCCCATAATTCCTGAACAAGTTACTGATGGACTAATATTTGACCCCTATTTACTGCATGTTTCTAGGTTTATCTATAAATGCCTTTCCAGAAAATGTCTGTCTTTGTATATGTAAAATCTTGCTTGGCCTCTGATTTAGCTTTTCTTTTTCAGTTAACTTCACAAATCTTTATTACCAACTGGCTCCATTTAGGTATGTAACAGCTACCTTTCACAATCCAGTCAATTCCCGATGAAGTCCCATCTCACATTTTTTCCTCATTAGCCATCCTATTGTCATATTATGGAGGTAAGTTGTGTTGCAAACAGCATTTCATGTTGACTTCAGTTTTAATCTATAAATTGTTCAACATCTGAAGCTAACTGCCTCTAGCATAATGTAATTAATATCTGAAAAACTGTGCTGAATAAATTCACTTCTCCTTTCATGACCACCGTGAATCAATATAGGGAGAGATGTGTTAGTGTTTAATCTGTTGGGATTTACAGGGTTTCTGTTATGCTGAAGTTTTGTAGGATCACCATTGTGGTGAAGAGTAGAGCTTGAGGTTAGGTTGAAGATGGGCTGCAAAACTTCAATACTATATATACTGCATGTTGCTTAACGTATACATGCTAGTATATAGTGATAGACTCTGTGATAGTTACATTAGCCCATGCAAGTGTGCTATTGATAACTAGTACTTCACCATAAAGCAAAATATGCAAGCAATATTATCAGTGAGTTGGTTATCAATATTTCATATAAACTGTAATTAAAAATTTTTTTGTGTGTAATACAAATGTCATTTTGCGTTAGTTTACTTAAATGTTTCTCTGTATTCTGCACTTATTGGGTTTTACAGTGCAGGCAAAACTGAATATGCAAAAAACCTTCTTGAAAGTTATTTGGTCTTCACTCTTCATGTATGGGAAACAAAAAACTGAAGAACATATTTCTATGTACTATAGCATTGCCCCATGAGGAACAACTTTACTGCCTTTTATTTCTCCCTGAACTTCATTATTTTAAACTGTCATTTGCTTTGAGCAGGTAAACTAGTCCGGGCTGGCGCACAAAACTCTGTAAAGCTAATGCTAGTTGTGCAGCAGTGGTACCTGGTCCCTCAAACAGCCACTCGTCTCCTGCTACCCTCTTCTCTCCTCCCTCCTCTTCAAAGTCCAGCAGGGCCTGCAGACGCAGGGCTGTGTCCGGGTACACAATCTGCAGTGGCGTCACATCCTGTGAGAGAAAGACAAACAGACAAATTATAGCAATACTAATCAGAAGAAAATGGTAACAACTGGTAATAGTTATATTAGGATGTAAAATAATAATTATAAAAGGCATTGGCTGCTGCAAAATGGTGCTTGTTTTGATCTAGTCAACGTGAGCTGATGGGAAAAACATAGGCGTGATACAGACCCTTTTGACAGAAACCACAACCTGTTGAAACTACCCACACGTCTGAGCCCTTCAGCCACAAGCAATATGATTCTCAAGCATACAATACAACTTCATACCTTTTGAATCTCTTCACCAGGGTAGAGTGGGAATGGGTCCTGGGTCAGGCGGATCTCCAGGTCAGCATGTCTGAGCTTAGCTTGACCTGATGCATCAAACTGAACCTGACCTTCATCATTACGGGCAGTGGGGTTGAGCACAACACAATAGTGCCTGGGCGGCAGCATGATCATGCGGACAGGGGCAAACAGAACCCTGAGAGAAAATGGGAGTAAGATTTCAGATATTCAAATGTGTCGCATAATATTAGCACAAGAGTTATATTTTCTAACAGTTTTGTTTTCTTCTTTTTTTATTTTATAAAAAATCCTTGTTTTTTTGTTTTTTCAGCAGGGGCATTTGATTATCAAAATGACCTAAAGAAACATAGAATGCTACAAGATTTCAAATACAGTGGGTATAGAAAAGATTCACCCCCCTTTAAAATAATCACATTTTGTTGCTTTGCAGCCTGAAATGAACTACACGTGTTTGTTTTAATCCAGCTTTATTTACTACACACCTATTGCAACTTAAACTCCCAAGTGAAAGATATACACAACATTCAGAACAAAAGAACAGATCACTGAGTTGGAAAAAGCATCACCCCTCTTGTAGAGGTCTGCGTGGAACTATTTTTTTATAACCCACAAGGTTATATCCGCACGCACCCCTGCGCTCCCGCTATATAATGAACCTTCGTTGTTCACCCGCTGTCCTCAATTTTTTAGTATAACACAAAAACTTTTGTTTAATATTTTATGCAACAGTAGGATAAAAAGTGTCACAGAGAAAATAAAAATGTAAAAAAAATTGTATTTCTTATTTTTACTCATCTTGTCGGGATACAATTTGTTTAACATTTACAACACAATAGTAAAAAGTGTCGCAGAGAGAAAAAATATTCTGCTTGACGAAAATAGTTATAGATATATAATATCTAGATATATATTGTCAATAATATATATTGACAACCTGCCTGTTCTGTCTGAGGGCCGTATATTTACCTACAGCCTGCTCTGAGCATCGTTATGCACATGCGCACAGACCACGCAAATAAAACGTGTGACGTTTAAAGCATGCGTGCAGCGCGTTCATAACAGTCCTGAGCGCAAGCTGTACCAGTGGTCAATAAGAATAAAGCGCAGATATGCTGTTCTGAATGGACGGTTGAACGGGATATTGTTAGACTGCCCGGCGCCCACTCCTGTTCAAATTACACCAGAGTTACCGACCGCTACCGCATTTTATTCAGAATTTTATCCCGTTCGGGTCAGAGATGGTCCACACTGCAGAACACAAGATCCAGGGGGCGTGGCTGGATCCAGATCCAACTCCTCCCACCTTACTTATACCTAAACCTACCCATCTCCACCCCTAAACCTACAATCTCCACCCCTAAACCTACAATCTCCACCCCCTAGATGTGGATCCAACCCGCCCCCTGGATCTTTGTTCTGCAGTGAGAGGCTACTGCAGGTCCCGCAGTTCCCGCGGGAGAGCCGCGGGAATGCAGACCTCTACCCCCTTGTGTCAGTATTTTGTTGAAACACATTTTACTTTAATTACAGCCTTTAGTCTGATGGGATATGTCTCTACTAACTTTGCACATCTAGACTTTGCAATATTTGCCCACTCTTCTTTGCAGAACTGCCCAAGCTCAGGTCAATTTGATGGTGAGCGTATGTGGAAAGCAGTCTTCAAGTCATTCCACAGATTATCAGTGGGGTTTAAGTCTGGGCTCTGACTAGGCCATGTAAGGACATTCACCTTTTTCTCCTTCAACCATTGTGTGCTCAGTTTTGCTGTGTGCTTTTGGTCTTTGTCATGTTGGAAGGTAAACGTTCTTCCCGTTGACAACTTTCAGAGTGCAGCAGATTTTCCTCAAGAATTTGACTATATTTGGTCTCATCCATTTTTCCTTCTATCCTGACAGGTGCTCCAGTCCTTGCTGCAGAGAAACACCCAGAACAGGATATTACCTCCTCCATGCTTTACTGAAGGAAAAAAAAAAAAAGATAATGGCTGTTATTTTTTTGGATGGTGAAGCTGTATTGGATTTCCGCCAGACCATTTCTTTGGTGTTGGGCCAATAATTCATTTTAGCTCATCTGCTCAGAATCCTTCAAGTGTGTTTTGGCAAAGCTTATGTCTGACTGCATGTGTCCTTTCTTGAGAGTGGCTTTTTTTCCCTTGAATCCTCCCATAAATCCCCATTTGTGAGATTTTTTGATATGGTTTGTCACATGCACACAATGACCCCTGTCTTTGTCATAATAAATCCTGCAAGCTGCTTCAGATTATGCTGTAGTCCTCTTTTTGCCCTCTCTTGACTAGTTTTCCGTCCTGACTACTTCACTTAATTGGGAGCAACGTCCTGATCCAGGGAGGGTTTGTTTTAAATACCTTCCACTTCTTAATAATATACTTCACTGTTTTTCTAGGCATTGATAAAGCCTTTGACGAAAAATTGTATCCATCTCCTGTGCCTGTCCATATCTTTATCCCGGAGATCTTTTGACAGTTACTTTCCACCCATAGCTGATTGTTTGCTTCAGTTGCACTACCAAAGACTGAAATGCTCCAAAAAAGCTCTTTTCATGCTGAGCTGATCAAAATGAGCACAGCTGATCACAGTTGAAAGTCAAATGGCTTTGTATGCTGTTGAGAAGGTGATTAGCTACACCTGATTGAGTTTACAAGTCATTTTCACTTTTTCCAACTCAGTGATTCTTGTTTTTAATTTTAAAATTGTTCTGACATGTTGTGTTATGTTTTTCACTTGGATTCACTTGGAGTAAATACAGCTGGATAAAACAAAAACTGTCCATCTTCACTTCAGGCTGCAAAGCTACAAAATGTGATTATTTTAAAGGGGGTGATTCTTTTCTATACCCACTGTAAATCAAGGTCAACTTCATTTTTATTCATATAGCACCTTAAAACGACATAATTACTGACCAAGGTGCTTCACAGAAATCAATAAAAATGAAGACAAAATGAAGATATATTATACAAATATAAATCAAACAGCTAAAACCATAAAACCAAATAAGAAACAAGACTAAGGAATTTAACTCACTGAGACTATCATAGCTAAATTATAAATAGGCCTGAGAAAAGAGATCTATTTTCAAGGTTGATTTGAATGCAGATAAAGAAAGGGATAATCTAACAGATTGAGGAAGCGAATTCCACAGCTTTGGGGCTAACACAGAGAAGGCTGGACCCTCACTGGACCCTTGCTGGATCCTCTTCAGTTTGCCTACAGAGCAAACAGTTCTTTGTGATGAAGTGCCAGCTCAGCATGGGACTGCATACTCCTGCACACCTCGACAGACCTGGGATTACGCCAGGATCCTATTTGTGGACTTGCAGTTCGTCCTTCCCTACCATCATAACCTGACCTCTCTCGACACCTCGCCCCGCTCTCCGGGGGTGCCCCCTCGCATCGGTCAGTGATCACCGCTTCCTGAACAACATGCAGCAGCTAGTGAGGCTGGCAACTCCATCCAGGACATATCAACACCGTCACACTGGCGCCCCCCAGGGGTGTGTTCAGCTCCCCACTGCTCTCTCCTCTCCTACACGAATTACTGCACCTCTAAAGACCCCTCTATCAAGCTCCTAAAGTTTGCAGATGACACCACACTCATCGGCCTGCTCAAGGCTGGATACAGTTCTGCTACAGGCCTCGTTAAAGAGCTGGCTGTCTGGTGCCGTCTTAACAACCTGGAGCTTAACACGCTAAAAACTGTGGAGATGACCGTGTACTTCAGGAGAAACCCCTCTGCACTCTCCCCACTCACCATCATGAGCAGCACTGTGACTGCAGTGGAGTCATGCAGGTTCCTGGGCACCACAATCTCTCAGGACCTGCAGTGGGACACTCACATAGACTCCATTACTAAAAAGGCCCAGCAGAGGCTGAATTTCCTTCGCCAGCTGAGGAAGTTCAACCTGCCACAGGAGCTGCTTAAACAGTTCTACTCAGCCGTCATCGAGTCTGTTCTGTGCAGTTCAATAACTTTCTGGTTTGGTTCAGCTACCAAATCATACATCAGGAGACTACAACGGACAGTCATGACTGCTGAGAGGATTATTGGTGCCCACCTGCCCAACCTCCAAGATCTTTACACCTCCAAAGTGATAACAAGGGCTAAGAAAATCACTTTGGACCCCTCACACCCCGCCCACTCTCTCTTCGAACTGTTGCCTTCTGGTCGGCGCTGCAGAGCACTGACCACCAGAACAGCCATGCACAAGAACAGTTTTTTCCCACAGGATATACTCAGTCTTAACAATTAAGCTTTCATAATTATACATCATCCATCACAACTAACAGTTATATTTATATTAAACTGCACACTTTGTAAATAACATCTATCTGCACACTAATAAACATATCTGTACATTTATCTAAACAATTAATTTTTTTCCTATACTTCTATTTCTGTATATAGTACATTATTCAATTTTTATTTTTATTTTTATATTAGTTTTATATTACATTCCTACTGTGTTATTCCTTTGTATGTCTGCACTATCATGTATGTCTGCGCTATGTTTGTACTTTCTTCTACATTGGAAGCTCCTGTCGTCAAGTAAAATTATTTGTGTGTGTAAACATACTTGGTAATAGAGCTCTTCTGATTCTGATTCTGATTCTAACACAGTTTCCATAGAAATTAGCCGCTGACTGTTTTTAAACACAAGAACAATAATAATAAAAATGTTTTCTTGAGTAGCAAATCAGAATGATTTCTGAAGGATCATGTGAGACTGAAGACTGGAGTAATGCTGCTGAAAATCAGCTTGCCATCTATGATACATACTAAAACTATAAAATAGAAACTTTTTATTGTAATTTTTCACAATATTACTGTTTTTTTATTGTATTTTTGATCAAATGAATACAGCCTTGGTGAGCATGAGAGACTTCTTTCACAAACAAATCTTAATAACCCAAAACTTTTTTTGAACTCTTGAATTTGTAGAAATACCGTAACTGAAAAAAGTTTTAGATTAAGTTTTGTAAAGAAGAGTGAAAAAGAAACTGATAGACTAAACAAAAATAAATATATGAAACAAAACATTGACCTAAACACTATTAATAAATAGTTAATTCTAGCTGTTGTTTGGATTCTGGGCAATGGAGGATTGAAAATAGGCTTGATTACACCTCATGTATCCTAGCAACACTCTCTTTCATCACAGCTTAAAATTGGACACACTCCTAAAGTGTAAATGTCCTACATACATATAATGCCCCAGTTTATTATCATTAATAATATAACAATATTTACATTAAAATCAATAAAAAAATGTATTTAGGCAGAATCTAAAAGGATAAAACCAATGGGAACCTGTATTTCAAGGGCTGTTGCATAATACAGTAGTTAACCTGCAGCTTTCTAGGTTACCTCTCATTGTCCTGGCGTATATAGGTAAGAGGGCCGATCTCCACCCGCGCAATGTTGGTGTTCTGATCCAACACATGGATGTAGTGGTGAGGTGGGATCCTGATGATAGAGGCACCGAGCAGCTGATCAGCATCCATATTTCTTCCAACTGGTACTCCTCACAAAGTCTAATTTGGAGAAATGTAGAGATTAGTGACCAAAATGGCAGAGATATAGTGATAATCTGTGCATGCGACTAGGGTCATGTGATATTATTCCCATGTGAATAAACATTTATGATGGCTTTTATTCACTCTGCGCTACCTTAAAGAGCTTACTTTATGTCAGTTTGTATTATGCATGAAAAATCCAATAATCTAAAAGTCAGCAGTGTTAGCTTTCATGAGCAAATACACCTCAGCTTCTTATCTCTTTAGGAGGAATTAATGATAGCGTTGCTAAGGGTCAGACGACGACACTTAGCTCGTTGTCTTTTAAAACTGGGATTATAACTGAGAAAATGCTGAGAAGTCCTTGATTTCATCAAGTCAAAATTATAGATTTTAGTTTGGAACAGGAAAAATCTGTCAATCAGACAACAATGTTTACACCAACATCTAAGACTGTTGCCCAACCCTTTCATCGCTCCTTACCCTAAACTAGTGATATCAGGTACTGTAGTTTAGCTGGCAAATTCAGTTAAAGATAATGTAAATGTCATGCAATCTACCTGTTCTTCAAAGAATCAAGCGTAATTTTTCATTAACCCCTTCAGACTCTGCATCAATTCGAATGGACATCCCCTTTCTCTGGTGTTTATTTATTAATTTGTCATTTACTGCCACACAAATCTCAAAGGATTATTGGATTAGGTGCTACCCGGTCATCTATGACATTGTTGCTTTTTGACAAACAATATATTAATTTGAAATTAAGCAAGGTGTACTGTGTCACATAGTTTTACTGTTTTAACATAAATTGGAGACTTGATGTTAGATATAATATAGTTAGTTATATATTGGTCATAATATCATATCGAGACGTTGCATTTCTTACACAGGATGTTTTTTTTTAGTCTTGATGTATAATTATTGTAAGCTTGTAGATAATCCTACACGTTTCATCTGACCATGCCAGACAAAAGTGATCAAATTAACATTTGAAATAACTATTCTAGGCCATAAGCAGATAAGCAGTTCTATTATTTATGGCTGCATTCAGCATATGGCATATTTTGTGTCTGTTGGATGTAGTAAGTAAATGTAGGCATACACAAGTTCACTCTCCACAGCAACACCTATAAAACAAACACATTTGTCTCAAATCAATCAATCAAATCATCCACATGCTGGGACGTCAAGAGGAGGGCTGGTCAAGTTCAAGCTGCACCAATCGTACTCTGAAGATGAAGGCGGAACTCAAAGAATTACATTAATCTAATCTATTACTTTAGTGACCATAAAAACTGCAGGATCACATGACATCTGGAAGAACTGGCTAAAGGCACTGGTACCACGACAGAAGAATAGCCTGCGATTAACGACCATTACACAAATTAAACTGCTGTTCATCTGATCTGAAAATCTGCGTATAAAGATCGTGATCATATTAAGTTCATTTAAAGTACCAAAAGACTGCGACAGTTTTCCACGACTGAAAACTGCAACGATTGTCAGTGTTTTGCATATGAAGGCAGGCCGTTCCGCGTCGCTTAAAAAAATGCATCGTCCTCCGTGCTTTACATTCGTTCATCATGACACATTCACAACCAAGCAAGTTAGATGAATGTAGCAGTCCTAAGGTAATTTATCCATGGAAGATTCGTCTTCTAAATATTGCGAAAAAAACAAGACTTACCGTTTCAGAAGTATACGTCCTTAAAACTGCCAGTCCGAAGATGATCCGTCAGTTTAAAACGCCTGTATGAATGCAGTGCGAAGGTTTATAATAACTCGCGCTGGGTGGAGGTGTGTCATGCTAGGGAAGGAGGGCCCGGAGTGTGATTTCCCGGAGCAGGAGTCACAAGATCACGTGGCTAACTGTAGCTGGGTATAGAGATATATCCTAGATCGTGATGTAAATTTCATTTAAAAGCGTTAAAGGGGTCGTGAACTGCCTTTTTTATTATTATTTTGTACTGTTCTCTGAGGTCCATTTTAATATAAGCTGTTTTTAGATTAACAAGAAAGGTTTGAGTCCTGATGTTTAGTACAATGACCTCTTATATGTCAAAAGACCAAGGGAATTTTGATTTCTAATGACCCCTTTAAGTTATTCAACCACGTATTCGCTTTGTAATATTGCGATTGCCAGTGCTTCCACATAATGTGCACATGTGTGTGTGTCCAAGTGTCCTACATAACCATTTAAACAGCTCTACAAACTTGCTCTCTGAAAACGCAACTTCCTGTTTTTATCGAGGTTGTGGTTGACTAGAGGTTAAGCGTCTGAACTAGCACGATGGAAATATTTAGTAAGGTTACAGTCAGTGTTGGGGGTAAAGCACTATAAGTAACTAGTACACATTACTTTTTAATTTACAAGAAAATATCTGAGTTACTTTTTCAAATAAGTAATGCCAGTTACTTTTTTCCCCCCATTTATTGTTTGAAAGCTCTCCTGTCCCCTTGTTGAGAGAAATCGGGAGTAAGATGTTACTTTAGTTCTAGAATAAATGTTAACATGCATTAATTCATCTCACTTCACTCAAAAAAAAAATCAGATTTGGTTTTCCTCAAAGTTAATAAAAACAGTTCAAAGCAACTCAGAATATGACTTAAAGCTGCAATAATTAAATATGTTAAATAATACAAATATCCTTTATGTATTTAATCCTATTTTATGAACCAATTTGCTGCTGACCTTCAGTGATCCAATTCAACCATACTAATAAGTAAAAATTACACAAGATAAACTAACATTTCTTCTTTTTTTATTGCTGAAGAGTGTTGAACTTTCTTCTTCTGTGTATACTGTACAGACGTGAATTTACATTTCCTTCAGCCTGAAGCTTTTAGTGTGAAAGGGCTTTTATATTTGCCAAAAATATAACTTTTTATATTAAAAGCAAACAAGATTAAAAAAGTAATGTAACGCATTACTTTCAATAAAAAGTAACTAAGTAACGTAATTAGTAAAATTTTTAGGAAGGAACGTAATATTGTAATGCATTACTTTTAAAAGTAACTTTCCCCATCACTAGTTACAGTGGTGTAAAATTCAAACTAAAAAAGCTTTCCATGGACTATGTGACATTTTATGGCTTTACTTGAAACATTTGCTGCAAAAAACATGAAATCACAAGCAGTAAAGATCAACTGAAACAGACTATGGCTACTGTGTGGCCGTACGATGGTAAAATGTTGAATGTGGACATTTTTACTGCTTGTTAGGGAGTTAAATTTTCAAAATGTTAACTGTGCCAAAGGTGCCAAAGTTGAAGAAACACCCATGTACCATTCAGTCTTTAAACCAAAGCCACTGGAAGGCAAGCCTGAGTTGTTGTTGTTTAAAAATTATCAAAATGGTAATGGCTCATGGAGTTTAATAACACACAAATCTGATAATTTATTGCTATCCAATGGACCCCATTGCATGCCACAAATCCATTTTCTCCCACAGTGAAAAGCAGACTAAGTTAAAAATGTAATAAGAGGATATTGGCGTAACAGATTTGGTAAAGACTGATCTGTTGATTCTTGAACACCTGTGATTGGCCATTGCGTTCAAATGAGTCAGAATTCACTCACCAGCCGGATTTTGCTCTGCACGCTCGCGAATCCTCTCACTGTAACACAGGCCCGGCGCCAGAGGGGGGGCCAGGGGGCCATGGACATCCCTGTACCCCCCCTACGGACCGAGGCGAACGGCCGGATTCTAGTTTTGCGTGTATAATAGTCTAACTCATAGTGTAAAATAGTCTAACTGATTGCTTTTAGATGGAAAAGCTGCCCATAACTCCTGGTCTAGGATCTGTTTTCTTGATGATTTTACAATACATTTTCGCAGAGGGGAGCAAAGTAGCCAATCACAGACATGTTTGTTGATTTCTACAACGCAATGGCCAATCAGATGTGTTTAGGTTGGAATCCACGCACCGCTTTTTGTCCGGTGCTGAGTTCTATCAAGGAACGTATACTGACAAGAAGTGAAAGCCAATGTATGGAGATAGAATTGTTGCTTAATTCCAAATAAATAGATTATGATCCACAAATAAATAGAATGAGATCCACAAATAAATCTTAAAGTTTCACAAACATGAATTAAATTCACAAATAAATAAAATGAGATTTGCAAATTAAAAACATATTCACAAATATATATTTATGTCACAACCACAACTTTGCCTGGCATTTATTTGTGAATCTCGTCCTGTGCATTTGTAGATAGCTGCACGCATTTGTGAATCGCGTCCTGTGCATTTGCGAATTGTGAAACATTTCTTGCGTCAAGACGTGCCACAAATCCACAAATACGTGGACTCCACCCACCGTCTACTTAAGCCAATCAGATAACAGCCACATTCGCTGACCAATCGTAGCACGATCTCGCTATAGCCAATCACGTTTTGCTTTACAATCAGGGCGGTCTCGTCCTGAGATAACTTAATGCTTCTGCATTGGCTCAAATAGGTCATATAAGGGCCATACAATGGGTACAGTAAAAGATGTTTAAAACTGGATTTCGTTAGACCATTAGACTGTGTATCATGCCAAGCCACACTATTTTATGTTACGTGCCTTTGAAAATGCCAGAGAAACAGTGTGTGATGAAGTGTAGTAGGTTAGACTGGTGCGTGTGCGCATTTACAGTGCTTTCTTTCACTGTATGATTCAGTTTATTAAAATACATTTTGAATGATCACAAAATTCAAGATATGGGAGCAGAAAATATTTAAATTTACATAATTTTATATAAATATCATTTATATATCATTGTTGTTTCTTTTCTCCAAAAATCAACATGATTTCAAATGTGATGTTAAAATTATGTGATATTAATATACAGTTCAATAAACAAAAACATGACGGTGTTTCGTTTCTGAATGAATCAACCTTTAAATGATTCGGTTCAATCGCAATGACTCTAACAGTGACTTGCTGCCATCTACTGGTGGTTTACATTTCACATTTATATATTTTTAATAATTTCAAATGTCAGTATTCAATGTTTTTTGTTTAAAATAACAAAATATTATTTATTCATTTGTAACTGCAGGTTAAAGCATTTCATGTCCCTCTGAGCTGCATTAAACATTGTGTAAATACATCTAAATGCCACTTCAGATGCAACTTGTTTCCTCTGCATTGTAAAGATTAATTTTGTTGATATTTATACCATTTGTTTTGTAACAGCCCAAATGTCTCATTATTCGAATTGACAAATTATATGCAAGAATTTGACCCGTCAAAAAGATTAGGCACACTTTAAGAAAAAATGGCTTTATAAAGGTAAAATATATATATTACATTTTCAATATATTATATATAATTTAAGTTATTGGTGATTATTTCTATTACTGCTGTGACCACCACAGAATATCAAAAACTTCATACATCGTTAGATCCATAGCAGCTCATATACATCGACTTGACTGAAAACTGGGAAATGCTGTTGGCTGTTGTGTGACGGCAATTTTACCTATTACACAAACAAATGTTTATTGTGAGGTTGAGTTCAGTTATTTATTAGTCAGTTACTTATTGACACTTTTATTTCCATATTGAATAAATGACGCTTCCATATCGCGTTTGAATACAGTATAGCGTTGTTCCCATATAGCCGTGATTTAAAGCTTTCTCTGGCATTTTCAAAGGCACGTAACATAAAATACTGTGGCTTGGCATGATACACAGTCTAATGGTCTAACAAAATCCAGTTTTAAACATTTTTACTGTACCCATTGTATGGCCCTTAAATGACCTATTTGAGCCAATGCAGATGAATGAAGTTATCTCAGGACGAGACCGCCCTGATTGTAAAGCAAAACGTGATTGGTTATAGTGAGAACGTGCTACTATTGGTCAGCGAAGTGTGGCTGTTATTTGACTGGCTTGAGTAGACGGTGGGTGTCCACGTATTTGTGGATTGTCAGCACTTGATGCAAGAAATGTTTCACAATTCGCAAATGCACAGGACGCGATTCACAAATAAATGCCAGGCAAAGTTGTGGTTGTGACATAAATATATATTTGTTTTTTATTTGCAAATCTCATTTTATTTATTTGTGAATTTAATTCATGTTTGTGAAACTTGTAAGATTTATTTGTGGATCGCATTCTATTTATTTGTGGATCATAATCTATTTATTTGGAATTAAGCAACAATTCTATCTCCATATCAATAGAACGTTCCATTACAACAGCGGCGCCCAGCAGCAGCCCTGCGCTTCCGCCATTCTGGAGTGAAAGCGACTCGGCAGTCCACTAGATTCTTGCTGTTGCTAAGGCAAATATCAGCTGATTTGTTTTTTTAAAAAGTACATTAAAGCTGACATAGAGCTTGAACGATGACAACAATAACGTACAATCACTAGACTAGTTATCATCAAATCCTTTTAACAGTTTATTTTACAGACTTTGTGTTTAAGTCTTCCCTTTTTTCACAAAACCTTTGCTCTAGAAGCCATGTCAGTTTCGGTTGAAAATATTTTAAGTTCAAGAGTTAGCATTATAAACACTGAATTAATACCAACATATGAAATTAAATTAATGTCAGAAAAATTTGGAATGTTGGACAATAAATATATAATAGGAATATATAACAGCTTGACAGTAAACTGTTTTTGCAGTATTGTCTTATATTAGTGTCCATTAAAGGAAGACTGTAAACAAGAAAAAAACTTTTTTCATGTAAAAAAAACAACAACAACAAAAAAAACACATACTGCCCAAGCGGTATGTGTATAATTGTATAATTAAAAAAAAACACCACTGCCCAAATATAATTTAACTCATCCGTTTAAATTATATTAAGCCTTAAAGTTCTGCATAATTAAGGGCGTGGCCACTTGAGTGACAGGTGGATTGCTGCTGCTGTCACCACCGTCGAGCTAGGTGGGCGTGGTTTCAGCAACCTGCTCCCGCCTCTTTGCCCATTTTCGATTATCCGGGAGTGACGCGCGGTGACGCGCTGCCAAGATGGCGACGGCTGGCTCCGCCCACTTTGAGCTTCAAAAACGCTCTTCGGAAATCTACGAGTGACGTCACGGACACTACGTCCATGTTTTTATACAGTCTATGGTACTGCCACTTTCTCGAAAGTTGTTTAATTATTTAATTATGACAGAGACACAGCAATGCATCATGTTCTAATCTAGATAATCATGTTTGTAGTGTGTTCCAGGGGCTTAAAACGTACAATATATATTTCAGACCTAGTGGAGTAATAGTAAATAAATTGTACATGTGTAAAAGTTGCTTAAGCTCATTACTTAGTGTCATATCCATATAAATCATTATTATGGTTTCTATGGCTAGGACCTGCAGTTCCTAAAATGATTTAAGTTTACTACTAGACTAAAAATAGTTAAAGTTAGCAGGTGCATAAGACAGCGCTATAGTTCCCACTTCAAAACACACAATATTTTTACACTTTTGTGAATAATTACCTATCAGGGTCTTTGGGAAAACGATTAAAGGCAAGATTTTTTTACTGTCACACTGATAGTTTTTGCAGTGGATTGCCCAACATTGCGTTCTTTTAATCCACTTTGACTTCTTTCGTTGTTATTCTGTCTGTTACTGTGTATCTGTGCTGTTGTCCAGGGGTTGCGCAAGATGGCGGCCGGCGAGGAAGCAATTATGTGCAGCTGATGCGTTTATCCTTTCCATTCCCAAGTTTTAACTTAAAATTAAACCTGGTCGCAAAGATATCGTTTAATTATGCATTAGCCATTTTTGTTTTGTTTTCTTTTCTTTTTTTAGCAAAGTCGCTTATAGTTTTGCTTTGTTTAATTGAAGTTTTCTAACTTGACGGCCATTAAGTCTTCTTGCACATGGATGCTGCGGAGTGCATGATGAAGCGCAAAGGGAAAAATAAGTGCTCTACTTTTAATTTCCTTACGGAAGAAATGGAAATTGGCATTCCTGTCGGTGCTGGAGTTGAAGCTGCCTCACATTTCATAACTGACCATGAATACAGCCAACAATGTCCCGATCTCTCTCGGAGTGAGAGTCCAGTCCTCGAGTCAGCGCGTGACTCTAACCGAGATACGCCTGTGAAACCTCAGCAAAAGAAATCTCGAGGACAGAATTGCAAGATAACATAATGTGGCTTTGCCATCTAAAATCAAGGAGAGTGCAGACAATCTCGGTAAAATGATAACCAAAAACACCGTGAGTATGAGGATCTCAAGAAGTCGATTGACTTTGTGTTTGAAGAAGTCAATGCATTGAAAACCGACATGAAAAAATGTAAATCTACTGTGAATCTGAATAATACCAAGATATCTGAGCTTGAGCAAAAACTGAATGAAACCGAACGATATCAGCGCAGATGGAATCCCTGAGCAATCTGATGAAAACATCAAGCTGAAGGTTTCCAACATCTGTGCTGCAGTTGTTCCTGACTCAAACGTGGCGATTCAAGCTGACATCGATACTGCGCATCGTCTGGGAAAGCTGATAGACAACAGGCCAAGACCGGTGATTCTACGCGGGATCTGGTGTGGAGGCAAGCAAAACACTCCGATTACCTCAGGAACCACAAGCTGAGATTCACCGAGGATTTGACTCAGGCAGACAGGATGCTAAGGATGAAACTGTGGCCATTGGTGGAAGCTGCTAGAAAGGAAGGGAAGAGAGCGTTCTTTATCGGAGGGCAAGCGTTTGTTGATGGGAAAGCCGTGCATCCACCACCCTGAAGATGTAGACTTGCGGTCTCATAACGTATGAACACCTTTTTCAACCTGCTGCTCTTGTAAGTTTTTTCTCTTCATCTGATGCCAAAGAATTACTGAATATTGTTTGAGGTAATTCTCATAGGTTTGAAAATGATGACTTGTTTGATACATTAGAAATTCGCTTAAACCATTGTTTATCTAAATTCCCAAATTCACTTATATTCATTGTCGGTGGTTTTAATATTACTTTAGACAATTCCCTTGACAGATGGCCTCCTCGTGCTCCAACTTCTTCCAATATCAGAATTAAGGCCTTTATGCAGAAATTTGGTATAAAAGACATTTGGAGGGAGACATTCCCTAATTTAAAATCCTTCACATGGAACAATAAAGGCATGTACTGCCATGTCTCGTATTGATTATTGGCTAACTTCTTGTAGCTTACAGAAAGAAAATTTTTTAATTAACATTCTTCCTATGCCACTGACAGACCATAAAGCAGTTTCTATTAATGTTGGCCTACAGTCTTTTTCCAACAACCATTATAATTCTTATTGGAAACTTAATAATTCAATTCTGGACAACGAATCGGTTAAGGTGACCATTCGCAGATTGATTGCACATTATTGGAATTTAGCTCAACTGAGTAATGATTATTGTAATAACTGGGAATTATTCGAAATTGGTAAATTTTTAAGAAATTATGGAAGTGTATTAGCCAAAGCCAGGAAACATGAAGAAGAAAATGTCATTTCAAAGATTACAGCTTTCACTCAAAGATCTCCCCCTATTTTCTCAGACAATGAAAAAATGGAGCTGATTACTCTTCAAAACCATTTAGATGATATTTATAAAAGGAGAGCAGAGGGGGCCTTCATTAGATCCAGNAAAATGTTTTATTAGTTTTTTTCACTTACGACATATGTCATTCCATAAGGAATATTATTTATTAAATTATTACTTTTGCTGGCAAAGTTTAGTATACAAAAATGCAAGTACGGCAATTATAAACCATTATTTATCATTTTGAAATCGGAAGTTCAGCAATAGGCTACCTAAAATCTATGTATACTCTGATAAACAAGAAAGCTGTTAAGTGTATTAATTTATGTAAACATTTCCATGTTTTTATGTAATTTTATAAAAAAAATTTCATTGTAATGAATTCATCTTCTTGTAATTTTTTGTATCTCTGTTTCTTTGTGTTCACCCCATGGCTACTGTGAAGTGTTGAATTTGGAGTGATTCAATTAAAAATAAAAAATGCTGTTGTCCAGTTGAATTCTTCACTCCAAAAATTGGCGGCAGCGCAAGCTAGTGGCTGTTTAACAAAAAGCATCAGAGTTTGTGCCTAAACGCCGCGTTTTCTGGGAAACTGCTTTGTTTATCCACCATACTTGCAGGATAGCGCTGACTTTTCCGCTATTGAGTTTAGGGCAGTATCTGATTGTTTGTCGTGATTGTGAAAAATATCACCAGTGTATGTCATTCATACTGCATCGATAATAGCAATAGTAACTCAGATCATCGTTCTAAGAGAAAAATGGACAATGCTATATGTTTTTCGCCTTTTCTATGTGTAAAAACAACAAGGGAATGAGGTCGCGGAGAAGACGGCTAATAGTAAATCTGTTAATGTCACTGATTAAAACCCACTGACTCTCACTCAATAAAATAATCACATTGCTGTGTGTTTTTGAAAATTTTGATTTGGTTGGTTTAATAGTTAACATTACCTTCTTTGCGAGCATGACTCTCACTCTCACTAGGCTTGTGAATGAGCAGAACTTGTATTGTGTTTTATTAAAATTGATTATAATTTATATCTCAAAAGGAAATGCACTTGTGCGCAGCGTGAGCTGCAACGCAAGATTTTCATAAAATAGAATAGCTTGCCATTTCGGTTTGTTTCTCACAAAACCTTCAGTATACCTTCAGAATGCTTGGAATATACGCCACGAGATGCATAGGATTATTTTACGACAGATATGCATCCGCTTCAAAACAACAAACAAACAAAAAAAAAAACTCTAAGTCACCATTCTCTGCCATTAAATTGACCAAGTGCGAGCAGGACATTTTTGTGTTATTAAGTAATAAGCCTTTAGAACAACATAAAGCTGAGTAGTCACTCTAGTTCACACATTTCCAATAAATTGCGATGGGTTAAATAAACACAATAAGCAGACAGACGCGACTACAGACAAGCGCAGACCAGTATTGAAGTGCAAATAAGCAGCAGTCATATTTAAAGCAATTTAAATTAATATTGAGTACTAATTGATGTTCACTTGGATTTTTCCCCATAGAGGGGAAATAACTTAATACTCTGTCATTTATAGTCGTATGGTAAAATTTATTTTTATTTGTGTAACGTTACATTCAAAATAACTACAAAATGTCATGCCTTTGAAAAATAAAGAGAACAACAGAATGCGCTGCTTTAGCGCGTCTCGGTCTCCTTGAGCATCTTTCCGGCACATGCCACAAACATGAATCACAGGGAATACTTGTCTTTTAAAAGGCTTCATTTAGATTATTTGACGTTAAATGCATATAAGTCACTTTGGAATAAATCACAATAGGCCTATGTATCATGATAAAAAAAAAAGCGACTTTTACAGTCTGGAAAATACTTTAGGCTTATAGCAAATATTGTGCGGACCCCCTATACTTTAAGAAAACGTGTCTACACAGAAAGAAAGAACTGTCTAGACTCTGACCGGTACGAGTTGTGTCGAGCTATTCATTAGTCTGTTTGATGAGAAAAATATGAAATGTAGTTGCAATAAAATGGGTAATTAATCCATACAACTGCAGCAGTGGAGGACTATTATTCTGCTGCGTGATACTGCAGAAGAACTGATGACGGCACCAATCAGCAGAAAGGGGCGTTTAATTCCTGCCCACATGTAGAAATCAAATATTCAAGCTGTTTAATCATTTTTACACCCTTCAACTGAATTCTGTTTTTTCTCGTTTTTCGTTTTTCAATATTAAATAAAAAAATGAATGATGTGCTGCACACATCTGAATAATTGGGTTGAAGTGTTCTGGAACAGTGGTGTAAATACAACTTACTTAACCACTGATTAGTTGTGTCCTCTTTTGGAAGGCCAAAACAAAGTAGTTTCTCTTTCACAACGAAAAACACAGCGTAACACAGTGCCTAGAGTGAGCGGGCGGGCGGCCACCTAGAGTGAGCAGAGGATGGGGGCTTAAAGGGAGGAAACGGCGGAGGGCTATAGTGTTGAGCATAGGTGGCGGCGGATTCGACGAAGGGGCGTCCGGAGGGCTTGTGGCAACCACATGTGACGACCCTGGGCTTTACTCCGCTTTGTCCACGGTGAAAGCCAGTCCGGCGATCAACAGCGCAAAGTTGATGTATTCCCTCAACGACCAGCACAGATCAGCTCCAGGCAAGACGAAGCAGATATCGTTCTCTTTTGGAAGACAAAACAAAGTAGTTTCCCTTTCACAACAAAACAAGTCAGTCAAGTCACCGTTATTTCTATAGCGCTTTATACAATACAAACTGTTTCAAAGCAGCTTCACAGTATTAAACAGGAAAACAGTGTGTCGATAATGCAAAATGACAATAGTAAACACTAATTCAGTTAAAGACAGTTCATCATTGGATTCAATGATGTCATCATCCAGCTCAGCTCAGTTCAGTTTAAATAGTATCTTTGCAATTAAGTCGACGATATCGCTGGAAATTAAATGTCCCCAACTAAGCAAGACGAGGCGACAGCGGGCAAGAACCCACAAACTACATTGGTGACAGACCAGGAGAAAAAACCTTGGGGAAGCCACGATCAGTCGGTGGGCAGTTCTCCTTGGACCAGACAAAACCGCATGAAAAAACACAGGGCATTCACGCATTGTGGACGGCAACAACAAACTCATTTGAGAATAAAAAGTACGCCTTATTTCTTCGCGTGACATTGGCAATTTCCACATAGTGAGGTAGATGTTTGGGGGCGTGTTAGAACAAGCCGTTTTTTGGTAGGCGTGGCTGACTCTTAACTTTGAGAAAGAATATCTCTTTGGATTTGAGACTTTAGTCTTTGCAAACTTCAGGGATCTTATCTATGCACAAACAGCTAGTAACACTCCAAAGAGAAAGAAAAATGTAAATCACATCATATGACCCTTTAAGTGACATGTGTCGCCCCACCCCCTCTCCCGCAATCCGCCGCATCCCAGTTCCGTGTTTGGAAAGGAAATGAAGTGTACTTCGGAAACCCTAAAGGGAATAAATAGCATACGAGATGGGAGGATAAAAAAAATATTTCAATACCCTACTTTTTCTTGCACTTATATCACTGGGTAAGTATAGGCGACATACATTGCGGGCATCAGGGAGCCGCTATTGAAACCGCTTTCGATTGCGCGCTCTCATTTCACTCTCACTTTTGAGATTCGCGATCACAAGGACTCTATACTATGGAGCGGCAGTACTTACCACACATTTGACAAGATTAGATGTTTGCCATTGGTGCTCACGATCTGCAAATCATTCGCCATCGTCCTATCAGACATTTCTCCGTTCTCTGTGTATGTGGTAAGTGAACTTTAATGTACTGTAATGCAACAGGCTACCGATAGCAAGAGGCTAACCTTTTAGTGGCTCCGTAGAAATGCTTCGGGCACATCCCCTAATCAGCTAATTACCTCAAAACACCTGCAAAGGTTTCCGGAGCCTTTAAATAGTCTCTCATTCTGGGTCAGTAGGCTACACAATGATGGGGAATACTGCTGACTTGACAGTTGTCTAGAAGACAGTCATTGACACCCTCCACCCTCCCGTAAGCCACAAAAGTTAATTGTTAAAGAAGCTGGTTGTTCACAGAGTGTTGTATCCAAGCATATTCATAGAAAGTTGGAAGGAAAAAGTGTGGTAGGAAAAGTTGCACCAGCAAAAGGGATAACCGCAGCCTTATGAGGATTGTCAAGGCAAAATCGATTCAAGAATTTGGGGGAGCTTGCAAGGAGTGGATGGGCTGGCGGTAGCGCATCAAGAGCCACTGCACAGGACGAATCCTAGACATGGGCACAAATGTGGCATTCCTCATGTCAAGCATTCTGAACCGAGACAAACGTCACAGAAGCTTCTTACATGGCTTGTGGGAGGAAAAACGAACGGACTGTTGATCCCCGTTGGTCAAAGTCCTCTTTTCAGATGAAAGGCAATTTGAATTTCAGTTGAAATCAAGGTCACAGAGTGCTGGATGGAGTGTGAGAGGCACAGAAACCATGTGCTAGGAAGTCCAGTGTGAAGTTTTCACAGTCAGTGATGATTTGGGCTGCCAAGTCATCTGCTGGTGTTGGTCCACTGTGTTTTCTGAAGTCCACCGTCAACGCAACCATCTACCAGGAAATTTTAGAGCACTTCATGCTTCCTTCTGCTGCCAAGCTTTATGGAGATGCTGATTTCATTTCCAGCAGGACTTGGCACCTGCCCTCACTGCCAAAGGTACCAAACGCTGGTTCAATGACCATGGTGTTACTAAGCTTGATTGGCCAGCAAACTCACCAGAACTGAACCCAATAGAGAATCTATGGTTAGTGTCAAGAGGGGAAGATGAGGACACAAAGAACAAACAATGCAGTGCAGATGACTGAAGACGCTTATCAAAACAACCTGGCTTACATTACACCTGCCAGCCGTGCCCACAGGTTGAGCTCCATGCACGCAGCATGGATGCAGTAATTCATGCAAAGAAGGCCAAACCCCGAGTGAGTGGCATAGAAATGAACTACTTTTCAGAAGCCCTGACATTTTGGTTTTAAAATATATCTTGTTTTTTTATTGATCTATAACTCTAAAAATGCTGGGTTAAATACAGCCCAGTGCTGGGTATAATAGGGACAAACCCAGCAACTGGGCTGTTTTGACCCAGCGGTTGGGTTAAATGTTTAACCCAACCTTCTGGTTAGTAACCCAACCGCTGGGTCAAAACAACCCAATTGCTGGGTTAATTATTTTACCCAGCACTGGGTTGTATATAACCCAGAATTTGAGGTAATATCTAATTTTCTGAGACACTGAATTTTGGGTTTTTATTATCTGTAAGCCATAATCATCAAACTTTCAAGAAATAAAGGCTTGAAATATTTCACTCTATGTGTAATGAATCTGTATAATATATGGGTTTCACTTTCTGAAATGAGTGACAAAAAATATTGACCTTTTTCAAGATATTCAAATTTTTTGAGATTCCCTGTATGTATGTAGGTGTGTATATATATGATATATATATCATATATATCTATAGCTATAATATATCTATATACACTAGTAAAGTTTTGTAACGTAAGATTTTTTTGTTTTTAAAAAGAATTCAAACAAAGCATGCATTTAATTGATCCAAAATACAGCAAAAGCAGTAATATTGTGCAATATTATTACAATTAAAAATAAAAGGTTCTCTATTGATATATTTTAACATGTAATTTATTCCAATGACGCAAAGCTGAATTTCCAGCATCATTACACCAGACTTGACCTTCAGAAATCATTCTAATATGCTGATTTGCTGCTCAAAAAAAACCTTTAGTTTATATTTTATGTGAAACAGCTTTTTTAAGGTTTTCCTTTGATGAATAGAAAATTCAGAAGAACAGCATTTATCTGAAATAGAAATTTTTTTGTAACATTATAAATATCTTTATCGTCACTTTTGATCATTTTAAAGCATCCTTGCTAAATAAAAGTATAATTTCTAATCTTTCCCAAGGGAAAAATATATATACAGACTGACTCCAAGCTTTTGAATGGTATATGTAGCCTATAATGTTACAAAAGCTTTTTTATTTCAGATAAAAGCTGATCTTTGGATATTTTTATTTGATCTTTTCTTACTGTTCAAATTAGTTGACTGGTAGTGTATGTATGTATGTGTCACACTCAGGGGCGTCATGCACTCATGATTTTTGAGGGGGCACGAGTGGGGGGGTGGGGGCTCGTCATGCTTTTCATGTGACACAGCAGCCACAATAGCACTGTAACTGATATAGGCTTATGTTTTATTAATTTTTTAATTTTTATTCAAAATATTCCCAAAATATATAATGAAATATCTCGATTCTCAAACATGTGTAAGTAAATGCGTACCAAAATATTTTTAATACGACTGACTTTGTACTTAATGTGAATTTAATAACAATATTGTAAGTTACTATATTAGGCTATAACATTTTCATTTTACAGAGAGCAAAGAACATTTTCACTTCAGTCTAGCCAGAGTTCAGGCACTCTCAAAAACTCCCATTTAAATCACTGAAGCTGTTTACACGGTGAAATGAATATCTTACTTACATCTCTGCACAGTCAGCGAGCAAGTGAACTAAACAGCGCGTTTCAGCGATGACTCATCTGAACGTCTCTGATTACGCATTGCATTCATAAGCTCAACAGACTCATCATGATAATATTTATGTGGATACCAGCTCAGGGGGATAAAGGGTAATGAAAAGGTTGATGGATTAGCAAAACAGGCATTGGAAAACGAAGAGATCATGAATATCTCAATTAGTTAATATGAAGCAAAAGCAGTAATTAAAGCATATACCACTAAGGAGTGGCAACATAAATGGGATACAGGAAATACAGGACGTCAACTTTAAGAAATACAACCAGACGTAGGAGTAACGTTAGTGAGAATAACTAAAAGAAGCACCAAAGACGAAAATATTGTAACAAGATTAAGGGTTGGGCATACTATGCTGAATAAAACCTTAAAAATAATAAATAAACATCCAACAGGATTATGTGAGCACTGTGGAATGGAGGAATTAGTAGAACATGTTATTTGTGTTTGTCAAAAGTATAGAAGGCTATGTCCCAAAGCTTGCCTACTCTTCCACTACACACTCAAAAGTGTGTACTTTTTCTTCACCAAAAAAGTACATACTTTAAGGGCGTAGTATGTGTATAGTAGGCACACTGGGACGCAGCAAATCTCTGTTTGAGCCCAGTCCTCATTCTAAAGCAGCGAGCAGACGTAAACCAATAAAAGATCGGTACTCGCGTGGGCGTTCCCTTCTGTGTCCCTCTCTCCAATCAGAGAAGCCTGTGTTGAAGGTTCTGCGCATGCTCAGACGCCACCTTCTCATGTGTTTCTTACGCAGGCTCCGGTGGAGGTCACTGTGAGCTATCAGCGCAGTGGGTGAGTAATCACGTTGTAAGAGGCTACGCTAGCGGTATTTTAACATGGATTTGGTGTTTCTTTACTTTACATAAAGGCCATTAATAATAATGTTGCGTATTAGAAGAGAAACAAGCATGGTTAGCGCGTCTTAGTGGGAAAGCAGCGGGACTTGATTGCATGTTAGTTGCAGTATTAGCGTCTAGCAGGCTAATTAAATAAACTTTACTACGACGGGATTATTTTAATCCCTCTTAATTTTTCTCATATAATTTATCGTATTAGCGAATACTTATTTTACCAGGCAGTTTTTATAATTGTAATTTTGTTTTACCAGTGCTTGTCTGTGATCATGTCTGAGGCACTCAAAGTCAGAACAGGTTAGCACGTTTAACTCATGCCAGTGTTACTGCTGAAGACTCCAGGCTAACTGGTCAGAATGGTTTAATTAGGGTTTTTACATTCATGAGTGATGCCATAATGAGATGCTTAAGATGAATATACACTTCTCTCACCAGGACTGTCATATTGCTGCTATGGCAAAGCTCTTCGAGTCCATTGGAAAGCTGGGATTGGCCTTGGCCGTAGGAGGAGGTGTAGTAAACTCTGCACTTTTCAATTGTAAGTTCAGTGCTGCATTACTTTCTAATGTACCTAATAAAAAGTGGCATAACTGTTTTGAGTTTACAAAATGATTATATATATATACACACACAGTGGGTACGGAAAATACAGGACCTCCTACATGTTTCACTGTTATATTTCAGCCATTTGCTAAAATCATTTAAGTTATTTTTTTTTCCTCATTAATGTACACACAGCACCCCATATTGACAGAAAAACCAAGAATTGTTGACATTTTTGCAGATTAAAAAAGAAAAACTGAAAAATCACATGGTCCTAAGTATTCAGACACTTTGCTAAGTATTTAGTAGCAGCACTTTTGATCTAATACAGCCATGAGTCTTTTTTGGGAAAGATGCAGCAAGTTTTTCACACTTGGATTTGGGGATTCTCTGCCATTCCTCTTTGCAGATCCTCTCTAGTTCTGTCAGGTTGGATGGTAAACGCTGGTGGACAGCCACTTTTAGGTCTCTCCAGAGATGCTCAATGGGGTTTAAGTCAGGGCTCTGGCTGGGACACTCAAGAACAGTCACAGAGTTGTTGTGAAAACACTCCTTCGTTATTTTAGCTGTGTGCTTAGGGTCATAGTCTGGTTGGAGGGTAAACCTTCGGCCCAGTCTGAGGTCTTGAGCACTCTGGAGAAGGTTTTCGTCTAGGATATCCCTGTATTTGGCCGCATTCATCTTTCCATCGATTGCAACCAGACGTCCTGTCCTGCAGCTGAAAAACACCCCCCACAGCATGATGCTGCCACCACCATGCTTCACTGTTGGGCCTGTCTTGGACAGGTGATGAGCAGTGCCTGGTTTTCTCCACACATACCGCTAGAATTAAGGCCAAAAAGTTCTATCTTGTTCTCATCAGATCAGATAATCTTATTTCTCACCATCTTGGGGTCCTTCAGGTGTTTTTTAGCAAACTACATGCAGGCTTTCATGTGTCTTGCACTGAGGAGAGGCTTCAGTCGGGCCACTCTGCCATAAAGCCCCAATTGGTGGAGGGCTGCAGTGATCGTTGACTTTCTACAACTTTCTCCCATCCCGACTGCATCTCTGGAGCTCAGCTACAGTGATCTTTGGGTTTTTCTTTACCTCTCTCACCAAGGCTCTTATCCCCCGATAGCTCAGTTTGGCCGGACGGACAGCTCTAGGAAGGGTTTTGGTCGTCCCAAATGTCTTCCATTTAAGGGTTATGGAGGCCACTGTGCTCTTGGGAACTTTAAGTGCAGCAGAAATGTTTTTGTAAGATTGGCCAGATCTGTGCCTTGCCACACTTCTGTCTCTGAGCTCTTCAGGCAGTTCATTTGACCTCATAATTCTCATTTGCTCTGACATACACTGTGAGCTGTAAGGTCTTATTTAGACAGGTGTGTGGCTTTCCTAATCAAGTCCCATCAGCATAATCAAACACAGCTGGACTCAAATGAAGGTGTAGAACCATCTCAAGGATGATCAGAAGAAATGGACAGCACCTGAGTTAAATATATGAGTGTCACAGCAAAGGGTCTGAATACTTAGGACCATGTGATATTTCAGTTTTTCTTTTTTAATAAATCTGCAAAAATGTCAACAATTCTGTGTTTTTCTGTCAATATGGGGTGCTGTGTGTACATTGAGGAAAAAAAATTAACTTTAGCAAATGGCTGCAATATAACAAAGAGTGAAAAATTTAAGGGGGTCTGAATACTTTCCGTACCCACTGTATATATAGTTAGGTGTTTATTTGCCAGGTTTACATTTACATTTGAAGAGCTTGTTGTCTAACTCTGTGTGGGTTTTCATTGTAGTGGATGCGGGACACAGGGCGGTCATCTTCGACAGGTTTCGAGGTGTTCAGGATGCTGTTGTTGGGGAGGGCACACACTTCCTAATTCCCTGGGTGCAGAAGCCAATCATCTTTGACTGCAGGTCCCGTCCACGTAATGTGCCTGTCATCACTGGTAGCAAAGGTACGTCATTCCTCAGTCTTTATTTCTCTTTTTTTTTTTTGTCTGACCTCTGTTCTTCATTTGTTCTTTAATGTCTATATCATTCTCTTTCTCTCTCTGCATCACAATGTTTATTCTTTTGCCTTTACTAATAAAACTTCACAATGGTCTGTCTGTGTCCCTCTCAGATTTGCAGAATGTCAACATCACGCTGAGAATCCTTTTCCGACCAGTCGCTGCACAGCTGCCGCAGATTTTCACCAGTATCGGAGAGGACTATGATGAGAGAGTGCTGCCCTCCATCACCACCGAGGTTCTGAAGTCTGTAGTGGTGAGTATCACACATAAAGCTATGAAAACATGTAAACTATCGTTCAAAGGGTCAGTAAACCAAAAAAAAAACACAAAAAGGGTCAAAACCATAAAAACATTTTGTTTGTTTTTATTCAGCAAGGATGGATTAAACTGGAAAGCGTTCTAATTACAGAAAATTGTATTTCAAATAAATGTTGTTCTTTTGAACTTTCTATTCAAAGAATCCTGAAAAAAAATGGATCACACTTTTCACAAAAATATTAAGCAGTGCAACTTACATTGACAATAATGATGGTGCATTCAAGTCATGTCAGATAGATCGTATTTATGAGTTTAATGCACATGAACACCACCACAAAATTTTAATTACGAGTGGGAAACTCAGAGTTGGAGGCATTTCAGTGAGTAAACATGTCAGATGCAATCAATGCAGCATCTGTATTGATGGTAAATTTGTTAAAATAATGAAAAATGAAATTTACCCCATGATTTATTCACCCTCAATCCATCCTAGATGTAAATGGCTGTGAGATGCAACAAAGTCATCCATCCATATTAAGAAGTTCTCCTTATGGCTCCGGGGGTTAATAACGGCTTTCTGAAGCGAATTTATGGGTTTGTGTAAGAAAAATATCCATATTTAAAACGTTATAAACCGTAATTTCTAGCTTCCGCTAAGGTTTTCGATATAAGCCAAGAGGAGACTGGTTTTCCTTTGCTGTAAACAAAACTTGGTTCTCTTAAGACTAGCATATTCTCACCGGAGCTTATGTTACGCCTACGCCATCCACTGAAACGCCACTTTCTCGTGAACGTGCGTACAACAGTTAGCGGAAGAGATTACGGTTTATTACGTTAAACGCATGTTTTTTTGATTAAATATATGTAGCCTTGCTGGGAGTTTTGTTCAAAACCATAAAAACTTACTGACCCCAGACTTTTGAACAGTAGTGTATACAGGGCTGGGTGTTGGGCAACATATACAGGACAGGAGATGAAACAGAAAACTTAAATGGATTAAATGCAAGTTTTATCGTGTATTCGTTTTTTTTCGGCAGGCCCGTTTTGATGCCGGTGAGCTCATCACTCAGAGAGAGCTGGTGTCCAGGCAGGTCAGTGAGGATCTGATGGAAAGAGCATCCACCTTCGGCCTCATTCTAGATGACGTCTCCCTGGTAAAGGCTTCTGCTTTTCTCGGTTTCTGTTTTTCTCCACCCTCCCGCCTCACCTTAGTATTTTCCCTCCCCTCAGACACATCTGACATTTGGCAAGGAGTTCACAGAGGCTGTTGAGTTGAAGCAGGTTGCACAGCAGGAGGCTGAGAGAGCCAGATTTGTTGTAGAGAAGGTAAGAAAGCCTCAAAATGTAATAGTGCCAAAGCGAACATTCCCCAAATGTGAGTAAAATGATTAGTAATTAAAACTGAGTTAATCTCCAGTTTCATACCAAACCTATTCAGTACAGCAATATTTAAATGGTTTAAGTGGAATTGTAAGAATAATAATCTGACTGTTGTAAGTGATGCACACAATTAAATATCAAAAGCATCTACTAAATAAAATGTGCATTTTGTATGGTGAAAAATGATTACCAGAATATCAGTTAATAATCAGTTACCAAAATAGTTTGGAATATTCCTTATATTAAAATAATAGCAAAATAATTCCATTGTATTTTCCACATTTTACATATACACTACTGTACAAAAGTTTGTGGTTGGTAAAATGTCATATTTTTAAAGGAAGTCACCAAAAATGCATTTATTTGTTTGAAATACAGTAAAAACAGTAATATTGTGAAATATTATTACAATTTAAATGAACTGTTTTCAAATTTTTTGCTGATTTTTCAGCAGCCACTACTTCACATGAACCGTCAGAAGTCATTCTAATATGCTGATGTGGGATCAAACATTTATTTACCAAGATAA
Organism: Sinocyclocheilus anophthalmus; assembly: GCA_018155175.1. Taxonomy (NCBI): domain Eukaryota; kingdom Metazoa; phylum Chordata; class Actinopteri; order Cypriniformes; family Cyprinidae; genus Sinocyclocheilus; species Sinocyclocheilus anophthalmus. The sequence continues at coordinate 147,772 of JADLZN010002488.1, read as the reverse complement.
AAATTTAAAATTAAAAGTTGAGATTTTTTTCCTGGATTATTTGAATAGAAAGTTCCAACGAACAGCATTTATTTAAATCTTTTGTAACTTATAAATGTCATTTTGATCATTTAATGCAGACTGTTCGAATTATAAGTTAAAAAAAAACTTTGAACAGTAGGAATTGTAGGTTTCTATTTTATATAGTTATATCATAATTATTCTTTTCAATTTTGTAAAAATAATGGCTACATTGAAAAGTGATAATAAAATATTATTATATAGAGTATTATATAGAGCCTGTCCACACGGTTTAGCTGTATGCGTAAAAATGTTGTATCATATTGGCATTTCGTCCAGACTGATCCAGCGTTTTGGGAGCCTGAACGGGGGGGTCCCAAGTGGACAATCTGAAAAGGACACCCTTTGCGTTTTTGTGTGTACAGCAAAATATGTATATTTTTGTGATGAAACGATGTGTCTCCACACTATAGTCAGACACTGATACGTCAAGTAACAACAATTGGAAGAAGACATGCTTGTGTTTGTGTGCCAGAAGCTACGAAACTAATTGCTTTACTAAAGGCAAAATCAAAAATACTAAAGCAAAATCTGTATACAGTGCGCAGGGTTTATGCATATAGTCCAAGTATTCTTCTCCATTTTTAGTATCTCTGTGGCAGAATTACAGCGCCACATACTGGTCTGGCATGTATACTACATCGATTTGTGTCCGTTTCAGTAGGGCTGCACGATTAATCGAATGCGATTGTCTTGCGCTTTTTGTTAGTAAAGCCGGTTCTGTAATCAGCAGTAAAATCTCCATGATAACGTGCTGTCAGATGGAGCAGCATTTACTACACAGAGCCACAGTTCACTGACAAGTTACGCAAAAAAAAAAAAAATTGCAGATGATTTTATTGCACAATTCTGAAATCGAAGAAATCGTTTGCGATACTGACAGCTGTTTGCATAGCTTCTCAGTGAACTTGGTGTTCTGTCGATTTGTGTACCCTGTCAGATTTTGCTACCTCCCATTAAAACAGTGGGTAGTACAATTCGACAACGAAAAATGATACCTGTAAAATTATGGTTTATTAACATCTACACCTACCACAACCCTAAATCTACCCTTACAGAAATGCAAATACAGTAATTGTGTTATATTCGCATATACAGGAAACCAACAATAAATAATTTTTTCTACCTATTGGATTGATTTTAAAGTATCCACCTAACCCAACCCTAACCCTAAACCTACCCTTACAGTAATGTGCGCATGCGCAGTAAACACTGGTAGGACAATCTGATGGGTAAAATAAAATGTCAGGACAACTGCTCAGTGTAGTAAATGCTGCTTCATCTGAAAGCATGTGAAAATAACACAATAACATATTTTTACTCCAAACTCACGTCAGTCGAGTGTTTGAAATAAATCCTTCTGTGAGATGATGTGGCTTCACAGAATAAGGCACGCAACATATTTCATAGTATTTTAAGCAGCGATAAAGGCATTGCCTTATAAATATACTTTATTTTAATGAAATTTATAATAATAAGAACTCAGATAAACCATATATTGTCATAATCGTGTGTTTATTAGTCACATCAATAAAAACATTTAAATCTTCTGTTTATCCAGCTACTGCTAAAGGCATTTCCTGGGTTTCTTCTGGCAGGCGTATTTTGAATTTCAGTGCGAGAGCACCCTCTGGCCTTTGGATGGAGATTTACTGCTGATCACAGAACCGTGCCTCACTGAAAGATACGCATGACAATCGCAGCTTCTGTCGAATCGATTTCAATGCCATTTCGATTTATCGTGCCCAAGGGGCCCCTAAAGGGGTTTTTTTTTTTTGTTGTTTCAGTGGTTTCATGTGTACACAAATATTTCTTGAGACAACGCCGTGTTTACAGAATGTTTTTTTTTTTTTCAAATGAAGGGGAAAAAAAGATTGGATAGGGAAAGCTCTGGCTTCGTGTGGATGTGGCCATAATATAATGTTTTTTTTTTTCTTCTAACATATAAAATTGAAAAGTACTATTTTATTTGTCCATTAGCAACAGGGGATTTAACATTCTCTCCGTATTTGTCTCCCAGGCAGAGCAGCAGAAGCAGGCAACCATTATATCAGCAGAAGGAGACTCCCAGGCTGCACTGTTGATCGCTAATTCTCTGGCAGAAGCTGGTGATGGCCTGGTGGAGCTAAGAAAGCTGGAAGCAGCTGAGGACATCGCCTTCCAGCTCAGCCGCTCTCGCAATGTTACCTACCTCCCGTCTGGACAGGGAATGCTCTTTCAGATACCACAGTGATAGGGAAACTAGAGACACACACACTCGCTTCATTTCTTCTGCCCTAAGTTTGGCTACTTTTGGAAATGGTGATGCCTGTAGAACCCATGAAACTATCTAATCAGCCTATAGGCAAATTTGAAAGAGACAAATATACCCTGTGATTTTCTCTCTTTTAGTCCAAGAGTTTTCTTTCTCTCTTTAAAGTATGGACCTCCACAAGGTGGCTTCAGCAGTTGGAAAGAGTGAAGGGGAACCAAGGGGAAGAGTCTGTAATGTAGAGTCTGTGTATGTAAATGTGCTCGGGCACAAATATATTTGCATTTGGAAACATTTTCCTTGGCTAAATGTGAATTGATATTGTTTGAAACCCTTACGCCATTTCAGCTTAATTGTCCATACACAGAATTTGATCTAAATACCTTGCAAAGCTAAATTAAATTGTGCATTCGTGAGTAGTGCGTGCTGGATGATTGACATCAATCTCACCCTCTGCACCTGCAAGAACGATTGTTTTTTTTATTTGAATGTTTTTTTGTCATTGTATGTGGCAGAAGGAACACCCTTGTTTCACAAGTGGTGAATGGATAAAATAATCAGTAAAAATTATTCATTTATACTAAATCAAAATACAGATGAATGTCTCATTATTATAGCAATCCATTATTATAATTTGTAGACGCATCTAAAATGATTTTTTAATGTTATGTAGACCACTTTCTTCCTCATCTGTTGTGAAGCACACTTCAGAGGTCAATATGCCTCTTAGTGTCCACTAGAGGGCATCAGTGCTTAATTCTTAAAAAAAAAAAAAAAGCTTATGTCAGACCATGGAAAACAAAGAAAAAATGACTAAATGTGTATATTGAGTTTAATGCAAGTAGTACATTAATTGTAGTTATTCTAACATTCAGATATTATATTTTGTAATAATTTACACAATTTATTTTCTCATCCCCTCTTCTTCGTCATTGTCTTTTTCCACTTATTTCTTTCTCTTTTGCCTAGAAAATTCTGCAACTTAAACATAAAGAAATGCTTTAAATTGAGTAGAAGCAGCTTTTGGTTTTTAAATCAAAAATGTGAGAATGCAAATGTCCATGTTAAATTAATCTCAAGCGAGCTTTAAGCCAGACATTTCCTTCACTGCAGGAGTACAGCATGCACGGATGAGTAATTCTGTTGTTATATCTATATTCCTGCTGCATGAGTACTGCATATTAGAAGAGATGAAAGAAGCACATTAAATAGAGAAGTCAAGTGTGGAAGAAGTGTGGAAATCATAGCTCATTTACTATTTGAGACTTCACAGACAGAACAGTCTTTACACACAGGATGTTGATGTTTCTTTCCTGTTTTACACTTGTGCTCCGAACACTTTTATGGGTAACAACAAGACAAATGTTTATCATAAGTTTATAAGACATTATATCACATGTTCATAAGACATGTGCCAAATGATTTGGAGTTTGAATAAACTACAGTTTTATGTAAAACTTTTGAGCAATTCATTCGCTAGAAACTTATTTCATACCAACCAGAGGACACTATTCAGAGAATTCAAATGTTTAATGTACTCAAATATCATTGATTTCCTCACGTCCTCCTATGCTCAGAATGCCAAACACTCCCACAGAACATCTGAATTTAATATTTAAGTAATATCATAGAGTGCAGTTACTGAATATTGAATATCTGAACAGACTTAATAACAGAACAGGTAATAATAGCCATGCTGATATATTCACTACTACATGATTAATGTGCTGTTGCTTATAGGTAAAGTGGCTTTGCTAAAAGTCTGGAACAGTGTATGTGAGTTATGCCATGCTGGAATGATTGTATTTATGACATTAGGTTGTGAATGTTATGTGTTATTGTAAAGTCATTATTACAAATAATGTTGTAAGTGATAAGGGTTGAAAGTTCACCCAAAAATTTAAATTGTGAATATTTGTAATGAAACCTGAGAGATATCTGTCTCTCCACTGAAAATTCGTTACACTGATGTTTCAAAAACTTCTTAAAGAGATCAAATAAATCCATATTAACTGAGAGGTTTAAATCCAAGTTTTCTGAAGAGACATGATTGCTGTATATGATGGACTGATTTAATTTAGGCTTTTATTCACACAACATTGATCAACGCACACGCATAGAGCACTTTTAATAGAGGGATGGAAATCTCTCTTTTTTTTAAAATCTCTATCTCTTTCGCTTCGAAGATGATCTGAAGCCTTGTGGGTTTGTAACAACATGAGGATGAGTAAATGATGACAGAATTTTCATTTTCATTTATCAAAAAGGGATAGTTCACCCAAAACTTGACTTTGGATTTGGGGATGTGTCAATAAATGGCAGTAGCAAATTCGTGGTGATAGCTGTAATTGAGAGTATTGATATACCGTTTAGCTATACACAGGTTGTGCTCTCTTGATGAAGAGGAATAATAAAACTGGCCAGATTTTTTTTTTTTTTAGCTCATTTATGAGGAGACAAACTTGTGTGACCCAACCATTTATTTCAAATAGCCATTTTATTATGCACTGCTTACAGAACTCTGGTCTGGAACGCTGTGAACACAGAAATTGTATACTAAATCAGCTCTTTGGATGCTGTTTAGCCAATCAAATAAGGACCAGAACTAGATTTAACATTTACATTCATTTTTGTCTAAAGCAACTACATACAAAGTATACGTTTTATCAGTTCCTGCATTCTCGAATCGAACTTATCAAATCCATACTCTACCGTTTGAGTTCAACACAGCTCAATTCCTGTCCTGAGCTGCGTTTCCCAAAAGCATCGTAAACCTAAGTTGATCGTAGCTCCATTGGTAACAGTATTAGGTCAAACTTTGGCTTATGATCCTTTTGGGAAACACAGCCCTGTTCTTAAATACAACAGAAGCTCATTCCAGAGTCTAGAAAAAGCTCTATAACCTTTACTTTTCAGGTGCAATTGAGGAACCATCAGACTCAGCTGATCATTTGAGCAAAGAGATCTCAAAAGTTAAATCAGACTCTGGTGCTAGGCCATGGAGAGCTAAAACATGTGCATAAGGCAAATAAAGGCATTTACTAGTCGTTTAGACACTTTTAAAGTTTTTTAAAGTCTAATGTTTTATAAGACAGTTCCTGTAGCTACCAGTTTGATACAGAATCCAGTAGGCTAAGTAAGAAAACCGCATTTCTGCACTCTTAAAATAAAAGTTTAATGCTTTTCACAGCAATTCTACAATTAATTTTTGGTTCCCCAAAGAACCTTTCAGTGAAGAGCTCTTAAATAAGAACCATTTTTTTAAATTAATTAATATTTTAATAACAACCTGAAGAACCTTTTTTTCCACTATAAAGAACCTTTTGTGCATTACAAAGTTTCAATGGATGTTAAAAGTTATTCACGGAACCAGAAATGCCAATAAATAACTTTGGCTTTTAAGAGTGTCCAACTGAAAGTTCTCAGTTCACATTAGGCCTGGACCGGTGTGGTGATGGTGAAGAACACAAAGCTCTCAAAATTGTTGGTGCTTCCTCAGAACGTTGAACTGGCAGCTGCAATTTCTCATTGTGTTCCGCAAACGGTCCATCAAGTGAAAAAGTCACTTTTATCGAGGTGGTTCGCCGCAGGGAGGAAGACGGGCGTGCGCACTGAACTGTCTGGTCTCGTTCTTTGAGTACGGGAAGAGAAAAAAACCGACGCCACGCGCGCTTTCTTCAGTGCAGACAGCGGCGGCTCGAGCGCTTCGGATGAACTCGGAGGATGCTTGATGCGCGAGACTTAGGCCAGCCACGTAGCGATGGCTTGTAAACAAGAACAGCGGTGAGCTCGGACAGTCTAGAAGCAAACCAGAGCGATTTCTGATAGTTCGTGCGCACGTGCATGCGACTGTACGCTGTTCGCGAAAACTCCGTCGAGGAATAGTTTATCTGAAGCAAGTCGTTCTTTTTTGTAGATTTGTGTTTTATCGGATCGCTACACAACTTGAGGTGGACGGTATGAGGGAGAGGGCGCTCGTGACTCGGGTGAGTAGGCTAGTCTTCTGCTACAAGTTAATTTCTGCTTTTGCATTTATCCACAGCGATGACAGTTGTTCGCCGCATGCATAGAAACCATCACTGGAACATCTGTCAAGGTATGATGCTGTCATCGTGGCAATCAGTGCACTACACCACTTACTTTCACCGAACGATCTGCAGGGTTTTGTTTGCAAAGAACAGGAATCGTCAAAAATTGTTATTGTTTTCTTGCCTAATGCTGCTTTGCATACGAATGCATCGAGAGTCTTCTGCAACTAACGTAACTGCTCGTAGACCGCGAGTGCATGTCTGTATGAATGAGAAAAATCTCTGAAGGAGTATAAATCTGGGCGGTTTGGGGGTGTAAGGAGTGAAAGTCGGGGATGTTAGCTTGCTATGAGCCATAGGGTTAAATAGTCTTATTGCCGCTGCACGCGCTTTGCAAAGCAGGTCTATTAAATTCACCTCGATGGGGCTATTTGCAATCGCATTGAACAATTTTGCAAAAGCGGGTCTTGTCGTAGCTGGAGTCCATTGCACGCAGCTGTATGTACGTGCAATCGGGATGTTAGCTCTGCTAGCCGAACGGCCTGCACGCCTGCCGTCCCGACCAACCAATGTTTCCTTCTGTTTAACCCTTTCTTTGCGTCCCTTTCCCAAAAAAGTTACTCTTTGCTAGTGAGTTGCCGCACAACCTTTGCTGCTTTTCTAACTGTTCTGACCGTATATGCTGGCCCAATTGCGCGGTATACCAGTATGTATCCTCATTTTTTGGGTGGACGCGATGGAGTTTGGAGGTGTGTTGTGGATGCGCGCGCTAGGCCCTTCTCAAACTGCGGCGTTAGCTCGAGCTGCTAGCGCCGATTTTAAGAGTAGGGGGCGAAGGAATTTTGCTATTTGTTTTGTCTCTTTTTTTAAATATTTTTTTTGGTCCCTTTCTTTTTAAACGTAGTCTGGAACTGCCTTGTTGCATTTGTGTGCCTGACAAGCCAGAAAGCTATGATAAGCTTATTATTTTGTGAGGTTTCCCCCCTCTTCCCTTTTATCCAGTTCCCAGGCTGCTATGAAGTCTTACCAACTTAATGGGCAAAGAGATTTTCTCCATAGCTTGTGTAATTCAAGATGTCCTATGACACCCACAAATCAAGGTGTTTCAGAAACACGAATCTGTGTTTATCTGAAGAAGCATTTAAGTTAAGAAATATCATGTGTTTAACCAGTATTGGATTTGTCCACCTTGTTTTTTACCTTAACTTTTTTTTTCTGCTGAACATTTGAATGATTCTGTCTTCATAACATATCATTGACACTACAATGTGTATCATGGGAATATAAATTTTATTCATGGCCCATCTGCTACTAAAATTAAATTTTTAAAGATAAAGATATAAATTGCACTGATCCTCCCTTAAATTGAAAGTTTTTGTGGTCTTGCAGGGACAGGGTTTAAGCAGACTAAATGATTGAAAAAAAGTCCTGTGTAAGACTTTTAAAATAAATAAAACACATGCATTTAGGTAAGAGAGAGGGCTAATTTTCATTACTTTCATGCTTAAAGATGTCACTAATTTGCACCCGATTCTGACATCCTTTCTATGCTCTCCCTGGGACATTCATCACCTGCTGTAGAGTGACCTGTATTAAAGGCCTTCTGTTGGTGGGTTAGTTTAAGAGCATCTGAAAAGAATAAAGTGACTCAGCTTGCTTGTGTTTAATACAGTTGCATAACAGCACTCAAAGAACCCAACGGCCCTTTCTGAGTGAAAGTCAGATTGTGGATTCACAGGACTGTCATGGTTGACCTCTCTTGATTGAATAATTAGTCAGATTACCAGTGGTCTGCCACTATTAGAATTCAGTACAAGGCCGACAGGTCAGAGAAGTTGGAGACGGGGAAAGTTGAAGAGCAACTTATTTTTGCAAAAGTGCATTTTTAGTTGTTAGCTGTTGGAAATTTTGCTTTCAGTCATTTAAAACCTACATAAATCAATCCTGAAGTCATTGGGTGTAGCTTCTAGAAGACATTTCCTGAGCATGGGGTCACATTCTTGATCCTCAGTCCTTGGAGCAGTCACAGTTGATCAGGATATATACGATGAAGATGAGTAAAAGATGAGTAATTTTATTGATTGTAGAGATTTTGATTGTGTGAGTGTCACCCACATCAAAGTAGCTTGCTTTTTGAGGAAACCTGGGATTAGTCACCATTATCATCCACTAACTTGCTCATGATGATGAGAGGGAAATTTCAGTTGCACTTGTCGGTCTTGAAACAAGAAAAATTAATTCATTGATATTGTCTACACACTTTCACACTCAATTGCCCTCTCCCTTTCTTCTTTTGTATTGCACCAGATCATGCATACTATAGACCTGTAAGTGGCTGCAGACATAGACAGATGTGTAGATGCGAACACATGCATCTTGCATTCTTGTGTAAATAAGTAGAGCTTTTTTCCTCCATTTCCTCCTCACATGTGTTGTAGACACTGTGTTGCAGCACCTGGCGGAGTGTGAGAATCTGCGTTTCTGGCGTCCTTCTGATGGGTGCACTCAATTCAAGAGTCATAAAGCTATTTTAACTAGCTTTTCGCAGATCTTTAGCAAAGAATTAGGATTTGCAATCTGTTTAATATTAATGCAGAGCATTGTTTTGTATTTAAAAGTGATGATTTCAATCTGATTTAAAGCACAAAACAGAATTTACACAGAGTGGAAAGTGTGCCGGGGCCAGTCTTTTAAATATATGTACAGTAATATGTGTTATATATGCCGGCTACTTTCCTATGACTCCAACGCATACGCTCTGAGATGTGTGACCCCTTATGCACCCATCATGTGGTCACATACACTGCGCTCTCCAATTCTCAGAAAGTTTCAAAGCACACAGGAAGAAAGGTGGAGGTGTGTGTGTATGGCTGTATCTGTGTGGGTATGTGTTTGTGTGCATGTATAATTGTATATGTGTGGGCATTTGTTTATGTGTATAGGGTTTTATTTGTGTGGGTAGTTTTATGCCTGTATGTGTGGCCGTTTCGGCAATGTATATACTGTCACTGCAGGAGAGCTGCAAGATTTGGGCAAATGACGTCACCCTCAATAGTTAACATGCAAGGTTTTAAATGCAGCTGAATAGTCTTTAGCTCGATTTTTCAAGGTTTTGCTCCATTGTGTTACTGTAAACAAACCACAAGCAGGAATCATACTGAATCCAAAGCCATTGATACCTGAGCTGTTTGCTGCATGAATTGAGATGAAGACTACAAAATAATACAATAATCCTACACAAACCGATTTTTCTACTTCTGTCTGCAAAAACAAGCATTCACCTGATTCATGAAGAAACAATTCTTATAAACTGGTTCTTGTACAGTCATGATGTAGTGGAAGTAGCGACAGATCTTTTCCACATTGTGACACATCCAAAGTGAAAAAATTGTCGAAAATGAATAAAATACAGGACAGGAACTTGGTTCTATGTATCAGTTGTTGATTGGATGGAGGTAGATCTGAATGTGAGCTTGTAATTGATTGTAAGTAAGAAGGTGGTGGTGTTTAATCAGACAAAATGACTGGAGAAGTCCGACATACTTCACCAGAGAGAAATTTCACTGGAAGTTTGAGTTATGAGTTTAAAAAAGGAAACATGCATGGATGAATTGTTCACCATAAGATCAACAACGTGCATTTAGAAAATAAATAAGGTGAATTTACTTTTCAAGCCAATTATTCATCGAAAAGACTCACCAGTTCATAAGTTATTGATTTGAATTAGGCCAGTTGAATCCATTTATTAGATTTATTATCAGTGTTTTGTTTTAATAAATGAATATGGTGATATGGTGAATATGGTGATTAGATTTATTATCAGTGTTTTGTTTTAATAAATGAATATGGTGAATATGGTGATTAGATTTATTATCAGTGTTTTGTTTTAATAAATGAATATGGTGATTAGATTTATTATCAGTGTTTTGTTTTAATAAATGAATATGGTGAATATGGTGATTAGATTTATTATCAGTGTTTTGTTTTAATAAATGAATATGGTGATATGGTGATTAGATTTATTATCAGTGTTTTGTTTTAATAAATGAATATGGTTCAACTCACCTTCATGTTGTTCAAACCTGTGTGACTGTTCTGTTTTTTTTCTTCTGTGGCACATAAAAAAGTTATTTAAAAAATATATATTTTTTCTCAGTACAATGAAAATCAACAACATTTGACATTATATGTTTAATTTTATGGACAAAAATAGTTTAAACCGTTTTAACACCGGTTTAGCATGACATGAAGTTGATTAAGCCTTTAAACCCGAGGTTTCCCGCCACCCGCACGAAAAAATTCAAAATCAAATTACTAAGCAACCCCTGAATGGAATAACACGAAATATGTATCATTTTAAAGCTTAGAATCGCAGCCTTTTAGTGATAATTATTTTGATCAACTCTTAACGAGCGCTGAGCAGTCCCTCTAAACCGAATTGTACCCAGGTGGGACGCCCCACCCTCCGCGACAATATTACTAATCATATTTTTAAAACCACTGCCTTGATCAACAAAAAAAATTGGATATCATTCAAAAGCTCAGAGTCTGATCTTTACAATGCATGTAGCCACTTCGATTAACTCCAAAGTAGTGCCGAGTTATTTGCTGATAAATCACAAAAAAAAATTCATCATTTACAAAATATTTTTTTTGTGCCATGTACTCTAATATGTCAGAAACATCATACATCTCAGATAGTCATGTGTCATATGTCATTTGAAAGGTCTCATCGAGTAGAATAAAACAAGTATAATTTTTGGGGGTTTTGACTGAACTTGAGTGAGGCATTACTTCAAATTCAAAACAACAATTTCTAAACTGTAAAGGGCTAAGAGAAAGGCTACCTTGGTTCCAAATGCTGTAACTTTTAATTACTTCATGATATCAGCACAACATTTTATTCACATACAGCACACATGTTGGGGAACATCACCAAAAAATAATTTTCTCCTACCTTATTTCTTTCATGAGATATTGAACGTCAAATAAGTTCAATATGAAAAATTTCCCTTGACCACACTAATTTTTCTTACATTTGATCACCTATTTCTCAGTATGAGAACATTCAAATGCAAAGATTTTTTTTCTCCCATAAAAATATAGGAAAATTTCTATCAGACGATACCTGACTCTCCTTGCTATGGTCTTGGAGTTATGAGTCATTATTTTTGTGTATGGCACTTAGAAAACAACAGTTTTTAAAATTCCTTCAAGGAGTCAAGAGCTAAACAAAAAGGCCTGTTTAGTTACAAAATACTGTAACGTTTGGATACTTTATGCTATCACCACAAAATTACAGATACAGCTAACACGCTGGGGAACATCATCAAAAAAGAATTTCCCTCCTACCGTATTTCTGTCCTGAGATATTGAATGTCAAATAAGACAGACAGGGGTCTATGCTTACTTTTCTTTTTGGAGCGCTTGTACTCCTAATTAAAAAAAATTGGGAGCACAGTCAAAAATTTAGGAGCACCTTCTAATCAGTAATCAAAAATTCTGATAAAAAATTAACCTTCCCATTACGAGGTGATTATTTGACTCCTCTAAAGTTTCTTTACAGAGATTATTTTTTACCTTGAAGGCTTTTTTTCTTTTACTACCTTTTTATTAAAAGGGTCATCTTTTGTCAAATTCAAAAAGATATATTTATAAGCTTTTTAACATTTCTAATTAAACAACAGAATAAAACCAGTAAATAAGAAACTTACCAATCAAATGAAATCAGTATTTAAAAAAATTATTTGTACTACAGAGGTGGCACAGAAGAACACACAAGTGGATTGTAGGTGTATTTTCTGACGTTTAATGAGGCTCAGAGGTTGCATGAGTGCAGTTAAATTCATGATGAGATTGTTTTAAATATAACATTTTGAATATAGAAATATTAAATCATTTAAATAACAGAAAAGATACTTTTAAAATTAAACTAAAACTGCCAGCAGGTGGCGGAAAGTCACTGATTTTATCACTGAATCATTCATTCAATTGATTCGTTCAAACTGCTGATTCATTCAGAAACGAGGCAAGTTACTGTCTTTATGAATGGGTAATTGAATCATTGGCTCACTAGATTCGTTCAAAAAAAAAAACACTTTGTTGTTATATGATCTGATACGTCTGTGATTACATTACTCACTGCGCAGAAACACGTAATTACGTTTAGACACCTTTGAAGGCTCGCCTCCGCGCAAACACAATATGCTGATCGGGTCCAGTCGCACTAGGTGCTCCTAAATCCTATTTCATAGTCGCACCAGAGTTTTTTCAGTCCGCAATGCTACTGAAAATGGTCTCACTGCAGAGCCCTGACAGATATGAAAATTTCTCTGACCACTCAAATTTTTCTTACTTTTTTAATCATCTGTTCTCAGCAGGAGATGTCCAAATGAATAATTTGTTTTTCTTGTTGAACATAAAGACTTTTTCTATCAAAGATACCAACCTTTGGATCTCCTTGCTAGAGTCCTTCGAGTTTTAGTCATTATTTTTGTGTTGTCACTCAGAAAAACATCAACTTCATCTTGATAGGCAAAATGCCCTCAGCTTTTAAGGCTGACGGTTCATTGATTACAGAATTAACTTTTTTTCTGAACTACATATCACTTTAATGTGTTGTACAGGAGGCTTATCTGTCTAAGTTACTCAAGGAAACTGTAATGTGTATAAACATTTCCCCTTTCTTTCTTTCTGCCCATCAGCATTTGCTGTTTTACCTGGCCTAAAGGCTGATTTATACGTCTGCGTCGGACCTACGCCGTAGCTTACGCATAGACCCACCCTATGCCGTACCTTAACGTGGCCCCTCTCCAAAAATCTAACAGTGCGTCAATTTTACGCAGACCACAAGCGCTGTGATTGGTCTGCAAGAACCCCTCCCTCCATATGTACTTGAGTTTTGTGTGTTTATGTGCACTTTAATATATTTTTATTTTTTTGTTTTGTCACCAGCCTTCACTATATAAAACAAAGCAAAGAACAAGTGTCTTATCATTTATGATACTACATAGCATTATACATCAGTAGTTGTCCGCAACAAACAATGTTGATCTGCCGTGGTACAAGTCCTTGTGCAGATTGAAAGAATGCCATCATCTCCTATTCCGTTGTTGTCTCCTTTTTGTAGTTTTAAATAATGATTTGATATTTATTTGCCGCCGTCACGGCTATAATAATTCTTCTCCGACGAGCCGTTTCTTCTTCGGCTTTTGCCGTGGTACTGCGGGTTACACCAGCAACATGCCTGTGGACACTGCAGACTAGCGGTTTGCATGTGTACTGCACGTTGATGCGGACAACGACGCCGAAGTATAAATGAAAACTGACGCATAGCCTACGGCGTAGGTCCGACGCAGAAGTATAAATCAGCCTTAACTGTTTCTTTTTTCGCTTTTCATCATTCAAACGCTGCTTCCCCAGACACATGAGAGTCATGAGCTTTCAAACATTGCATACATTCACTGTATATATGCGTACGCTGTGTCAAGACACCTTTTCCTGCTGCCGCGGGATAGAATGAACTCACTTTCTTTTCTAGATGTTCGCAAACACCTTGATAAGCCAAAAGGGTTTGTGATCTTTCTCAATCCAAAATTTAACATTTGCATCTGATCAGCGCTCTGGTCTCCGATAGTTTGTCAGAAGCATTTTGCAACAAAAAAAAACAAAAACATCTCAAGTGAAATTCTTTGATAAATTGTAGGTATAGGGTTAATGTGAGTCACGCTGTTGGTCTCTTCACAGAAGTAGCATGCATCACTCTGACTAGACCGTAATTATCTTGGTAGTCACAAGGCTTTAGATTTTATCGTGTAGTGCATGTTGTGCACAGTCAATGCTTTACAGTGCAGGTTCTGAAGAGCCATGTATATTTCACAGAAACATTTGTTCAGCTCACGCAGATGATGACTGGCACACATACACTTTAACAGAACAGAGATGTTCACAGAGAGCCAGGAAGTCAAGGTTGAGCGCAAAAACAGCTATTTTTCCTGTCTGTGGCTGCCGTTTACTTTTTGTTTAGGTGGTGTTGTTTTTGATCGTGATGAGTCGGCATGTAATGTGGGGTCTTGTCACGTTTTGATTTTGGTGAATTAACAGGGTCACTCAGATATCTGGTTTCTTGGGCTATTGGCACAAATTGGCATATAATGGAGCCATTGATTGGGGAAGATCATTCCTTGAGCGCACACACTCCGTCCCCACACCCATTTCAAATCACTCACACTGAAACTTGTGGTCTCGTTTTGGTTCATGAGTGTGTAACTGTCTGAATTTTCAGTTGAATCATCAGTCCCTCTGTTGAGTGAATGCCATACAGATCAAGGACAAATGGCTCAAACAGTTAGCTAGTTGAATGAATGTAATTATTTTTTGTTCATTTGTCTTGTTTCTTGTTTTTCATTTGTTCACATGTTTTGTTTAATTATTGGCGGAAGAAATATTTATTTATATATATTTTTATAATCATATATTTATAAATTGATCATTTGTATCAATATGTATATAAAATTACATCGGGGTTTGTTCAATCACTAGCACTAGCCATTAGTAAAAACTATTAATTAATATATATCTTTCTTTGTCGCATCTCACTCTCCTCTCCCTCCTCAAACATCTCTATATATATATCTATATATAATATGGTGGCTCTTGCTAGGAATGACCATTACTATTACTATATTTGCTTGTTGCTTGGTTCCTCTTAAGTCCGCCTTGTATTTTTTTAATAATTAAGAATATTGTTATTTTATGCAGTAATAACATATTTCTGTCCTAAAATATTCACTTTCATGTGCCCTCGTTATGCACTACTGCACCAGAAAGAGAGGCATAACAATGATCATGTGTGCTAGAAGTATTTGTCTAACTGTTGGATTGCAATATGGAACTGGAATTTGAAGTGCACAATAATCGCAGTTAAACATTCATGATCAGATCAAATAATCACTATAGGCCTACTTGGCAAATAAGCAACACCCCAGCAATCACATAGCAACACTGGTGCTGGCAACTTCAGCACGGGTGAGTAACTTGTTGTGACATGTTGCAGTAATGAAGTGTGCGAGATTACCCCATATTTGTCAATATAAAAAAAATATGTACAGAATATGAAAATATGTGAGGGTTTCTTCCCCATTGTGTCAGTGTGTTTTCTGTACTTAACTTCTTGTGGTTTAATTTTGAGCTGGCTCACACACACACACACACTTACGCTGAGAAACGAAACGCTTGCGGTTTGGTGTGTGTAACTGATTAGTAGTGGGATTCTAGATGTCTACACCTTAACCAGGTTGCAGTTGCATTTCTTTCTTTTTCTCTCATTTTCTTGCTCTCTCTCGTTCTCTCTCTCTCGTTCTCTCTCTCTCGTTCTCTCTCTCTCGCTCTCTCTCTCTCGCTCTCTCTCTCTCTTTCTCTCTCTCTCTCTCTCTCTCTCTCTCTCTCTCTCTCTCACTCTCTCACTCACTCTCTCACATACTCACTCACTCACTCACTCACTCACTCACTCACTCACTCACTCACTCACTCTCTCACACACACACACACACACCACACATACATATACATAAAAAGGATGTATGGCACCGGATTTGAAGACCAGAAGGTTTTACCAGGTAACAGTTATTGTGATGACTACAGTTTCAGAGGTGTTGTTATACTTGTTATAAAGCACTATTGTACTTATTCTTGAATATCTGTGTTTGATGACACACTGCTCTTGTTTCAATGGTAGTTGTGGTTCATTTACCCGCTTTGATGTATTGAATTAAATGTGACGTCTTAGTTGACACCTGATATAATTGCTTTCAATTGTCTTTCATTCCTTTCGCAACCTTTCACATTGTTTCTTGCTCTCTTTCAGGTAGCACCTGGCTGCAGGCTACTGATTCGGAGCAGCTGGTAATGACTGCGAGATCTAAGCGCTGAGTTCAACGGTGCGGAGACATCGTCACATCACTGACAGAGAGGCTTTGTGGCTGAATCAGCAGAGATTGCAGATGAGATGCCGTTATTGTCTTTCCAAGTGAAACCGAGATACTGTTGAGAGACTGAAGTTTGGATCTAAAGTCAAGGCGAGTTTCATTTGGAGCGGGATGAAATATGTGCGAGTAGTTGCACAGTGAGACGGATTTCATGTGAGTACTTTGAGGTGAAACATTTTAAGATGTTTTTAGGGCTGTACAATTTGGAGACAAAAAATTGTAATATATCAACATGACCATTAAAAAATCATAATAACAATATTGCACTGGATCATGAGCTGCTTGTGTGTAAAAGAAGTGCTGCGCTTGACTCTGAAATACCATACATTCGTTCAGTTAAATCACAGCCTTTTGAAATTTGATAATCACTCTAAGCCATATCGTGACTTGGGTTTTATTTTGAGTTATCATGCAGCCCTAAATTATTCGTCTTATTCATTTTCTTTATCTTCCTGTCTCACTATTCTCGTTTCCTTTCTTTCTCTTTCATGTGCTTGTGAAAGTAATGGAGGCTCGGTTTGGGCTAGGCTAAAGCATCTCTCCTCCTTTACGCTCTCTTGCCCTCCTCTCATTCATTTCGAGAGGAGGGGTACATTGCCTCCTGTATCGCCCTTGACAGGAATCGGTGGTTATTCTCAAACATAAAGAAGGAAACACTCCAATTTAACTGAGTGATCGGCTGCCGATGAAGTCCTGCCAGACACTGAAGGAGGAGGTGTCCGGCCCAGAGACGATGTCTCAAGAGGAGGAGCAAATGACTCAATCCTCCCAAACATACTTCCACAACACCTCTGCTCCTGATGCCGAGCTGTCGGCAAAGCTGTACAAGCTCGCGCCTGCAGCCCCAAACTGCACATCAGGCCCTGGTCATTGCCAACGACGATGGTCTACTAGGGACCATGAGTTTGCAGATGCCCTCTAGGACCTAAAATCCCCATTCTTCTTAGCCCGCCGACATCAAAACACAAAATACCGTATTTAAAACAACAGAAAAAAGAAAGATAAAACGTAAAAAAAAAACAAAAAAAACAAAAAAATTAATAAAAAGATGAAAAAAAAAAAAAAAAAAAAATTAAAAAAAAAAAAAAAAAAATAAAACAAAATAAAATAAAAAACCGGGAAGGGGTCGGAGCAGCTGCGACAAAGAGCGGAAATGGAGGGATGTCGGAAGATTCTGAAGGCGAAGAGGAAGCCGGGGCAGAGGATGAATTCAAACGAGGACAGATCATCGTAGAAGTCAACCTCAATAACCAGACCCTGCACGTGTCCAAAGGAGCTGACGGAGCCAATGCAAACACTGCAGGAGACGACAAGAGCACTAGTGAGGAGGAGGAAGAAGAAGATGAGGAGGAAGAGGATGACGACGAGGAGGAGGAGGAAGAAGAAGAAGATGATGACAGTGTTGAAGATGACTACAGTGCTGAGGAGGATCTGGATGAGGAGGAAGAGGAAAACAACAGTCGGCGAACAAGAGCGCAGCGGGCGCACAGGGGTCGAGCGGCTGCTTCACCACGGCGAAAGAGTCGCCGCGTAACTGCTTCATCAACTGGGAGTGTAACCAAAGCAACCGCCGGCGTTACAACCAGGGGGCGGAGGAAGAATGCCGAGGTCCCGCCCCAAAAGCGTAGACCTGCCAAGATGGCCAAAAGCTCCGCCTCCTCCACCTCAGGAGCGACAGTTGCTGGAGGAGGAGGAGCCAAGGGAGAGGGTAAGGAGAAAGAGACGCTAGCGTGTGAAAAATGCCCACGTGTGTTCAACACCCGCTGGTACCTGGAGAAGCACATGAATGTGACGCACAGACGCATGCAGATCTGCGAAAAGTGCGGGAAGAAGTTTGTGCTGGAGAGTGAACTGGCTCTTCACCAGCAGACGGACTGCGAGAAGAACATCCAGGTGAGAGGATCTTCCCAAACTTGTATTGAAAAGCCACAGCCTTAGGAAATTACGAGTATTGTTAATAGACATTACTCCAAGCAGAGGCCTTATTTAATGTGACTCAGTTGGAAATGAGATTGGAGTGGGTCCATGGTGCTGCTACAAGGTATTGCACCAAGGCTGAAATTTCAGTGTTGTCATCCCAAGAATAGAAGAGTCTTATTTAAGAGTCTTATACAGTAGTGAACACACACACACACCGTGAACATGCACCTGGAGCAGTGATCAGCCATATTGCTGCGGCACCCGGGGAGCAGTTGGGGGTTCGGTGCCTTGCTCAAGGGTCTCACTTCAGTCGTGGTATTGAAGGTGGAAGGAGAAGGAGAGCGGGGCGTGTGTCATCGACTCTCCCCCCACCTACAATCCCTGCTGGACCTGAGATTCGAACCCGCAACCTTTGGGTTATGAGTCCGACTCTCTAACATTAGGCCATGAATACCCCATAATATTTTTGTTTTAATTAATGGTTCTGTACTATTTTTGGTCAAATAAATGTAGCCGTGGTGAGCATAAGACTCTTCTTCTAAAAGCATTAAAAAAATCTTACCAACCCCAAAATTTTGAACAGTAGTGTATATACACACACACATATGATATTGGAAGGGGGGTGACCATTTTTTTTTTTCTAGGCGTGATTGGGTTTATAGGGGTGGCAAGTTTAACATGTGTTAACGCTTCTTTTTTTTCTTTTTTTTTAACATTATTTTTCACATAATTTACCTTTATTC
Organism: Sinocyclocheilus anophthalmus; assembly: GCA_018155175.1. Taxonomy (NCBI): domain Eukaryota; kingdom Metazoa; phylum Chordata; class Actinopteri; order Cypriniformes; family Cyprinidae; genus Sinocyclocheilus; species Sinocyclocheilus anophthalmus. Next base: position 128,784 of record JADLZN010002488.1, on the reverse strand, counting down.
TACACTGCTCTGTCCCTTCTCCCATAAACGCGCTGATCATTTCCTTCTTTTATGAAGCCCCTCCCTCAGAAATAGGCGATGGGCTCTGATTGGTTAGCTAGCCCAGTGTGTTGTGATATGGCTAAACCACCTCTAGTGTGTGTCTAATCGTCCCGCCCCTCACCTCAGCGGCATGTGCTCCGGTTGTATTGTAAACAACTGCATCGTTAATATCGCTTATCAGTTTGAGCCTATTGAGAAGCAGAGGATATTATTGAACAGGATCGTGCAGAATTTGTGCAAGCACGGCTTTTAATGGTATGTTTTTTTGTTGTTGTTTGTCTCATAAACCCCTTTTAGATATGCTGTTGTTTGTAATGCTACTGCTTCTGTTAGCTTTTAATATATGGTTTTATCCTGATTAAAGCTTAAATACAGTACGGCAACCGCACACGCGTCCATGTATAACTCTTCTGATAGCTATGTGAAAATAAGTGTATAATTGTAAAAGTTCATTGTTGGAGCTGAGCTGAATGATAGAGAATGAGAGATAGAGATGCAGAGCGTGTGCAGAGCAGGGGGAAACGAGGAACAGTATTAATAACCTGCTTGCTTTAGACATGATTTTTGAGTCTTGTGAATACATTAGAATCGTTAGAAGACAGAATCACAATTCATATATGACAATAGATTTTTACGTGCAAGAAGCCACCCCTAGTCTTCCCTTCCTCTTCTCTAAAGCAGCGCAGCATGCCACCCCCCTTTGCTGGCCTTTTGTTCCCTTTTCCCGGGGCGGGTTTATTCTGGGTTTGTGATTCCAACCCGGGAGTACCTTGTTGTAGTCCCCTATGAGCCTATGAGCCGTTTTTGTAGGCATTAAACTGCCAGAATAAAAAGACATATCTCCGTTTGCATTGCACTTTCCGCTTTCGTAACTTTGCAATATTTTTTATATATGCTCAAACAGCAACTACACATACTAAATGTTTAAAATGTGAAATCGCAATCAACCACCCCTTTAAATTAACATTGATTAAAGCTAAAGTTGCAAAAGTTTCATTTTCTTTTCCATATTCAATGCTTAAGTTAGACTGATGTGTGTGACTTGTACTTCAGTAATGATTATTGTAATTATTGTTGCACTGTTATAAAAATTCTGGCTTGCATCATTAATTGTTTTCATGTTATGGCTAATAAATTACCAATATTTAAATTATGTAAGGTAAAATAATAAAGTAAACATTAATTCAAATAGCACTATTCTAGTCGCATGCTTCACAGTATATAAAAAAACAAAGCAGTAGATTGTTCCTCTATTGTTAGTCTCTTTGGATAAAATAATCTGCTAAATGAATAAATGTAAAAAAAAAAATTGTCTAAAGCTATTAACAATACGAAAACTAAAATCAATCATTTTAAATGTTACAAGTGAATTTAGGCATTACAACATCATAATGTACAGTATGAATGATGGATATTAATTAAAAAATATATTTTTTCATATTAATTTGCTAAGGATTACATTTAATAGTGTTATTATTAAATAATTAGAGTTTTCAATGGCAAAGGAATTATTTTGGTGATGGCAAAGGTAAAAACAGGAGAAATTAACGTGCAATTAAATGTCCAATATCAGCCAACTGAGATAAATTCTCAAATAAATTGATAACTGAACTATAGATATCAGATCTGATTTGAAAGATGAAGTGCATTAAAGGATAGGAATGTTAATTTCAGTCCTGACCAGCAGATGGAGACTTCATTCATGTTTAGAGGGCTATTGAGACTCAGAAAAAAAGGGGTCTGGAGGTAGATAATATCACTAAATATTGTATTCTTGTACTGTACTAAACCTTAGTGGCTCTGTTTTCGAAAAAAAAAAAAAAACGGGGGGGGGGGGTTGTGTCTCAGTGTGTGTCATGTAATAAGTCCTTTAAGAAACTGTGGTCCCTCCACGAGCATATTAAGATTGTCCATGGCTTTGCTGAGAAGAAATTTGCCTGTGAGATTTGTGAGAAGAAATTCTACACCATGGCCCATGTCCGTAAGCACATGGTCGGTATGTACAGTAAAACGTGCACACAGACACACTTCAGCACTGCCCGAGTGAACACTTACAAAAATCTTCAATTATCAAGATAAATGTCTATACTAAAAAAAAAAAAAAAAAAAAAAAAAAAAAAAAAAAAAAAAAAAAAAAAAAAGACACCACAAATACTATGAAACATTTGTATGCAAAACACAATACAAACAGGTCTGTTAATTTCTGTCTGTCTCTAGCTCACACAAAGGACATGCCGTTTACCTGTGAGACCTGTGGAAAGTCTTTTAAGCGCAGCATGTCACTGAAAGTGCATTCACTGCAGCATTCAGGAGAGAAGCCCTTCCGTTGTGAGGTATGAACACATTATATGGCACAATTCATAAGTGGTCTGTTCTGATATTGTGACTGAGAGAAGTTAAAGCAATCCATAAAATACAATGCAAATACATAAAATCATGCATTTGGGATGTGTTAAAAGGCATACAAGTCATAGACGGATTGAGTGACATGCTTATCCCCCACCAAATACAATCCTAGAAACCATAATAAATACAAAATCACAATCAAAAAATTAATTAATATAAAGGTAAAAGAATATATACCAATCACAAACCCGTTTACATGGGTGGACAGGTTGAAACAAACAACAACTTGGTGGTTACTCCACCGCAAAAGGAAAATTTTGTCATATCATCATTTACCCCCCATGTCGTCCAAAACCCCTCAAACACCCAGCTTTGCCCATTTTGTCTATTACCGGAACCACACACGCAAACTTTTTACGAATTTTTTAGGATGAAAACCGGAGAGGCTTGTGACTGTCCCCATTGACTGCCAAATTAATAACAGCTGTCAAGGTCCAGACAGTATGAAAGACATCGTCAGAATATTCCATCTGCCATCAGTGGTTCAACCGAAACGTTATGAAGCGACAAGAATACTTTTTGAACGTGAAGAAAACAAAAATAACTTTATTGCGCCTGACACAGATAGCAATACACGAACTAGCTGCTCTGCTGCACCGTTCAGCAGATACGTTGACTGGCGCAAAATGGCACTAAACAACCGGTGATGGCGGAGAGTCACAGAGGACACGAATCCCCCCAGAGTTTCAATACACGTCGTTATTTTTGTTTATTTGCATCAACACGTATTCTACGCTCACTAAATCATAACGCTACTCCCTCGTTGAACCACTGAGACCTAACAGCAGAATGGACTATTCTGACGATGTCTTATCATACACTATTTCTTTACCTTGACAGTGTTATTTACTTGAATCCGTCAAATGGTACAGTCCACAAGCCTCCGTTTTTTACTCCCAAAAAAAAAATAATCATAATAAATGAATAAAACTGTATCCGAATGACAAACAAAAAAAAGCTTTTTACGGGACAAAAAAATTAGGAACGAGTATGGGAATAAAAATCACAAAGTGATTAATGACAACGTTAAACAAGTTAATTAAATGGGGTTGAGTAACCGCTGAAGTTTATACCACCGATAGTAAACGTCGGTGTACCGACCAAAAACGAGTTACAAACCCCGCACCACACAGACCCTTTCCTGCTCTAGAAAGTCCTGCCTTTCCCTTTAATAGGTTGCAACCGACTCCTAGCTGTACCTTTTGGGGTGGAGTAACCCTTTAAGTTTTCCAGTGTAAAGTCTGTGTCCTGAACCAAAACCAGTTACAAACCACCGCACCACACAAACCCTTTTCCTGCTCTAGAAAGTCCTCCTTTCCCTTTAATAGGTGCAAGTCTAAGCTGTTGAATTTGGTACAGTATTTACATCCCCCTCTGTTGGCACCATGGTTTCCCCAATTTGAACCCACATTTATTTGTGGGTTTGACGGTTTTCTGTAGTTTTAAACATCAGTGACTCTTTATTAATGTGTCATTTGAAAAATCTAAAATACATTCCTAAAGTGTAAGAGTCTTAATTATAATTATATTCATAAATGTGTGCTTTTCCAGTCTGTCTATATTTACAGCTTTAATTTGTTTTTGGCAAATACTGTAAAATGCCACATCCACAGCACGATGTTGACATGCACGAACAACATATTTAAATAAGAGAGTGAATAAAGATTTGCTTATTGCTGTTAATAGCATTTTGTTTAGTTACATTTGTTTACTGATTTCTTTTGGCTCATTTATGTAAGTGTTGCCATCAGACTAGAGGTATTCTGAAAGTGCTGTTTGTCAGTCTGTGACAAGAGCTCTGTGTGTTTGTGTGTAAATAAATACACAACAGAAAATGCATTTTTTAATCAGACTTTTTCCTTTTAGCATGGAAATATCAGTTATTTCAGCATGAATGACTCTATTGGCACTAATTTCTTTCTGTCTTCTTGACACTGTTCTAACCAATGTTAGGATAGAAAATTCTCCGTTAACATCCACATTTATTTCAGTGGCAGTTTGGCTGATTGAATACACAACATACACTGCTACGGTTATCAGTGGAGAATGATGATTTTTGGCAACAGATGAATGTTATTTTCTTTGAATATATTTTCTACTGTAGTTCGAGCAAAATTGACTAAAGTGAATGAATATGGTATGACAAAATGTAGACTAAATGTTTTTGTTTTTGTCAAAATACAAAAACTGTTTTAATGAACTAATTTAATTTAATTTGATGTGCTTTAATTTTAAAAGTTTTTCTTCAAACAATGTAACATGTTTAGTTTATATTTATGGCGCCCTCTTGTAGACTGTTGATTTAAAAATCTTGTTCTCCTCCTAACTGAAATTTTTTTTAGAATTCAAATGTAGAAAATGGTTAAGTAAAAAAGGTTTGTGGATGGACGAACTGCTTGTCAGAGGAATTTTGTCTCATCACTGTTAAGATCAGTGTCTAAGTCTGTTTGCTCCATGCAGATTCATTTTGAATCTCTAATAATGTATTCTCGTTTGGTTTTTCCCTCAGCTGTACTTTGGGGCATCTTTTTCTTAGAAATGCATTGGGGGTTTGCACACCGTGAGGGTGGTCAGGGTGGGGCTCATTGGTTTCAGTTAAGGGTGTAGTGTGAGAGAGTCTGAACGAGTGGGATTGGCCTGATTCCTATAAGTAGTATGTCAAAGACAGGCTTATGAACCGTAATGACAGGTTATTATGGTCATATTACAAAGTTGGGCTTGCTTTAGTCTGGCCTGATTTGAAGTGAGGCTGAAACAGCATCCACCCACACGCCCTGGTCTAGGTTTTCTGGGTGGGTGGGGGGGTGTGTGTGGTTGTGTGGGGGGGGTGTGTGTGTGTGTGTGTGTGTGCAGAATTGCGACGAGAGGTTCCAGTACAAATACCAGCTGCGGTCTCATATGAGCATTCATATAGGACACAAGCAGTTTATGTGCCAGTGGTGTGGCAAAGACTTCAACATGAAACAGTATTTCGACGAGCACATGAAGACACACACAGGTGAGCTGACCCATGGTCAATGAATAGACTCTCTTTTGTTAACTTTCACATATACTTGGAAGTTACTTTTACTATAATAATGATTATTCTAATCTACAGTGGCCCCAAAAAACATTGCAACAAGCACACTTTTGTGAAAAAATATGCCACAAATTAATGTGTTTTTAATGAGGTGGGGGGGAATAATCAGTTTGGGCTGAATGGTCACGGGGGGGGGGGCGGGTGCTATCTAAATGTCAGACTGAGTGTGGGGGAGCAGAGGCCGTATGTGCATGGAGTTTGGGGCAATTTATATTAAAACGTGGTTAAAAGACGTTTACTTACTCCACCAAAAAATGAAAATTCTCTCATCATTTTACTGCCCCAAACAGAGATGATTGACGTGCTCGGTGGAACACAAAAATTATCCATCTTTGTGAGTCCATATAATGCAAGTGAATGGGTTCCTTAAATTTGACACTTTAAAAATTACACAAAATGAACACAGCGGGTGTGTGTGTGGTTGAAAAAATTATATTTGAAACAGTCGAACGTGGGTACATCATCACGTTCTGAAGCATGACGTAAGCACATTGTGGGTTTTGAAGTGTTAGCTTTGAGGTACCCATACACTTGCATTAAATGGACTCACAGATACGGATTATTTTTCTAAAAATTTTGGTTTGTTCCACAGATGAAAGAAAGTCATATACATCTGGCATAGGGGTTGGTAAATTATGAGAGAATTTTCATTTTTGGGTCAATTATTTCTTAATCCATTTGCATTTAGGACTACAGTAAAATTGAGGTTGACCATAAATGTATATTCTGAAAGCTAGACCAACACAAACATATTGGAAATGTATTGGAGCATTATTTGTTTATTATAACATCATGCACCCATTTAGCTCTACTAAATTAAAATATGGTTATTGTAAATATGGTATTTGTATCAATAAAAAGCATTTGTAAAAATGTTTAATGTATATTTTATGCAAAAAAAATTGTTCATACTACAAGAGTAGAACAGTTCCGTTCAAAAAGTTACATTTTTTTATTTAGTGTTGTTGAAAAGACTTAAAGTCTAAAGACTTGAGACTTAAATTTTATAAAAATTGTCACTCTTGTGTTCCTTAATTCAATTAGGTTTATTGAATAATTTTATTCTAGTAGTGTATTGGTTGTTCTGTATGTGTATGAGTCTTTCTGATGTTTTTCTGTATCCTCCAGTTGGTTCTTCAAGTCTGCCCTTGTAGTGGACACATTTAAACTTCTGTTGTGGTTAAACACTCCCAGATGTTCTCTATAAATAACATCAGACACCACTTGTTGAAGTCCTGCTGCCCTTGTTAGCTTTATTGCCAGTGAAGGAAACAAGATCAAATTTTTCTCTCTCCCATCCTTCTGCTTCTCTTCAGGTGAGAAACCATTCATCTGTGAGATCTGTGGGAAGAGTTTTACCAGTCGGCCCAATATGAAGCGGCACCGACGCACGCACACAGGGGAAAAGCCATACCCTTGCGAAATCTGCGGCCAGCGCTTCCGCTTTTCCAACATGCTCAAGGCACACCGAGAGAAGTGCTTCCGGGTCACCAGCCCGGTGACCCTTCAGCCTGCCAGCATGGCGCTTCCTATTCACCTTACTGGCCACACGCCTAGCCCAACCCAGTCCACTCAGTCGACGCCCATGGGCCCCATAATGATCAGTCCCGCCTTGGGGGTGCCCCTACCACAACGGGCGGTCCCCACGCATGGCTTCTCTCATTTGCACATGCAGACGCAGCCCTCACAACATCACCCCGCACACACTCCTGTCCATCACACAGGACATGCCCCTCAGCAAATCTCAGTGCAGTCTTCTGTCCTGCCCCCTCCCCCTGCCCTGTTCAAGAGCGAGCCAATAAACCACTGCGCGCACGAGGACTCGTACCTGCGACAGGGCGCCGCTCCACAACACCACTGAAACACACTCTCTCATACACAAACTCTCTAATGTGAAATCAGGTGCTCGCTGTAGAACAGACAAACGGCATACATCTGTCTAATTCTCACATGAATTGGGAAGCTGGAACTCAGTGAAATGCGATGAAATGTCTATGTGTGTGTGATACAAAACTGATACTACAAACCCACTTGCCACTAGCACTCGTGACCAAACAGGATTGTTAGACAGCTGATCTTGAGATCTGATCTCAAGAACACAAGCGCAAACTTCCTAAAGCATTACTCGGATTCACTTCACCTCGCTTCAAACTCTGTCACAACGATCAAATTGATGGGCCATTGGGATTTCAATGGCACAAACATGTTTCTCTCTCTCGAACTCTTTATTGACTCAGCTGCTGTTGCAAAGGTTCTACGGGTTCAATCATTCACAGGTTAAAGGTCTAGATTTCAAAAAATGCAGTGTAACCTCTTTAGAAATGCAGGTCTTCCCAACAACAGAAAATATTCCTATTCTACATAATGAATCATATACAAGTCATTACACAAAACATAGTATACAGCACTTAAGCAGTAAAAAGCAGTGTAGTCTTCATGACGTTTCTGTTGCCTGATTGTGGTTGTCAGTGGTTTTATTCAAATAATTGGATTTTTTATATATATATATAATGTAAAAAAATTCTTACTGGGTAATGCCTGTAGCTCTCCGACATGTTCAGTCGGAGGTTGAGACTGTTAAGGAAGACCAATGCTGTGATGTGTCATAGGAAGACTGCAACTAAAGGCAAAAAAAGATGATTCATGAGTTTTACTGTAAGTTCTATACAACCTAACTCACTTAACCAATATTTTTATTTGTGTAAAGTAGATAAACATGCTCTGTGAGACTTTTTTTAAAAAGGAAATCAGATTTCTCTGTTGAATTGAGATATGTGCTTGTGAGAGTCTGTGTGATGGGTTGGAAGATGAAGAAAGGGTTTGTTTCTAATCATGTATTCAACCGAATGTAGGTGTGTGTGTCTTTGACTGATCTTATACCTGTGGTGCTGGTATCAAAAGCTGCTTTTTAGTTGCTCTGTCTTTTCCTTGTACATGATTCTTTGTCATGCAGATGATCAGTGTGTGAGTGAGTGTTAAAATGGTTGCTTATGTGTTAAATAGTGTGATGTTAGGAGCAGCACAGATAAAGTGATTGAAAGCCTTGAGTCAATCAGACTCGGCTGATTGATTGATTGTGAATTATTTTTGTTCTCTCTCATTAGACAAAGGCATCTGTCCTCTGCACTTTACTGCCATGTAAGAGGTTTGCGCGACTGACAGAATTGTTTATCGCGTGTCTGACATGTGAAAGATGGCTGGCTGTTGGAAAATGGGGAGAATCACATGGGATTTGGCTGGGATCCTTTGTTATATGTCAGAAAACTCTAGTTTGTCCTGTAAGAAGTTGTGTTTTGCCTTCATGCCCCGCCTTCCTCACCTGAGAAGTACTCTTATTGGTTTAGATGTCAGTCATGTGCTGTTTTTTTTTGTTTTTTTAACTCAAATGTGTTTTGGGCTACTTGTTGTCTGATTCTCTCCATTCTCCATCAGTTGATGGAATGCACTTTCTAATAAAACCTAGCTAGATAAGAAAAATAAGCAGACCATAATAATGTTTATTCTTGTGAGGTGTTTTTAATCAAATCTCTTCTCATCCTCTCTACCCTCTCGACTTCAGCAGTGTTTTATTTTTAGCATTGTGTCTGGTACAGGAGCATCTGACCTTCATTGAGTTCTGTTTTGTATTGTTTTCCTGTTTTTGAGACTTCATGATGGACTTGCATTAATGCTGGGCCTTTTTTATATTGTTCATTTAACACTTTCTGCTAACTTTAAAGTAAAAAATGAATTCGCTACAAGCACAACTCGCTTGTCTGCATTTGTCTATGTGTACATTGCAATTGTGTTTGGGGGAGACTGAAAGCAGTATATATTAGAAGTGGGGCATTTTTAATGACTAGAAAGTGCTTGTTTCATGAGTATGACCTCAATCTCTTTATACCGTTGACCTTGTTTAGTAAAGATTAGATAAAGTTATATGCATGTTGCTTTGGTTTTAGTCTCACATTGATTTAAAAATAATGTTTTTAAGACGAGCACTTTTAAATGTGAAAATTTTTATATAAAAAGGTTAGCTTTGTAATATATAAATCAATATACTCTATTGTGTGTGTGTGTCCCCACAAAGATGCAATATCCAAAGTCCTTGTCCTTGTGGGGACATTTTTTCGTCCCCATGTGTAAAACAGCTTATAAATCACACAAAATTATTACATTTTTTTTTTTAATCTAAAAAAAATGTTGTGTTAGGGTAAGGGATAATAGTTTGTACAGTATAAAAACCATTACACCTATGGGATGTCCTCATAAAACGTGTGTGTGTGTGTGTGTGTTGTGTTACAGAAGTAATACATTAGTCAAGCACAGTGTCCTGAACTCATTGAACTCTGGTGATGAAAGTGAAACCAAGGACATTTGCATTCACTCTTTTTCTTCACAATGTCACAGATTTGATATCGTCATCTGTGTAGAGTTATGGGTACAACTGCATTGACAGATTACCTTATGCTCTTGGAATAAATTAATAGTCTCATTTTCCTCTTTGTATCCTCTGCCCAAAAGAGTTAATTTGAATGTAGAGTAGTCTATATAGACTGACATAAATGCCATCAAGTATCAAGACTTTGTAGGAATGGTGATAATGACAAACCAGTTCCCTTTTCCATTCCTCCCCAAAATAGCCTTTCTTTTAACAGGCTGTCATTAGCATTTCTCAACAGAAGGAACTAAAGTACGGGATGTTCTTATACAGTAGTGACCCTGCGTCCAAACTGCACTCACCTTAGATTAAATTATACCCACATTAAAATCCATTTAAAATTCTCAACCAGGTCATCCCATTCTGACACTCATATGGAAGTACTGAATGTACAATAAAATTTACAAATAGGCAGGCTACATTTCGGCAGTTCAACAAGTCCAGTTTTGACCGATTTGTTTACCTTTTATTAAATTAATAGTGTTCTTTAGTGTTTTATTTGTAAAAGCTCTGAGTCGGATTCCATAGCTGTTAATGATCTGTAGAGGTTCTCAGTGGGTTTGGATCCAGTGATGGATGAGAGGCGGGGCCCGTCCGATGAGCGTCACTGTGGTTCCGTGAAGCAGAATCGGACCATAAATCTCCAGCACTTTTGAGAAGCCGGGCAGACGCAGAAAGCAGCGATCGGTAGTGATGAACATCTAAACTGGACGTCCGGCTCAAGGTAGTCTGCTGTTGTTTTACTTGACAATTATTCCATTGTGTTCTGTCCTGTTTGTCTGCTTATATGCTGTGGGCTTTATGGTGTCATTACCTTGTAAATTGCATACTATTTTTTACACAGTTTAAATTAATTTGCAATTTAATTATTTGCTTAACTTTAAAACAATACCTTGAATTGAAACGCACGAAAATCAGGTGCTTCTGTTGCATCATCTGCTGTAATGCATGTAAAGTGAAACCAAGGTCATAGAAACATGCTGCGTAACTGCTTTTGATTATAAGCCATCAGAGCGAGACATAAATAATCACGCTGTCATCTCTGTTACAGTCGACTATATCGTTTAACAGTAGGCTACATTTTGTGGACGTTCACTGCCAACGAGACCGTTCTCCCTTGATGGAAACATTTCTGAGTGAGTATAGGCTATAGTTTGGTAAATGTAAATCTCTCTGTATTCTTATGTTATAGGTTAACACTGCGCAGCGGCGAGCTTAAGGTGAAAAGAGGTGAGTTGCATCATCATAAGTATAGATACAGAAGTTAAAAACTCCTGCAACAAGGAGTGCTTGACATGAGACATAACAATTCCCATAACCTAACATCAGTATTCAAGACGGGGACATTTCCAAGTGATTGACTCAAGGATGATCATTAAGAATGCTCCTTATCACAGATACCTTTCGTTCAGTTTTCCTTTATATTGTATATATATATATATATATATATATATATATATATATATATAGTATATATATATATGATATTACCACTTAATACCTAAAAAAACTCAGACAATAAATCAATGCATCAATAGAAATTTAATATATTAAAATCCGAAAAAACACAACTATAAGGTAGCTTTTAAATAAAATTACTACATATTAAATACATATTTATATTGTAACACTGTAAACTGTCAATTTTTGTGACCATTCAAAAGAAAATTGCATAAATAGAAAATCGGTTTGAAACCACAATGTATTCTCAATTAATTTATTCATTCGGCATTTGTCAATATTTAAATAATATTTGACCTTGTATCTGTTCTGGTGTATCTGGTAAAACGTTTTTTTTTTTTATTAATTAATGGAAGGAGCATGCAGGAGACTCTGCAATGAATAGATTTTATAAGACTTTGCAAATATTCAATATTGTTCAAAATTAGGGCTAAAGTTTTATTTCACAGCTGGGTTTTTCTTCTTTTTTGTCTTTTGTCTGCTTAAAGTTCTGGCATAACTGGATTGCTCTTTTCGTTTGCAGTGGCGGAGCAAAAAGAGCAGAATTCAGAGAAGAAAAAGATATCTGTGCTGTTCTTCCCTCCAATCCATGATGCGGGACTCTGTCTTCAACTGCTGCGTTTCCCCAGCCCATCCTCCTAGAGCAGTGGAGGAGCACCAACAACACAGAAGCAGAGCTCAAGCTCCGCCCCCTAACGACAGGCGCTTCCTTATATTCTTTGACTTTGATGAGACCCTGGTGGACGAGTGCAGCGACGACTCTATGGTTACTGTGGCGCCTGGTGGAGTCCTGCCTGGCTGGTTGAAGGACACATACCGTTCCGGCCACTACAATGAGTACATGCAGCGTGTGCTGGCCTACCTCGCCCAAAAGGGCGTCACACCAGCAGCTATTCGAGGCACAGTGGAGAAACTCCCTCCCTGCCCAAGCATCCCCACTTTGATGCATTTCCTACTCTCCCAGCCATCAAGGGACTTTGAAGTCGTTTGTGTGTCAGACGCTAATACCGTCTTCATTGAGACGTGGCTGCAGCACCTTGGGTTCCGCCCACTCTTTCTGCGCATTTTCACCAACCCAGCTCACTTTGATGATAATGGGCAGCTGCAGCTTCGCCCTTTCCACTCCCATGAGTGCCTGCGATGCCCGGCGAACATGTGCAAGGCAGTGGTGGTGAGGCAGTACGTGGCCCAGCGCGTGCGAGAGAGGAGTGGACGACCGTACCAGAAGGTTTTGTACGTGGGCGATGGGGCCAATGACTTTTGCCCGTCACTCACACTGTCACCGGGTGATATAGCATTCCCGCGCCGGGACTTTCCAATGCACAAACTGATCCAAGAGATGGAGGAAGCCAAACCTGGAGAGTTCAAGGCCAGTGTGGTGCCCTGGAACAGTGGAGAGGATGTCATCAACACCCTGAGGAAGATATTAGAGAGGCCCTAAATATATACATATACCTAAATGAGACCCTAAAAATGTATAGAGCTTTCTTGAGTACATTCCAAACTCTTTTGGTTTTGCCATTTATGTATAACTTGGTTCTGTTGGCTGAAACTGCCAGGCTGTTAAGGGTCTTTTATTAAGATGTGTTGTTGGTGCTATAAACTTACATTCAAATACACAGACACATTCATACGACAATTAATACATATTGTGTGTGTATGATTGAGAATCTTAGACTTTTTTAAATCTGATTGCATTAACACTAACACTGGCCAGTATAGTCTATCTCTAAATGCATTATTATTGTCATTATTATTATTATTTTTGTTATTATCATGATTAGGATCAATTTCTGTATTGTACAGTCATTCACACACAAATCCAAATATCTTATATTATTCTTTTATAGTTTTAAAGATTCAAATCTAAGAGGTGCTATAGGTGATTATTTATGTGAAAAATTCTAAAGTGATTCACTAAAATGATCATCTTATTAATGAGAAATAACTTCCAATGGTTAGTATTTGCAATCAAAATATTGTATGTATTATATGCTATGGTTTTTAATTAGTAAACTTGAACCCATCCTCTGTTGAAAGGATGTGCTGTATTTTTTAACCTGTGATTTTAGGTATTTGTGTTTGGTTGTGTGTTTGTTCCTTTCTCTTATGCAAAGTCTGTGAGCTTTGGATGTGAGACTATGGCTCTGAGATCTCTGAACCTCACCAGCATGGATATAAAGCCATTTACTCAACTCTGTGTCTGAGGTTTTGACCCCTCACCCCAGCACCTGTCATGTGTCTTACATGGTTTTCAGAATATCTATAGACACAATGAGATTAAACTCCAGAATCAATTTACGTCATGTTGACTTGTGTAGCACTTTTCACAGTGCGTGTCATTTTGTATAATTGGAATCTGACTAACTGACAAAACTTTGGCAAATATAGCTTTAACCGCTATAAAGAAAACAAATTAGATAAAAACTGGACTATTAATTATTCCAGAATTCAGCAGAATGTTTACATTCAGACATGAGGGAGATGATCACCTTTTTAATTTAATCAATTTCTATGCAAATTAAAAAGTATTATTAATAACAATGATAAGAATAATTAGCGACCTCCCCCTCCCAAATTAACTACACCTGGCAATAATAATAATAATGTATATATATTGATTAAAATAATCGATTATTTCATTTTAAATTAGCATTTATATCAAAACAATTATGCAGTCTTATTTTAGGCCCGTAACGTTAGAGTTAAAAAAAAATGAATTAACTTAATACATCACCATAAATTATATTATTTTGATTTTGGTTAGGGAGTACACAAGAACAGAGAAAACAAGCTTCTATTTTTTTTTCTCTAAAATACCTTTGCAATATATTCTACTAGTTCATGAAATAAATACCCAACATGCCTTCGTAAAATATCGCTCATAAAAAAAACTGAACAGCAAACATTTATCTCCACCTGGCGGCCGCATTGCAAGCTCTTTTCAAAGAGACCGCGCGCATCAAAACAACGCGTCCGTCCTCATTGGTCAGCGGCGAGCACGTGACTTCACAGCTGATTTCCGTGGATGGCGTGTTTTCGCAGGATCAGATGTTCGTCCTTACCTCGGCGAGGCATGAATGCGCCTCTCATCGTAGTCGAATCAGCCGTGGCACACTGACACACAGCTCCCCCCCCTGACAGCAGACCCGCAGTCGTTATGGCCCAGGCTGCACAGATGAACGTCCTCGATATCAACACTCCTCTCCGAGTGGAGCACGACAAGAAAAGACGACAATTCAACATCCGACTGAACGGTCAGTAATGCGTCAGATATAACGAGATGGTGGTCGCGGGGGGAGGAGGACAAGCCACCGTGCGCTCGCCTGCTAAATCTGCCTTTTGTTTATTATATTTCGCTTCTCAACATGGTAAACGTGTTATCTAATCAAACCCATCTTAGTTATGTAGTACGCATTACCTAAATATCGTTACATGCTTTGATCAGTAGTTAATTGAATATGACATTAGTTGTTTTGTTGGAACGAATGGAATCATTTTTTCCCCCCAGCATCAGCTTTTTTTTTTTTTATCTTTCTGGGTTGTAGTAGCTTTTTGACAAGCGTTTAATGAGTCGGATTCGTCCGATGAATGCTGCAATTTGAGTTGTTTTGTTTCGACGTGCGGAGCCGCAGTAATTCTCGCCTGTCACTAGCCACAGTTCGTGCATTTGCTCTAACGCAAGCTTTGTTTTCTTCTCTGACGGAATCGGTTACTAAGTTGCTAGCTTACCCGCTAGCCATCCCATGCAGACTTTGTTTTAGGCTACTTCCTCTTCTATCATCTTTCTATCGGTACAAAGCAAATCCACTCCCTGTCCTTCAGTAGAAAACCAGCAACAGCAGAGGAACGGGAACAGACGTTGCGTTTGTTTCTTGCGGGGGTTTTACATGGAGAAAAGCGTCTGTATGTGACTATTTCCCCGGAAAGCTCTCGTTTACGACGGTGAAAACGAAAAACAAAGCATAGACATGCATCCTGTTTGACTGAGCAGTTCTTCACGGTCACGAATAACTTTGTTTACTGTACGCTGACTAATATATTTGCATCTGTATTGAAGGTTCCCATGACAGGGCTGTTCTGCTGTATGAATATGTGGGGAAGAAGACAGTGGATCTGCAGCACACTGAGGTTCCTGAAGCTTACCGAGGACGAGAGATCGCCAAACACCTTGCCAAGGTTGTAGAAGGTTACTCAAGAACAGTGTGAAATGGTTTATACATGATGATATTACATTGTCTGTTGTTGTGCATTTAAAATATAGTTTGTGGTTGTTTTTGCTAGGCTGCAATGGACTTTGTGGTGGAGGAGGACCTAAAAGCCCATTTAACATGCTGGTACATCCAGAAATACGTCAAAGAAAACCCTCACCCCCATTACTTGGAGCACATCCTCCACTGAGAGTGAGAGATGGGGACGATCTCGATTCTAATAGGATGATTTGGGATTGGGTGGGATGGATATCTTTTGGGATTCCCTAAACTGTCTGACTGGTCTTGAAACTCCACAAAAGAAAGAGAAAGATTTTTTTTTTTGGAGTGAATGCGATTTAAGAAGGGGAGAGATCTGAAACTACAAAACGTTTTCTTAGGACATATAAGAGTGTGGACTTTGAGGTGGGCTAGTTTCCCAGTAACTTAAGTGGACTTTCGAGCCAATCCAGAGATGTGAGAGGATTATGACACCCATCATGAATTCAAAATAGGAATAGTTTGATATGATCATAAGAGTGATGTTAGACTCCATATGCCTCTCTGGCCTTACACCTTCAGATTTAGTGGTGCTCACAAGAGAAATAAACACATGCACTTGTGTTCCCACATGCGCAGAACGTGCACACTCAGCCTGGCTTGAAGTTTTAGGGGCATCACAATCTAACCATACTGTCAGAAATGACTGTTTCATTCTGTGCATGTTCTAGGCTGATCTTGTGCTTTTGCATGTGTGTATCTGTGTATACTATGGCCAGTGAAGAGCTCAGACTCTGGAGACAATCGCCGGCCCATATATTCGCAGGGCTGAACCTCTCAGGATGCACAATTTATATAAAAACAATAAAGCACCTCTGCATAGAGGATTCTGTTACATATGGTTGGATGTATGTGTGTGTGTGTGTGTGTGTGTAAGTGTTGAATAACCGAATATGAGCGTATAAATGTCAGTGTGTTAGTTACTCCCAAAATTCCCAGGGGTCTTATTAAAAGTCAGTTGATGAACTGCCTTAAGCCAGATTTAAGCAAGGTTGTTTGCAGGGTAGGCAGCACACGGAGCAGACCATCATGCCATGTTCTGTGCTGACACCATTGATGACCATTGTATTCCTGGTGATGATAAGGAAGGTTATTTTTTTTAAGTAAAAAAAACTGGGCTCTGTTATGTCAATTTGTGATGTAACAGACTAGAGGCCCGAAATTCATCTGTTTTTTCACACTTATGTACTCTTAATATTACTATTAATGATTTTGAATAAAAAATTTAAGACAAAACTTGGTTGATGAGTGTTTATGTCCATGAGTATGAGTAAATGGCATTTATTCACTATCATGTTGTTCCAAACCAATATGACATTTTTCTGTGGAGCACAAATGATTAAATAAAGATATTTTGAAGAATGCTGGGGTCCAGACAACACTGACTATTATTGCATGATAAACAATTATGGTAAACATATCTTCATATTGTCACAAAATAAACAAAAGTCGGGTTTAAATGACATGAGGGTGAGTAAAATAATGACAATTTAAATTTTTCGGTGAACTGTCCCTTTAAATAGCTGAACAGTGAATTTTTGTACCCAATTTGCATTTTTTTTAGTACAGTGACTTTGTAATAAAAGCTGTTTTTAAAATATGTTTTCCATGAATATTTAAAAAAAAAAATTCTAAAGGAATTTGAACACTTTTAGAGGCTAGGAAAAATGATTCCAGAAAGCTTTGTATTTAGTTCCCTTTTATCATTGAGGTACTATTATAGTTTTTATTTTTATATTTTAAGTTTTAGCTATTTTGTTTTTGTCATTTAAAAAAAAAAAGTTGATCTTTGTTATTATAATTGTTGTTTTGTATTTCAGTTTTTAGATATTTTAGTACTTCAAGTTAAAATGAATATGTCTTAGCAACTGTAGGTTAGATCAATTTTTTTTATATATTTTGTTTTATTTCAGTTAACGTTTATTTCAAGTAACGAAAATGTTTTTAGTTGACTATAATCAACATGGTTCCCTTTTTTTAAAATGCACAGATATGCACAGATAATATATCAGAATCAGAATCAAAATGAGCTTTATTGCCAGGTATTTACACATACGAGGAATTTGTTTTCATGACAGAATCTTCCACAGTGTAACAGAATGACAGTGACAAGACGAGACAAGACACAGATAATAAAAAATAGAACAATAAATAAGGAATAAAATATACAAATCGACAATTGTATGTACAGGTATATAACAATAGACAGTTGTATGGGTATATTATGTGCAAATTGAAATGTAGACAGAGTGTGTGTGTTAGATAAATAAGTGTATGAGTGAATAAATAGTGTGTGTTGCACAGTTATTTTTAAGTGTTCATGAGATGGATTGCCTGATGGAAGAAACTGTTCCTGTGTCTGGTCTTTCTGGTGCTCAGTGCTCTTTAGCGTCGACCAGATGGCAACAGTTCATAGAGGGAGTGTGCTGGATGTGAGGGGGCCAGAGTGATTCTGCCAGCCCTTTTGATCACTCTGGACGAGTACAGTTCTTGGAGAAAAGGGAGGGTTGAACAAGTGATTCGCTCAGCAGTCCGGACTACCCGCTGAAGTCTTCTGAGGTCAGATTTGGTAGCTGAGTTGAACCAGACAGTTATTGAAGTGCAGGGGATGGATTCAATGATGGCGGAGTAGGACTGTTTCAGCAGCTCCTGTGGCAGGTTGAACGTCCTCAGCTGGCGAAGGAAGTACAACTCTGCTGGGCCTTTTTAACAATGGACTCAATGTGAGGGTCCCATTTATGGTCCTGAGAGATTGTGGTGCCCAGGTACCTGAATGACTCCACTGCAGTCACATTGCTGTCCATGATGGTGAGTGGGGGGTGTGCAGGGGGTTTTCTCCTGAAGTCCACGTTCATCTCCACAGTTTTTAGCGTGTTGTGCGCCAGGTTGTTGAGACTGCACCAGACAGCCAGCTGCTCGACCCCCTGTCTGTAAGCAGACTCATCACCGCCCTGAATGAGGCCGATGAGTGAGGTGTCATCTGCAAACTACAGGAGCTTGACAGAGGGGTCTTTAGAATTGCAGTCATTGGTGTACAGGGAGAAGAGCAGTGGAGAGAGAAAACAACCCTGATGAGCTCCAGTGCTGATCGTACGGGTGCTGGATGTGAGTTTTCCCAGCCTCATTAGCTGCTGCCTGCCTGTCAGGAAGCTGTTGATGACAGTGACAGATGGAGGTTGGCACGGAGAGCTGAGTTAGTTTGGGTAGGAGGAGGTTTGGGATGATGGTGTTTAAAGGCCGAGCTGAAGTCCACGAACAGGAGCCTCACATAAGTCCCTGGTCTGTCTAGATGTTGCAGAACATAATGCTGTCCCATGTTGACTGCATCATCCACAGACCTATTTACTCTTTAGGCAAACTGCAGGGGGTCCAGTAATGTTCCAGTGATGTCCTTCAGGTGGGCCATCACCAGTCTTTCAAAAGACTTCATGACCACAGACTTTAGAGCCACAGGCCTGTAGTCATTTAGTCATGTAATTTTGGTTTTCTTTGGGACGGGGATGATGGTGGAGCGTTTGAAGCATGAAGGGACTTCGCATAGCTCCAGTGATCTGTTGAAGATCTGGGTGAAGATGGGGGCCAGCTGGTCAGCACAGGATTTCAGACAGCCTGGTGTAACACAATCTGGGCCTGGTACTTTTTCCCTTTTCTGCTTCCGGAAGACCTGGCACACATCGTCTTCGCTGATCTGAATTGCAGGAGTGGGGGAGAGGGGGGTTGCAGAAGGTGTTGATGGTTGTGTGGACAGATGTTCAGAGCGGGTGTGGGGTGTCTTTTCAAACCTGCAATAGAACTCGTTCAAATCGTCTGCAGTGGTGTTGCTTCTCCGCAGTGCTGGGGGATGGTGTCTTGTAATTGGTTATTTCTTTTAGACTTTTCCACACTGACGCGGAGCCAGTGGAAGAGATTTTAATCCTTATTTTTTCTGAATAATTCTTCTTTGCCACTCTGATCTCCTTTTTCAGTGTGCTTTTGGCCTGTTTATACACGACTCTGTCCCAATTACTGTATGCATCTTCTTTGGCCTGACAGAGCTGTCTGAGTTTTGCAGTGAACCATGGTTTGTCATTGTTGTAAGTTAAATGAGTCCTGGTAGGAATGCACATGTCTTCACAGAAACTGATATATGAAGTTACAGTCTCTGTGAGCTCGTCCAGATCAGTGGCAGCAGCTTCAAAGACGCTCCAATCAGTGAGGTCAAAACAAGCTTGTAAATCCTGCTCTGCTTCATTAGTCCATCTTTTTACATTCCTTAATACAGGTTTAGCTGATTTCTGTAGGTCGGTATAAGATGAACCAAGCAGTGATCAGAGAGCCCCAAAGCTGCCGTGGGACAGAGTGATCTGCATTCTTTATTGTGGTGTAACAGTGGTCCAATATATTACTGTCTCTGGTGGGACATGTGATGTGCTGTCTGTATTTTGGCAGTTCACGGGAGAGATTTGCTTTATTAAAGTCCCCGAGAATGATTAAAACAGAGTCCGGGTGTTGTTGTTCTGTGTCTGTGATCAGATCAGCGAGTTTCTGTAAAGCGGTGCTCACGTGTGCTTGTGGAGGAATGTACACACTTACGAGAATGAACGAGCAAAACTCCCGCGGCGAGTAGAACGGCTTGCAATTAATGTAGAGCACTTCTAGATCTGAACAGCACATCTTCTTTAAAACAGTTACATCTGTACACCACCTCTCGTTGATGTAAAAGCATGTCCCGCTGCCGCGTGATTTCCCCTTTGATTCTGTGTCGCGGTCTGCTCTAAACAGCTGAAAGACCGGCAGACTCAACGCGCTGTCCGGAATGGCGTCTTTCAGCCAGGTTTCCGTGAAACACAGAGCAGCAGAGTTTGAAAAATCCTTATTTGTCCGGGAGAGCAGAAGAAGTTTGTCCGTTTTGTTGGGTAGAGAGCGGAGGTTCGCCAGATGGATGCTTGGCAACGGCGTTCTGAATCCGTGCTGTCTGAGCTTGACGAGCGCGCCGGCTCGCTTCCCCCGTCTGCGCGTCCTGAAGCGCTTGATCAGCGCCACAGCTCCCCCGACTACAATGTCCAGTAAAACATCAGAATAGTCGAAAACCGGCGAAATTTCGGGTGGTGTGTACTTCCGAATTTCCAGCAATTCGTCTCTGGTGAAACTGATTGCAGGGATATAACTAAAGACAGGACAAACTGACAAAAACATAAAAACAACTGCAGAGCACGCCACGGAGGCAGCCATCACCGTCGGCGCCATTGTGTACTAGTGCACAACAATAATGCACAGATATCAAATTATTGGTTTATGTGTTTATTCAATTCTAGTTTATTTGTACAGCGCTTTTCACTATACAAATCACTGCAAAGCAACTTTACAGCAAATTAAGTTTCTACAATATTTAGTGGTAGCTTATCAGTGGTGACTGTCATTTAATGTACATATGGCAGAAATGAACAGAAAAATCAATTTAAGACGTAATAAAACACACGATGACGCTATTAACAGCAATTATTATATGATGCAGTCAAACTTATAGGAAAATGTGGTAGTTCTGTATGTTGTTTCAGGGTTGGCATCATCTGAGGTCCTCTGAGGGGTTGGCATCATCTCTTCTCAGGTGTTCTGGATCCAGACTGAAGCTTGTGTAAATCCTAGTCCGTGGCAAAAAACAGTGAAACAAATAGAGACATAATTAGCGTAGCTGCTGTTCCAACCAAGCAAAATTGATTTGTTTAACCCAAATTAAAGAATAATAATGTGCATTTGATCAGATGTAACTGCAGTACAAGATTATGAGGTGCATTATTTGAATGCTTGGCCAAAGAGATATGTCTTTAATCTAGATTTAAACAGAGAGAGTGTCTGAACCCCGAACGTTATCAGGAAAGCTATTCCAGAGTTTGGGAGCCAAATGCGAAAAAGCTCTACCTCCTTTAGTGGACTTTGCTATCCTAGGTACTACCAAAAGTCCAGAGTTTTGCGACCTTAGGGAGCGTGATGGATTGTAGCGTGGTAGAAGACTAGTTAGCGTGGTAGCAGACTAGTTAACTAGTTTATGTTATGCAATCCATCACTATTGGGGGAGACAGAGAGCGCAAACCCTGCACGTGTTAGGGAGCACCGTGTAGTTGTTATAACACGGCTCTCACCCACCCCCGTATGCACCAGCTCCGTGGGCGCCGTACGAGGACGGGACTCGCTGCATACACGAGAACCGACCACACTATGGGTGAGTTCCTTGCTGATCGCATCCACGTTCATAACATGACCGAAAGTTTTGGACACGCTACAAAAACAGTTAAATCATTTAGTCAGACCACATTGTTTGTGCTACGCTTGTTTGCTTTGGGAATGGTTCGTCCTACTATTAGCCCCATAGTGTCCTTGCTTTCGATTGGTCACCTCCGCTATTCATAAACGCAAGCCTAAATTATTTAGCCTGATGGATTAAACCATAATCAAAATCAATTAGGCCTACTGGTCTGTTGCACGAAATACTGTGTTTCAAATATTAAAAACAGCTGTCTTTAACAAAACAAAGCAAATATTAATATCGTTACACATTCTGTTCAGGTGGTATGGTCCCCAACTAAACTGCTTCACGGGATTTGTAGTCTCTTGGACACTTTCGAGAACTTTAAGAATTATTAAGGAGCAGAGAACTACATTACCCATAGTGCACCGCGACGGGTTTTGCGTCAAGTCTAGTCCGTTGCATTTTCAAGATGGCGTCGCTGGGAAGGAGGCGAGGTGTCCCAGTCAACAGGGAGAGGTCAGTTAGACTAAAACCTGTCCTTATTTCATAAGACGTGACGTGAAATTTTTAGGCTCTATGCAAAATTTAAGTTAGTTGAGTATCCTTTAAATACTAGGTGTTTTGGTGTTTTGTGGATCCGCAAACACTAAAAAAATATTGTTTGAATAGAGCTCATGTGTTGTTTTGATTAGCTTACTGACTCTGGTGTCTCTCAACTGATTAGCAGTGCAGATAACAGCAAAAACGTATTTTTATGGCAGTTATATCTGAAATCTCGACATTGATCATATCTTTTTTTTGTAGTATGTGTTACCTATATTGACACGAGAGGAACAAGTTCAAATAGCGCTTCACAGCCATGACAGCGAGTTTCAAGGAGATGTGTACAGTTAGCAGGCATTTATAGTTTTTATACTAACTTTAGTGGTTGGCGCAGATATCCTGAAAACGGGAAGAAATTGTATTTATCCGCCAAAAATGTTGGTAGTTTAATCATGCCCTGCTTGTTAAACTGACAGTATGCGTTAAATTTATTTTAACCGTTGCAAACTGCGGACCGCTCTCACTTGTCTATCGATTTGTTTAGCAGCTCAGTATTTTCAAAAATAATGGCCATTTTGAAATTACAAGATTTGATTTATATTCCTGAACAAGGGCATTGTACAAATGAAAGTTTCCTGTTAGCCTTTATACTTCTATAACATCAGCTCAAAAGTTTCTTGTTTCACTGTGAACTCAGGCCGCAGATGCTCTGGCTGATCTAGATAACGCGAGACAGGTCGTGTCTAATAAAGGCCAGAATATACGGTCGGTTTGGATTTTATACGGTCATTTTAAAATACTTTTTGCAAAATTCCGCGCAAAATTTCCCCCCAAAAAAGCACAGAAAATGCCATCCCATCTGAAGAGATGTTGGCTGGTCTTAAAGTGTCTGTAAAACCGTCTAACTGTTTTATGAAATCGGTATTACTATTTTTCCTCACAGTAAATCTCAGTATTTACATGCAACCAAATAAACACATTGATGGCTCAATTGGACTGAAAAGGCCTCATGTGAATGGCTCAGTTGATTTGATAGAGCTCAATCCAAATAAAATTTCAGTTTGGAAGGGGTGGTTTAGACCTGAAATAATTAATGATCAATATGAAGAAATTAAGCATAGAATATAACTGTCTGATTCAATAATACCTTAATATGTTTACATATGTCTCACGAACGTGAGCATATTTACTTGCTCTTACAAAGTGGTCAGTAGAGGAGACTGAATATTTACTAAATTTTTTGCTAAAAAAAGCTCTTCTGACATATGCAGAAACAACAATTATACTCTCGGTAGCTCCAGTGACATTATAACGCTGGTTTTCGATGTAGACCTGAATTGATCCGATAAACAGTAAAAAAAATTTTAAAAAAATCTTCAATACAACAATTTTCTCAATCACATTCAAAAATGCATCGTGAGCATGTACATGCACAGTGCCATGATGCAGCGTATGTTTACATACATTTTACGTCTAATGAATGTGCAAGTTTTTTTATGTCCATCTTATGAACTGGTCAGTGGAGGAGACTGAATATTTACTAAATATTAGTAAAAAAATTCGCAGTAGCTTCTGTGACATTGTCACCTTGGTTTTCGCTAATTCTGAATGCTCCAGCTGGGTTTTGTTTAGACTGCATGTGATGCATGTAAATGAATATGTGAATCAGATTGCAGCGTTTAAGTTCATAAACAGAACTTTCAGAATCGGAAAGGGATTGGATTAATTCCGAATTCTCACTTTTTATCTTTCTCTTTAGGGGAGTGATGGCGGCCACGGAGTGTTACATCGTCCACGAGATCTACAACGGCGAGAATGCACAGGAGCAGTTTGAGTACGAGCTGGAGCAGGCTCTGGAGGCGCAGTACCGCTACATCGTAATCGAACCCACGCGCATCGGAGATGAGACGGCCCGCTGGGTGGCCGTGGGAAACTGCCTGCACAAAACCGCTGTTCTGGCAGGGGCCGTGTGCCTCCTGACGCCGCTCGCCCTTCCCGCCGACTACTCCCGTTACGTGGCACTCCCCGCTGGCACTCTGAGCCTTGCCTGCGCCGCGCTCTACAGCATCTCCTGGCAGTTCGACCCCTGCTGCAAATACCAGGTGGAGTACGACAGTCAGAAGCTCTCGCGGCTGCCGCTGCACACACTCACCTCTTCCTCGCCGGTGGTTCTGGTTCGACGGGACGACGTGCACAGAAAGAGACTGCACAACACGATAGCGTTGGCGGCCCTGGCGTACTGTGCCAAGAAGATCTATGAACTGTACGCCGTATACGCTCTGGCACCTTCCCACACAGCACACACACACCACCACACCCTCCAGATATGATACATGCGTACACAAACACGCAGCAGGGAGGTGAGAAGCACTACTAAACACCCAACACTGGCAGATACACACTTACACACCAAACAAAACATATGGATGGACCGACGGAGAGAGTGATCGAAAAACAAAAGGAGGTGGCGAGAGACGCGGCGCTCTCTCTGTTACGCTTTTTCAGCGTTTTGCTTTCAATCGGTTAAACATTGGACAGATTGACGGATGGATGGATGTAAGAGAGGAAGGGTGGGGGGGAGCTTATAGTTCTGAATGAATCTTCCTCTTTTCTCTGTACTTTAAAAGTGATATCACCAGTGCACTTGAGCCCCCCTTCCCTGCGCCTGTCCAGCCCCTTCCTTTGTCCCGGCAGCCCTCCCAAAACGTCACCTGCCACCCACACGGAGCTTCCGCACCCGGGCGGTGACCTGTCGGACTGAACGTGTGGTGGACAGACAGACAGATCAAGTTTTAAGAATGACCTTTGAAACCTCTTTTCTCCCTCTGTGTAGTTTTACCGTACCCTGCCTTTGGTGCGTCACCTTTTCATTAAACAGTAGGAGATTTAACCTCACTGGCATCTCTGACCACCTTTATTTGACCCCTCAAGGGCTCAGATTCTGTCTTACCGCACATCTGCGGTTTAGCCTTCATGCAGACCTCGCAGGTAGATTTGTTTTACAAGCCGTGGTTTGTAATGGATCAGTTTAAATCCGGTTCTTCGTATGAAGTTATGAACAGTAAATATGAAAGGTGAGCTGTAAAGGTGAACTCCTCTGAAACGGATAGTTCACTTCACCCCCAAAATTACAATTTTGTAATTTACTCATGTTGATCTAGAGCCATATATGCTATGTTATTGGGTTTCAAGGGAAACTAGAGTTCAAATGGAAATGCGTAACTCATAAGTAATTTGAAGGGTAAACTTGTGGGAAAATAATTGGACAAGATAGCGCATATTTCATTCACATGGAAACCTTTTCAAATCAGCAAGATCGGAACAAAGGACTGAATGTGGGAGTAAATGGATTAGTATAAATCCAGTTCCTCTTATGAAGTAATAAAAAATTCATATAAAAGATGAGCAGTAAATGTAAACTCATCTGAAATGCATAGTTCACCCATATATTAATATTTTGTCATTTACTTGTGTTCCAGACCCATGCTGTTACTTAATTTTTATGTTTTTAATTTTTGGTTATTACTATTCTTTGAATTAGCAGAACAGTTTGCATAAGACCACATTGTGAAAGTTTTAGTCTCAAATGGTATTTTGTATGAATGGTGCCATGTTAAATAATGTTCACACTTGTTTGTTTTTTTGACTGCACCACAGCCTGTGGGGCTTAAATAAGTCTTCTGATATGTTTTATTTCCATACTGTAGTGTATACTATCTGAAACAGAATATTCAAAGGGGAAAAAAGGTAGGGTAAAGTGGGGTCAGTCTTATTTTAAGCATTTAAGTGTAATTTCTGCTCACTAGAATTGCAAAATTGATGTTTTGTCAAACAGTCCTATTGTCTGCAGTTGGTCAACACTTCACATTCAGCCCAAGGTTTGTAGTTTTGACATATCAGATGGTTGGTTACTGTTAGTTATTCTTAAAGGGGTCATAGGATGCTACAAGCACTTTTACAAGTTGTTTGAACTGAAATGTGTGTTGGCAGTGTGTGTACACAACCACCCTATAATGATAAAAATCCACCCAGTGTTTTTTTTTAATCATGTTAAATGTTTTCCCCTTTCAAATCCAGCGATCTCAGACAGGTGTCTGTGTGACGTCACACAGACAGGCCCCGCCCAGGATAGTTTGATTGACAGTAGTGTTTCAGCACAGACTGGACTGGTGTCTTACCTCAGACTAGACTTGTGCCGGTATTCGGTAATGCGATATATCACGGTAATGAATATGCACGATATTGTTATCGTGGGCTCTTCTAAATACCGTGAATAATTATATATTACAAGTTATTCAGAATTTTGAATGCATTGTAAGAATACTTTTCCCATCAACTGGTCAAAATGCACAACACTGCTGTATGCTGCATGGAGACGCATGCGCACTGATGTAAATAAGCGCGGACGAGAAGCACATGGCGGAACATGTGAGAGATGCTCTGGATGAAAGCGCACTTTCACTCTGACAGCAGATGGCGCTAAACTGCAGAAATTATAATAATAGTAATTAATTTAAATGAAACCCTGTAAACAGCAGCTGCTCTACTTTCTGTTTCTGAATCGTGTTTAAATGATTTAAACAGCCATTCAGATTTGTGTAATTGCTATGTGTTCATCACAGCGCCAAATACTTCAATATTTAGACTTAATAGGCTATTTATTTTCAAACTTTTTTACATTTTAATCTGGACTACAACATGCCCTAGATATTGTTTGAAAGCATTTTGATTCTTTATTGTTCGGTCACACTTTACATTAGGGCTTCATTAGTTAATTCATTAGTTAACATAAACTGCCAATGAAAAATTCTTCTGAACATTCATTAATCTCAGGTATTCCAATATTTAATAACAGGTTGTTAAAATCGAAAGTTGCAACTGTGTTATTTAATGAGCTAACATGAACTAAGACTTAATAACTAATCATTAATAACTTCTGTAGCAAATGTAGCTATTGCTCATTGTGAATGTTAATGCATTAACTAAGGTTAACTAATGAGGTCTTATTGTAAAGTGATACCTATTGGTCTTTATAGTTCTTTTGCACTTTAATCTGTGTAAAACTTTTAACTTTATACATTTTTCTGTATTGCTTTATTGCATTTAAATGTTCAGTTATTTTTGTTATAAGAAAAAAGTTATTAAACCTGTTATACTGTATTATGAAAACACTTTTCTGAAACTAATTTCCAATACCGTGATAATACCGTATACCATAATAAAAGCATTAGCAATTAATCGCAACATGAAGATTTGATACCGGCATATCCCTACCTCAGACCCGCCTTGAGTGAGCTGTCATCAGTCCGCCATGGTTTCGACGACGGAGCAGATGTAGACAAGAATGACTCTAAGCGATTGAGGTGTTCTGTTGGATGTAATAATGAACATAGCAGTCGTCATTTACTCCCGACATCTGAGCCGCTGAAGACACAGTGGATTACATTTGTTTCTGAAGGGAATGCATCCCCGATCTACATAAATGCGTCTTTGTTGGCAGGAATCATTCATGATCCAGCCTCATCTACAGAAGAAGTGAGTATAATGTTTTGTAATGAATCTTTGCAAATGCCTTTCCTAATAATGTGCTAATTAGCAAGTTTCACGATGAATGCTGCTAAAGTAAAGTCTCTCAGAGCAGCTTGGAAGAGAGGGGTAGGGTCAGCAGAGCTCATTAACATTTAAAGGAAAATGCTACAAAAACGGCTTGATCTGAAAAGAGCTGTTTTTGACAGGGTAAAAAGTGTTTTTTACACTACCATTGAGAAATTTTAACCAAACTATGTTATTGACTTTTCATTAAGACCCTAAAGAATCATATCAACTTGTGGAAAATGGGCATCCTATGACCCCTTTAAAAAGTAGATTTTTTTTGCCTTTAAAAGATGATGCAGGTTAGCAAAACACTCTCGTTTACGAATGGTCATTAGAAGTGACACTACATAAAGAAATAATGCTTAATTCCAGATTAATGTGGAATTAAGATTACATTTTAGGTAAAGATTGATTTAAGATTAATGCTTAAACACAAAGTCCAAGTTTGTGTCTAGGTCATGTGAGGAAATTCTACTGTAATTCATGTCTGTTGCTCTCAGGTCAGAAGGTGAATCCATATGTTGTGTTTAAAAAAATAAATTTCAAAATATTCTCGTCACAGATCGCATTTAGTTAAGAGCTATGGGAACTGGAATGGGGTTTTTCAGTGCTGAGGCATTGTACAACTCTGGTGTTTATATGTTTTACTGGGTTTCAAAGAAAACTAGGCTTACAACTGAGAACGTGGAACTCATCTTAAAGTAAATTTGTGGAAGAAGAATCGGGCAAAATACCACATATTTCATGCGCATGGACACCTGTTTAAATCTGAGAGTTTGGAGCAGTATGTGAATTGGTGGAAACGAAGGAATGAGTGAGGCAGTAATTTTCATTCTGTTTAGATTAACTGTTTGAACACCATTTAAAGAATATTGCTGTGACAGAAATGTCTGCCCGGTTTCCAGCATCAACCTTATTTGGAAACAAAAATCAACTGGGTTGGCATTGTGACATCCATATTTTCTGAAAGTTTTTGTTCAGCATTAAAATGTTGCAAATGGAGTTTTGATTTGGACCAACATCATGGTCCATTGGTAAGTTTCTTGAAGAAAAATCTCCCTCTGTATCCTCGTGGGATCCAGGCTTAGACTTTTGTTCTCTGTAGAGGACATTATATTTTAGTGAATTTTTCTGAGAGCATACAGGCCACAGTTTTAGGGCACATTCAGGGCTTTTTAGAGATATCAAATGTGTGGAGGTTTGATCGTAAACACTCCCTTTCCTTGGTCTTTAGATATGACTGATATTGACAGAATGATCGAATTTAGCACTCTTAGGGAAATATGATAATGTTTTGTAATTATAAGTTAAATCTGTCTAATTTTCAAATTGTTTGCCGTAAATAAACATCTCAAAAAAGTGTTATGGGGTTTCAAATCGGAATATGACTTTTTGTTATGAAACAGAGCATAATTTTCATACATGTCTTCTGTAGAGGACACCAGGATGAACATCATGTTAATCAGGCATTTTAGAGAGACACAAGTCAATAGGGAAAGAAATTAGATCAATGTATACAGATGCATCTCAATAAATTAGAAATGTGTGGAAAAGTAATCTATTTCAGAATTACTCACATGGTGAAACTTGTGTATTAAATAAATTCAATGCACACAGACTGTTTAAGTAGTTTAAGTCTTTGGTTCTTTTAATTGTGATGATTTTGGCTCACATTTAACAAAAACCCACCAATTCACTATCTCAACAAATTAGAATACTTCATAAGACCAATAAAAAAAAAAAAAAACATTTTTAGTGAATTGTTGGCCTTCTGGAAAGTATGTTCATATACTGTACATGTACTCAAAACTTGATAGGGGCTCCTTTTGCTTTAATTACTGCCTCAATTCGGCGTCGGATGGAGGTGATCAGTTTGTGGCACTGCTGAGGTGGTATGGAAGCCCAGTTTTCTTTGACAGTGGCGTTCAGCTCATCTGCATTTTTGGGTCTCTTGTTTCTCATTTCCTCTTGACAATACACCATAGATTCTCCATGGGGTTCAGGTCAGCCGAGTTTGCAGGCCAATCAAGCACAGAAACACCATGGTCATTGAACCAACTTTTGGTACCTTTGGCAGTGTGAGCAGGTACCAAGTCCTGCTGGAACATGAAATCAGCATCTCCATAAAGCTTGACAGCAGAAGGAAGCATGAAGTGCTCCAAAATTTCTTGGTAAAGGGTGCAGTGACGTTGGTTTTCAAAAACACAATGGACCAACACCAGCAGAGACATTGCACCCAAATCATCACAGACTGTGAAAACTTAACACTGGACTTCAAGCAACTTGCTATGAGCTTCTCCACCCTTCCTCCAGACTCTAGGACTTGGTTTCCTAATGAAATACAAAACTTGCTCTCATCAAAGAGGACTTTGGACCACTGGGCAAAAAGTCCAGTTCTTCTTCTCCTTAGCCCAAATAAGACGCCTCTGACGTTGTCTGTGACTCAGGAGTGGCTTAACAAGAGAAATACAACAACTGTAGCCAAATTCCTACGTCTGTGTGTGGTGGCTCTTGATGCACTGATTCCAGCTTCAGTCCATTCCTTGTGAAGTTCACTCAAATTCTGGAATCGATTGTGGCTTGACATCTCCAATGGCTGCGGTTCTTCGGTTGGTTGTGCATATTTTTCTTCTACACTTTTTCCTTCCACTCAATTTTCTATGAATATGCTTGGATACAGCATTCTGTGAACAGTCAGCTTCTTTGGCAGTGAATGTTTGTGCTTACCCTCCTTGTGAAGGGTGTCAATGATGGTCTTCTGGACAACTGTCAGATCAGCGTCTTCCCCATGATTGTGTAGCCTAGTGAACCAAACTGAAGGACATTTGAAGGCTCGGAAACCTTTGCAGGTGTTTTGAGTCGATTAGCTGATTGGCATGTCACCATATTCTAATTTGGTCTAATTGGATAGTGAATTGGTGGGTTTTTGTTAAAATGTGAGCCAAAATCATCACAATTAAAATAACAAAGACTTAAACTACTTCAGTCTGTGTGCATTGAATTTATTTAATAAAAGAGTTTCACAATTTGAGTTGAATTACTAAAAATAAATGAACTTTTCCACGACATTCTAATTTATGAGATGCACTGTAAATACATTGTATAGAATGGGATTACCAATTTATGGACATTTTGCACACATTGCATGAAGTACAGTTATATCTTTCAACATAGTAGAGAATCATCTTTGTACAAAATTTGGCTAAAAATAGCCTGAAACCTAAAAACTGATTGGTGAATAAAAAACATTGTTTTTGCTTTTTTCATGTGGTTTATTATTTTAATAACTGTCCTTGTGGTCTCTACAAAGGAATAGAATAAAATAGTTAATAAAAATATATATATTTTTTCTCTCCATTTGTTATTTATGCTCCAACCAATGTAATGACAAAAAAAAATTCACAATTTTTTTTTCTGCTTCTCAGGAGGATATGTCAGATAATGCACAGTTTAGAAATGGCCTTTCCTCTAAAGCACAACTGTTTCATCATGCACATTCATCTCCCGGGTTTTGAGAGCTGCATATGTTTGGTGCGTCTTAGCATCTGTCATAACCAGATTATCATGATGTGGTCCTTGCAGTGACGCTCCACGTCTGTTTTTATTGTTTTCTGTTGCCATGGAAATCTTTCAAGTAACATTTAATTGGGGCAGAAGGCAGGTGAGAACTTTATTAAAACGTAAACAAACCATTAAACATTCATATTATTCCAACTTCCTGTTGGAATAAGGGGCACCTGAACATTATGATGATAATCAGTGATAGCCAAAAGGGAACTACAAAGAAAAATGTGATTTGATTTATAACTATAGGCAAAAGGTGACATGAAAATTTGCCAAGTCTAACAGGGTGCATGGAGTGTAAAAGTCAGTTAATAATAAATTAGGGTTAATAAGTAATCAATAAGGACAATATAATGGGGTTTCAGCAAGCTTTATCAAGGTAAATTTAAGACTTTTTTAAAGACCAATTAAAGAACATTTAAGGAATACACTGAAGGAAACATGTTAGTATGTTATCTAAAGGTTAAGAAGGAACACGATGACTTCTTGTGTGAATTGTATTAGTAGCACTTCAAAGGTTACAAAAATGTAACTTCCAACCGATCTCCATTACTTTTTAATTAATTTTACACACGCGCAAAAAATCAAGATATACTCAAAAATGACATGTCTTTATCAAAATGAAGTCAATTAATGTTTTTAAAAAAAGAAATATCTGCTTAGTCAAGTCACCTTAATTCAAAAAATTATTTTAAAAATAAACACTCAATTTTGTTAATTTTATTAAAAAACAAGACAGTATTGTCATTTTGCATCGCAAGTAAATGTATCTTGAATTAAGGATGTTTAGATATTTGTATTGGAAAACAAGACAATAATACTGACAAAAGAACATTTAATGCCATAACTTTATGAATGTAAGACTTTGTGCTCCAATTTAAGACCTTTTAAGTCCTTAATTTGTGGAAGGGCAAATTAAGACTGTTTAAGACCAGCAGAAATATAAATAGACGTAATCTGGTTCTTGTATGATAAATGTTTGTTCTGCTTATCTAAGGACTGGTCAACTTGCTGTTGTGTTTTTCAAAGATCAGAGATGATTCGAGCAACTGAATCCATTTTTAAATATTTATTAAATACATTCCATGAGTATTTACTTTTAGACTTAAAAATGAGACTTTTTAGCTATGAAATCTTCAGAGGAAAGATGCAAAGGTTTCCCTGAATACTGTTTTCTCTTATTCCTCCTTCACTCTCTGTTCTTTTATGGCCCGTGAACTCATCAGTCTGAAGTAGAGAGCGGGCCACAGTGCACGCAGATAAATGGCTGCAGTGGGCAGCAGCCCAGCCAAAACCACGTCTTTCTGTTGGTGACAGACAGCTTTCAGAACAGCACGTGCCACGTCCACTGGATCCGAGCCCTTCGCTGTGGTTTTGTCCATTACTTCAGATCCAAAAGAACAAAAAGAAACATTTGACTAAATATTAAAATATGTATATTTATGATACTCATTTTCCAAAACATATTTCATACCTCACATTCAGAGATTGGTTGACAAGAACAACATGCTCTCACCTCCATATTTCGAGCCGTCCCCCGTGACTGCATTGATGGACAGATTTGTTCTGATGTAACCAGGGCTGATGACAGACACCTGCAGGCCGAACCTGCCGACCTCTGCCCTCAAACAGTCAAAGTAGGCCTGCGTCGCATGCTTGGATGCAGAATCTGACAGAAAACATTTCAGATATGCAAGCAAGGTGCTCGATTAAAAATAATACTGTTTTTATTCATGAATCTTTGAATTCCCTCATCTGAATACCTTCTTTTGTGAATATATACTCACATGCAGATCTGTACGGTATGGAGATCTTTCCCTGCACGCTGCTGATGACAACGATATGTCCACTGCGTCTATCTACCATCGAAGGCAGAATGGCTGGATGGAACAAAAAAAATAAAAAAATTTTAATTATAATAAAAATCGACATAATGTCATGTATAATGTGATATGATGTAAGTTACATTATCTAGGCCTATACTTTTGTATTGTTTCACATTTAATGTAATTTACATTAATATACATTAGTGTTGTCAAACGATTAAACGCATCCAAAATAAAAGTTTTTCTTTACATAATGTATGTATGTGTACTGTGTATATTTATTATGTATATATAAATACACACACATGCATGTATATATTTCAGGAAAAATATGTTATGTTTATATTAAATATATTTATATATAATATAAAGTATATGAATATAAATATATACATATTTTCCAAATATATACTGTATGTGTGTGTATTTATGTATACATAATAAATATACACAGAACACAAACATATATTACGTAAACAAAAACGTTTTCTGGGGCAGGCGTGACGTTGACAGCACTCGATACAGCCAACTTTTGTGCGTTCAACATTGGGTGTCGGTAATTTTTTTTTGTTTGTTTGTTGTTTTAAAGGGAAATTAACATCAGCAATGACACATGAAAATTGATCAAAAGTAAAGGGAAATTTATATGCTAGTTTTTTTAAATTTCTATCAATTGGTAGAATCCTGGAAAAACATTCACAAGGTAGTTTCCACATAAATATTAAGCAGCAAAACTGTTTTCAATATTGATAAAATTAATAATAAGAAACATTTCCTGAGCAGCAAAATATCATATTAGAGTGATTTCTGAAGATCATGTGACACGGAAGACTGGAGTAAATAATGCTGGAAATTCAGCTGCCAGGCACAGGAATAATTTTAAGTTGTGACTTAATATTCCATAATACTGTGTTTACTGTATTTTGATCCAATAAATTGCAGCATTGGTAAGTATAAAAGTTAAATATTTAACGGTAGGAATGTGTGTTTCATATACCAGATATATAAGCGTTCCACGGAGCTCTTCTTTGGACTCTTCACATACCTTGTGTAAGGCAACAGGACCGAAGGTAGTAGTCTCCATGACATCCGGCTGACTGATACATGGGGGTCAGGATGTGCCCGGTAACTCATGCCTGGCATTGTTGAGGACATAACATGGACCGGGCACTTCAAAATCTCCATCGGCGGCATGCGAAACCAGAGAGTGTTGGAGAGGTCAATGGTGACCGTGCAGGGAGAGTAAGCTGAAAAACGAGAGTAAGAAAACCCAGTGAAGAGACTGGCCACTAAGTTATGTTGGTCCTCACATTTTTTGCCTAGTGTAAATTAACGATATCTTTCTCATAAATTAAGGGATTTAAAGGGGTCATATGATGCTTTTTTAAAGATCATTATTTTGTGTATTTGGTGTAACAGAATATGTTGACATGCTTTAATGTTCAAAAAACACATTATTTTTCAAATACTGTACATTATTGTAGGTCCTCTATGCCCCGCCTCTCTCAAACGCTTCGTTTTCTACAAAGTCCCTCCTTCCGACAAGCGCAGTCTGCTCTGATTGGCCAGCTGACCCAGTGCATTGTGATTGGCCAAACACCGCAAGCACGCGTCGGAAATGTAACGCCCCTCACCATAATAGCAGCTTCATCTTTCAAAATAAATGTAAAGACAGAGCCTGAAAGGGGAACAGAGTCGCGTGACAGACACAGTGATGAATATGTGTTTGCAGTACACAAGCCACGGTTAAGACAGCTGACTCCACTGTGATGTGACCCTGTCTCTCTCTCTCTCTCTCTCGCTCGCTCGCTCTCGCACACACACACACACACACAGGATGCGCAAAACTCCGCATTTGAACAGTCAATAGCAAATACTTAAACTAATACAAATAGTAGTCTGGATTCAGAATATGTCTTCATCGTGTTCAGTGTATACGGTTCGGTTGGCAGATTTGGGCGGGGGATTGGAATGGCAAAGTCAGAATTACCTCCTCTCCTAGGTTCACGAAACGGTCGTCCATAAAAATGCATTGCTGTTCTGTTGTAAGACATCTTAAAGATTCCTAAATGCATCTACTTCGGAAGGCCAAATAAAGTGCTTTTACCGTCACCTAGAAACACACAGCGTCTCCCTGACATGGCTGCTTCAACACTAACTGCGGTTACTGAAACCACGCCTTCTTTCTTTGCGTGCACATTTGGGCGGCATTATGCAAATATTTCCACATAGTGAGGTAGACATGTGGGGGCATGTTAGAACGAGCCGTTTTAGGGGGGTGTGGCAGAGTCTTAACTTTGATAAAGAATATCTCTTTGGTTTTGAGACTTTAGTCTTTGCAACTTCAGGGATGTTATCTAAGCACAATCAGCTTGTAACACTCCAAAGGAAAACTTGAAATCGCATCATATGACCCCTTTAAAGGTTAAATTAGGCTTAAGAGATAACATAACTTTGACTGCAAAATCTGAACAGGCGAGTAAGAGATTTGATTGTATGTTTTCACCTGTATCTTTCCACTGCTTTGGTTTCTGAGCTCCTCCACAACCTCCTGCAGTCTCTTCTGTTCTCGTCCACACAGGATCAGTCGGGCCCCTGCCGCATGGAAAACGCGTGCACACTCTGAGGTACAAAAGACAGATTGAGTATATTAAAACAAACAATTATACAATATCTACAGTCAAATGTCATTGATAAGACATTTTGATCAGCATTATAAGTGAGTTCATGTTCATGTAACCTTTGCCCAGGCCTGAACTGGCTCCAGTGATCACCACCACTTTATCCTGTAGATCCTGCTTGTGTCTCAACCTCTGGATCACTTTCAGCAAAATCAGCAGCCCCACAGTCCCAGCTGCCAATGGCACAACGCCTAAACCGAACACACGCTCCATGTGTCTGTACACATATGCAGAGATATGCAAATATGAATTCACATTTATTAAAACTCAGCCCAGCATCTTTATCTGAAAGTAACATGACAGCATTCTCTGAAAACACAGCTGAACTTCAATGTGGGTATGTTGTATATGCGGTTTACATCGGAGACAGAAAGAACTGTAAATTGTAAACAATATTTAGAAGAAAACATGAAATTGTTTTTATTGTATATGATGGGTATAACTCTCACGTTTTGTCCTCACATGGCAAGACAGCATAAAATATTTGTTTTTTAAAAATTATTTCTCCATCCAAAACCTTTTTAAAACAAACTAGTGAAGGCAAAAATTAAAATGCTGAAAATTTAAAAAGGTGACTAAAAGCACATAAAATAATTTCACCTTACACATTAAAAGAAGTTACACTTTTTAAAGACAAATACTACAACTAATTAATATTAAAACATATTTTAGTTAATTGAAATAATGCTGAAATAAAATAAATAAAAAAATATTTTAAAAAAATGACATGCCAAAAACATGAAACTACTAGAACTTTTAAATTAAAATGAAAAAGCTCATTCAAAATATTAATAAATACTATAATATTATGCAAATACTGAAAACACACTTCTGTCAAGGGCATCAGTGGTCAAGTGTCGTCAAGACATTTTCGAGATTGATTTATCGTTAAAACATCCAGTCAGGTGGTTATCACTGATGTGTAGTACACTAAGCAACTATCCTGAATACAAAGTCACGTATACACGTTTCAGTGTACTATGCAACCATGTTTATCACATTTTGTAAACATATAGGCCTAGTTTCACAGACAGGGCTTAGGTTAAACCAAGATTAAGCCATAGTTCAATTAAGACATTTAAGTATTTTTTATAAACGTGCCTTAGAAAATAACATTGCTTGTGTGCATCTTGAGACAAAACAATGGCACTGACATGTTTTAAGATTGTCCGTTTGGCGGGCAAAGGGGGGGGGTTTGTTTCTGGCAGTGTTTCTTTCAGGTAAAACAGCCCAGACAAGCATTTTAGTCTGGGACTAGGCTTAAGCCTCGTCTGTGACAACGGGGGATAAAATAAACTGGCAGGAATAGTACCACATTACCTACCGTAAGATAAGACCCATATGATTGAGTGTGTGGAGAATCCGGAACTCAATACCCTCACGTGATTTCGGCTGTCCAATAAAATTCCGAAGGGGCGAAGCTATCACGTCTCTACAGAATCCAGCAAGAAAACACATCAAAACAATGGCTATGATAAAAGAACAAATATGACAGACACCAGGGTTCTTTTAGGTTACTAAAACTATATATATATAAAAATTGGTTACATGAAATAAAATGAACATTAATCGAAATAAAATAAATTAGAAAACAACTTAAACGTATCTCAAACTAGTTGCCAAGGCAAATTTTCTCATTTTCATTTAGTTTAACTGAAATAACTAAAACTAAGCAACAACAAATAAACACTATAAGTTTAAAAATGTAAAAAAAAGTAAACTAAATATTCGAATAAAAATTAATAAAAACTATGTAAGTATCTCAATGATACTAAAATAACACTGACAGACACAAACGGGTTTGTTGTAGTTGTATTTATACACATTGGGATTAAAATCCCTTTTAACAACACAGAATTCTTTAAAACAGTGGAGAGGAGCTCCTAAATGCCTACATGTGGCATGTTAAACAAAACAAAAAAACACTGTTTCAGTGAGTTATCAATAAATAAATCCAAATGACAATAATTTACAATATGTTACAAATTGTAAATACTAGGAGACTGTTATTGTCTATTTACATCTGTGCAAACACTTGTATATGTACACACAACCACCACCAGAGAAAGTCTCACATAAGAAAATCTTTTAGAATCTACAAATGATTGGCTTCATATTAATTCATCAGGAAACAAAAGTCCTAGTGTTTTGGGGAAAAATAGCGTAATATGTTTAATCTCAGTTTTGATGCAACTATACTGCATTTGCATCAGTAATTTTGTTTAGTGTGGTTAGATATTCAGTCCACGTAATAATCTCACAAAAAGAAGCCCTTGTCCCTTTCAGTAGTGTGGCTTTCACCAACCTAAAACATTCAGATGAAAATAAACCAATCAGAATCGGAGGTCTCATAAACGGAGGGTGTGCGCAGACGCACTCCTATGGCTTTAGAGGGTTTTGCACAAATGTTGTGTACAATAGAAAGAAATCACGAAGACAAAACATACAATCCGCGGCTCCACTTACAGATACATGCACATGCACACACACACACACAAAAGTGAGACAAAAGACATTAGAGAGAGATATACAGACGAAAAGATGGTATTTGTTCAGATATGGCAGGTCTTGTTTTCTCTGTACATGAGGTTGCGCTGTAAACTGGAGTGTTTTTATTTATTTTTTGTTTAAGTGTCCTGGGTGTGGTTCATAAGACAACAGCCACAGAATAATCAACACACACATACACAATCGCTCTCACATGCACACATTAGAGCCCATAGAGCCCAAAGGCTGTTGTGGACCCTGCCAGTCTATTGCACTTCCTACAGCTGAACTGCACTCCAGCTAACATTCTTCTGTCCAATACGAAAAGGGGCAGAGCAGTGACAGACACCGCCTCCAGCATCAGTCCTCTGGACGAGGTGGGAGGGTCGGTTCTGTGACAGAGAGCTCCTGTGCGAGGTCATTGAAGCGGGCGATGTAGTCAACGCTGCTCTCGCTCATCATACAGGCCAGCTGGGTATCCACCTGTAGTGAGAAAACAGCCTTTGAGCAAGTATAACACTTTCAAAGCTGAGGATGGATGCCTGATTTAATTTGCATACATCATTTGAAACACCCTCACTTCCTGTTTATCTTCATTGTAAGTCAGGATGTGAAAAAACTAAAATGGGAGCACCTGGCGATAATGTGCCATATCAAATGACATTAATCTACCAGACAGCAGCTGGGGACTTTCTGTGTTTCCTCTCACCTCAGCTACATCCGGCAGGCCGCGGGACTGAAAACAATCGTGGGAGTTACTGTCCAGTAAACTGGGTCCAAGTAAGGCTGTGTTACTCGAAGGGGGGAGGGCTGTCCTTCTTGTCTTATTTTCAGGAGATGCCAGACTTGCTGCAAATCAGGAAAACAAGGATATGTTTGTCAATAGTGCTGAGACTGATGGAGGTTTGCAGTACGAACACAGACAGGTAACTGTGGACATTTTGGCTTCAGTTTTAAGCCAGCCTCTTGTACCTCAGTATCAATACTGAATAGATACCTCAGGCAACATATAAAAGAACTAAATTAAACTAGGGTTGTCATAGTTTAACTTGATATGTGATAGAATATCAACAAATCAACTTCTTTTTTTTTTTTTTTTTTTTTAAGTTTCACATTAAGTTCCTTTTAAAGGAAGTAATCCTTCGGAATTCCTTCGATCGATCGATCGATCTATCTATCTATCTATCTATCTATCTATCTATCTATCTATCTATCTATCTATCTATCTATCTATCTACTATCTATCTACTATCTATCTATCTACTATCTATCTATCTATATATGTAATGTTTTTGAAAGGAGTCTCTTATGCTCACCAAGTCTGCTTTTATTTAATCAAAAATACAGTAATACTGTGAAATATTATTAAAAATTAAACTGCATATCTACAAATAAAATACAAAATTAATATATTTTACAATGTCATTTATCCATGTGTTGGCAAAGCTGAATTTTTAGCAGCAAATACTTCAGATTTCAGTGTTACATGATCCGTAAAAAGAAAAAACAAAAAAACAAAACAAAAAAGCATTCTAATATGCTCATTTGGTGCTCAAGATTTTTTGTTTTTATTAATATCAATGTTAAAAAATATTTTTGTAAAAGACCTGATACATTTTTTTTCCAGGATTCTTTGACAAATAGAATTGATTTGAAATAGAAATCTTTTGTATCAATATAAATGTTTTAACTGTCACTTCTAAACAAATTAATGTATCCTTGCTGAATAAAAGTATTAATTTCTTTTCAAAACAACTTTTCAAAGAATGTTGGAATGGTAGCATATATATAAATTTAAAGAAAGCTCAATCAATTAGTTACAAACTCAAAATCAGTTACCAACTCATGGCACTATCACTTTGTTTTCTGCTTTTTTACTTGTATACACACTATCTAGAATAAACATCTGTTGCTAACAGGGATTTGAGCTGTGTTTGATACTTACAGAGCAGGCAGCCGAGACTTGAATCGGTAGAGTCACTGGGGTACCACTGAGGGTCGTGTGTGGGGGACGGCATCCAGCTGTCACACGAAGAGGGAAGGAGCTTAGATCTATCACTCCCATTGAGTTTAGGAGGTGAGAGCAATGATCCATCACCTGAGAAAGAGAGATAAAAAATGAGCGAGTAGATATAACTACTACAATACGATGCCACTGAGATCCTCTAACACTCAGGTTCAATCCCGTGGGTCATATACCATAGTGCGAGTTGATGGCGAGCTCAATTATAGAGTCGCTGATTTGAGTTTGTGGCTCTCCAGAAGGTAGAGACTCCTCTGGGGGGCCCGGAAGAGAGATATCCAATAGGGAAGCAACACTGGGAGGAGCCAAGAGGGAATCCCCGCCCCCTGGAGATGGTGGAGAGACACCGTTCTGCAGGGATTCCTGCAGATAAAGAGAGTAAAATGAGAACAAACAGACCAAGATATGAATTGTACACCTAAAAGTGAAAGAGGATATAGGAAGAGAATTAGTCCTTACCTCAGAAGGCTCCTGATCAAGCAGATCTGGCTCTAGCTCAGGTGCAGCAGGTGCAGAGTCCATGGCCTCCTCAGACTCCACAATGGCCTTATCTACACTAGGGGCCTCTACTTCCCGACGGGGGCTGCCAGGGATAATACCTGCAGATTTTGCAGCCAGGTCAATTGCACCTGAAACAAATTCAAGAGAAATTCATTTGTGTAGCAGTTGGTTTCAAATGTTCAGTGGATAAATAAACCTTTTATCATTTAATTTTGATTTGATCCTTACTGGACAGCTGAGTAGTGGGTGCAGTACTGGCTGTAGTGGACGAAGCTTTTGAGGAAAGTTGGCGGTTCGATGGAGCGAGACGAGTTTGTATTGGACGAAACGAACCAGTTCCTGACAAAGCGGTACACAAAATATTTAAAGAGCAGTGACTGCATTAAGATCCGACAGACAGATACATTGATCCTGACACTTAAAAATGAAAGAATTTTACTGCTTGATCTCAAAAAAATTTTTTTTGTAACTACTTATAAGTAACTGGTGCCAAGTTAAGCTATCAAAATATTGAATTGTGAACGGTACATGTTTTTTTATATATTTACATTTTTTATTACTTTTTTGGTGAAATGTTTTGCTTTAAAAGAGTGTTTGTATCTTTCACTATGATAAAATGCCTTTTGGTGTGATTTTTTGATATATAATGTCATTTGTGCATTTAAGTGTGACATAAGTGTCCAAATACTTGTGTAATTTGTGTGGATTTATTACCTGTAGCAGATGAATTGGAGAGAATAGAGAAGGAGCAAACATGAGGCGAAGTGTCTCCAGTTGTTCGTGGCAGCAGGGTTCTCTGTATAATAAAAAAAACTTACATTTTTATCATTTGACAGCTGTAAGAACAAAACAACAAAAGAACAGATTCAATGTGAAAAGTAGTAACTAGGTAAAGGCAAGAAGCCCCATTTCTTATTTTTCTTCCATCCACACTCACCTGAACCACGAGAGGTTTCCTTAGTGGACGCCCCCTCCCTATTTTCCTCTGCTTTGAAAATATATCTGACTAAAGACAACAAAAAGAAAATGATTAGAGGAAAAATTTCACTAATGAAGAAGAGAGTATTTTTTTCCCCTTCAGAAAAAAACTAAACAAAAACCCTGATGATGTCATGCGAGATTTACTGTTGTACCATATGTACAGTTCAAAAGTCTGGATTCACAACATTTTCTAAATTGATATTAATAAGAAATGTTTCTTGATCACCAAATCAGCATATTAGAATGATTTCTGAAAGACTGGAATAATGACTGCTTAAAATCACAGGAATAAAATACATAAAAAAAAAATATTAAAGTAGAAAACAGTTAGAATAAACAGTAATAAATAATCATTTATAACA
Organism: Sinocyclocheilus anophthalmus; assembly: GCA_018155175.1. Classification (NCBI taxonomy): domain Eukaryota; kingdom Metazoa; phylum Chordata; class Actinopteri; order Cypriniformes; family Cyprinidae; genus Sinocyclocheilus; species Sinocyclocheilus anophthalmus. The sequence goes on along the minus strand of JADLZN010002488.1, from coordinate 86,337 downwards.
TTAAATTGTAATACATTATGTTCCTGTGGCTCAGTGGTAGAGCATTGTGTTAGCAGCGCAAAAGGTCGTGGGTTCGATTCCCAGGGAACACACATACTGGTAAGTTGCTTTGGATAAAAGCGTCTGATAAATGCATAAATAATATCTATGAGACATCTTTCAAAAAAAATTCTTACCAACCCTAAACTTTTGAATGGTAGTAAATATGATTTGGCCAACTGACAACTTGAAATACATTTCAATATTATATTTAAAAATGAAAAAGCATGTCCCTCATGTCCTATTCTCTTTTAGAAACACTGACTCAACTCACACTGATGGAGTCCAGCTGCTGGCGAAAGGCTAGCTCCGCCTCCTTATTAGGTGAGAACATCCGCAACTGGCGGGAGCTGTTAGGAGGCAGGGTCGTCGGGACAGCAAACCCTTCGCTGTCACCTCCGGAGGCCAGCAGAGAACGCGGCAGGTTTCTCCCACCTGCGGAGAACACATCTATTTAAATTTCAGCTGATAAAATTGATACAAAGCAGCAACACTGCAATTTTGTCACAATATTGAGTCAATATGATGTTTTTGGTTCAAGAAGAGGTGAAACTTCAGGTTTTTCCAGCTGTTATAGGTTGCAATAAACTTCAATCAGTTCTGGGAGGATGTTCATTACACTGGCTTTAAAGTTGAAGTGTTTCAATATTTAAATACTTTAGTTTATCCCAGTTTAATCTGCAACTACAAGTAAACCATTTGTATACTAATTTCCCTAAAATTTTGGTCCGTGAGCAAGGCGAATGGCCTGAGATATTAACAATTGCTCAACCAATGCCGTGAGTTTGGGGCGGAACTAACTGACATCCAAAGGCAAGTGGGGGAATATTTCGGAAACGGTGTCATTTCTGTGCCACTATTTGGAATTGCAGAAACAATGACACTTCAACTTAAATTAAGACACAATTATGTTTCTGTGTACCTGTGATGACTGCATTATTCAGAAGTATTTTTGAGCGTGCTGCATGTTGCTGTCGACCCCAGCTAGGACTACGGGTCGCCCCAGCTGGAGCTCTGCCTGGAGGAGTCACTGATGAATCCTCTTGACCTGATTTCAAAGGTGAAGTGCCCACTGAACACACCTCCGGGGTCTAAAAAAATTAATGAATTTAAAAGATGTAAACATTTACATTTACATTTAGTCATTTAGCAGACGCTTTTATCCAAAGCGACTTACAATTGGGGGATACATAAAGCGATTCTTCTTAAAGAGGCAAACAGACACAAGAAGTGGTTGTAATACCAAGTTCTTAGACATTGTTCAAATAAGTACAAGCTAGAAAGAGAAGGAATAAATAAAGAGAAACTTTTTTTTTTTTATATGATGAAGTCAAGTAGCTTCGAAAGAGATGAGTTTTCAGCTGTCGCTTGAAAATTGTCAGGGATAAACCTTTTCATTTAAAATTACACTTAGTTTAAATAATAAATAAACAAACAGAACCCACAGACGAACAAATTACTAATTTAATTAGCCTAGAGCTATCTAGGTTATATGCATCTCTCTTGTTTTTATGCATAGTATTAATTTACTTTTTTTTTTGCCTACTTATAGTTGCCTTGAGGTATTGTGGAGGTCAAGTGTAAGGTCAGAGAGAGAGATAAAACAGACTTACTGGTTTGGGGTTGACCTCTGATGACACAAGTCTCAGGAGACACCGAAGCACACTTTGAGTGGTGGGCAGAGCTGAGGGTTGGGGTTTAGGCTGCCATTCATACTCCAGCTGTAGTTTCCCAGGCTTGCCCAGCATGAGGTAGACTTCTGCCAGTGTCACATTCTCAAAGCCCTGTGAGCTCCAACCTTCGTTTTGGATTTGTTGAGGAGATCGTCCAGTCCCACTCACTTCCTCATTGCGCCCTTGAGGTTCTGATTGTGGTGGTGCTGCTTTTTCTGATGCAACCCCTCCTGCCGTTCCAGGCTCCTCAGACCGGCCCTCGATTGGGGCGGGGTCTCCCTGAGTCACAGTCTCTTTGTGCCTGCTAGCATCAGTCGGAGTCAGACTCACTGCTTCTTGCTCCAGAGTCCCCACCACATTCCCCTCCGGTCCAATGGGGAGCGATGGAGCGAGGGTTGGACTGACTGGAGAAGTAGAGCTCAGGTTTGGGTTTACATTGGTCTCCAACCCTGGAGCTGAAGTGCCGCTATCAGGACCGTCAACAGGATGCCCGTCGCTTTTTTTCAGGTCTCCTCCCACCGGACCATACTTGCCTGATTTTCCTCTTGCAGGCTGAATTCCCAAAATGTGAGCTGCGGGCAAGTCCCTAATACCTGTCCGGCCACGCCCACTCTCCTGCCAGTGTACCGTGCAGGAAGCTTTTGAGTGCACAACACGAGCCACGCCTGGCAAAGTAGTAACCGTGCTGTTCTCTGCAGGAAACAGGAACAGGTCCTCCAACTCACTAGACTGGGCCAGGCCGTCCAGAGCTTCTCGTTCTGCCAGACTCTTACGCTACAAGTGACAAGTTAAGGGGAATTACTGTTATAAAACACATAGGTTTGGGTACTGATTTAAGCATAGAGATCTTTGCCAAATCTCCCAAACAAAGCAACCAAATCAATCACAAATGTATCTCATAAAACAAACGAGGTAGGAAAAAGGAAGGAAATTAAATTCCTGACTGTGCATGCTGAGATATCTGGTTGAGATATGAATGCAAGGATACAATTCGTTGATCCTGGACAGCCCACTTTTGCTTCAGGAATTCAATGAGAGTGGAGACCTTCCGGTGCAACTCCACGACCATCCTACAAACACAGCACAGTGATGGGCATCGCCAAATCTGTTGTACTTTTAATGTCACAACGAATTGCAAGTACTGAGAGACCTTTTCTTCTGTATGGTGACGTACATCCATTTCATTTTTAGTTTACATTTTCATCTCATGCCGACTTTCAATATGAAGTCAATGAGATATCAAAATGCATCAAAATACACTTTCATGACTCCAAAATAATAATAAAAATAGCCATGAAGCAATCTCACTATTTAATTTAATACGAAAGTCACCAAGTATGGCAATACTAATAGACTAAATAAAACAAAAAACTAAATAAACAAAACACTGAAAATACTAAAACTAACCATAACATTGACAGCAAGCATGAAAACTAAACTTCAAAAATACTACACAACACACACACACATATATATATATATATATACAACACACCTACTACACATACACAAAACTACTATAATATTCCTTCTTAAAATATTCCCGCCCACTTCCACAATCCAACCAATTTGCAGATTACGGAAGAATGTTGTAAGATAGCAAAATAACAACATTTTGCAATAAGCAATGAAATAAATAAGCCATGAGAATGTATGATTTAAACGAGGTGGATCAGTGAGGTATGCAAGACAGCTCATGTGTACGCATTAGTGAACCTCACCTGAGCCGAGGATTATGGGCTAGACTCTGAACCCGAGCCCAGGAGTGATTGCTCCGGGGTTGAAGTTCTACAGCCACCTTCAACGGTAAACGCACAGGCTTCTGATCCTCCTCATCACTCACACCTGAAACAGAGAACAACAGAAAAAATAATTAATACTATGAAGCCTACACCACCATCTCCATGATTCTGATGGTGGCCTAAATCTGCATCACCACCCATTTTCTAATCAGTCCCACAGCCTGAAACCATGGAAACCATGAAAAACCACTCCTCCTACATCCTGGAGAGCAGCCATGGCACACTCATCCACTGCCTTGGTCCACCTAAATACCCATGGTGCTCCATTTAGTCAGTGTTCTCTTCTTACCTCATGCAGTCTGTTTAACTTGCTAACAAAATCTATCTTTTAAGAGTCTATAAAGCAATCTCCATTTCTCTCTCACACACACACCATCTGGGTCGCAGAGTTTCTTCAGTGCGCGGCACATGGGAGCTTTGATCCTCAGATTTCTGCCTTTGGAACGTACTGTGGTGGCCCTGAAACAATGTACACACAAAATTATAGATGTACTTCAATATGACAATATAATAATATTCATAACCTACAGAGATGTACAGCAGATGTTCCCATTAGACATGCCCTAAATAATCAGTACTGTTCATTATTAACATTTCTCTTTCTCTCTCTCAAATACACATACACTTACCCCTGTTGGATAAGCTCATTTAGTTTGGCCACATTTTTGTCATCCATCACTAGAAGTAATAGAAAGACACCAAGGAATGTTACATTTAAAATGTCCTCATGTGCAAACACTTAAAATGTCCCCCCCGATCAAGACAACCAATTGCCTGATATACTTACAGCCTCCAACCTTCTTCCTGAGTTCAGCATAACAGATGAGGCCATAGAGCTCCTGAGAAGACTTTTTCAGCACACGTGAATACACTGAAAGATGGACAAAAGGAAGCAATAGAAAAAGGAATAAGAACATGAAAGCATTGAGCATTTATCATGTATTATGCAAATGATTTTAGTGGAAACCATAATACATTATTTTAGGATTATTTGATGAATATAACATTCAAAAGAACAGCATTTATTTGAAATAGAAATCTTTTGTAACATTACAAATGTCTTTACTGTCACTTTTGATCAATTTAATGCATCCTTGCTGAATAGAAGCAAAAAACAGTAGTGTACCATGAATCAACCAATAAAGACAAAGTACAAGAAACTGTGAAATGTCACAGTAGAGGTTAATGCTGTTTTTATTTATGTATGCTACTAAATCACAATAAGCAAATGTGCATGGTGTGGGCACACTCATGATTTGATAATGCCCTGACTGACAAAAACCAGGCAGTGTGGAAAGGAGAAAATTCAACTCAATATGAAGGTGACAGACTGAATTTAAATGGGATGACAGGTACATCTTTGTTGTGGCAAGTTGACTGATGGACAAACAAATTACGTGTGACCCGATGGGAAACAAAACCCAACGTGAGCCATGTGTTATGAAAATTGGTGGAAAAAAGCAAATACAGCTAACTTAGAGGCATTTTCCGGTAAATCATCCTAGAATTCATACAAAGAAAAAGAACGCATATTTGTAACGTTAGTCAATATGAAAAACTAGCTAAGTTACTGTTCAGTTTTGAAAAAGATAATTTAAATTTGTACTTGTTTGCACCTGATATTTGCTACCTATGTGTACACTACCTTGACATTCAAAGGTAAAGTTTAATAATAGTATAGGTAAATAATGAAACAATGATCATGTAGGTATCCCCACTTCTGAATAGCACCCATAACCTGTGGCAAGTCTGTTGCTTGTTGAAAAGAAAAATTGTTGAAATTGTAAAATTGGAATAGAAAACGTGTCAAAAGCAACGAGGTCATCATTTCAAACAGACCTTTTTTGTAACATTATAAATTTATTTACCGTCACTTTTGGTTCTTCAAAAAAAAAAAAATTCTTATTGACCCCTAACATTTGAACAGTAGTGTATATATTTAGGAACTAATCTTGACAACTAACGAAGCAGGAGGAGAGACGAGGGGGGTTTTTTGCACGGTTAACTTACTCACGGTTCGGTTTGTTTCACGGTTTCGGTACGGTTTGGTATGTGGGGGGAAAACTATATTGTCAAATAAAAATAAAGGAAATAAGTACAAATAATCTAACTACAAGTAACAGTACAAATAACTAAACAGTGGAAAAAGATACAAATAAAATAAACTGTGCTGTCAGGTTTTTTTTGGTAGGTCTAACATTAGTTTTTAGGTACAGAAATGGAATAAATCAAATGTAAAATAACATTGCATATTTGAATGTATAAATTAAAGACTAATCTTTATTAAAGTTACAAAAGCTATACAATCAAGAGCAGTGAGTGATTTCTTTTTGTTGTTGCTGTTTGATTAATATTAAGATTACGATAGTTGAAGAGAGAGACGAGCGTCCAGCATGGACGGACTGCACTGAGGAAGACAAGAAGTCGGCCGCCACTGATACTGTACGTTCAGCCGGCTATGTCTACAAGGATACTCACCTAGACGGGCATTTTGACCATTTTTGTGTGATTTTGTCCATTCAAACACAATACTTCACAGAGAGCATAATATTTGCACGCGTTCTCGCTTGGATGAGACCACACAGATATCTTCTGTGAGTTCACGTCTTCTGGCTCTTTAATATTTAAAATGGCCAGAGGCTTAAATGAGTTTAGTTTAAACAGATAGCAACGTGTGCTGTTCTGGTCCCACCTGCGCTATCAACACGTGATGACGGCATAAACAACAGTTATTCCAGCATACAGCACTCGCATTGAACAAAAATTAATGGTTTGTCCACTTTTTTTTTTCATCACTGTTGTTGTAATGTACTGGGAAGACAGAATGTGCATCCATCACAGCACATGCATTAGCGACTCTAACAAACAAATTACAGGATGCCATTGTCAGATAAGTTGAACGCGGCAGGGCCTGTCGTGTTCTGGACACAAAGAAGACATCGTGGTAGATCGGCGACCGGTACGGTTGATTTTTTACCGAGAACCGTTGCCCCACCACCCCGACACCCACCGGAGAGGACGGTTTTTCACAAGACAATACTCCTCTATCAACACAGAGAGAACACGATAGGCCTGTACATGTCCTTCCCAACGTGATAACCTGTGCAGATCTGTCAGTCTCCCCTTGTTCAAATCCCTGTGTTTAGAGCTCTTGGCAGGTCCGTAGTCGAAATGCACGCACCTGCTCCTTGTCTTCTACCATACTTGCCGGTTTACCCTTCTGCTGATAGTTAAGAGTAGAGTGATGACGAGAATAGATTCAACTCTTCCCCTGCTATGAGAGGACAGGAGAGAGAATACAGAGGACAACTGTTATTTATAGCTGTAAAAGGACGAATTTAACTGAAACACAAAGACAAGAGAAAGCCTTCAGTGTGCAGGACAAATTAGAAAAATAGGGAAAGAAAAGAGATATGCAAAATTGAAAAAATGATTAGTCGCAGACATCAATATGGGACGCAAGATTAGAGAGATGACAGTTAAAGAGAAATAAATTTAAAAGACTCTTAGGACATTTAATATCGTCTGTCCTATTCTGAAACTGGTATGTGGCCATTCTGAGCTGTGGCGAGGATAGCAGTCGTGGCCTATAATGGATAGAGAAGCTCGAGAACTGGTAACCTGAAGGTGGCGGTGTTCTGGTGGCTTCTGTACGCAGGGATTGCAGAGGGGAGCTGTGAATACCAGCACTCTCTTCCACCTTCAAAACCACTACTGAGGGGAGACCCTTGAGCAACCCCCAACTAGGGCTGTGCGATTTGGGGAAAATATCTAATTGCGATTATAATTTTGCAAAGTCAAGCTTCAGCTCACTGTTTCCAAAGTGTACAGCACAGTAGGGTCGGTATCGGTGACACTATGCGGAGTAAAACATAGAAACCATACACAGAAATTCTTATGGTGTTCCATTAAAACAATTATAAAATTCCCTTTTTATAGTGCCGTTTTTGGGAATTATTCCAATGGATTCAATTCAATCTTTATTCTTATTCCAATAGGGAGAATTTATGTTTGTTCTATTGCTTCCATTCCAGAAATTACATCACACAATAGATCCAAGCAAATACAGTCAGACACCAGTATAGTTTACCATTAAGCAATATAATTCCCAGTATACGGCTTAAATCCATTACATTTTTTTTTGTGTTTTGGGAGGGGTTCTATTGTTTGTTTTTTCCCGCAGGGAATATTAAAATGGTATTACTACTTACTACAGAATTTTGTTAATTACTGAATTTCACAGGAAAGATTAGTTTATTTTGTGTAAATAAAGAACTGTATTACTTTAGTCAATTATTAAAGTATTACATAGGCTGATTTATTCATTTTTAAGTATTTGGGATTTTAAGAACAAGTGGAAAATGTGCTGAATGTTTCATTTTATCCAAGTGAAATTAGCTAGCAGTTAGACTGGATTTACATTTAGTTTTAAACGCGGAGCCAGGCGCAAGTCGACACAGGTTGCGCGCGTGCATCAAGCCTCATCCATACTGCCAGATGCGCTCATGGAGACTTGAGGTGCGGAGCCGGGTGCGAGTATAAATGAGCATTACGAGACAGGCTGCGTGTGTGCGGCAAGTGTAACCGGTTCCTCCGTGAGACGTGGCAGAGAGGAGCAAGTATGAGAAGCATTCAGACACAGGCTGTGTGTGCGGTCTTCTGAATTGGGAACAGCAAACATGCATTATAAACTTCTTTCAAATTTCCCCAAGAATCTGTTGGGGAGATAAAATGTGAAAGATAACGTTCACGTACTAACAAAAAAACATCTATTTTATTCTCCAGTATGAAAGCAGTACCTAAGGGAGCTTTGACTATGGAAAGTGTAAAAACCACATGTTTTGCAAATTAAACATTTACACTTTGTTTGGTGGTCTGTCTGTTCATTTCAAAGCCGAAGTCACTTCTATTGATCGATTTCAGTTTAGTTTTGTACTTCATTTGCTAAACTAATCGATTGACTGTAAGACGCATACTCACACAAACACACTCGTCTCTCCCGCTTTTTTTTTTTTTTTATGGTGGGTGTTTACGCAGTTGGCTAGAGCAGTGTTGATTGGGGAGAACAGAGGTGCAATCACTCTATTGGTTAGTAAGACTTGCACTCAAGGCTGGCAGTCATGCATATACTCTGGAACAAAGTAATATCGCGTCCACATCGCAGGCTTTACGATTAGGAAATCGCAATGTCTCAAATCACAGAATGTGCGATTCGAATTATCGCACAGTAAGCCTAACACCACGCACATGGCACTCATGCTAGCACCGGAGGGGGCACGACAGCAATAGTGGCTGCTCACTGCTTCGGGTGAGTGTATGCGTGTGTGTGTGTGTGTTCACTACTGACTGTGTGCACTTGGCTGGGTTAAATGCAGAGCACAAATTCAAAGTATGGGTCCAACTTCACTTCTGTTTTTTTAATTCTAAAACACCTACTGATAAAAAAGCCTGCAATTTACTAAACGGCCCAAAAGAGTCGCCCGAGAAATTTCCGGGGTTGTCCACATTGGGTACATGGGTGTAAGTGCACGACTAAAGCTGAGCGAGAAAGTAACAGTCACTAAAAGTCCTTCGACAAGACAATGGTTAGGTCTCAGTGATTCACAAGACTCCCCAGTGATAAAAATGCGGCAGCTCAGGTTTTGACTCCCCCCTCCTCCTTATATGCCGGAGACCAGCTGGCCCTGGGGGGACCGATCTGGGATGTCCCACCTACCCCAGAGTTCGGGCTGAACCTGGCAGCAGCGGTCACACACACGAGGGACATGCTTCCTGCACCCTGAGAAAAAGAGAGCGAAAAGAAAGAGAGTTAGTATGTCAGTTCTGAACACAATGTTGTAAGCATTGCTATATAATTTATAGATATATATATATATATAATATAGAGTAGTGTATAGAGAATCACATCCCTGATGCACACAATAATATCATAATGTGCATCTAAGTAAGAATCAACTATGCATTACTGTGCTTAAATATAACTTAGGAGACTTGTTTCTTTTAACAACAGTTTACCGGACCGTATCTTAATGCAAAACATACAGTTTTTCCGATACTGAGAATGTGGACACATATAAATGGAAGTCAAACTATGGCATATCACTTTCACCAAGGCATATCTACACCAACACCAAAAAAACGAGATTAAACTTTAAAGGAGAAACACAGACATACACACAAAACAACTGTCACTCATACGCAAAAGATATCAGTAAAGAGTGCTGAAATGGGCCAGCTTAATTTGAATGGCTGTGCAACCAACTAAAATGTATTTATAATACTTTGGGCTGTTAAATTTATTTTTGGTTGAACATAAGAGATTTACAAAACCATGAAAACACCACTCTTTTAAAAAGCAAATAATCGCAACAAACAAATACAATTTAATATTGATAATTGCATAATTTCAGCCTGAGACCTAATAGAAAACTATTATATTTTTGTTCGCAATTAGAAAGGCTTACAGATTATTAGCCTATTTAAATCTTTTTATGTACCGTGTTAATGTGTGTGTCAACAAGAGTGTCAGGAAGTATGTGAGGAGTCCCTCGGAGGGCATCCAGACCTGCTGCTCAGTGCACTGATCCAAAAACAACACGCTGGGAACCGGAGAAGCCAATAACTCTCCCCCTTACTTACACATGAGAGCATGCAATGAGAGCACCCCAGAATACATTACAGCATGCAAGCCTACTGTCTACATTTAAAATAAACACAGATTCCCTGTATAATCCCTGTGTACGCTTAGATCGCAAACAGATCACTCAAACTCCTGACTTGTGATCCTGATTCAATGTAGACGCAGAGTGACCATCTCCTGATCAGATTCATCAGAATCAAACTCCTGACAGTGATTTGTCACCTGCTGCTGGGTGACAGCTAAACAAGGGATATGAAAGGGAAATAAATGAATAATAATAGAGCCTGCTGGTTTAAAATAGTGCACTGATGCTAATTAAGGCATTTAGTGTGGTTACAAGCAACCCAAACATCCCAGAGCTGAGATGTAAGAGGCTTCAGTGTGAGCAGTTTGTCAAGTCACTTTCACTCGAGAAAGCATGAGAGCTTCTCCGCGTTGACAAATCAGAAGCAGCCCAAAGACTCACAGATTGCCGTACAAATGCCCCAAAACACGCTCAAAAGTGAGATAAAAGTGCAGAGAAAGGATGCACTGACAGGTGGGCAGCGGACGCACGTCGAGATGGCCACTCACCTTTCGCTTTCGCAGCGCCGTGACCGTTCAGCGCCGGGGACGAGGCATCTTTCCGTATCCGCTTGCTCGGAGGTCGCACGCTGGAGCGGAGAAAATGATGCTGGTCCTGGTTGCTCGGGGCGGCCAAGGCTGGGGAAAGCGCTACCTGGGCTCCGGGTGGGCTTGATGTTTGGCTGGAAAGAGTCGGAGCCGAACCGGGGCTGGCCGCGCTTGATGGATTAAGTGTTTCCTCTCCGACTCTCTTTGTACTCGTCTCCTCGCTCGCCTGATCTGCGCTCTCTCCATCCTCGTCTCCTTCGGGCTTTCGGTCCGGTTTGCTCGGCCCCTCGACTCCCGAACCGCCCCCTTGGCCCACTGTCATCCTGCGAAAACACAAACGAAGCATAACCGTAAACATTTTCCGCGACACAAAACAACGATCAACTTGGAAAGACGACATTCTGCTCAACTCAACATGGCCGCCGCTGTTTGTTTCAAATCCCCTCTCACCGTCCCGACAAATCGCATCGGAAAAATACCCCTTCGGTTATTGACGAATGTGACCAAAAACACGCGTCGTGCTTTCATCCCAGCCTCCCTTTTGTGTAGTTTCGCGTGGCTTGAGGTGCGAGCTGCCCTATATTTCCCTTGAAATTCAAGCGCGAGCGCCTTCACTTTAGCGCCCTGCAGAAACGACAGACGACAACGCAAATCTTCCGCGCATTCGACCTCTATCTGAAGTGCTTGTTTCTCACGCACTCTTACCCATTCTCGAGCTCTTCGGAAGCAGACGGCGTCTTCTTTCTCTTCACCATGAGTTCGAAGATTTTCGAGAGCAAAACTTGACGATTTTGAACATATTCGAAGCGCAAACGAGGTCAGGCAAAGTCGTCCTCTCCTGGCTGCTGCTGCTGCTCCTACTGGGGTTCAACTCCGCGCAGCGCAACTGGGAGCTTCTCGTAGCCACAGCAACTCTGACTCATAAACCCACTAGTTTTATCACAACAACAAGCACACCTGTCATTTAGCCTATGTTCATGATAAAACGACACACGATGACGCTAAGTTTGAATCCAGATCTGCGTTTTGAGGCATTTCGGTCAATTCAAACCTATGCAGGCACACGCAGCCGCTGTTCTCCCTCTGGACTTTGCTTACTCCTTCTACGTCAACATAACTTTCAGGGCAGAAGCTGATTTATTATTCAAATTTAAATTGCGCTCAGTGACACCCACAGTCCCAATTTATCCCAAGATAAGAGTGCGTTGATTTCATCATCTCAACAACGAGCAGGACAGACTCGACAGATCACACGAAGATCATGTAGACGAGAGGGGGTGTGATATGGTGCTTTGCATACACAGCAAAACAAATACACATTAAACATTAGTAACCGCACATATAACAGTGACTCCTTCTCGGGTCTGTTCATCTCTGCTGTTTATTAAAATAAAAAGTTTGCAATAGTCAACTGACACCATGTTTTGCTTGATTAGGGCGTGTCTTCAGTTCCCAAGAGCTAAAAACTTTTTTCACATAACAGACTTTGTCAAACACTGAGCCACTTTGAGAAGTTTTTACTTTATAAATGTAGTTGTAAACAGCAATCGTGCATGCTTAAGATGCTAGAAATCAATTGCTTCCTATTATATTTTGAACATTATTGCAGCCAAGAAAAATAATATTTCTATATATTGTGTGTAAAGCAGAATTTAGCTTGATTTATCCCACGAACAACATTGTTATAATGTCTATAATGAAATAAGATACAGCTAGGCAATGCCGACCTCAGCTGCTCAGCCACTGCAGCTGTCAATACCCCAGTCACTATCTGTGAGGGGCATTCAGATGAAACTAAATGTTTTTATTTCATCCTCTTGAGCATTCAGTGAAACGTGCTCACGAGTATGGACGCCTTAACAAGAACAAAGCTAAATAGCAAATTTACACTGCACGAAGCTCTGCATGAAGCACCAACAGCTTAAAATACAACAACAACCTGATTCAGTATCACATGCACAATTGTGGGCACTGTTTGACAGTGTCAAAGTCACAATGTTAGTTAGTGACAGCTTAATTATAGATGCTGTAGCCACAAAACAGGGGGAGGGGGGGGGGGGGGGGGGCATAATATATTGCATCACGGAGTGACTGAAGTCTGATTTCAACATAACCGAATGCAACAACTGATACCTAGCCAGCAGCACAGCCGTTAACTTGCTAGCTAAACAGTTACCGTTTCGTTTCTGCTGAAAACATATAAGCAGCTTAAGATGTGTAATGAATAATTACGTCTCAACAAAAAATGATTTTACAAGTTCTGTACCTGCTTAGGAGAATTTTTTGGCCTTGAGAAACTCCACGGTATCCAGAAAGACCAGAGCAGAAAGATAGCAGGAGAGCCGCTGAGAGCTGCATCCCTTCCTGTTTTCCTCTGCTGTCAGACACGCCTACCACAACTCAAAAACAAATCCTCTGATTGGCCAGGAGTATGTACGTCACCGCGTGCGTAAAATGATTGACGGAGAAGTTATTCAGTCAATAATGGAAGACAGAAGGGGCGTTTTTTTCAAAGTAGCCAATCAAAACTTACGTTCGCGGAGCGTAATTTCATTCACATGGCAAATGTTTTAAAATAACGGTCCCACCCAAAATGAACATAGACCGACGAAGCAGTATTGTTACTGAAAGTAAATTTAATTTACTTTATGTAATTATATTTACAGTCACTGCAATGTATTATATAGCAGTTGTATTATTGGTACATTAATTACAATACGAATTTTATATTGTGTATACATTTTTTATTTTTTAATAATATTTTTTTTAAACATGATAGAATTCATGATAGAATTTCAAGAAATTATACAGAAAAAATATCTTCTTGTCTTGTTTGGTTAATTTATACCTACGAATATAAAATGTAACTATATATATAAAAAAAAACACATGTGCTCTGTTTTCAATACCCTTATTTATCATAACAAAAATTAATATCCTGGGACCCAGGCACAGTCTTTTGTCCTCTGTAGAGGACATTATTTTTTAGTGAATTTCTCTGCCACCGTTTTATGTCTGGATGTCTTGAGCACATTCAGCTTTTTAGAGATATCAAATGTTTGGAGGTTTGATCGTAAACACTCCCTTTCCTTGGTCTTTAGATATGACTGATATTGACAGAATGATCGAATTTAGCACTCTTAGGGAAACATGATAATGTTTTGTAATTTTGAAAATGTCAAGTTATTACTCCCACTATTACACTTCTTCTTTCGTTTGCCCCAAGAACACATTAATATGCAAATTAGATGCAATGTATAGGCTGGGAATATCAATTTATGGGCATTTTACGCAAATATTGCATAAAGTAAAACAGTATATCAAATCATTTTGTTTATCTTTCATAACATAGTTGAGAATCATCTTTGTACAAAGTTTGGCTAAAATAGCCTGAAACCTAAAAACTGATTGGTGAATGAAAAAAATAAAACATTGTTTTTGCATATACATGCCATTTATTTTTTGAATAACTTAGTCCTGGCATCATCTACAAAAGACAGAATATAATGTGAATAAAATATGTTTTCAAAAATGTGTTTTTCTCCATTTGTTTCTTATCCTCCAACCAATGTAATGACAAAAATACTTTTTTTTCTGGTTCTCAGGAGGATATGATTTTTTTTTTCATGTTTTATAATTGAGGTTGCAGTCAACTACTTTGGAAGGCGGTGCATGTAGTTAACCAATCAACACCCGAGCCTCCACACCCTGTTGGCCATATTAACCTTACAGCCAATAGAAATTTACTTAAATCAGACTGATTTCTAAGAGAGTCATTCACATAATCAAATTTGCAGTTCTGCCCTAAATGCAAATGAGCTGTGCAACAGCAGGCTTCACGGTTTTTTGGCATAGACGTGCAGTTTAGCGGTTGTGGCAGGGCTCTTTCTGCGGGGAGGGCTGTTGCTGAAGTTTCTGGGTCACGTCGCAGCAGACCGAGACAAGCAACCATGACTTCAACAAATATGTATCAGGGGCTTGATAGTAGTGGCAAACCAAGTTCAAGGTATGGGTCGTGTGCTGGCAGTTGATCTGGAACAATCTGGTGTTTGTAGTAGGGTTTGTGTTGACACTTGCATGTGTTTATCTGAATCCTCAATCACGCTTCTTTAGGAGAGTGAGATAGGAACTTTAGCATGACTAAGCGCTACATGCTAACTCTATTAGTTAAGCGAAAAAGCTTGTATTGCATTTACAATGTGTGCTCAAATTGCTGGATATAACTGTGTCAATATTGTGCCGTGGAGTGTGTGATGGTCAAATATGATATTACAATCTGTGATGTCAATGTGGTCAATATTATGTGTTAGCCGTTAGCGGCATATATGCCGAGGCTCAAAGAGAAGGTTTGTAAGCTACATAGACGCATTTGACTTATAATCCGAAATGTATTTGTAAATTGAAATGGCTACCTTAAAAATAAACATGAGTTTATGAATACATATGAATTTATGCACAACGCAGACTTGGAAGTAGGCGCCTTTCCTTAAAGTGTTGTTGATTGGAAACGAATTTATGCCGCAGGCTGTAGTTTTGTTTATTGTGCAGGGCTTTAACTTTATTAAAGAAATCCACGAATTATTCAAATTCAGCTTTGGATGTTAGGTATAACTTGGTGGCCCATAAAAGCCTGACCGCCTAAACTTGTAACTGCAATTGCGATGTTTAGCCTCACAGATAGTGGCGCTGTAGTTTTGTCACTTTATTAATCTATACATTTCAGTAATGAGGTATGTGTAATATTCATGTACATACCTGTATGTTGTCTGTAGGATACTAAGACCTCCAGGTGGAGGGTCAAGCAATCTCTTCGGTGGTTATGAAGAAGACCCTGCTGCCTCCAGACGACAAAACAAAATGTCCTCTTCTATTTTTGCACCTCCAGAAGAGACCCGGGGGGGTCCCAGACGCTCCAATCCCCCAGGTGAGCTTTCAGCAGACAGTCTTTTCTGTCTGGGGCCTCTTGCACTCTCTGAGTGAAAATCATCACCACACTGTTACTTAGTTTTATGTGTTCGAGACTCTCTCTCGTCCACTATGCAAACAAGGACACTTTGCATTTGTTATCGTGTCACCAAAAGCAACATCAAAACTCCTACCTCAGTCTAACAAACAGGGATTGAAATTAACTTTTTTACTCACCAGCCAATTTGGCTACTAAATTAAGTTACCGGCCATTCATAACTTCTACCAGCCAAAAAAACAACAAATAAACCAACAGCTTGAGGCTGTCTACATGACAAAGAGACTGTTGCAAATAATTTTGTGTCGGTACTAAGGGTGTGCGATGTTGACAAAAAATATCTCAATATTTTCTGGGATTTTATTGATAAAGATAATTAGACAATATTTTGCTGGGTGTGTTGTTGTGCTGATATCTTAAGGATACTGTGGACAGCTGACTCCTAAAGTTTTTGATATTCTTCATATTCTGTGAATCAGAATGAGCTTTATTGCCAGGTATGTTTACACATACGAGGAATTTGTTTGCGGGGGGGGGGGGGGGGGACAGAAGCTTCCACAGTGTAACAGAATGACAGTGACAGAACAAAAAACACGGATAATAAAAAAAAAAAAATAGAACAAGTAAATAAGGAATAAAAATATATAAATTGACAATTGTGTGTGCAGGTAGATTACAATAGACCGTTTTGTATGTACAGGTACTGTATTTATGTGCAAATTTTAGGTGTAGACTGTGTATGAGTGTTAGATAAATAAGTGTATGAGTGTATAAATAGTGTGTTTTCCACAGTTATTGTCAAGTGTTCATGAGATGGATTGCCTGAGGGAAGAAACTGTTCCTGTGTCTGGCCGTTATGGTGCTCAGTGCTCTGTAGCGTCGACAAGATGGTAACAGTTCAAAGAGGGAGTGTGCTGGTTGTGAGGGGTCCAGAGTGATTTTGCTTGCTCTTTTGCTCACTCTGGATGAGTACGGTTCTTGGAGAGTGGGGAGGGTTGTGCCAGTGACTCGCTCAGCAGTCCGGACTACCATTTGTAGTCTTCTGAGGTCAGATTTGGTATCTGACCTGAACCAGACAGTTATTGAAGTGCAGAGGACAGATTCAATAATGGCGGAGTAGAACTGTTTCAGCAGCTCCTGTGGCAGGTTGAACTTCCTCAGCTAGCGAAGAAAGTACAACCTCTGCTGGGCCTTTTTCACAATGGAGTCAATGTGAGTGTCCCACTTCAGGTCCTGAGAGATTGTGGTGCCCAGGAACCTGAATGACTCCACTGCAGTCACAGTGCTGTCCATGATGGTGAGTGGGGGGAGTGCAGGGAGGTTTCTCCTGAAGTCCACGGTCATCTCCACAGTTTTGAGCTTGTTGAGCTCCAGGTTGTTGAGACTGCACCAGACAGCCAGCTGCTCGACCTCCTGTCTGTAAGCAGACTCGTCACCGTCCTGAATGAGGCTGATGAGTGTGGTGTCGTCTGCATACTTCAGGAGATTGACAGAGGGGTCTTTAGATGTGCAGTCGTTGGTGTACAGGGAGAAGAGCAGTGGAGAGAGAACACAACCCTGAGGAGCTCCAGTGCTGATCGTACGGGTGCTGGATGTGTATTTTCCCAGCCTCACTAGCTGCTGCCTGTCTGTCAGGAAGCTGTTGATCCACTGACAGACGGAGGTGGGCACGGAGAGCTGAGTTAGTTTGGGCAGGAGGAGGTTTGGGATGATGGTGTTAAAGGCCGAGCTGAAGTCCACGAACAGGATCCTCACATAAGTGCCTGGTTTGTCTAGATGTTGCAGAACATAATGCAGTCCCATGTTTACTGCATCGTCCACAGACCTGTTTGCTCCGTACACAAACTGAAGAGGATCCAGCAGGGTCCAGTGATGTCCTTCCGGTTGGCCAGCACCAGTTTTTCAAAAGACTTTCATGACGGACACAGATGTTAGAGCCGCAGTCCTGTATTCATGTAATTCCAGGAGTTTTTTTTGGGGTTTTTCTTTTGGATGGGGATGATGGTGGAGCGTTTGAAGCATGAAGGGACTTCGCACAGCTCCAGTGATCTGTTGAAGATCTGTGTGAAGATGGGGGCCAGCTGGTCAGCACAGGATTTCAGACAGGCTGGTGTAACACAATCTGGGCCTGGTGCTTTTTTCCTTTTCTGCTTCCGGAAGACCTGGTGCACCTCGTCTTTGCTGATCTGAATTGCAGGTGTGTGGGAGAGGGGGGTTGCTGGAGGTGTGAATGGTTGTGGGGAGAGGTGTTCAGGGCGGGTGTGGGGTGTCTTTTCAAACCTGCAGTAGAACTCGTTCAGATTGTCTGTCAGTTGTTGATTCCCCGCAGTGCTGGGGGATGGTGTCTTGTAATTGGTGATTTCTTTTAGACTTTTCCAAACTGATGCGGAGTCAGTGAAAGAGAATTGAATCCTTATTTTTTCTGAATAATTCCTCTTTGCCACTCTGATCTCCTTTTCCAGTGTGTATTTAGCCTGTTTATACAAGACATTATCCCCCTTCCTGTGAGCATCTTCTTTGGCCTGACGGAGCTGTCTGATTTTTGCAGTGAACCATGGTTTGTCGTTGTTGTAAGTTAGATGAGTCCTGGTTGGAATGCACATATCTTCACAGAAACTAATATATGAAGTTATGAGTCTCTGTGAGCTCGTCCAGTTCGGTGGCAGCAGCTTCAAAAACGCTCCAATCAGTGAGGTCAAAACAAGCTTGTAAATCCTGCTCTGCTTCATTAGTCCATCTTTTTACGGTCCTTAATACAGGTTAAGCTGATTTCAGTTTCTGCCTGTAGGTCGTTATAAGATGAACCAAACAGTGATCAGAAAGCCCCAAAGCTGCCCGTGGGACAGAGTGAGATGCTTCTTATTGTGGTGTAACAGTGATCCAATATATTTCTGTCTCTGGTGGGACATGTGATGTGATATCTGTATTTTGGCAGTTCACGGGAGAGATTTGCTTTTTTAAAGTCCCCGAGAATGATTAAAACAGAGTCCGTGTGTTGTTGTTCTGTGTCTTGAGCTGATCAGCGAGTTTCTGTAAAGCTGAGCGCACGTGGCTTTTGCGGAATGTTAACACTCACGAGAATGAACGAGCAAAACTCCCGCGGTGAATAGAACGGCTTGCAGTTAATGAAGAGCACTTTTATATCTGAACAGCACATCTTCTTTAACAGTTACATCTGTACACCCCCTCTCATTGATGTAAAAGCATGTCCCACCGCAGCGCGATTTTCCCCATTGATTCTGCTTCACGGTCCGCTTTGAACAGCTGAAAGCCCAGCAGATGTAGCGCGTTGTCCGGAATGGCGTCATTCAGCCATGTTTCCGTGAAACACAGAGCAGCAAAGTTTGAAAAATCCTTATTTGTCCGGGAAAGCAGAAGGAGTTTGTCCATTTTGTTGGGTAGAGAACGGAGATTTGCCAGATGGATGCTAGGCAAAGGCGTTCTGAATCCGCGCTGCCTGAGCTTACGAGCGCGCCGGCTCGCTTCCCCCGTTTGCGCGTCCTGAAGCGTTTGATCAGCTCCACAGCTCCCCCGACTACAATGTCCAGCAAATCATCAGAATAGTCGAAAACCGGTGAAATATCGGGTGTTGTGTACTTCCGAATGTCCAGCAATTCGTCTTTGGTGAAACTGATTGCAGGGATATAATTAAAGACAGGACAAACTAACAAAAACTTAAAAACAACTGCGGCGCACGCCACGGAGGCAGCCATCACCATCGGCGCCATCGTACCATTTCGTGTGGTCAGTTCACAGCAGTGATAGAAACTAATCTTTTCCAATAAGTTTAAACTGATTTTATGGGCATTTTTACCTATATAAAGCCATTTTTTCTAAAAGTGTTCATCATCCTTTGAGTCAAATTCTTACATTTTAATCAGTGAATTAGAATAATAAGACATTTGGGCTTTTACCAAGCAAATGAAATCAGTATCAAGAAAATTCATCTTTGCAGAAGTTGCATAAGACGTGGCATTTAGATATATTTACACATGTTAATGCAGCTTAAAGGGACATGGAATGCTTTAACCTGCAGTTACAAATGCATAAATAATGTTTTTGATATTTTAAACATGAAATGTTGAATACTGATTTGAAATTATTTAAAAAATGAAAAGATATTTTAAATGTGAAATTAAAACTGCCAGTAGTTGGCAGCAAGTCACTGTTAATAAGTGATTAATTGCGAATGAACCGAATCATTTAAACGGTTGATTTTGCTCAGACGCGCAAAACAGCGCTGTGTTTGGAATGTTTTCTTTTGCGCATAAACTCAAAACACAATTGGTGTCTAAAAACCCGAGTCTCTTGATATTACTTCTTGTTTTATTGACTGTTTGTTAACATCAAGTCACATTGTAACTGCTGATTTTTTTTTTTAAACTGTTGCACTCTTCGTGTTATGTAATATACTGATTTATATAAATTTTCCAGCACCCCCTTATCTTGTATTGGTATCATTCGTATGCATATTAACAGACGACTCATGCAATGAAAAATGCACATCTAATTCGCACAGCACAAGTTAGTATAACCAGGTGCCCCAACTCCTGTCCTGGAGGCGGTTCCTGCGATTTTTTTAGCTCCAACTTGCCTCAACAAGGTCTAACAATCAGGTCTAACCTGACTACATTACGTCGCGTATGCGTGCACTTTTTGTAACTTAGATGTGTTTTGTTTGGTTTTTGCAAAATACTTTCCCCCCCGGATATGTCTGATGGTCTCACACGATTTCAAGTTTTTGCGAGACCTGCGCAGATTTGCATGAACTTCCCAAAGAAATTAATGAGTGAACATAACTTACGAAAAGTAACCCGCCAAACTGGCTAGTGATTTGACAGCGTTACCCGCCACAGCTGATGTTTTGGCGGGTGTTAATTTCAAACCCTGCTAACAAACTAACCAGTAAGTTAACTCTGTGAGATTATACACCGACTGAACTGATGAAATTAGACCTCTAGAGAAGGTTAAAGGTCATGGTGATAAAACAGGCCAAGTATAGATCTGAAGTTTAAAGTGCTCTTAAACGTTGTCTAATTTTCTAAGTTCTGGGTTAATAAGTGGTTCTCTTCTGTTTGAATAGTAATAATATTTCATGCCGTTCACATGCTTTGCCCTAAGGGAGCAGGTGCTGAGAATGTCTGTCTCATGTCTGAACATTTCTCAAACATGTCTGAGACATTTTTTTTCTTTATGACATAAGTGGTGTTTTGGTTATGGGCGCAGGAATAAACTGTCCTACAGATGCATCTCAATAAATTAGAGTGTCTTGGAAAAGTTCATTTATTTCAGTATTCAACTCAAATTGTGAAACTCGTGTATTAACTAAATTCAATGCACACAGACTGAAGTAAAGTCTTTTGGTTCTTTTAATTGTGATGATTTTAACAAAAACCCACCAATTCACTATATTAACAAATTAGAATATGGTGACATGCCAATCAGCTAATCAACTCAAAGCACCTACAAAGGTTTCCTGAGCCTTCAAAATGGTCTCTCAGTTTTGGTTCACTAGGCTACACAATCATGGCGAGGACTGCTGATCTGACAGTTTGTCCAGAAGACAATCATTGACACCCTTCACAATGAGGGTAAGCCACAAACATTCATTGCCAGAGAAGCTGGCTGTTCACAGAGTGCTGTATCCAAGCATGTTAACAGAAAAAAGTGTGGAAGAAAGATGCACAACTAACCAAGAGAACCTGCAGCCTTATGAGGATTGTCAAGCAAAATCGATTCAAGAATTTGAGTGAACTTCACAAGGAATGGACTGAGGCTGGGGTCAAGCCATCAAGAGCCACCACACACAGACGTGTCACGGAGTTTGGCTACAGTTGTTGTATTCCTCTTGTTAAGCCACTCCTGTACCACAGACAACGTCAGAGGCGTCTTTTACCTGGGCTAAGGAGAAGAAGAACTGACTGTTGCCCAGTGGTCCAAAGTCCAAAGTTCAGATGAGAACAAGTTTTGTATTTCATTTGAAAACCAAGAGTCTGGAGGAAGGGTGGAGAAGCACATAGCCCAAATTGCTTGAAGTCCAGAGTTAAGTTTCCACAGTCTGCGATGATTTTGGGTGCAATGTCATCTGCTGGTGTTGGTCCTTTGTGTTTTTTGAAAACCAACGTCACTGTACCCGTTTACCAATAAATTTTGGAGCATTTCATGCTTCCTTCTGCTGACAAGCTTTGTGGAGATGCTGATTTCATTTTCCAGTGGGATTTGGCACCTGCCCACACTGCTAAAAGCACCTAAAGTTGGTTAAATGATCATGGTGTTTGTGTGCTTGACTAGCCAGCAAACTCATCAGACCTAAACCCCATAGAGAATCTTTGTCAAAAGTATTGTCAAGAGGAAAATGAGAAAAAAAGAGACCAAAAAATGCAGATGAACTGACGGCCACTGTCAAAGAAACCTGGGCTTTCATACCACATCAGCAGTGCCACAAACTGATCATCTTCATGCCACTCCGAATTGAGGCAGTAATTAAAGCAAAAAAAGCCCCTACCAAGTATTGAGTACATAAACAGTAAATGAACATACTTTCCAGAAGCCAACAATTCACTAAAAAAATATCCTTTTTTTTTAAATTTTTTTATTGGTTTTATGAAGTATTCTAATTTGTTGAGTTAGTGAATTGGTGGTTTTTTGTTAAATGTGAGCCAAAATCATCACAATTAAAATAACTACTTCAGTCTGTGTGCATTGAATTTATTTTTTCACAATTTTAGTTGAATTACTGAAATTAACTTTTCCACAACATAATTTATTGAGATGCACCTGTATGTCACGGTGGTATCATTCTTTGTCGGTTTTAGAAAGACCAAAATAGCCCTTCAAAGCAGGGTTATTACCGTTTACTAAAACTAAACAAGTCACTTAAGGACTTTGTTTAATAAGCTTATAAAAGAAAAGGTTTCAGATTTCTCAGCAGATGACGACCTCTTGTCTCGTAATCTTTACTGTGTAATTTTTCATGTTGTTTGGTTTTTATTTATTATATGTAACTTGTATTTTTTGTAACTTTACTTACTGCTAATAAAACCAAAAGTCTTTACTTGAGTGAATAAAATTCAGAAAACTCGATGTTCGGAAATAAGTAAAACTCCCGGACAGACGCAAACACACACCACACAATGGTAAAGACAATTAACCTTTTGTTTTGAAGACGGACAAAGATATTTTGTTTTATCCAGCGGTATTTACTCAGTGCAACTTATAACATCCAAGTAAAAGATATAACACCAACATGTCAGGAAAAAATTAAAAAACCACAGTCACTGAGTTGGAAAAATGATCACCCCCTTGTGTCAGTATTTGTTGAACCACCTTTTGCTTTACAGCCTTTAGTCTGTTGGGATATATATCTCTACTAACTTTGCAATATTTGCCCACTCTTCTTTGCAGAACTGCTCAGCTCAGTTAAATTTTGATTGGTGAGCGTTTGTGCAACCTTTTTACCTTTTTCTCCTTCAACCACTGTGTGTTTTGGGTCATTGTCATGTTGGAAGGTAAACGTTTTTCCCATTGACAACTTTCTGGCAGAGAGCTGCAGATTTTCCTCAAGAATTTGACAGTATTTTGCCCCATTCACTTTTCCTTCTATCCTGACAAGTGCTTCAGTCCCTGCAGCAGAGAAACATCCCATAACAGGATATTACCACCTCCATTCTTTACTGTAGGAATGGTTTTATTTGGATGGTGAGCTGTATTGGTTTTCCGCCAGACATATCGTTTGGTGTTGAGGCCAAGTAATTCAATTTTAGTCTCATCTGCCTCAGAATCTTCAAAGTGCGTTTTGGCAAAGCTCAGTCTGACTGCATGTGGCCTTTCTTGAGGAGGGGCTTTTTTTCTTGCAATCCTCCCATACAAGCCACATTTGTGAGAATGTGTGATTTATTGTTGTCACATGCACACAATGACCACTCTTTGTCATAAATTGGTGCAGCTGCTTCAGAGTTGCTGTTGGCCTCTTGATGGCCTAGCTCACCAGTTTGTAGTGAGTAGACGTCCTGATCCAGGGAGGGTTTGTGTTAAATACCTTCCACTTCTTAATAATAGACGTCTTCACTGCTTCTAGGCATTGATAAAGCCTTTGGATTTTTTTTTGTATTCATCTCCTGACTTGTGCTTGTCCACAAATTTATCCTGGAGATCTTTTGACAGTACCTTGCCACCCATAGCTGATTGTTTGCTTCAGTTGCCTACCAAGGACTGAGATGCTCCAGGAAAGCTCTTTTCATGCAGAAGGAATCAGAATGACCACAGCTGAAAGTCATATGGCTTTGTGTGCCATTGAGAATGTGATTAGCTACACCTGATTAAGTTTACAAGTCATTTTTAGGAGGGGATGATCCTTTTTCCAACTCTGATTCTGTTTTTTTTTTGTTTCTTTTTCTGACATGTTGGTGTTTTATCTTTCACTTGGATTTATAAAGTTGCATGCGTGAAAATGCTGTATAAAACAAAAACTGTGTCCGTCTTAATTTCTGGCTGCAAAGCAACAAAATGTGATTATTTTAAAGGGGGTGATTATTTTCTATACCCACTGTATATAAGACATGCACATTAAAATAATTATAACTTTGATTAATATATACAGCTCTGGAAAAAATTAAAATACCACTGCATAATTATCAGTTTCTCTGGTTTTACTATTTATAGGTATGTGTTTGAGTAAAATGAACATTTGTTTTATTCTATAAACTACTGACAACATTTCTCCCAAATTTCAAATCAACATATTGTCATTTAGAGCAATTATTTACAGAAAATGACAAGTGGTCAAAATAACAAAAAAGATGCAGTGTTTTCAGATGTCACATAATGCAAAGAAAACAAGTTCATATTCATTTTTGGTAACAACTTATAATAACTTTCATGAATAATTTCTTAAACGTATGCGTAACAGATCATTAGTTAATGTTCAAACAAACTAATTAAACGGTACCTAATAATTAACAGATCATTATTTCATTTGAATTTAAAATGCTTAATGTCATTAAACTTTCAATTCATATAATCATGCATTTTTTCAAATAATTTTGACAGATGGTTTACAATGATTTAAAGCTTTATTTTTATGTGCCACACTTTTGCTGCTATTGAGGTGTGATACGGGTAAGGTTAGGGGCAGGTCTGGTGGTATGGGTATGCTTAAAGATTGGTTAAGGGTTCAGAAGTGTACAGGGGTCAATTTGATTACCATGTACACTGATTCAAGGAATACTGTTTAATGATATACAGTAGTATATTAATATAAGTGTTGAGGCAATAAAACATGTTTTGCACCCAAATGTGTTATGACTTTAGCAAGCATTTGGCTAAACTTACCACTCTTTACACAAACATTTTTCAGCAGCCAAAAGGTCCGTGCCCAAAAATAGGGATGCACCGATATTAAAATTTTGGCCGATACCAGTAGCCGATAATTCTTTATATATGAAATCCGATATGTTAGCCGAAAAATCTGAAAAAAATTTATATAATTTGAGAACCTGATTACCAAAAAAGTCTCACCATTTAAAAGGCATTAAACACGTCAACATAAATCAAACATAAAGCAGCCTTACAAATAAATAAAATAATGTTTAAATAATTCAAAAGTCACTGGACAACCGGAATTTTTTTTTTATTGATCTTATGTAATATTCTAATTTTCCGAGACACTGAATTTTGGGTTTTCATTATCCGTAAGCCATAATCATCAATTTCAAGAAATAAAGGCTTGAAATATTTCACATGTGTAATGAATCTATATAATACATAGGTTTCACTTTCTGAAATGAGTGACAAAAAATAGACATTTTTTCATGATATTCTAATTGAGATGTACCTGTAAACTGTCAAAATCATTTGAAGATTTTAAAAAGTACATGATCCTATGAATTGAAAGTTTAATGACATTTGTAAGCACTTAAATTTACCAGAAATAATGATCTGTTAATCATTGGGTAATATTTAATAAGTATATTAGTACGCCTTAACAGCACTTTCTCTTATTTCTAGCTAGTCATCTTTATTTCCATATGATCTGTTTAATCATTGGGTAATTTTAATGGTCTATTAGTAAACCTTACAAGCACTTTCTCTATTTCTAGCTATGTCAATCTTTATTAATCATGATCTGTCATCTTAGAGAAGTTTGTTGATACTTTATTAATGAAAGTTATATAAAGTTTTACCTATTTTTAAACAACACACTAATGTTTTGTAAAATTAGAACTTCAGAATCAGTATTTGGTGAATACTTGTACTTTGCCTTTTATGTGGCTTATTCCTGTGCCCCCCCACAAAGAGGAATGTGCCTGATTCCAGCCTTGCTGAAGCAACCCCAGATCATCACGATCCTCCACCAAATTTCACAGTTGAGTGCGAGACATTGTGGCTTGTAGGCCTCTCCGCCAGTCCCCCGGCTAACCTTTAGACCAGTGGTTCTCAACCTTTTTTTTTTTTTTTTTTTTTATACACTCCAAGCCACCGCATCATACGTAAGGCCCCCCCCAACCTTTTCTATCACAAATCTTCTTGAATTCTAAATCTAAAAACCAATTCAAGATGGATTTAAACATTCAGTGTTCTTTTTTTGCAAACATACTTTGCAAAAATGTCACTGCAGATATTCTTTACAACTTAACAGTACGTAAAGCTCAATTATACAGTAACTTTTAAGAAATACGCACAAGTCAACCTGCCATATCAAACAAGACCACAGGGAGATGCCAAATGACTGCATACAAACTACTATAAAGATTCATTCAGAATCGCTAAACACACAAATACATATGAAAAATTGAAACATTCTGATGAAATGTGGGGGGGGACCTTCTGAGTGTGGAAACTCAGCGATCTGAACACTCACCTAATGTCCGACTCCTGTATGTCACTATAATCATCTTTACCTTAATTACAATCATCATCCATCAAAACTTTACTATCGCAACACTGGCTTGCTTTATCCAGCCGAGAGCTGTAGTTTGTGTATCATATGCTCATGCAGCGGTCCAGTGTTTTGAGCCGCCGTTCAGGCTGTATTTCTCACAGTGCGATGAGAAACTGCTTGAGCTGCTCCGAAACACAGAATATCACGGAATACGTACAAGATTTAAAAAATTTTTTTTTTTAATATTTAACATTAATACAATTTGTGAATTTAATATAATTGAATTTAATTTATAATTTAATTTTCCATCCCACCATGGAGGATCGCTGAGCCCCCCATCCATCACCGGTTCTTGCTATAAAATTTGAGCAACTACAAAAGGAACCTTTGGTCAGCATTTTGTCAGTTGCCGAGTTGACACAACGTTTTATAAAGGTCTAAGAATGTATTTATATGTAAATTTTTAGGAATGTGCATCATGTGTTCTTGTATAACTAGCATTGGTGTCTCTCAACAAACTCTTATGTGTATATTATTGTCTCAGGTGGAAAGAGCAGTGGGATATTTGGGGACCCAGAGGCTTCTTCGACTCGGAATAGGCCTGTTCCCCCTGGTGGAGCCTCCAGTAACATCTTTGGGGGTGCAGAGTCGACCCCACCTTCTGTGAAAAGTCAGCATCCCAACAAACCAAAGGTAGACACAAACACACATACACACACACATATATACAGTGGGTACGGAAAGTATTCAGACCCCCTTACATTTTTCACTCTGTTATATTGCAGCCATTTGCTAAATCATTTAAGTTATTTTTTTTTTTCCCTCATGTACACACAGCACCCCATATTGACAGAAAAACACAGAATTTTTTTTTGCAGATTTATTAAAAAAGAAAAATTTGAAATATCACATGGTCCTAAGTATCAGACCCTTTGCTGTGACACTCCTATATTTAACTCAGGTGCTGTCCCTTTCTTCTGATCATCCTTGCGATGGTTCTACACCTTCATTTGAGTCCAGTTGTGTTTGATTATACTGATTGGACTTGATTAGGAAAGCCACACACCTGTCTATATAAGACCTTACAGCTCACAGTGCATGTCAGAGCAAATGAGAATCATGAGGTCAAAGGAACTGCCTGAAGAGCTCAGAGACATAATTGTGGCAAGGCACAGATCTGGCCAATGTTACAAAAAAAATTTCTGCTGCACTTTAGGTTCCCAAGAGCACAGTGGCCTCCTTTCCTTAAATGGAAGATGTTTGGGACGTCCAGAACCCTTCCTAGAGCTGGCCGTCTGGCCAAACTGAGCTATCGGGGGAGAAGAGCCTTGGTGAGAGAGGTGAAGAAGAACCCAAAGATCACTGTGGCTGAGCTCCAGAGATGCAGTCGGGAGATGGGAGAAAGTTGTAGAAAGTCAACCATCACTGCAGCCCTCCACCAGTCGGGGCTTTATGGCAGAGTGGCCCGAGGAAGCCTCTCCTCAGTGCAAGACACAAATGGAGTTTGCTAAAAAAACACCTGAAGGACTCCAAGATGGTGAGAAATAAGATTCTCTGGTCTGATGAGACCAAGATAGAACTTTTTGGCCTTAATTCTAAGCGGTATGTGTGGAGAAAACCAGGCACTGCTCATCACCTGTCCAATACAGTCCCAACGGTGAAGCAGGGTGGTGGCAGCATCATGCTGTGGGGGTGTTTTTCAGCTGCAGGGACAGGACGACTGGTTGCAATCGAGGGAAAGATGAATGCGGCCAAATACAGGGATATCCTGGACGAAAACCTTCTCCAGAGTGCTCAGGACCTACACACATGGGCCGAAGGTTTACCTTCCAACAAGAAAATGACCCTAAGCACACAGCTAAAATAACGAAGGAGTGGCTTCACAACAACTCTGTGACTGTTCTTGAATGGCCCAGCCAGAGCCCTGACTTAAACCCAATTGAGCATCTCTGGAGCAGTGTTGGGAGTAACGCATTACAAAAGTAATAATATTACAGTAGTTTATTACGTTTTGCTGTAACGCATTACTAATAAAATTTGTGTAATATTATTACTCGTTACAATCTCAGTAACGCAAGTTACAACAACATATTACTAACACCGCAAAACGGCACCAGAGGAAAAATTCCGCGGGTAAAATAGTTTGTCTATCTCCTGTTGCTGGAATTAGATGGTTGAGATGACTGCAGAGACGGATTCTACATTTGTGAGATGTACACACTCCTGTTATTTTCAGTTTGTCGGAGAAAATGATAAGAATGCTTAGCAATATGTGCGACACCAAACTCTCAACATGGAGAAATAGCACGAGTAAAACCTGGAAACACCTGGACTGGTGCCACTAACAGTAAGCTATCGGAGAGAGCTGCGGGGTCGGAGAAGAGGAAAAAGGCGGCGGACGAGCGCAGACAAGCAACAAAAATTAAGTTTAACTAAAAATAACAATCTGTTTTTGTTCAATCATAGTCTATATAACTATGCCGTTCCGCGCCGTATGGCGCGCTGTGAGGATAATTAAAATTTAGCCTATTAGCTTAGGCTACTCCTCATTGAGTGTTTATTTTAAACAGGTCGTTAAAGTTATACATTAAATTAGGCCTATATTAAAAAAAAAAAAAAAAATATTACACTGCGTCCTCAGTAAATTAAGAGCAGCTTTATTTCGTGCACAGATTTTCAAAAACAACCTGTTTAACGCGAAATACGTTTCTTATGTTTTTCACTATAGGATATGGGCCACAAGAGAAATATTAAGGGAATAATTTAAGACAGATATATACCATCATCAGCCTATATTGAAGTAATTTTGTCTCTTGTTGTCTCAGAGAATATGCACCGTTAATGCAGCGTTAGAAAGCTCCGTCAGTTTTTTTTACTTTCACTTTGTCTATAATGAGTTTCCTGACGTTCACCGGCATAACTCTTGCTGTGCGTTGCTTGCTTGTTGCTTGACCCCTCCCCCATAATATCAGTCGTTTATAGGCCACATATTAGGCATTTTTTTTTATGTTTATTTTTTTAATGTTAATGAAAGTGACACCAAAAATAAGGGAACATCATTAGGAAATCATTGGGGGGGGGGGCTGGGCCGGGGCTAAGCAAGTTTCTGATGGGCCCCGTCAAGCCCCCCCTAGCGCCGCCACTGTTAGCCTAATTAATTTTGGCTTGTTTAGCAACTTATATTTTTCATTCTTGTTTTCTTCTGAAACTGTTCAAATTTGCCTATAGGCTAGGTATTGTGTTTATTGTTTGTACATTATAACATTTTGCTTTATTTACCGGTGTTATGAATGTAATAATGTGGTTTCTGCTCATCTGTGTTTAACCTAAACTACAACGTAACATTAATGTAGACCTACATACCGGCATCTAAATATGATTTTATAATTGTATGCTATATAGACCTACCACATTACCCTCCACTGGGTGTAGAATGAGCAGCAATAAACTACATTTTGGCATTTTATAATACTTCTGTGGATATTTTGGTGAAAGTAACTAAAAAGTAACTCAAAAGTAGTGTAACGCAATTCAGAGACAGTAATATTGTAATGTAACTAATTACTTTCAAAAGACAGTAACTAGTAATATATAATGTATTACATTTTGGAAGTAACTTGCCCAACACTGCTCTGGAGAGACCTAAAAATGGCTGTCCACCAACGTTTACCATCCAACCTGACAGAACTGGAGAGGATCTGCAAGGAGGAATGGCAGAGGATCCCCAAATCCAGATGTGAAAAACTTGTTGCATCTTTCCCAAAAAGACTCATGGCTGTATTAGATCAAAAGGGTGCTTCTACTAAATACTGAGCAAAGGGTCTGAATACTTAGGACCTGGATATTTCATTTTTTTTTTTTTTTTTTTTTTTATAAATCTGCAAAAATGTCAACAATTCTGTGTTTTTTTGTCAATATGGGGTGCTGTGTGTACATTGAGGAAAAAAAATTAACTTAAATGATTTTAGCAAATGGCTGCAATATAACAGAGTGAAAAATGTAAGGGGGTCTGAATACTTACCGTACCCACTGTATATGTATTTTTTTCTGGAGCAGCAAATCATCGTATTAGAATGATTTCTAAAGGATCATGTGGAGTAATGATGCTGATAATTCAGCTTTGCCATCACAGGAATAAATTACGTTTTAAAATATATTAAAGAGAAAGTTATTTTAAATTGCAATATTTTAGAGTATTACTGTTTGTTTTTACTGTTTCTGATCAAATAAATGCAACCTGGTTTTTTTTTTTTTTCAAACATTTTTAACAAAAATGTACCAACCCTAAACTTTTGAATGGGAGTGTATGTGACTCAACACAAATTCATAATTTGTTTTCCACAAAATTCTTAAAATCTGAAAATGTCCACCCATTTCAACTCTAATGCCCTTTTATTCTCTGTAGGACAATTTAAGTGTGGGTGTACCTGCTACTCCAGATCCACCAGGTAAAGAAAACCTGTGATTTACCGAACATTAGTCATGTGTTCTTCATGCCCCAGTTTGTTTCTCCTCGGTGTTTATTGTTGGCAGGCAGTTCCCTTTCCCACCTTTTTTTTTTTTCTCTCACTTGCAGCCCCAGTGCCTAAGAAAAAGACTGCAGTTGAGGAAGTGAAGGTGGAGCCAGTGACCCCTCAACCAACACCTGAAAAAGAGCCAGCAGCCCCTGCACCTGCAGCCAATCAGAATTCTGAGGCAGCAATGTGGCAACCAACAGGAAAGGACCACGAGCCACGCCTCGGACCCCGCCCTCGCTCTCACAACAAAGTGCTCAACCCACCAGGTGGAAAGTCCAGTGTGGTTTTCTATTAGCCATAGCCATCATTGTCACTTCCTTTCTTCCATCTGCTTTTAACCTGTACTAAAACGTATCCTTTCTCATTTATACTTTCTCCTTAACTTTTGTTTTTGTTTTTTTTCCCCTTAAGTCTGTCACTCTTCATTCCTTTTTTGCTTCTGCACTTTTTTTTTTTTTATTATTCATTCCTCACTTTCCCTTTTCCTTTTCATCTACTTAGAATCACTGTTACTGTCGCTCCTAAAACTGAATGTCTGTTTCCTTTCAAATGTTTTGCATTGACTGTTGTTTCTCTATATGATTATGTTCTGTCAATTTGCTAATGTATTAAATACAAGTTTGCTTCATGAATCTCAGAAAAGTCTATGCAGTGTTCAACTGGTACCACTGTTGGTCGCCAAAGCAAGCTCTTCAGTATCAGCGTATTCAGATCTCCCTTTGAAACCCAGTGAATGTGTTCTGATGGCAAATTCTTTTGTGCAATAAGGTGACTTCCACTTCCTTTTTTCTTTTTTTTTTTTTTTTTTTTTTTTTTTTCTTTTTTTTTTACTCGGCTCTTGCAAAATTTTTTTTTTTTGAGTTAGACACTCAAAGCCCAATGTAAAAGTAGTTTAGATACCAAACCAAGTGCGGTTTTTGTAACTGATAATCGCCAAAGCACATATGTATGACAATGGTTAGAATATGTACAATCAAACATCTTTGACAATATCACACTATTAACATGTCCATACATGCATTTGAATGTAACCAGAGACCGTTAAACTAAGAGAATCATCTGATATGCCTGATTCTGTACTTGAAAAGAGTTGCTGCGCCATTGATTCTTTAATACTTGTTGAATTTGGCCTTTTCTGCCATCTGCTTTATTCTTTGCATGGCAGTTGGAAGGTCAAATATGACACGTCTGTGAATGTGTGTGGGCATTTCTCCACATAGTGCCGTCCCTGCCCAAAAATGCTTCAGTGGTTGCTTGGCAATGTGACTGGATACGATGATGTCACAGAGGCCCGTTTCATACAATACACCTCTGTATTGTTCATTTGTATGCAGTTTTGTATTGCTCTTTTTTTCCATGACAATAAAAGGATGTTTTACCATGTTGCTTGAAATAAACAGAAATCTTCACTTAAAAACGTATGTGCTTGCTGAATTTTTAGGTTACCGTGTCAGGTTATTATTGTTCAACATAGGAGGTATCAATGATTCTTGAGTGCAAAACCGACTACAGAAATACAACTTAATTGGTTTATCTGTAACACTGAATTAATTTGGTTTCATGTTTTTGTGCAAGGTCTTGGTTTAATTTTTCACAGTATGTAATCATTGTCAGATACAAAATTAATGTATACTTGCCATTTAAAAAATTTATGAATATAAGGATATATTCAGGCCTTCTTATTTCATAACAGGTGACATGGAAAGAGGACCTTCAGGATGGAAGCTGAATTTGATATTGCCTGAATTGTATTTAATTTATTTTTTGGGTATTTGTTGCCTTATTTTTATAGTTTTTTTTTTAAACCCAGTTTCGTGCAACAAATCGAACAACTACACGTAACCTGGAGAGCGACGCCTGTGCTTCGAGGGTCGCTCGGAGTTCCGTCTCTTGCTCCCACAGACACGCACATTGGAATCTATTCAAAGCAAAAAGGTTTATTTTGGCGTTTTTAAGTTTCTTTCTCTCCATCAAGGAAAAGGTACGTAGCTCAGACTCAGTGGGTTAGTCGGCCCAAAACAACAAACAAAAAGGGCTCTTAGACTAGTTTTAAAATGGTCTTCCCTATACAAAAGAACAAAATAAAATTACCTCACTCCTAGCCAATAAACAGGAGAAAACGAATAGTAAAATAAAAAGTGGGCCTCCCACTACACACCAATCTGATTTAAAAGGTACACCACTGACACATTTACCTGCCCATGCCGCTAACAACTTACTCCTCAAGGTTAACCGGACCTCAGAGCACACCGCAAACCTACTACAACACACAATATCTGAGGAGCACGTGCACACACGTTCAACAGCTCGAGGAACTCCAAGAGCAAGCTTCTGACAGCTTAAATCCACACGCTGATCCAGTTCGGCTCCGCCCACTAAACTGCTGCACCTGTTAGACTCAAATGAGCGCAGAAGGACAGAGGAACAGAGAGAGAGAACACCAACACATATGCACCAAGTCACTCAAGTCAACAATAAACACAAAAGTCACGTTCAAGTACGTAACAAACTCTCTAGTATTCCTCATTTAGGCGTCACACTTGTCATTCTCTGTAGTCAAACGAGACAAGAAGAATATTTTGAAACAAATGAAAGTACTGTTTTATTTGAATATTATTTGTTTTTTAATGTTTTGTATTTTAGTGGATTTCATGGTACTAGGCAATAGTCACCTCTAAATTATGCACTGTTTATTTCTATATCATATAACAAATATTAGAAAAACATTTGTGTATTTGTAGTGTTTACAAAATTAGCGTGCTACAAAAGTCACCAGGTTTTGTACCATTCAATCATACATGATTGTGATAGTTTTATGAGTTTTGTTCAAAAATCAGTGGTCAGGTCAACACAGTGTTACAGAAGTGCAAATGACAAAAGTTTGCTAAAAATGGCACAGGAATTTAACTCAAATGCACATCTGCTCCGGGTGTGTGTTC
Source organism: Sinocyclocheilus anophthalmus (assembly GCA_018155175.1). NCBI lineage: Eukaryota > Metazoa > Chordata > Actinopteri > Cypriniformes > Cyprinidae > Sinocyclocheilus > Sinocyclocheilus anophthalmus. The sequence goes on along the minus strand of JADLZN010002488.1, from coordinate 52,273 downwards.
ACGGTGTGTGTGTGTGTGTTCACTGCTGTGTGTGTGCACTTTGGATGGTTAAATGCAGAGCACTAATTCCGAGTATGGGTCAGTAAATTGTGCTGCAGACTGTCACATTGCCAATTGCGGTAATCGCAATCCCATTTGAAGACGCGTGGGGGCTAGAGACCAACATGATGCAATCTGGGATGGGTTTGGCATGAACTTTTGCGGTCGGCTCTGAAAAATTGCCCCTGTGATGCCTTAAACCGATTATCTCCAACTGGTAAAGTGACCTTATATGTGTGGTTGCCTGGACCCCTGATTTATCGGCTTCGATTTACACAGAGTGTTGACACCTCGTTAAAAAAAACCTCATATTAAAAAAAGCTCAAATCAAAGAAGGATGCTGTATTAATCAATGAGCCAATGTTTGCGTTTAATACTTGTTTACGGCATAGGCTACATTAAATATAGCAATAACATAATTCATGTCGATGGTGTTCAATTGTAGGAGCACAGCAGCAGTCAGACATCATTATCCCGGCCTGCTCCATGCAGGCGCTGTGACGTCAGCTGGCCCCTCCATCAGGGCTCTGCTCTGCGAGAGAGAGAGAGAGAGAGAGAGAGAGAGAGAGAGTCACCGACGGAAACAGCATCACGAACCCCCGCCGCCCTGTCTGTCAACCACCGGATTGATGTGTAATGCCAAAAATTACCAGTCTGACATAACGCTAGAAAAGCAATATCCGATTGTCAATAACAACGAGAGCCCGCAGGCATATTGCACGGTAGCTATTTATTCCCTTAATTATTTCTATTCGTTTTTATCCCCCTCCATTGATTTTTCAGTAACGGCTGGGCTCGCGGGCTGCGGCTGCTGAGAGGCAGGTGCATCGTCAGACAGACGCTCGTTGGGCGTGATGTGATGAGATGGATTCCGCTCCAGTGCAGCGACGAGACGGACGCAACCGGAGAATCACCGAGTAGCAGCGAGGCGCGTGTGATCGAGCTGCCGACACTGTGGCGCAGGAGCACGGGCGGGGAAGAGGGCTCGGCCCCTCGCGAGCGCTCCGTCTGATCAACAGATATTGAATATTAAACGGCCGTACGTCCCGAAACACGGCTGTTGCTGGTGGAATCGGGCCGTGGAGCGAAGTGGCATCATGTGCACCTGATGACATTGTCATGAATTCATAGAAGCCATTTCGCCATTTCGATTCGTGTCGCCGGTTTACTGTTTATTCTTTCTCTAATAACGAGTTTCGATCAGACGCCGCCAGGATGATGGAGCTGGACGAGGTGGTGTACCAGGACGATTATGGGACAGTGTCTGTCATGTCAGAGCGGGTGTCGGGCCTGGCCAGCAGCATTTACCGGGAGTTCGAGCGCCTCATCAAGAGCTACGATGAGGAGGTGGTGAAGGAGCTGATGCCGCTGGTGGTGAACGTCCTGGAGAACCTCGACTCGGTGTTAACGGAGAACCAGGAGCACGAGGTGGAGCTGGAACTTCTCAAGGAGGACAACGAGCAACTCATCACGCAGTATGAGCGGGAGAAAGCGCTGCGCAAACAGGCGGAGGAGGTAAATTATAATAATTTTTTCATCTCATCACACATCCCATCATTCTCTTCATACAATGTCCTATTCAAACAAGAGCGTTTGTATTATTTGATCATAATCTGTCTGTGTAAACATTTACAAGAGCCCTGCGAACACTGACACTGGCTCTTTAACCCCGTAAAGCCTGGCATATGAAATAATAGTCAGAAAAATCCATTTTGTCGAGTTTATAAAACCAAAAAAATCTACAAAGAACACACGACTGGTGTCTAGAAGAATGTTACGTATTAGATTCTGCGTATTGTTGTTAGTTTCTATGTAGACTTTGAAAGTGAGGATATGGAGCTCACTCTTAAAGGGGGTCATATGATGTGATTTCAATTTTTCCTTTCTCTTTGGAGTGTTACAAGCTCTTGGTGCATAAAGAAGATCTGTAAAGTTGCAAAGATTAAAGTCACAGATCCAAATTTTGAGATATATAGATATTCTTTATAAAAGTTAAGAGTCAGCCACACCTACATAAAACGGCTTGTTCTAACGCCCCCACATATCTACGTTACGATGTGGGAAGGTTTGCATAACGCCGCCAAAATGTTCATGCAAAGAAAGAAGGCTTAACTTTTATTCTCGCTGTAGTTTTGGTGCTGCCGCCATGTCGTGAAGGCGCTGTGTGTTCCGTTGTGAAAGTGAAACTACTTTGTGTGGCTTCCAAAGAGGACACGACAGAAATCAGTGGTTAAGTTGTATTTACAAAACACTGTTCCAGAACACTTCAACACAAATATTCGGATGTGTGCAGCGCATATTATGGAGGACTGTAGACAGTAGGTAGAACATCATTATATATCGTAATTATGTCCCCACTGGAGACAACATTGCCCGTTTGTAATGGGTTTTTAAGCGGTTTTTGTCTCGTAGCTCGGCCAGGACAAGGCACACAATATGGTACGGGGCGTACATTCCGTCCTCATCTCGAGTAATTCGGCCAATCACAACGCACTGAATAGGTGGCCAATCACAGCAAACCTCGCTTTCAGACCGATGAGCTTTGTAAAATTTTACGCTTTTCAGAAAGGCGGGGCATATAGGAGTAACAATAATGTACAGTATGTGGGAAATTATGTGTTTTTTGAACCTTAAACTGCAAAAACATTTCATTACACCAAATACACAAAATAATGCTTCTTTTTAGCAGCATCATAGACCCCTTTAGTACAACACCTCAATTTTATTCAAAGGCCCAGCTTAGAAACAAAACCAAAAAAACAAATGCAATTTGGTGCTGTTGTTATTTATATGGATAAAAAGTAAGATGAAATTCTGATAGATTGTAAATCAATGAGATCTTTATAACAGTCAACTGTGTTTACATATAAAAATTGTAACTCTATATCTCACGATTTAGAATGACATGATCAGCCCCGAGTGAGATTGTTCATGAAGAGGGATTTAAAATTGTTATAGGGTAGAGGTGTTTGTTTTTTTCCTCTCTTTGTGCATATGAATATGACTTTGTAACTTTTGATGATATTTAAATGCTTAATTTTATGGTCAAAGCTCTGTAGATTTTATAGTGGAGGTATAACATAATGCAATGCAACACAATGATGATCGAGAGATGTACAAATAAATGTTCCTCAAAAGCCTTATGCATCATATTTGATACTCACATTTTAACATGATTCCGTTACGTCATCTTGATCACTATGTGAGCTATATAAGATATTTAAAGCTTATTCTCAGATTTCCTTTTTTCTCTCGTTATTAATTTATTACATGAAATCGGTTTGCAGCAAAAACATTTTACCACAAACCGAAGGGGGATGATTTTAGAACATACACAAATGGTCCTCTGTACTGGTGCATGTCAATAAATTAGAATGTCATGGAAAGTTCATTTATTTCAGTAATTCAACTCAAATTGTGCAACTCATGTATTAAATAAATTCACTGCACACAGAATGAAGTAGTTTAAGTCTTTGGTTCTTTTCATTGTGATGATTTTGGCTCACATTAACAAAAACCCACCAATTCACTATCTCAACAAATTAGAATATGGTGACATGCCAAATCAGCTAATCAACTCAAAACACCTGCAAAGGTTCCTGAGCCTTCAAAATGGTCTCTCAGTTTGGTGCACTAGGCTACACAATCACGGGGAAGACTGCAGATCTGACAGTTGTCCAAAAGACAATAATTGACACCCTTCACAATGAGGGTAAGCCACAAACATCCATTGCCAAAAAAGCTGGCTGTTCACAGCACCTCAAGAGTGCGATCAGCATGTTAACGAAAGTTGGAGGGCAGGGACAAAGGTGTGTTGGAAGAAAAAAGATGAAATCCAACCGGAGAACCCGCAGCCTTATGAGGATTGGTCAAGCAAAATCGATTATTTTAAAACATTTGAGTAAGTCACAAGCGAATGGATTGAGTGAGGGGTCAGGCACACAGAGCCACCACACCAAGCGGGGTGTTGTATTGCTTTTCTGCGGGCTTGTCAACGTTGCAAACTTTGGCGAGCAACTGGTTTCGTATTCACATTGTAATGTTTGCAAAATGAACCAGACAACGTCAGAGGTGTCTTAGCTGGGCTAAGGAGAAGAAGAACTGTTCTGTTGCCCAGTGGTCCAAAGTCCTCCTTTCAGATGAGAGCAAGTTTTGTATTACATTTGGAAACCAAGGTCCTAGAGTCTGGAAGAAGGGTGGAGAAAGCTCATAGCCCAAGTTTCCACAAGTCTTTGACCGACGCCCCATTTGGGTTGCAATGTCATCTGCTGGTGTTGGTCTATTGTGTTTTTTTGAAAACCAATGTCACTGCACCCGGTTACCAAGAAATTTTGGAACACTTCAAGCTTCCTTCTGCTGACCAGCTTTTTGAAAAAGCTGATTACATTTTCCAGCAGGATTTGGCACCTGCCCACACTGCAAAAAGCACCAAAAGTTGGTTAAATGACCATGTGTTGGTGTGCTTGACTAGCCAGCAAACTCACCAGACCTGAAACCCACAGAGAATCTATGGTCAAAAGTATGTCCAAGACCGGAACATGATAACACAAATAGAGACACAAAATGCAGTGAGTGTCTAGGCCACTGTCATAAAGGAATAATATGGGCTTCCATACCACCCCCTCAGCACCGCTGCACACCTAAACTGATCACTCCATGCCACGCCCGAATATGATGGCGTAAGTTTGTTTTAGTAATTAAAGCACAAGGAGCCCTATACCAAGTACTGGCGCTACTGTACCAGTAAATTAATCATACTTCTCAGAATGCCGATAACATATTCACTAATAAATGTTTTTTTTTATTGGTCTTATGGAGTATTCTAATTTGTTGAGATAGTGAATTGGCGCGTTTTTGTTAAATGTGCACCGTCTCTATCCAAATTATCACAATTAAAAGAACCAAAGACTTAAAACTACTTCAGTCTGTGTGCATTGACTTTATTTAATACACGAATTTCACAATTTCAATTGAATTACTGAAATAAATGATTTTTCCTTGTCCATGAATCACCCGTCGTATTTATTGAGTACGAGCTTTCTGCTTCCTGTGTTTATTCTTATCTTAGGTGTCCTCAACAAGTACAAGTTAGGGATTACACACGATATCGCTTCTGTGCAATTTGATAGCCGCGAGCATGTGTCGGTGCTATGTACAGGTTTTTCCACGCCAACTGTTTTGTGATAGTTCACCTTGTGAATAATCTAGGGCCTTAGAAATTCATCTTGGTCCCCGCATCGAGCAAGATTAATATATTGTGACACCATTGTTATTTAAGTCTAGTTCCTGTAATATGCACGAGTTCTTCCAGTAACCATGCTTTTATGTCCCCATAATGTTATAAATGTATGTGTTGCATCTGACTATCTTGCTTAAATCTTCTACAAAATATTTATCTATATACATGTTTGTACTTAAAGATAATGCAGACACACACTTTCCATCATTTTTGGGCCTCACCGCCTCACAGGCACTTGCTACTATGACCTTAGACAGAGCTACAGGAAACAGACTCCGCCCACCTTTAGATCCTCTCACTCTCTTCTCGTGCATCATCACCACAGTCGCTCAACCGTGACAAAACATCTTCCAAAAGAATATGTTATCGACTGCACAGGAAACATTATAGGGATCTATGTCGTGTAATCTTTATAGCAGGTTTTTAGACGCGTTGTAAGTGCCATGCAATCAAAACTCCCCCTCCCTGAGTGTGTTTCCGCTTTAAGCCCAAGTCATTGCGGCAATTGTAAAGATTTAGTGTTGTGAATCATTTGAGGTCGTATCCCCCCCCCGGTCGAGTGATGGACCCTACGTATCTGTCATAAACCCTGAGGAAGTGTGATTTTACGAGCAGAGAATTTATTGTTAATCCAGAGACAGAAGAGAAAGAAAGCGAACAAACGAGAATATACGGAGTTTTTCAGTATCACAGATATACAGAGAAGGGAAAATGCGTATGCAAATGTAGTTAGTAATGCCAGTGATGTACGTCTCCCATTAGTGATACTTCGGTTACGTCTGGTACTTTTACATATTGCAAAGCGGCACATTTTAAGTCGCTATTATTATTCTATATCGTATTTCTTTATGTTTAACGATATTTTTGCTTTATATCTATTTTTTCTAAAAAATGTCTTTATTTTATTTTACAATTTTTATTCCAAAGAAGCTGCATTTTTAAATAATGCATGTTTTTTCCTCTTTTTTTATTTCTAGACAGTATTTATCATGCTCTCATAAAATATGTTGATGCTATAAACTATATAATAAACATTTCACTTAAATCTATTGTGCATTTTCCCAGTTGCAACCACCTCTCCAAAAATAATAGACGCTAGTAGGGAATTTTGTGTGTAGCAGGCTTGTGTCTACTGTGCAGAAAGAAATCGGCTATGGCTTAAAACAATATAATTAATAAAATATAATGGTTAAGGCTTAGGGGTCTTTATTGTTTATTCGCACATGACAAAGACATATGTAGCTGGGGTGGTGTGAGGACACAAAGTCGGTGAGGATGATGAGTCAGGGGAGGGGGGGCGACGATGATTATGGGTAATCAATTTTCTCATAGAAGGAGGCTGGCTGGCGCTGTAACCCGATTCTCATGTTATGAGACAGACAGAGAGCACAGAGCGAGTGAGATAGTGAGGGACTTCCTGATGGAAGGGACAGATGAAGGGGAATAGGAATCGCGATTCTCTAGGTTCGCATCTTGTTGGGATCTATGTGCCCAGTAGAGATAATGGGCCACGGTGTAGAGCAACATCCCCTCTCTTTTTCGCTGTCTTCGTCATATAGACAATCAATTTTCTCATAGAAGGAGGCTGGCTGGCGCTGTAACCCGATTCTCATGTTATGAGACAGACAGAGAGCACAGAGCGAGTGAGATAGTGAGGGATGGAGGGAGAGAGAGGGGAAGTAAATAGCATTCTCTAGTTTCGCATCCTGTGGGATTATGGCAGTAGAGTATAATGGCCACAGTAAGAACATCCACCTCTCTTTTTCTCGCTGTCTTCCTCTCATATAGACTCATCCATATATGAACACATATTCTGAATGTCAAACAGCTTGATCCTCAAGGGAGAAATCAGTGATTAATTTAACATCATTACAATAAACTTGCATTTTAGAATTTTATCTGTAACTTAACTTTAGAAAAATGACATCTAACAGTATAAAATCTTAATTGATAGAGATTATTTATGACATGCATGAGGCATTCACATCTTTCTGATGTATGGTGGCATAACAGGTGCACTTGGCTCAACTCCAACTTGTCACATGTAATTTTATTCAATATTAAAATCTTATATCCCTGCTTAATATGCAAGGCAAGTGCAAACAGATTTTAAGTTGCTTCCTCCAAAAAGTGTAAACTGTGACTCTGCACGTTGTTTATTATTTTGGGGGGATCCCAACCAGCCTGACACTGCAATATAATCTTATTCAATGTCGCGAGGTTTGGGTGACTCTTGGCCAACCATTTGCAGACAGACAGATCTATTTTGAAACACTCATTCTTTTTATGTATTTCATTCAGTGTAGCTAGTGATGTAGAAAATACACACTTCACCTTTACTGGCTGTTCATGATTAAACTGCAGAATGAGAAATATTGTTATGTCAAGGTATAGCAAGAAAGAACTCAAATTATCAGTCTGGAATTACATTATGAAAAGCATTACGTAATATTTAATGCCTCTATAATCCCATATGTAGACATGCTTCTGAAATGGGGTGTATATAGTACTCTAGAAATGACTTTATTTAAGTCAAAACAATCATTAGAATGACACGATTGGCCTAGTATGATTAGTTCAATAGTGTTAGAGTGTGTTTGTTTTTTCCCTTTCTTTGCAGTGCTGGGATTACTGAATTCCAGGAGGCTGGTTGTGGCTGGGCTGCACTGCAGAAAGAGCCTATTGTGTTCCACTTAAAATCCTTGCAGCTCAAAGTCACCACACACAGCACTTGGAGTGTGTGTGTGTGTAATGTACCCGGGTAACTGTGTATAAATGTGACTGTATTGTATCTGAAGAACAATTCCTTCTCAAAAATGCTTTTTGACCTTGTGCTGTTCTGCTTCATACTGTGGTTATGGATAATTTTGCATTGAAAGTCAGTTCAGTTATACATACACACACTCTGTAGCAGGGGTACTCAAGTTCAGTGGCCAAGGGGGCCACACCCGTAGTCAAACCACCACGAAAACCTGACACAGACCCACCAGGGCCACAAATTACTGTTTGCATCATTAGAATTTAAGACAATATTTGCAGTTTTACTGATTTAGAAATGCAGTTTATTACATATCTAACTCTTTCTTTTCCTTGTCCTATTTAAAATAATATTGAACATGAAAATAAAACATTAAAAAAATGTGGAACAAAAAGTGGATTAACAGTTTTGAGCATTCATGCTCAAACAGAGTATTAAACAAACCCAGAATGTTGAATGATCTCAAAACATTCTTGAGCAAATATAACTCACAAATTTCTTTAGAGAGAAGTATTATTTTTCCTATTCATGCCCAAAACATGACTGAGTGTGCATTATTGAGTGCTAAACATGTACGCATTCGTGCAGAAACCCCACATATGCATCACAGAAGTAATAGAACTCATGACATTTCAGGAAATAGCTAATATGGACAAAAACATCCAGCTATCGCTGTAACTGAATACAAAGAAGATAGAAATGTTTTGAAGATGAAACATGAAGACAATAAACACACAATGAGACAATATATGATATCTATCTATGATCTTTTATCTATAACGTCGATCGGTCTGTCTGTCTATCTGTCTTTTTTCTCGTCGGTCTTTCTGTCTGTCTGTCTTGTCTGTCTGTCTGTCTGCCTTATCTCCCTTGTCTATCTTGTCTGTCTGTCTGTCTTGTCTCCCTTGTCTATCTTGTCTGTCTGTCTGTCTGTTCATTCATCCATCTATTCATCCATCCAATTCAGGTTATAAGATAAAGGATCTGATCTTGTGTGAATGTGTGTTTGCATGTTAACAGAAGTTCATTGAATATGAAGATGTCTTGGAGGCAGACAAGAAAGAGTTACAGTCCATGTTGGAGACTTTGGAGCTGCAAACAAAACAACTCGAGCTGAAGGCCAAGAACTATGCTGACCAGAGTGAGTCTGTGCACTTAACTACATTTGTTCATACACACACATTGACACAGAGATTTGAGTTTCTTGCAATATGCATTTGTGATGTTCCTCTCTTGTAGTCTCTCGTCTGGAAGAACGAGAATCAGACATGAAGAAAGAGTATAACGCCCTTCACCAGCGGCATACAGAGGTCAGCACAGATTTATAACTAAGATTAACACAGGGTTCCCAAGACAATGGAAAACCAAGAGGAAAAGGATGGCAATGAATGTAGGAAAAGTTATGGAAATGTATGAAATAATATGAAAGTTCATGGAAATTTCCAAAGTGGATATCATTTTTTCTAGTTATTTAAAAAATGAGCTGCTAAAAATTGCTTTTTGTGATTGTGATCTTGATAAATTTATTTTTGGCATGGAAAATGAATGGAAACATAATGGAAATTGTGGGGACACCATTAGCAATAACTCGAAAGTTACAAATACAAAGCTCCACTTCTCGAAAATTCAGCATATACACTTACATTGAATTTTCTTTTTCTTCAGATGATACAAACATATGTGGAACACATTGAGCGTTCAAAGATGCAACAGACAGGCAGCAACCAGTCTGAATCTACAGGCTGCGGACGGGCGTGAGTAACTTATATAATTAGCATAATGTGGCCATTCCAAGCCTTCATTTACTTGAAGAGTTTGGAATGTGCATTTGGAATTAATTTGTGTTTTGCATGTTTGATTTGTGCTATTAAATAACACGTTTTGTTGGTAACCAGTTGGAAGAATTTCTCTGATTAGTTTTAAACAGAATTAAATACTTCGAATTTCAACCTGCAAACTCATATTCTCTCATTTTGGAACATCATGACTGTGTATTGCAGTTTGGACATATGTATTAGATGCTTTGGATTTTGATGGAACTGAATGGCCCATTATTGAAACAGTTGTCTTGGATACAGCGTTGCTAGGCGCTAGGTGATGATGCTCAGTGACAGTTTGTCATGTCTTGCTTAGTCAGAGCTAGAGTTGTGGCTAGCTTATAGTCATACTCGATTATACACACATCTCCGCACATTTCACAAATTTCTTTTTTTCATTTAAACAGTCAGTTGATTTCAACTGATTAAGCGTTGCCATAGACATACTTGCTGGTTCGAATTTTGATACAGATTTGTGAGAGAGTGAGAAATTATGTCTTTTGCCTAAGAATAACCCCTTCAGTTATACATTATTTTTTTAATGTTATTAAATTATTCATCTGATACAGAGCTTTTAAATAGCTTTATGAGTTTAACCTTGACATGTCAGAGCTGAATGAGAGAACGCTGCACTCATTTACCCACAGAATGTAAGAAATAGTTTTGTTTTTGTATATGTACATATGTATATATACATTATTATAATGAAATACAAAATAACATATTATGAAATAATAGGTTGTCCAGTTACACAGTCCCTAATTGCGACAATTAAGGTTTTGCTTGCAATTTCATCATGATTTCAATTTCGGCATAAATCAGCAGGTGTTCCTCGGGGCACTGAAAAGCATTAAACGTCATTAAATGGATTTTGCGAAAATTAAGGCCTTAAATAGCATTAAAAGTCATTACATTTGTACAGAAATACATTTTTTAAAGATGGTTCTGTAGAAAAATATTACCAGTTTATTTTGAATATAGTGCCTTCATAATTAATAACTTTTTGATGTGCAAAATTTGTACATTAGTGTGATATACACATGGAACCAGTTTTATAATTGCCTCCGGTCGGTGCGAAATTGCTGGGAATGTTTGGACAGCGGCGGGGACTATATGAAACAACTACCAGTTTGACGATAAATCATGATAAAAATGTATGTGTCAGTTTATGTGATTTATGTGTCAGTACATTTGGAAAATTTCCAGCACATTTTAACAATACCGTGATAATACTGATAATCGTGATAATTTTGGTCACTATAATCGTGAGGCTCACGCAGCCTGTCTGTGTGTGAGAGAATCTCGTGGAGAAATCAAAACACATGAGCACAACAACACACAAAGAAACTCATAGAACAAACATACTGTGGTAAAAATTGAGTTTTTATATATAACATATGATATAGCCAAGTTAAGCAACATGAGACGACCAAGAAAATGCTGTTTCCTGAATATCAGCACGACTGCAGATTTAACATTAATTTTAGTCATTCAATAAACGTGTAATAATCATTCAATAATCTCTGAGCAGCACACAGCAGTGTTTCGTTACTGAATGACTCGGCGTTTTTGAATTAATCATTTGAGTCAATGACTCAGTGATCCATTCATAAAGACAGACAGGCACTTGCTTCATTCTTGAATGAATCAGCCATCTGAATGAATCGCTTGAACTAATGACTCAATTTCACGAGTCCTTAACACTTGCCACCACCTACGGGTGGTTTACTCTCATATTTAAAAGTATTGCATTTTTTCAACTTCCACCTTAGCCATACCAGATAAACTTTACAACTTAATGTCATCTCAAAAGATTCTCCCTCTTACTTAATTCCCTCTGAAACAGACACATACTGCCTATTAAAAAAGGCATAGACAAACCTTTCTTTGACCTTTCTGTCATCCATATCTCCAGGTCATTGTGTATGTTGTTACTGTTCGTGTATATTGTCTTTTGTATTGTATACTGTTTTATGCATGTTATGATAGACCACTAGTTAATTTAACCTCACCTATACCATGTTTGGTATCTATAAATTCGTATTTTGATGATCTGAAGGAGTGTATATTAAATGCTAATACCTATGCAACATATAAGTGTTCTAGGAATCTTTAATAGTTTTGCTTCAACACCCAATCCAGTTACATATGCAAAATAACATGTTCAAAGGCAAAGAGTCGTAAAACTTTCCATATCCTGATGACGGCATAAATGACTGGTTATATTCGAGCATCTACAGAGTTACAAAGGAGTGTGACTGGATTGGGTCCATTGTGTGTTGTTTTTTCTCATCGCTCTTGTAATGTGTTGGGAAGCCAGAATGCGTATCCATCGACAGAAACATTCATTAGCCAAACTCTATCTGTTTTATGTGTTGTTATTTTTAACAAGCCATATTACAGATGCGATAGCCAGATTTAAGTTGAACTGCGGTGTGAGTGTGTGCCGAACCGTGGGTGGAGAACGGTACGGTTCGATTTTTTTCACAGAGAACCGTTAACACCCCTAATCTGGACACACGCTTAATGGCCAAGGCTATGCAAGTATCGTACATACATTTAACTAAACGAAACAGAGGTTTAGTATAAGCTGTAGACAGACACCGTTGTAAAATGGCGCTGATGGTTTCACTCAGTGGTCAGTGGGACTAATTTTCCAGAGCGGCATTCTCTGGTTTCTCTAACAGTTTCATACATCCACTTTCAACCTCCCCTTTGGATGTATGTATGAGTGTTTGTTTGTTTGTTTAGATTAGTTATGTGTTAGTGTTTAGTTAATAAAGCTTTTGTGCTCAAATTACGTGAGTTTTTGATTCTGTCACTGCTTGCAAATCAGTGTCACTGAACTTATTCATGACCTTGTTACATGCTCTAATGCATTAGTACTATAAGAAAAATATTTTCTGTGGCCATGAAAATAACATTTTAAGAAATGTTGATACGAATCTACACTGAATGTTCACTGAATGAACAGATTGGTTGATTGTAATGTTAATTCTGCTACAGATACTACTGGCAGCTGATATAAATAATTATAATTAAGTTTAATTAATTGAAATTATTTATATACATTTCCCTTTTAAGCTAATTTGCAACAGGTATTAAAAATGATTTAAAACACTAAGCTCATAAAATTATTAATGCGAGTGGTTAATTTTGCAATGTTATTGCCATTCATGGTACATTTTTGAGCTTCATTAAACTGTCTGTGTAGATGCATCTAAATGCCAATCCAGCTGCTTCTGTTTCTTCTGCTGTGGAAAGATGAATTTTGTTGATACTGATTTTAATTGATTGGTAACAGCCTGATTGTGTCTTATTATAATAATTAAATTCATTAATGAAATTTAAGAATTTTATATGAAAGATAACACAAACATTTTATAAGATTAGGAAAAAATTACCCTTTTTTTAGGTAAAACAAAACCTTGGAAATCAATTTAAGTGGGCAAATAGCACAAATATGTTGATTTCAGTAAGTAAGAATGGATAAAGAGGACTGAAAATATTGCTTCAGAATAAAAACATTTCCCTACCGACTTACATTTATACAATCAGCTTTGAATATATACATATATATATATATATACTGTATATATATGGGTTGTGTATGTCATTAAAAAAATGTAAAGGCATTAAATTACATTTGATGATACCTGCAGAAACAGTCAGTTCCATCTATTTATACATACTGTATACTGTATGTAATGTAACGTTATGTCCTGTGTCAGTATTGTGTAACTGTGTTTGTGAGTCTGCATGTGTTCACCTTCTTTCTCTTTCTTTCTTTCTTTCTGTGCGTGTGCTGCTGTGTGTCTCTGCAGTCCACGACACAACAGGAGGAAAAGGTAAAAATGCCCCACAATCTCTGACAGTTCCCTAAACCCTTGTGTCTCCCTGCCGTCCTTTTGTCTCCCATTTTGCTCCTTTACAATAAAAAAATTAACCTGCCGTCCACTCAAATACTCAGTTTAGCAGTCTTGGAGTCAGAGACTGAGAAACCTGTACGTCTTTCTCCTATGTGATTTTGTGTCTTTATGTTTTCACCCTCTCCGTTGAGTTTTTTTGCTAATTTTTATGTTGTGCCAGTGTTGGTTTAGTGTGGGAAATATTGAACTTTTCTTGTCTCTCTTTCTTTTTCTGCAGTAAAACAGAGCGCCCCCCATCACTGAGTTTGTTTCCTGGCAGAGATGGCATGGTACGTGGGGGTCCTGGGGGGGCTAGAATGGTTTCGTCAGATGTCTGGCATTCCAGTGGTCTCAGCAGACCTGTCTACGCTTTTCCAAGGGTCCATGATTTTGGTTTGGCCGTCTATCCTCTGCCTTGTCCTGTGACATCTTTGTCTTATTTTAACCATCAGAAAAGAACAGATGTTATAAAAAAAAGCTGATTTAATGAAGTAAATGTCACCTACATGAAGCATCTGTCGGCACGCATAACTATACATCAGTTCTTTGAAGGAAAAGAAAAAAAACGTGATTCTTGACTCAAGTCACATGAGTATAAAGCAGTTTGATTTTCAGTGCTGTCTGACAAAGCTTTTTTGTCTGTGGACTTCTTATGTTGCCATTTCAGCTACCAGCTTTCTGTTACCAAAAGATAAATGTCTTGATATTCAAAAGATGTAGTGGTACTGCACAGAGATTTTATTATTTGAAAATGTTTTAAATGTTTATTTACATGTTTGAATTTTTACGACAATATATTTTTGTACCATATAAGCCTGGCTAGTAAGTATAATTATTTGTTAATCCAGTACGTGATAATGTTGTTTTATCTGTTTTAAGGAGGATGGCTCAGATTCAGACTCCGTCGCAGCCACACCCAGCAGCACAGGGAGCAAATCAAACACTCCCACCTCGTCTGTTCCCTCGGCAACAGTTACCCCTCTGAATGATGGGCTGGTATCGGTGGGAGAGTTCGACATGTCCCGGAGGCGGGGCCGCAAGAATGCAAAGCGTCTTAGTAGAAACATGGAGGTGCAGGTCTCTCAGGAAACCAGGAACGTCAGCATTGGTGAGAGAGAGGAAGAACTGAGACAAAGAATACACACTGAATAAAAGAACAAGGAAAAAGTGATAGTTTTTTTTTAGAGACCTGATGCAATGCTGCTATTGATGTCATCAATATAGCATATTATGTTAAAAGATTGCCGTTGAAATAGTATTGGGATACCGCAGCTAGTCAGCCCAAGATTTTATGTATGTTATGTTTTTAAAGGAAGTCTCTTATGGTCACCAAGGATGCATTTATTTGAACAAAAATACAATAAATACAGTATTTCCTATTATTTGAAATAGATTTTTTGTAACAATATAAAGTATTTACAGTCACTTTACACAGTCAATTTAATGCATCCTTACTGAATAGAAGTGTTTTACGTCTTACTGACTCCAAACTTTTGAACAGTACTATATATATTTTTTAAAGAAAATGTAAAGATGGTAAATAGCACATTCACAGCATTGTTTCAGTAAAATTAATAATTTTTTTAGATAATATTTACTAAGTATTTAATTCATTTTAAATACTTATTTTTTGAAAATTAATCATATAATAATAATTTGATCATATAATAATAGTAATAATTTGAACTTGATAAGTAATAAATATTCTCCTTTTTTTTCTGTAATCCTAGTATATAGCTGATGCTAGTAATTAAAATTTGTCAGATATCAGCCGATTTATCAGCCTTGCTGATATATTAGTTGGCCAATACTGGAAACAGCCCCAGTCACTTGCGTTCTAAGTAAAGAAACACTTTGTTCTGACATTTCATGTGCATTGATTAAATCCATACTAACACGATTTCACAATGTCAAATTAAGGCATAAGGCATTTGTGTGCATTCTACAGACTGCAGAAGTCACATTTTTCATTACAGGAAAATGATTGTCTGTGGGTTTCTCTGTAGGTATGGGCAGTAGTGATGAAGGGTCAGAGTTTCAGGAAATTATAGACTCAACACCAGAGCTAGATATGTGCTTGGACCCTCGAATCTTCGGCGGAGGAAACAGGTAGACAGATACACATCATTCACAAATATTAAATACTGAATAAAAAGAACAAAATACCCGATCAATACAATACAAACGGACCATCGAAGTTAAAGTTATAAATCATTAAACGCGCTATTTAGAAAGTAGCTTTGTGTAATATAAAGGATTCAAAAAACACTTAAGTTTTGAAGTGAAATAAGCCACAGAAATAATGACGAAAGCTCTTGTTCCTTTGAAGTCCTTCTCAGGGCATAGTGAATGAGGCATTCGGCATCAACACAGACTCTCTGTACCATGAGATCAAAGACGCCAAGTCTGACATAATCGGTGATGTGGACGCAGGAGCCGAACTTCTCGGTAAGCTTTATAGTTCATTTACTGAACATTTTACCTCCGCAGTTGATTGACGGTTTCTCCAAGGTAACCTGCATTTAAGATCAATGATTTTTCATTTTCTGATTATATTTTAAGTACCATTGCTAAGCATATGGTGGCTAAGGGCCTTTCTTCCCTGCACTTTAAACTGCATGCCTTTTGTCAGAAAGCCACACTGCTGGATGTATCCCCAAAGCAAAGTCTCTTGGGATATCATGCTTGCTTCATGGCTGTATCTCCTGCCCATAAGCACATTTTGGCCTGCTGAAGTTATCCTGAATTGTTTCATTAGAGTAATTCCCGTTATTTATGTTGGCAGTTTTCTGATTTGTTTTGTTTCATTATCAAGGTAGAGCTGTTGATTTGTTTATCTCAGTGTGAAGGTGGATCTTTCTTTTGATTGGCCGTCTCACTCACTGACCCCTGACCCCTCTCTGTGCTTCCTTCCTGTGTGTGCTTCTCTCGGCCACGCCCCTAGGGGAATTCTCAGGTGTGTATCTGATCACTGATTGATTGGTATTTTTAGCTCTCATTCTTTTTTGCTGTTCATGACTTTTGCATGGATTTAACATCCACATAAAACACAATTAGTCGTATTACTTTAAAGACCACATTAAACTGTAACTCAGAATCACATGACATTAAAAAATGTACAAAAAACAAACATTAAAACACTTACAAATACACTTCTGTTCAAAAGTCTGGGGTCAGAAAGATTTGTATTTTTTTAAATGATACGTTGTCACCAAGGGTTTTTAATTGATCAACAGTTACAGTGAAGACATTTATACTGTTACAAAATGTATATTTTATGCATTAAATGTTGCTCTTTTGAACTTTCTATTCATCAAAGAATCCTGCAAAACATTGTAACACAATTTCCACAAACATTATAAGCAGCAAAAACTCTTTTCAGCATTAATAATGACAAGAAATGTTTCCTGAGCAGCAAATCATATTAGAATGATTTCTGAAGGATCCTGTGACGCTGAAGACTGGAGTAATGGTGATGAATATCCAGCGGTGTCATCATAGGAATAAATGACATTTTAAAATATATTAAAGTAGAAAACAGTACTTTTAAATATTAATATTGCGAAACATCATTGCCGTTTTACTGTATTTCTGATCAAATAAATGCAGCTTTGTTGAGTATTGTTGAGCATTAGCATTATTTTACTGACCCCTGACCTTTGAATGTATATGGGCATGTCTTTAATAAATGAGCTTATTTTAATTGTTAAAGGCAGTCCCTGAAAAGTGTAATATCTTTAAAGGTCTTGATATATTAAAAAATACTTTTCTATGTAATAGTAACAGCTGATCATTTTGTTTTATTAATTTTGCTTTATAATGTATTATCAGGTGTGTGCGTGTGGGTGTGTGTGTGTGTACGTGCGCTTTGTCTTTGCTTGTGATAAATATCTAACATGTACCTGTACATTTGTTTTTCTCTCTTCTCTTAATCTTTTTTTTTTAATTTAATCTTTTTTTTTTACTTTCCATCATTATCTTCCTCTTTTAATCTTCTCTTCTGTCGTCACACTCATATCTTTACTCCTCCTGTCATTTGGCTGCCTCCTCCTTCCTCACCACTTTCCTTCTTTCTCCTCCTTGGCTCTCTATTTCAGTCCGGGATGATTTCTTTGGTAAGGCTCATAGCCTCCTTTTCCCCCTCATGTTATTTTCAGTAGGACATTGTGATACTTTTCTTATTTGTAGCTATGCTTTGGTGAGATGTTGTCCTGTGCTTCTGCTCTTCTAATCCTATTAACTTCAGCTGCTCAGTGCTGTGCTTTCGAATGCATGGCTTTGCGGCTCATATGAATCATACTATCAATTCAGACTGGATTATACCCCTTTAGATGTCTTGCAAATAAAACCCTTAAAGGTCATTGTTTACTGTCTCAATAAAGAGAAGATTTGACTGACTTATTTTTAAATAGCTACTACAGTATTAAATGTACTGCAATTGTGATTGTGATGTAATTTCAAACATTCGTGATGTAGTTTTGAATCAGCTGTCCCTTAGTCTGTTTATCTGAGATTATGGTGGTCTTTACACTTGCTAACACTGTATATCCCACAGGTATGGGGAAAGAGGTGGAAAATCTGCTAACAGAGAACAAAAAACTACTGGAGACCAAGTAAGCGGGAAAGAAAGACAGAATGTGTGTGTATTTGTCCATGTATGCGTCTACAGGTTATAATGGAATCCTTTGGTATCTGTAGGAATGCCCTGAATATTGTGAAGAATGACCTGATTGCTAAAGTAGATGAGCTGTCGAGTGAACAGGAAGTTCTCCAGGAAGAGCTGGAAACAGTGAAACAGTCCAAGAGCAAAGTGGACCAGAGAGTGAAAGAACTGGAGGAGGAGCTAAAGAGGTCTGGAACTTTTGCCTGTGTTTGTTTCCACTGTATTTTTCTGTCACAACATTGACGTTTGTTGACAGATTTTAAGATTGGTCCTTAAAAACAATTTTAATTCAGGGCCAAAACCACCATAGACATTGAGGGGGACAAGTTCCCCCAATAATGAGATATGGCCATTTCGTCCCGCCACCTCCTCTCCCTAATATTTGATATTAATTATGCACCTCTGCACTCTATTACATGTCATTTTATGTGTTGTTAGGATAACAAAAAGGTGAAAAGGTTATATTTTTAGGCTGGTCTGTCTCTGTGCTCTAACAACTCATTTATCATTTATATGATTTATGTATTTCGTCACTGATTAAGACAAGACAAGAAACATTAACAGAGCCTTTGTTGTGAATGCGTGCATATTTCAAAATAAAAAAGATTATTTACGGCCTTGTTTTAAACTACCACTAACATGAGTTTAATCCAGGATGACATGAGCAGTGGAATGGGCAGAAAATGCAAAGGTTTTGAGACCCGTTTTTAATTTTTTTATTTTAGCATTTAGAATGCCTTGTCATGTGCGAGGCACTGAAAAATATGTGACACTCAAATATGTCCATTTAGTGGATGTTTACATAGATCAGTGGTTCCCAACCTTTTTCACAGGGGACCCCTATTTTAACAGTAAAAAATTGTAATGACCGCATTTTAAAAAAAAAGTTTTTAAGATGTTAGAGGTGTAACGGTAATACTAACTGTCTGGAATTTTATTGTGGTTTGTCATCAAACTGTAACTGTTTCATATCTATTTGTAACCCTCAAAACTAGCGTGAGCTTGGGGACCCCTTATAAATCTTTAGCGATTCCTAGTGAGGGTCGAGACCCCCCAGGATAGGAACCACTGACATAGACCTGTGGTCTCAAACTCAATTACTGGAGGGCCACAGCTCTGCAGAGTTTAGCTCCAACCAGCTCCAACTCACACTTGCTTTTCTAGTTTCTAGTAATCCTGAAGACCTTGATTAGCTGGATCAGGTGTGTTTGATTAGGATTGACGCTAAAATCTGCAGAGCGTGGTGGGCCCTCCAGGAGTTGAGTTTGAGACAGCTGACATAGACAATAGAAAAACAGCACAGTGGAATGCAAAAATGCATTCTGTGTGTCCGAAAGTGGCTCATGGTTTTTTTAAGAGTCTCTGTGAGTCTAAAAGTCTCTGTGACTCCAATCTAATTAAAGTTTGAATGTCTCCCTTTGATTAAAGGTTGAGAGCTGAAGCTTTAGGACTATCTCAGGACACTAAAGATGAAGGCGGAGAGGATGCTAAGTCAACCCTTCATTCTCTGTCAGCACTAATTTCTCTCTCCAAAAGTAGTGAGCTGCTCCACTGATGGTGAACAGTAGTAACTCATTATTTTTTCCTCACAAAAACACCTTGTTTTAAACTCCGTTCAATGGCAACATGGTAATGCAGTAAGCCGCCATGGAGAAGGCAATCCCAGAATGCACTGTGATGAAAAAAATAATGCTCACTAGGTTTTGGAACAGAGCTCTAAAGTCTTAAATAACCAAATAATGTTTTTCCTTATACCATATTAAACCATTTATGACCTTTGAAAATTGAAAATTACCCCATGATTTACTCACCCTCAAGCCATCCTACGTGTATGTGACCATAATATCCATATTTAAAACTTTATAAAAAGTAATCTCTAGCTTCCGCTAACTGTACGCGCGTTCACGAGAGAGTGGCGTCCAGCGGATGACGTAGGCGTAGCATAAGCTCCGGTGAGTATATGCTAGTCTCGCAAGAAACAAGTTTTGTTTACAGCAAAGGAAAAACACTCTCCTCTTGCTTTATATCGAATCCGCTGACGTTTTCTTTACAAATCCCTTTTGTACTTTAAGGGGTGGTTCACTGTTTTTTTCCTAGGATTGATTGTGTTTATGGGGTGCAGTCTAACATGTGTTAATGCTTCGTTTTTTTTTAAAACACATTATTTTTCACATAATTTACCTTTATTCCACACCGCTCTGTCCCTTCTCTGAGAAACGCGCTGATTATTTCCTGCTTTTATGAAGCCCCTCCCTCAGAAATAGGCGATGGGCTCTGATTGGTTAGCTAGCCCAGTGTTTTGTGATTGGCTAAACCGCCTCTAGTGCTCGTCTAATTGTCCCGCCCCTCACCTCGGCGGCATGTGCTGTACACATGTATTGTAAACAACTGCTTCGTTAATATCGCTTCAGTTTGAGCCGATTGAGACGCAGAGGATATTATTAAAGAGGATCGCGCAGAACCTGTGCAAGCACAGCTTTTAATAGTAGGCCTAAGTTTTTTTTTGTTGTTGTCTCATACTTTTAGATACGCTGTTATTTGTAAATGCTACTGCTTATGTTAGCTTTTAATATACGGTTTTATCCTGATTAAAGCTTTAATACAGTACAGCAACTGCACGCGCGTCCATGTATAACACTTCTCATAGCTATAGTATGGACAATCATTTTCTATTTGTAACCGTTCATTGTTGGAGGTGAGCTGAATGAGAGAGAGAGAGATGCAAGAGCGTGTGCAGAGCAGCGGGTGCGAGGAACAGTATTAAGAACCGCTGTTTAGAACATTGATTTTGAAACTTGTGAATCCAATATAATCGTTAGATGACAGAATCGCGATTCATATATGAATACATTTTTACATGCACCCCTAGTTTTCTCCTCCTCTTCTCTAAAGCAGTGCAGCATGGCCCCGCCCCCTTTGCTGCCTTTTCCCGGGGGTGGGGTTTATCTGGGTTTGTGACGTCACGGACCTGGGAAGTAACTTGTTGCAGTCCCTATGAGCCGTTTTTGTAGGCATTAAACTGCCAGAAATTTAAAAGACGATATTTCCGTTTGCATTGAACTTTCAGCTTCGTAACTTTGCAGATATTTTTATGCTCGAACAGCAACATTACACACTAACTAACATTAAAAAGTGAAATCGCAATGAACCACCCCTTTAATTCATGACCGGTGTTTTGTTTTGCTCTCTCCACTGCGATTCTGCATTCTTCACTTCTCACCGGACCTTGCGCTACACCTACGTCCCACTTCATCCGCTGGAATGTAAAACTCTTTTATGTGCATATACGAAACAAGCTAGAGATTATGTTTCATAAAGTTTTAAATATGGATATTTTTCTTACAAAAACACATCGACTCACTTCAGTAGGCCTTTATTAACCCCCCGGAGCCATGTGGAGTACTTTTTAAGATGGATGGATGCACTTTATTGGAATCTCAACAGCCATTCTCTGACATTATAAAGCTTGGAAGAGCCAGGACTTTTTTTAATATAACTCGGATTGTACAGTATTTGTCTGAAAGAAGAAAGTCATATACACCTAGATGAGTTAATCATGGGGTAATTTTCATTTTTGGTGAGCTATCCCTTTAAATGAGATTTTTAAAGTGTAACATTAAATCAAGTTGTAAACACAGTCAGTGGTTAGACATGAGAAACTTTATTACCAATCACTTCTACAGGCCTTGCTTTGTTTTGCTCTAACAGTTTTTAATTAAAATGCTATGCGCAGTGAACCTTTAACCTTCTCACAATGTTTTAGTAACCTTATATTTGATGCTGTGAAATGCTGAAGGCCTGATGCACTAACCTTCGCTTCACTGCTGCCGTGTTTTGTGGTGCTGCTCTGTTCTGTGTGGCTCTGTGGTGCAGTACTCATCTCCACTGCAGGACGATGTGGCCATGACGCAGAGACGAAGGTTCACACGTGTAGAGATGGCCCGTGTGCTGATGGAGCGCAACCAGTACAAGGAAAGACTGATGGAGCTTCAGGAAGCTGTGCGCTGGACCGAGATGATCAGGTGAGGGAGAAGCAGCCATAAACATAAAATCTCACATCCAAATCAACTCTGATTCAGACACTACTTTTATCTGGCATCAAAGCATGTAAACAAAATCTCAGACATTTGAACATCTAAATGACTTTATCAATACAATACTCATAAATACCTGGTCGATAGGGGAGGACAAACGCACGAATGCATTGTAATGTAACATAAAATGTTACAAAACACTCTAATGTACATAAATGATAACATACACAGCACAACTGATAATAATGTTTCCCAAATGCCAAATCAGTATTAGAATGATTTCTGACGGATCATGTGACACTGAAGACTGGAGTAATGACTGCTGAAAATTCAGCTTTGACATCACGGGAATAAGTTATTTTAAATTGTAATAATATTTCACAATATTACTGTTTTAATGTGTTTTTGATCAAATAAATGCAGCCTTTTGATTGGTAGTGTAAATAAAAACAAAACACTATTATTAATAATAATAAACACCTCTGTTTATCAATTTTCACTGGCTACCATTAGCTGCTCGCATAAAATTAAAGGCATTAATGTTTGCCTACAAAACCACCACTGGCTCTGCACCCCTTTACCTAAATTCATTACTCAACCTTATGTGGCCTCTAAAGCAGGGGTCACCAGACTCGGTCCTGGAGGGTCGGTGTCCTGAAGATTTTAGCTCCAACCCCAATTAAACACACCTAACTAGCTAATCAAGCTCTTACTAGGCATACTAGAAACTTGAAGGCAGGTATGTTGAGGCAAGTTGGAGCTAAATTCTGCAGGACACCGGCCCTCCAGGACCGAGTTTGGGCAATCCTGAATGAAGTGAACGTCTCTTTATTGTTTATCCCAAAGAGGCACAAAATCCCTTTCTCAGACTTTTAAATTAACTGTTCCCTCCTGGTGGAATGACCTGCCCAACTCAATCCATCTTCAAGAATCGGCTTAAAACACATCTCTTCTATCTTTATTTGACCCTCTAACTCTAGCACTCTCTATTTTAATTCTATTCTTTAAAAAAAACTTGCTCCTTTTAGACTTGCGCTTTATTCATTTACTAACTGCTTGTTTTCTTAAAAAAAAAACTAACACTAGCTTCTCTAATCTTTTTGTATTCTATCTATTTGTTTTCTTTTTATTTATTATACAATTAACAAAAGCAAAAAAAGGGTCTCTAACACTAGCACGCTCTATTCTTTTTCTATTCTATCTGTTTTCTTTTTATTTATTATATAATTTAAAAAACACCAACAAAAAAACCTTGCTACATGCACTGCGTTAAGCTAACTGAGACCTTTTTTACAGTCATTTACTTTAAGAGTACATGTATTTTCTTGTTGAGTACTGTATTAATTGTAGCTGTAAGTTACATGTTTATTTATACTTTTTAGTTCTAAAATTTTTTTTACAGTAAAATTATTATAATGCTATTTCATCTATTATAATGCTACATCATAATTATAATGCTATTTACAATTCTCAACGCTATATATACGGTAATGTACGGTTAACCAATAAACAGGTTTTCACTCAAGCATTTTTACAGTCTTATCTAAAAACTTATTTTACAGTGCAGGCTTCATTTTCACTTTGTCTATTTCACTTCCACAGGGCATCTCGAGAGAGTCCTCCTCTACCAGAGAAAAAGAAGTCCATAATCTGGCAGTTGTGAGTATTCCAGCAGGTTTAGACATTTTGTTTTTGTTTTTATCTCTTAAATCAGTATGTAAGAAAGGGGAATGATTTGACACAGCTGAAATATCTTAATGATGTTCAAGTAGTTTTATTACTAATTTTATCATTTACATTTGACCTGTTTTCCTATTACTTTACCTGCTCACTTTGCTCTGTGTCTTTCTCCAGCTTTGCACGCCTTTTTAGTTCATCTGCGAGCCCCCCTCCAGTGAAACGGCTGTACACCAGTGTCAACATTCACTACAAGTCTCCCTCTCCTGCTGGCTACAACCAGAGACGCTCCCAAACCATGTGCCAGATCTCCACCTCCAGCTGCATACTGGAGTTCATGCCTGAAGAGTGAGAGGAAACATGCATACCTGACTGTGTCTTTGTTCCATCTGTCCTCACATCCTCATCCACACATTGTAGCTGTCTGTTTGTCCTCCCTCTTCCTCTGTCCCCCATGTCTGTTCTCTCTCTTTCTGTTGCTCAGGCAAGCTGACTCCTGCTAAATGCTGTGTGCTAATGCTGCATTTGACTGTTAGCTGTTGCACACTCACTCACACGTTTACTTGGGTTATCCAAGCAAGGAAATAGCATAGGCTTCTACTGCTTTAAATAAAACTAATAATAAAAACTACAGACTTAATTCTAACATTATCTCTAAAAGAAAACCTGAATTTTTAGCATTTATTGAATACTTAATTTAGGTTGTGGGGTTTAGTTCTCAGGGAACATGCATAATGATTACTCTATTATTTTTAGATAAAGCCATAAAAATGTTATTTTAGTATTATTCATAAATGGTTATAATATTTATTTATATTTTTAATTAGCTTTTATTTTTATATTTTCAGGTTTCATTTTAGTTTTGCTTTATATTTCTTTTTAGGTTAAATCATTTTTATTTTACCTTTAGTTTTTGTATTTTTAGTACTTCCACTTATTTTATTTCAGTTAGTTGCAGAGGCAACATTTCTCATTTTCATTTAATTTAAGTTGTAGTAATTTTATGTGCTTTTAAGTAGTTTTTTTTTTTAGGTTTTTCATCTAATAAAATATTTTATTTTATTTCAGCTTTTTCAATTAACGAAAATTATTAGTTTTAGTAAAGTTTAGTTTATTTATAAAAATTAGTTTACTTTTAGTAAAGAATAGTAACAATGCTGCCAAGTGAGTAAATGTATATGTTTTATGCATTCATTGTTTTATCCGTCAGAACATTTTTACACATTAACATTTTAAAACATCAGATCACATCAACATATACATATCAAATATTATTTTTTTTAAACAGTCTCTTCCCCGCACACGTGCACTCCATAGCCATTAAATAAGCCCTGCCAATGTCATACAGGTATGAAATATAACACTGACGCGTGTGTCCTGGCATTTATTTTGGCCTGGGCTGGCTGGCTGGTTCTCTCGCTCTTTCGCTGACTGCTCCCTCTCTCTTTCTCTTCGCCCTGTAGACTGCCCAGTAATGGTGTTGCGTCTCTCCTCAGCGATTCTGCGCTCTGTACACGCAGAGAGCAGCGTCGAGAGCAGTACCGGCAGGTGCGCGAGCACATGCGCCGGAAGGACGGCCCCATGCAGACCTGTGGCTGGAGTGTCCCGTCCCGATTGAAACAGGTATCTGCCCTTATGTTGACCCTTGACCCTTGAACTCTAAGATTTTTATATCCACCTAAAAACTGAAGTGGCTCTGTTTTGTCAGGAAGTCAAATAGAAGAGAAAAAATAAAGTAAATATGGACCCAAATGCACCAAGTATAAAGCATACAGTATAAACGTTTTATAAATTATTATAAAAGACTACTGAAATAAACTGAAATAAATAAAATAGCAATAATTTTTAAAATAAATAAGCTGAAGCACTAAAGAATTTAAAAAACATAAATATATTAAAGGTAATATAACCTTTACATTTATCATATAAAATAACAACTCACAACAATTTTAAACTTAGCGAAAATTAAAAAAATGAAAATTGAAAAAAAAAAAAAGAAAGCTGAAATACCAAAATATTACTCAACTCTCTACTTATGTATATTCCTCTATAAAAGATCTATATATACTATATATACTCTTATAACCCTCATCAACATGCTGAACAATTACTTGTTTTTGCAATTGTTGTTGCACTGTGATTTGTTAATTTTATCAGTGAATTGTTTATTTACATGAACCGTGCAACTATTTAGCTAAAATAGTTTAGGCTTCCTAACACTATATTAGAGAGACAGAAAAGTGAATGTTTGCTTACTATCTTTGCTCATTTTGCTGTAAAGCTGCAGACAGTAAAATGTGAAGAAAAATACAACGCGTTTAGCGTTTTGTGCAGCTAACAACTTGGCACCTCTTTTAACTATTATAAATGGTTTAACATGTTCGGTGCCACATCATCCATCTGAATTCTCGCGTGTGTGACACAGCAGCATAGCCATGACTGTGTGCTTGTTGCCATTGTCTTAGTAATGGCACTGGTTAGTCTGGAATTGTTTTTTCGTTTTGTTTTATGGGACTAGTTAACTAGTCCACGTTGTGCTGGTTTCTGGAGTGGCAACAGTGTTAGGGTTGCCACGGTGACCGTGTGTTTGTCAGTGTCGCCGTGGCTCTAACTGTGTTCTCCCACAGAACGGCTCCCAGACGGAAAGTGCTCAAGATGCCACAGCGAAGAGGACGCAGGCAAGTCTGAGCGGCAGAGGACCAGCATGCACCTCTCCCACCCTGTCCCTTTAAATCCCGGCCCTATAGCCCGACTCAGCCTCAGTCAGCAAATCATAGAGCGTAGACGCAGCAGAAAACTGAAATAGCAGAAAATAACGTCTTTGCTACGTTGAATATATCTTTAGGAATGAAACCTCTGGTATTTATACAGTAGCTGTCGTCATGCTTTCCAATTGTTTTGCTAACACTATCAAGTTAACATAATACTTACTGCATTTTAGACATTTTGCTGATTTTACAGTCGCATACAACCTAGACGGATATAAATGTGCCAGTCATCATAATTTATAAGTCAGCATTATTGCAAGACAACCTGAAATGTAAATGTAGTACCATGTATCAATTTGTAATTCAAATACAGTGGTCCGTGAATATGGTAATCATTCAGCATTTGATATGCAATAGTATATTGGAGTAGTAAATACCATAATATTACCATCTGTTACCACTGTTGTACCATGGTATCGCCAAAGTACTGTTTTGTAAGAGTACCTTTCAATGATTTCAACTAAATAAGACAACACTTTTTGTAATATTACTATATTACAGATTTGTGTGAAAAGGGCCGACCTTTCGTGGGGCGTAAATGTCAGCGGGGGAAAAATAAGGAAATGTTAGGTGATTTAAATTGACAGGAAATGCTTGGTGGGAAATTAATAAGGTGTGGTGGTGTTTGGAAAGGCGGAAAAAAAGGAAATTACAAGAGGTGTGCGATAAAAACAGTGGGGGAATATGAGGTAAAACACAGTGAAAAGAATAATACGCTATGGCTATATGGTTAAAAGAAGCATTACTACTTGAAATTTAAAGCGGTTATCTAATAGGCCTATGTATGATGTGAGTCATGGTACTAGGGCAATGTGTAAGATGTAGTAGACAAACGATATGACTTTACATTAATCTCCGTTACATTGCATATTTACAGTATAAAAAAGAGCCGTACAGTAAGCAATTACAATGGCCATCATTAGATTACTATGAATTTCCAATTTAATTGTACATCGTGTTAGTTCTCCTTGGTGCAAAACAAGACGAGTAGGGACGATATGTAATATAACCAAAATGCACAAAAAACCTGTAGCTGTACAGATGGGTAATGTAATAAGTAGTATGTACCCATTTAACAAGGCTCCATTATGTGTGACTCAATATGTCGACTTAATACAGCGAGAAAACCTGTGTTATGGTCATTGGCACCCTGCAGTACTCTTTAGAGGAAGGTTTACTTTAAAGTACATTTTAGAACATTAATAAATAATCTATTTTTGGTGTTCTTTAAGACGATACCCAATGGATGTTTGCCATGTCTACTAGTATGCCCATGTGAAAAGGGACTTGAAATTTAATTTCTAACTGTATGTGTTATTCATTATTACATTAATCAGTGGTAATAAATAAATATTTGTCCACTGACTAAATAGGCAACTTCAATCATTACAAATGGGTGAAATTGCAAAAATGTTGGTAAAGACAATGACACGCGTTCCGCGTAGAGAATATAATAAGAGCATATATAAGTAACATTTAAGAATATTATAGAGGGTTGATTAGGGCCTAACCTGGGGCGTTGTCCGTAGCTGTTAGGTGGCATCCATAGTTTCAACACATATTTCACACATCAATAAAAGGTATGAAGGTAAATAAAATTCTAAAGTGTGAAGTTGCCCTTTTGTCACAAGGGTTGCTTTATGTAGGAGATAATAGATAAAAAATGGTTAAATTCTGCTAAGCTAGTGATGTAATGGCATAGTTATAGTTGAGAACAGGAAAAAGTAACAACACTTTACAGAGCAGAGTCCTATGAAATCAATAAAAAGAAGAAATGAATAGCAACGAAATGCTCATGATTGAAAGTTAAGTAAAACAAGTGCACATTCCAATATTTAAATCATATACAAGAACATAGGGGGTCTTAGAATTAAATAAAATGAAGTTCAGATGTGATAAAAGCTGAATAACTATTTTGTCAGTGGTTGAATGTAACATGATATGAAACTCTAACCGGAATATCAAAACCATTCCTCGGCAGGGCTTGAAAACCGGAACTGAGTAGCATGATTGGCTAAGCATCCAAATACTGTCTCTCGTAGGGCCTTTATGGCTGACATAAGCCAAAGGTATGAATGGGTAGACTTGATCAGATGTGAACGCAATGTGCTATAAAAAAATCCTAGGTCCACCCAAAGGGGGCCCTGGCAATAACAAGAACATGTAAAATGTATCGGGGGGTGCTTCTCTTGTATTTTAGCTGTATGTCTATGGTTTTACACCTTTCCTACTGCTCTGCCCTGGGGGGGATCCAAGGAAAGCATCTTGTAAACCCAAGGCAAATGGATGGGAGCTCTGAGTATATGGCAGTAAAAATTTCTGTGCTAAATGTAGTGTGATTGCAGTGATCTGGTATTATGACAACAAAAAAAGGCCTAAATGTGAAACAGTCACTGTCTTTCCTGTGTCCGCAAGACCCACAATGAAAAAACAAGAGGATAATCGCATGAAAAATGTCCCTGTGCCAGGTTAGGCTGCCGTCCTAACAGTGGGCGAAAGACCAACCAACGAGGGAAAGTAAGCGAGATACACAAGACACATGCATAAGCATATTTGGATATGGTTGATGGGTTTTGCAGTTAGGAAAAACTGCGCTGGGGAGGCTCTTGTTGTTCAAAAATCTATGGTGTGGATTCCGATGCTGGTTGATGTATAACTGCCACTGGGCTGGGGGAAACAAACCACAAGTCAGGGGGCGAGCTTACAAGGCTGTGAAGCTGTCCAATGGCTCAGATCCTTTGACTGCTGAAGATGAAGGCAGAGACAGCAAGAGTGAGCAGAGCTCACCAGAGAAAAAGAAGGTAAACGGCCTTTAAAAAAAATAAAACACATGAAATAAATACAAAATAAACCTACACTTTTGGAAGAGATGTTCAAAATAAACAGAAAAATTGGGATCCGTAAGCAAAAAAAAGTGACAGTAAAAACATTTATAATGTCACAAATATTTTAACTAAAAAAATGCAGTTATTTTGAGCATTTCTTTTCATCAAAGAATCCTGAAAAAAAGTAACAACCTCCACAAAAAATAATAAGCATCAACATTTTAACATTGATAATAATAAGAAATAATAATAATGACTGCGGAACTTCTAACTGTTTTAAATTCATTTTAAACCTCTTAAATCAATTTTTTTTATCATTTTCAAAGTTTTTAAATTCCTTGTTTTATTGTTGTGATTATGTTTTTATTATTCTTTTCTTTTCTTTTATGTAAAGCACTTTGAATTACCATTGTGTATGAAATGTGCTATATAAATAAACTTGCCTTGCCTTGAAAATTCAGCTTTATCTTCACAGAAATAAATTACATTTTAAAAAACTATTACAATAGATAACAGATCTTTTAAATTGTAATAATATTTCACAATTTTACTGTTTTTTGATCAAATAAATGCAGCCTTGGTGAGCATAAGAGACTTCTTTTAAAAACATTTTAAAAAATCTTACTGACTCCAAACCTTTGAAGAGTAGTGTAAATACACAAACACAGTGGGTTCAGAAAGTCTGAGACCACATCAAACATTTCATTTCAATTCAATTTAAACCTGGAAAAAGGCAGAAAGTTAAAATAGAGAATGTAAAAGTAAAGAATGTAAAGAAATTCAAATAAGCACATTTGTGACATTGATTAAAGCAGAAGGGAGACAAACCACAAATTTTCAAATTTATGCTTATTTTTTAGGTACATTTTTCACTCAATTTGCCTTGCTTATAATAACATTTTAGTCAATTTTATTACTTTTTAAAATCTAAAATTGAATATAATATTTTTTGTATTTGCTAGTCACTAGATCAGAAAGGGTCATAGACTTTTGGACCTCACTGTACATCTTTTACATTTTACTGCCGTTGCTTCCCTTTCTTTCTTTAAGTAAATGAATGCTGGAAGTGAATTTCAAACATCAGAGTTCTAAATTGAATTAGCTAGAGTCTAAACATTGGTATTTCTCCCTCTTTTAGCCTAAAGAACTGCATGAGACTGACTCCATGAGCAGCCGCGTGTGGATTCTGACCAGCACTCATTCAGCCAGTAAAGTGGTGATTATCGACGCAAACCAGCCCTGCTCACTGGTCGACCAGTTTAATGTGTGTAATGCCCATGTGCTGTGCATCTCCAGTGTACCAGGTTTGTGTAGTGCTATATACAAATAACTACACTCTCAATTGTAACAGACACTGTAAAAGATGTGTTAACTGTCACTTGTGCTTTTTGTGTGTGTGTAGCGGCCAGTGAGAGTGATTACCCAGCAGGTGAGATATTTCTGGAGCAGCAGGCTGGAGATGGGCCTTCAGAGGAGAAGGGTGGAGTGGAGGGCATGCTGGCGGGGATCACCATCGTGGGCTGTGCCACTAACTGCAGCGTAGTGCGCAGCAACTGCTCCTCTCGCACTGACACACCTGTGCAGGACCGAAGCCAAGGTCAGCAAACTGACTGAAAATGTATGTTAGGAATCTTTGAGACTACATAGTGTTCATCATATGTTTCGTGTTTAGCTCCTACAGCTCCAGTGTGCAGAAGCTTGGCAGTGTCACAGTCTGCAGAGGAAGCCACAGAAGCCATTGAGGTGTCTGAGGAGGCAGGGCCTAATGAGAATGAGGACAGCACACTCGGACCTTTCACCGAGCATGTCTTTACTGACAACACACACAGGTACCTCACATATAGCCTACTAAACTAAAGTGCCTACCAAATGCTTTCATAAAGGTTTATGCACAAAAATTATAGAGTTTTCTAAACCAATCCTGTTTTTCTCACTGCAAAAGGGCGGTTTTCTATTTGCTAATACGTTAGGATATGATTTAGGTATGTGTGCTGAATTTAAATGGTCTGCTCTGCGCATTGTGCCATCAGTGAAGCAGGTGTGCCGAAGGAGCAAGTGACATCAGCCCCCACAGACTCCGAAGAGGCAGGAGACGACCGGGCAGGAACAAGTGCTGCCCCGACCATGTGGCTGGGAGCCCAAAATGGCTGGTTGGCATCACACCTTCAGTGGCATTTTCACGTTCTTAAGTCATAATTCCATCTCAAATATTATATGCACCATGTAAAGTCTCTGTAAACTCTGTCCACAGGCTTTATGTCCACTCTGCAGTGGGCAACTGGAAGAAATGCCTCCATTCTATCAAACTCAAAGACTCTGTACTGAGTTTGGTGTAAGTAGAATCCTAATGAAGTATGTACCCTACCATTCAAAAGTTGGGGGTCGGTTTTTAATGTTTTTGAAAGAAGTCTCTTACGCTCACCAAGGCTGAATTTATTTGACCAAAAATACAGTAAAAACAGCGATATTGTATTTTTTTAAATAATTGTTTTCAATACATTTAAAAAATGTACTTCTGTGATGGCAAAGCTGGATTTCCAGCATCATTACTCTAGTCTTCAGTGTCACATGATCTTTCAGAATCATTCATTTGCTGCTCAAGACATTTCTTATCACACTTGAAAACAGTTTTGCTGCTTAATATTTTTTTGTGTAAACCATGATATTTTGTCAGGATTCTTTGATAAATAGAAAGTTCAAAAGAACAGCATTATTTGACAGAAATATTTTGTAAAGTCTTTACTGTTACATTTGACCAATTTAATGCATCCTTGCCGAATAAAAGTAGGAGTTCCCTATAAGAAAAAAAAAATTGTACTGACCTCAAACTTTTGAATGGTAGTGTATATAAAAAGACTGATAACAAGTAACACCAGTTATATGAAAAATACTAATAATTTCCAACCTTGACTCTTTGTGTTTTAGACATGTGAAAGGGAGAGTTTTGGTTGCGTTAGCTGATGGAACTCTTGCAATCTTCCACAGAGCTGAAGGTTTGCTTCATCTTTCTAATGTTAAACTTAGAGAAACTATGAGAAAATGAAAAAAAAAAGTTATTTGTTAAAACAGTTTTGGTGTTAATATTTTTCATTCATGCATATTACAATAACAAATGTGAAATGTAAACACAGATGGACAATGGGACCTATCTAACTATCATCTAATGGATCTGGGAAGACCCCACCACTCCATCCGATGCATGGCTGTGGTTCATGACAAAGTCTGGTGTGGAAACAAGAACAAGATCCATGTGATCCAGCCCAAGAGCATGCAGATTGAGGCCAGTCTCAGATAGTGAATGTTATGTCTTCATCATAATCTTTGTCTTGGGACTTGATTTGATGTTTCTCTCTTTCATATAGAAATCATTTGACGCTCACCCACGCAAGGAGAGCCAGGTGAGGCAGCTGGCATGGATTGGTGATGGTGTCTGGGTTTCAATCCGGTTGGATTCTACGCTCCGTTTGTACCACGCACTCACACATCAGCATCTGCAAGATGTGGATATCGAGCCTTATGTCAGCAAGATGCTGGGTAACACTTCTCACTTTGTTGCTGTGACTTCAACACTTCTAATTTATAGCGTTCTGTGTAGAGATTAGTTTTGAATTGAGATTATATGTGCACTGTCTTAATTACCTCCTCATGCAGTTTTTTACTTTGATTTGATTTTATATTTTGTTTTATTTTACCAGATTTATAAAAGCAATTTAACAGAAAATGTACACTAAAAAAACTATTTTAAGTGTAATAAAATAAGATTTTTAACATTTAAATGTGTTGTTAATTTTTTGGTAATTATTCTGTTTATTGATGGAATAATTTTGTCTAATATTTATCAAAGATCAGAAGTCGCAATATAAATGTTTTACGTTGTGCTATGTTGTCTGTGATTGACAGGTACAGGAAAGTTGGGCTTCTCTTTTGTCAGGATAACTGCGCTGTTGATTGGAGGAAACCGATTGTGGGTGGGGACTGGAAATGGTGTCATCATCTCAATCCCTCTGACTGAAAGTAAGTCTAAGGGGTATTTGTATGCACATACACTTTATTGTTAACAAGGTCCTTGATCATCTGAACCATTTCCCTTACCCTTCACTGATCAACCAAAACATTTCTCTGTCATTGGTTTATGCTGGTTAGTGATACTTTTGGTGGTCAACCAGCTTGTTCTTGCTCATTCTGTAGCTGGCTGACCAATGAAGTCTTGCCAGTTAAGCTAGTTAAGAGGCTTGAATCTCACCATCCCTTGAGTTCATTGGGTTGCCACCACCCGGGGATTAACCTGCTAACTTTAATGTCATTATCCCAGATCATTAACCGCTAAGTCAACTTCCTTAATCCATTAATTGCCCAACAAACCCTGTGCCTCCTCTTGTCATCTCCTTTCTAGCTTTTCTCCTCTTCCTTTTTCTCTATTGTACCACTACCCTCTTTTGCTTTGTCTCATGAGTGTTGCTCTCTTGTCCTGCCTTGTTCCCCTTCCCACTTTCTCCTTACTGTAGCCGTAGTGCTTCATCGAGGGCAGCTCCTCGGACTGAGGGGTAAGTGTGGAGTGTTACAACTGTCATTCTTATCATGTCACATCACACTTATTTTGGGTACTCCATGGTCTTCTTTCATTTATATTTCATTGTTTAATAAACTTTTTTTTTAAAGTGGTTTTAGCCTGTTTTGGTCATGGATAAATTACCTCTGTCCTACTATCCCCATTATTGTGAGTTCATTTTTTTCAATGTTATTTTGAGTGGAGTGGAGTCATACAAATCTGCATATACATATTTATCAGAAAAATATCTTAACCTTGCAATAAAAATGTTTTTTCAACAATCTAAAAAAAGCAATAACTTCAGTCTTTTTTCATTCAATCCATCATTCAATAGATTATTTTTGTCAGTGGTTTTAGCATATTTTAATTCATCTTCATTATGTTAACTGCGTTTCATTTTTTTTCATGTTTTTTGTGTCTTTTTGAATATCTGTGGCTATTTTTGCATGCTTTGATCTCTTTATTACACAGTTTTTCTCTGCAGCAGTTTCATTTATTTAAGCACTGGCAGTCCCTGTGAGTTTCGGCCTTTGGTCGTTACTTTCTGATTGGTGGTTTCTGTTCTCTTGCAGCCAATAAGGTGTCACCCACATCATCGGGGGGCGTGATCCACGTATATGCAGATGACAGTAACTCTGAGAAGAGTAGCTTCATACCTTACTGCTCTATGGCACAGGCTCAACTCTGTTTTCATGGACACAGAGATGCCGTCAAGTTCTTCGTGTCAGTGCCAGGTTAGTGTCAATTATAAATATGTGAGGATTATATAGATTTATATATGATTTTATATAGATATATACAGGTGCATCTCAATAAATTAGAATGTCATGGAAAAGTATTTATTTCAGTAATTCAACTCAAATGTGAAACTCGTGTATTAAATAAATTCAATGCATTTTTAGTGAATTGTTGGCCTTCTGGAAAGTGTTCATTTACTGTACACGTACTTAATACTTGGTAGGGGCTCCTTTTGCAAGAATTACTGCATCAGTACGGCGTGGCATGGAGACAATCAGCCAGTGGCACTGCTGAGGTGTAATGGAAGCCCAGGTTTCTTTGACAGTGGCCTTCAGCTCATCTGCATTTGTTTCTCATTTTCCTCTTGACAATAACCCATATATTCTCTATGGGGTTCAGGTCTTGTGAGTTTGCTGGCCAGTCAAGCACACCAACACGATGTTCATTTAACCAACTTTTGGTGCCTTTTGGCAGTGTGGGCAGGTGCCAAAAAATCCTGCTGGAAAATGAAATCAGCAACTTCAAAAAGCTGGTCAGCAGAAGGAAGCATAAAGTGCTCCAAATTTTCTTGGTAAATGGGTGCAGTGACTTTGGTTTAAAAAAAAACACAATGGAACAACACCAGCAGATGACATTACACCCAAAATCATCACAGACTGTGGAAACTTAACACTGAACTTCAAGCAAACTGGGTATGAGTTCTACCCTTTCTCCAGACTTCCTTCCAACTGAAATTACACAAGACTTGCTCTCATCGGAAACACAAGAGTCCGCCTTGGACCACTAGGCAACAGTACAGTTCTTCTTCTCCTTAGCCCAGGTAAGATGACTCTGACGTTGTCCGTGGTTCAGGAGTGGCTTAACAAGAGAAATACGACAACTGTAGCCAAACTCCTTGACACGTCTGTGTGTGGTGGTTCTTGATGCCTTGACCTCAGCCTCAGTACATTCCTTGTGAAGTTCACTCAAATCTTGAATCGATTTTGCTTGACAATCATCATAAGGCTGCGGTTCTCTCGGTTGGTTGTGCATCTTTTTCTGCCACACTTTTTCCTTCCACCCAACTTTATGTTAACATGCTTGGATACAGCACTCTTTGCACAGCCAGCTTCTTTGGCAATGAATGTTTTTGGCTTACCCTCCTTGTGAAGGGTGTCAATGATTGTCTTCTGGACAACTGTCAGATCAGCAGTCTTCCCCATGATTGTGTATCCTAGTGAACCAAACTAAGAGACCATTTTGAAGGCTCAGGAAACCTTTGCAGGTGTTGTGAGTTGATTAGCTGATTGGCATGTCACCAGTCTATATTTTGAGCAATTAATCATCACAATTAAAAGAACCAAAGACTTAAACTACTTCCATCTGTGTGCATTGAATTTATTTAATAAAAGAGTTTCACAATTTGAGTTGAATTACTGAATAAATGAACTTTTCCATGACATTCTAATTATTGGAGATGCACCGGATGTATATATAACATATATATATATATATATATATATATCGGTATATATAATTTTACATGTATTTTTAGACATATTTATAAAATATATTTTAGACAATTATATAATATATAACAGTAACATGCATGCATCTCATGTTGTTTTCAGGCAATGTGTTGGCCACCCTGAATGGTAGCGTGTTGGACAGTCCATCAGAGTCTCAGGGGTCCTCAGCCCCGACAGACACAGAAGCACAGAGCGTTCAGAACGTGCTGGTGCTGAGTGGAGGAGAGGGTTATATTGACTTCCGTATCGGTGAGAAAAAATGAACAGACTAAATTAGCATGTTTGTTTGGTCATATAACCAATAATAGCATTTACTCATTCTCTTTTCTCAGGTGATGGGGAAGATGAGACAGAGGAAGCAGATGGTGAAGCTCCTCAGATGAAGCCAGCGTTGTCTAAAGCAGAGAGGAGTCATATCATCGTGTGGCAGGTGTCTTATGGTCCGGAGTGACATGAACAGACGCCTCCTGCCTGCCCCCCTTTCCGCCCTATAAGTCCGCCCCCAAAGACGAAGTATGAATCCTTTCTGTAACTATGCCCCGAATTGTGTACCTAAGCTATGTACCTTCCACAGCCTTGTAACTACCCCTTTAAAATCTTATATTCACCCCGTTAACCTGTATTTTCCTACCCTCAATTATAACTACCTGTACGATCCTTCAATCCACCTTATAACATTCCCTTCCCAACAAAAACACACAAAGTTCAAGAACTTCCTGCATCTTATGACTGAATGGCAATTTTAAATGAAATATAAACAGTTTAAATCCAGCACCAAACTACGTTCCTGAAAGAACTACCCAGTTTTTGCCAAAAACCCTGACCTTTATTTTTACAGTCCGTCAGCACACAGCTCACTGAATGACAGGAACTCATCATGAACTCAAGTGACTTCAGAGATGAGAAGATTCATTTTGGAAGAACCAGCTAGATGTGTAATGGAATACAAGAGGGAAAATGCAAATAAAACCTCAATATGTAAATACTGGAAAGCATCATGGACTGCAGAGAGAAATGAGTGAATACTTGAAGATAATCAAATAAGTGGTCAGGATTTGTTGGCTAGCTAGCACAATCCAAATATGTCCCAATGCCATTTCAGCTCATTATTACGTAAATATGTAAAAGAATATTCAACAAAACTGATTTAAACAGCTCAAATTCACTTCAACCATTTGCAGCTACCCATTTTTCAACCTCAGTGAGATGTGTGCTGACTAGCACTGCTAACTTCCCTTTGGGATTAAGAATGAGGTTAACAGCTGAACCGAAGCATTTGATTGGACGAGGTTTGGAAGAGATGGTCGTCCCAGTCACCTTGTATGTAAATCATCACTCTGTGTTCTCTGTGTGGTTAAGTATTAAGAAATAAACACGTTTATGTGCTGAATACATCTGTCTTCAGCGCCATAATTTGTAGAAATGCTATCATAACAATGGTATTTTCCTTGAATTAGTAGATAGAGCAATACGTTACACAAATTTACACTTTATAGGAAAGGCAAGGCAAGTTTATTTATATAGCACATTTCATACACAATGGTAATTCAACGTTCTTTACATAAAAGAAAAAAAAAAAAAAAAAAATACTCGACAACAAATAAAAACAAGGAGGGAATTTTAAAACTTTGAAAATGATTTAAAAATTGATTTAAGAGGTTTAAAATGAATTTAAACAGTTAAGAATAGAAAATGATTACACATAAAATACAGTGCGATCAGTTCGGACATTGCACAGTGCTCATTCAATAAATGCACAGCTAAACAGATGAGTTTTGAGTCTGCATTTAAATGTGACTAATGTTTTAGCACATCTGATCTCTTCTGGAAGCTGATTCCAACTGCGGGCGGCATAATAACTAAAAGCAGACTCCCCTTGTTTTGTGTGAACCCTTGGTATTTCTAACTGACTCGATCCTAATGATCTGAGTGGTCTGTTTATATTCAGTGAGCATATCTGCAATGTATTTAGGTCCTAGGCCATTGAACGATTTATAAACGAGTAAAAGTACTTTAAAATCAATCCTAAATATAACTGGAAG
Source organism: Sinocyclocheilus anophthalmus (assembly GCA_018155175.1). Lineage (NCBI taxonomy): Eukaryota > Metazoa > Chordata > Actinopteri > Cypriniformes > Cyprinidae > Sinocyclocheilus > Sinocyclocheilus anophthalmus. The sequence goes on along the minus strand of JADLZN010002488.1, from coordinate 13,708 downwards.
CCAGTGTAAGGACCTGAGGACTGGTGTGATATGCTCAGATTTTCTGGTTCTAGTCAGAATTCTGGCAGCAGCGTTCTGGATGAGCTGCAGCTGTTTAATGGTCTTCTTGGGAAGGCCGGTGAGGGGACCGTTACAATAGTCCACCCTGCTGGTGATAAAGGCATGAACAAGTTTCTCCAAGTCTTGACTGGAAACAAAACATCTAATTATTGCAATGTTTTTTAGATGATAGTATGCTGATTTAGTTACTGCTTTGACATGACTACTGAAACTAAGGTCTGTCTCCAGAATCACACCAAGATTCCTGACTTGATTTTTAGTTGTTAGACCCCTAGAGTCAAGGTATGCATTCACCTTGAGAACTTCATCTTTGTTTTCAAATGCAATGACTTCAGTTTTCTCCTTGTTTAACTGAAGAAAGTTTTGGCACATCCAACTGTTAATTTCATCAATGCATTGGCAGAGGGAGTCAATTGGGGCTGTAGTCATTTGGAGATAAGGCTAGGTAAATCTGGGTATCATCAGCATAGCTGTGATAGGCAATTTGGTTCTTTCTCATTATTTGACTTAGTGGGAGCATATACAGGCTAAACAAGAGCAGTGCAAGAATTGAGCCTTGTGGGACTCCGCATGTCATGGATGTCCACTTAGACTTATGCTCTCCTATACTCACATAATAACCTCTCCCTTCTAAGTATGACCTGAACCATTTGAGTACCATCCCAGAAAGCCAGACCCAGTTTTCCAGTCTCTCTAGAAGTATGTTATGATCAACCGTGTCAAACGCAGCACTGAGATCTAGTAGTACCAGCACTGATATTTGCCAGAATCAGAATTTAAGCGAATATCATTTATTATCTTAATGAGTGCTGTCTCTGTGCTGTGATGCGGTCGGAAACCAGATTGAAAATTGTCCAGGTATCCATTTGAGTTTAAGTATTTGTTCAGCTGATTAAAGACTACCTTTTCAATAATCTTGCCTATAAAAGGAAGATTTGATATTGGTCTATAGTTGCTCAATATGGTGTTATCAAGATTGCTCTTTTTCAGAAGGGGTTTAACAACTGCAGTTTTCAGGGAGTTTGGAAAAGTCCCAGAAAGAAGTGAGGCGTTCACCACTTCTAAGAGATCTGCTTCTAAACAGTTAAACACAATTTTGAAAAAAGATGTGGAAAGCATGCCAAGATAGCAGGTTGACGATTTAAGGTGCTGTACTATTTCTTCCAAAATTTTGCTATCAATTTCTTCAAAAGCAGACATAGTATCTTTTTTTTGGTATTGTGGTCGAATCTGTCTGACCTCTGCATAATTTGGGGATGTGCTAATCGCCTTCCTGATATTATTGATCTTCTCCAAAAAGGAGGAAGCAAACTCATTGCATTTACCGTCGGAGAGCATTTCACTGGCAATCTGACTTGGGGGGTTTGTCAGTCTCTCAACAGTAGCAAAAAGAGCAAAAACTTTATACACTAAATATTTAATGGAAAATACACTACCAACATTTTTTTTTCTTGAAGGAAAATAATACCTTTATTCAAGGACGCATTGATCAATATTGAGCTAAAGTGAAAGACATTTGTTACAAAAGATTTCTATTTCAAATAATCTTTTGAACTTTATATTTATCAAAGAATCCTGAAAAAAATCTTGGTTTTCACACAAAACATTAAACCGCAAAAACAGTTTTCAACATAAGAAATGTTTCTTGAGCAGAAAATCAATTATAAATAATTCTAAACAATAACAAAGAATACCTTTTTTATATCAATATAGTAAAATAAAAAACTTTAAATTGTAATATAGTCACATGTACAGTTGTTACTGTATATTTGATCAAATAAAATCAGCCTTAATAAGCATAAGACATACTTTTTGCAAAAAATTAAAAAAACTTAGCAAACCCAAATTTTTATAATAGTCTACACAAAATAATGAACAAAGGAATAATATTTGTAAAGTAAGGTACCCTTTGGTCAACTGAGTTCCAAGCACTAGAGTAAGACAAAGTATTATTGGGATATTCAAGTCAGTTTTTCAGAACCTTTGTCATTCATTATTGCTTTCCTTTTGAGGCATGATTAATAGGGATGCACCGAAAAGAAAATTCTTGGCCAAAACCGAACAAAATTAAACACTAGGCTGAAGGCCGAATACGGTTTCATTTTCACCATTGCATAAATTAAAAAGCCAAAATGTGCTTTTTACTGTTTTGTCTTGCTTTTCAAAGACATTTTTTTATAAAATACAAAACAACAATTTAAAAATATTTAACACTGAACATTTTTAAACATTCTACACCAACAAAGCACAATTTAACTTAAAATTAATAAGTTAGTAAAATAATCATTTTTAGCCATCAGACCCCCTTCTTGAATCAGGCATGTTTATTTGTTTTTTTACTGTACAATTAAAAGCAGCCTAGCTGAGAAGAGACTTCTTTTAAAACATTAGTAAATATTAGATCCTAATTTGAACACTATGTGTGAATGTTATAATAAATGAATTAAAACAGAGCTGTTGTAATGATTATTATCATTGTTATTGTCTTACTTTTTATTTTATTTTACAGAACAACAGTAAAATTACAATACTAACATTTATGAATGTTGATAAGATTTTTTGCTTTTTCTCAACTTTTATTTTGGCGGAAACGCGCAGGAAGACCCCAATGCTTATTTTTGTTGACAAAGATTTTGAGTCGCATTACGAATACGTCGTGCGTATCGCATTGTCACATGCATTGTAAAAATTCATAAAGATGTGCCTGAGCAACGGACGACTGTATCAGCGTGCAATGCGCGTGTATTAGAAAACATAACGTTCTGCAGTTTATTTACTAATTGTTTAAGGCCATTTCGCGAATTCAATCATCATACAGTAACCCAGCAACAATCACCCCTTCCTCTTCTCATCGAAGAGATGCGATGCAGTCCTAAACAGTCTCTCGCTGAAATGATTTTTGCGTCTTTCTCCGACAGTTGAAATGCTTCCACACTGCTGACACGTGTGCTGCATAATAAACAGCGCGCGCCTCTCACTCTGCGCTGCTTGCTATTTGATCGCGTCAAGCCATTTGTTCGGTACAATTTATTCGGTCTTTTCGCTTATTACCTGAAATTATGCGGAATAATTTCGGTTGCCGAACATTCGGTGCATCCCTAATGATTAATACATGTATTTTTTTTACAGAGTTCATAAAAATGACAAAAAGCATATCCATGTCAAAAGCTGGAGGTAAAAATGTAAACAACATCTTTTGATTGGATGTAAATACCTCAAGTAAAACATCTTAGAGTAGTGCATGGCTTACTAACCTACCAAAGATTAGCAATGAAGTGAATATCTGTGAAGATTAAACATTTATAAAGAAAGCAGTAAAAAATATCAATATAGCATGACCAATAACTGGATATCAGGGACAAATGCAGGTTACCTTGACAACACGAGCTAGCTTTTCCTTTTTTTTTTGGTCACTTAATGGCATAAGCAGAGTTTTCTCTTGAGAGGAGCAGATGAAGCTGCAGAAGCTATGTTACGATGAGTGTGTGAGTGTTACATGTGGGTTTCAAGCATAGATCCAGTGCTCATTGCATTCTTCCCAGCAGAACAACTCATGATGCTCGAACCACAGTGAGATCTCCCTCTGAGCACTTTTAACTGAATCACTGCCGTGAATCACATTCCTGCCAACAAGAAATAACTATTTAACAAGCATTCATGTTCATACAACCATAGATGAATTCATGCAACACAGACGAGTCAATGAAAATACTGAAAATCTATAAACACTGGAAAATTTTTTACTTTGAAACTATTTTCTAGTGCTAATAATTTAACAGATTTAACAAAGAAATGGCAAGTAACACTGAATTTAACATGACATTTTTAAGTAGAGAGACCAAGTATTTTCTTCAATAAACTTTTTTGTTTGTTTGGTTGTTTAATTTTCAACTTCAAAAAACAATTTTTACAGTCCATCTAAATAAATACCATTTAAAACACAAACTAACCTGCTCACTTCAATGCAATAGTCTCCTCTGATAGTGCCAGGGAGAGAGTCTGCTGGATTTGTCTCTCCAAGCATCTTTCTGGCAGTCTTTACCACATCCAGCCCTTGCCATACCTAATTAAAAACATATGCAGATAGACACATGTAAGTGTGACATAGCATTACAGGCCTTTAGATGAGGCATAATTACAGAACTCATATTTGGGACCAATATGGAGGCACTGTGTTCCTTGCCATTGCAACAATGGGTCCAGAGGTCATGTATTTGATCAAGCCACCGTAGAATGGCTTCTCCCTCAGGTCCCTGTAGTGCTGTCTGAGCTGCTCCTCTGATGCCTACAGGCGTAAACACACATTTATATTAATACAGATGATATATTCTCCAGGTGAATATTATGTGAAAGATGCTCCAGTGGTGCTCTCACCTGCAGGAGCTTCATTCCGACCAGTTTGAAACCCTTGCGTTCAAAGCGGAGGATGATTTCACCCACCAGTCTGCGCTGAACTCCGTCTGGCTTCACTGCGATGAACGTGCGCTCGTTTGTGCCAGTCCATCCTGCAATGAACATCTGAAATTAAACTCATTGCTCTCGACTCTCAAAGCTATTGCTTGCTTGTGTACAGAACTTCATTACACAGAAATCAAAACAGATGTGATTGGTAGAAGCTATTATGTGTGCTACTCAAATGTATTACACATCTCACGTAAAAACAGATTTGATTGGTCGAATTTAGTATGTGTGGTATGGTATTCTAATATACACACTTCATTCTGATTGGTCAGTCACGGCATTTAAATTTAATAGATAATATATAGACTCTGTGGTCTATATAAAACAACAATTTAAACTGAAAGTAATACTCATCATATATATATATGATATATTATAGGGTGTGTGTGGTGTGTATATTATTTGACTGTAGGGGATAAATGCATTAACAAAACAAAACATATCTTACAGATATATTATAATATGGTATGTAAAAGCTTAACATTTACACAAAAAAAGTACAAATAAATCCACTCATTCGAAAACAACAACCCATTTTGAAAGCAGCATATACCCTATTAATACCAAGCAATAAACCTCTTACTAGTGCTCGCCACCTGTCTGTATAGGTCTGTATAGGTTGCCACCTGTGTCTTGAGTCCCAGTCTGCTCTGCTAACGAATAATATTTGTGATTGTTCCCAAAGTTGAACATTCATAACCTGTAAGAAGTAAAAAGTGTAATAAAACGCATTCTCTGTAAGTTCTCAGCCTGATCCTATTAATAGTGCAGTTTGCGTTGCTGTGATTGGTTCTGGAGTATTTGCCTGCGCAGTGCTCGCCCGTGATTGGTCAGTCGGTGTGCTGAACCCGCGAGACTGCTGCGCGAATAATGGGTTCTAAAAGGTCTGACACAGAAGTGCTCGCGGATTTGGCGGCAAAACCCTCCAGGATTACTGAATCAGGTATGCAGAAGAGCACCTGCTATTACAAATGCACCTCAAGCCATTTCAAGGTGCGCTATATTGCAGGGACCACAAACAGAACGAGATCGCGCTAGTATTATATTGACTACTTCTACATGGGTTTCATAAAATGGTAATTATATTTATCAGTATGTAAATAAAAATAATGCATTTGATTTGGGAAATGAACATGCGTTCTGAGTGCGTCAGTTCTTCTTAAATGGTAGATACATTTTTCAGGTAGATAAATGAAGAGAATGGGCCGCATATGTTAAAGCGAAATGCTTGCATTGTAATGCATGCTGCTGTAACTTCGTATGTTTTAACTCTGAAACATACCCTGCGTCTCAATGTTCATATTTTCCATCCTAAATAGTATGTGAGATTAGAATAAGTGTGGCCCAAAGCATAATATGGTGAAAACAGTATGCCAAAAGTCTCCGGATGGTCTACTATTTCAGGTCGATTTTTGAAGTGTGGATCCGTGCACACTCTAATGGCTAATATTGACCACAATACATTCCGAACTGGTGAAGAATTCTGTCCCGAACTACAAACACGAATAAAACGCGTTAAAAACTACAAACATGGCGGATGTGTGTGACCGACGGTTAGGTAGGGAGGCTTAGAAAAAGGGGTTTGAGTTACTAATATTCAACATTTAACCTTGTAAAAAAATTATTTAATGTTATCAGTTTTATTTCATCTTCAACAGCAATGTAAACTTTTATAAACATCCGTTTGGTCGTTAACTTTTAAATGCATCATTATGCAGAAAATATGAGCAGAGTTCTCGGCATGAAAGACTGAGACGATTGACAGGCCAGTTTACAGTGACAGGGTGCGTGTATCTATGCGACAGAGCGTCTGTTAAAGACGCAGTTGTGTGACGTGTTAGTATGTCCAAAGCTTGCCTACTCTTCTACTACACACTGAAAAGTGTGTACTTTTTCTTCACCAAAAGAGTACATACTTTAAGGGCGTAGTATAAGTAAGCACATTGAGACGCAGCAATAGTAGTCTCGCCTAAAACGTTGCGGTTCGGGCGTACATACGCAGCGCTGTAACTTGTAACTTACATCTGGATAGTCAGGCTAGCAAACAATAACTCACGAGATGAAGCACAATGAGACTCAGACATGAGGACTGCTTGAGTCGTTCCATCACTTGAAACTGCATTCAGCAGATAAACGGCTAAAATTCACCTAATTGGCACTACTTACCAGTCTTGAAAATGTTCGCAAATATCGTTAGGCAGTATGATCATCAACAAACAAAACAGGTTTTCTCAATTGTGATTTTCATTTAATTTTCATGACTGAAATTATTTTTAGAAATAAAATTTGACATTGACATTACGCATAATTGTGGGACAATTCATTTTCAAATTTAGACCAAATTCAGTTGACCCATTTTTAATCTATATCTGCAAATAATGCATACAACTTCATATTTAGCTCACATAATGTAAATCTATATGTGATATAGAATATCACACAGATATTAACTTGACGACAAAAATAAAAACAGTCTTTCCAGAGGATTGTCCATTTGGGTTTGGTCACATGTCCAAAGATACCTCTTTTTTTTCTCCATGCCGTCATTAGCCACATGATCCCAGCAAGACAGATGAATACTTAAGGCTATATTTTGTCTTACCAAAACATTAAAACACAAACTAGTCTTTGACCATCAAGCAGTGCCTATCAAATTAGGAACAAAAGAAGCATGTTTTCAACTGTTCATCAAGACCACTGCAACTCATATCTCTTCACCATGACCTCGACCCCTCTGAAGTGGACCTCAGCATCAGACAGGTGTATCCTCCTGTATCTTCTTCTCATCCTGACTCCTGAAGTACACATGATTGAGCAGGACATCCAGTTTCAATGGAAGAGTGGGTTCTGGGATAGTGCTGGTATCTAGACCCAGCTGCTTGGCTTGCTGAGCCAGGATCATCGCACGCAGGAGAGGCGGGTATCTCACATAAGGCACAGAAGGCTCAGGGACAGGTTCACAGCATTTAAAGACCTCTTCTTCATGTTTGGGCACCAGTCGCCAGTCATGGTACATCACCTTATCCACCTCACGCTCTTCGGGTTCCTCTTTACCTGAAACACACATCCAAACAATGTGTCACAGTGAGGTTGCTGTATTTATTTGCTACATTTATTTATTGTAAAATATCAGTACAATTTAAAATGACAGTTTACTGTAATGTATTCCTGTGATGGCAAAGCTGAATTTTCAGCATCATTACTCCAGTCTTCAGTGTCACATGATCCTTCAGAAATTATTCTTAATATGCTGCTATTAGGTGCTCAAGAAACTTTTATTATTATTGTTAAAAAACAGGTTGTGAACGTAAGATTTGTAGTATCCGTGATAATGTTTTTCATGATTCTTTAATTAATAAAAAGTTCAAAAGAATAGCATTTTTTTTAAATCGAATTCTTTGGAACATTATAAATGTCTTTATCACTTAGCAATTTAGTGCATTCTCGCTTAAGTTCCCAAAAAAAATCTTGCAGACCCTAATCTTTTCAACAGTAATACATGACTGCAAATAACAGAACTGTCACCTAATGTGCTCAAATATTATCTGTCCAAATAACGAATTTTTTTTAGCTAAATTTATAATAGATTATAAATCTATGTAATTATTGAGCTAAATTTCCCATACATAAAATATTGAAAATAGCACTGTCACAATTTTGCCACTAGAGGCCAGTATAAAAAGTCAGTCTAGTCATTAGTCTTACATTTATTCATTAAGCAAGTACTGTTATACTGTTAAAGTGACTTATCATAAATATATTAGCAGTGCTACAACACTAAAATACTACAAAGCTAGTGTAGAAGCGATACAGAAAAGAGAGTTTTTAAGGAACTTTTATTACAAATAAGTGCAATCGTGGATTAGTTGTTCACAGAAAAGTTCTTTTCTTACCTCTGAATGTTAGAATGCCCCACGCTTTCCCATGATCCATGTTCTAAAGAAGAAAACATCACACATCCACTCAAACAATCATTTGCACAATTATTTGTTTTGTTGCATTAAAATAATCACTGCTAGACTGACAATGCAGAAGATAAAAACACACAAAAAAAACGGAATGTACCTCTGCTGTATAATCCACCTTGACTTTTGTTATTTTCCAGTAGCATGGTTCTGTATGCTCATCCAGCCATGACTTGCGTGTAAAGAGTCGACCCACACCAAACATGTGCATGCGTAAAGAGGCGAGTTTCTCTCCGCACATCCTTCCAAGCCAACAATGGGGCAGGGAGAAAATTATGACAAAATTGTCATTTTTGGGTGAACTATCCCTTTAAAGCAAAAAAGGGGGCAAATAAAATATTGCAACATTCTGAAATTTATGGAATGTTTTTTCAGTTAAACTTTTCACTCAAATTGGTATGCTGATAATACAATTTGAAATGAAAGAAATAAAATTTAAATTTAAAATTAAAAATGCAAATACAAAATAAAAGCATTATCACTAGACCTTTGGATTCCACTGTATATAAAAACCTGGGAACTCACGCAAATTATAATAAACTAAAACAAAAAAGTCTTAATTGATTGCTAAGTCTATTATTATGAATAAATACGATATTATATTAAGTAGTACTATATGAAAAATACGATTAAGACCATGGTGCACTGTTATGGACATGTATTTGTGTATTTTGCAAACCAAAAAAAACACTTAAAGACCCCAAATCTCACCTGAACTTGACTTTCAAATGATCAATAATTATAAGTTTACTTTCAAATGAACACATTACGACATGGATTTTCAAGGCATATTTAAATGGGAACTCGAGTATGTAAAGAGATGTGATTTACAGTTATAGCTGACTACACTGATCTAACTTAACTATCGATGACAATGCGTATGACACACGCAGCGTTATGTGCTCATTTTGGACGTATGCTATTGTAAACGTAAACATATCAATCAGAAACATCTGAACACTGAACAGTCACTGCTTTAAACGGACCAGCTATACAATCAGCTGCAGTCAGCGCACACATGCTTCACGTGTTACAACCCGTTGAATCGTAAGGTATTAGATACTATGAGGTGAACAATAAACACTACGACCAAAGCCGACAGAAGAAAAACGAATGATAGAAATCAAAATGTCCTGTCACCTATGGCAAGCCGTTTTAGCATTAAATACTCCTTGCTGTACTAGTCATAATTTAGTTTTGACTAGTCAAAATTCCAATTCCAGATATCTATTCTGCAATTTTGACTCGTCGTAATTGGAATTAAGATATCTACAATGTGATTATGACTAGTCATTATATGCATTGAAGATATCTACAATGTTATTTTGACTAGCCATAATATACATTCGAGATATCTACAATGCTATTACGACTAGTCGTATTGTTCCATTGACTTCCATTGAAAAATATTTTCGGATATCTACAAAAGAGTTTTGACTAGTAGAAATTGTAATTAAAGATATCTATAATTGATTTTGTACTAGGCATAATTCTAATTAGAGATATCTCAAATTACAATTCTACTAGTGATAATTAAATTAGAGATATCTCTAACTGAATTACCACTAGTCAAAATTATAATTCAAGATATCTCTAACTGGTGTTTGACTAGTCAAAATTATATTGCAGATATCTTTAATTCATGATTTCTTAAAGATATACAAAATACATTTGTAGATATCTGCAAGTTATTTATTACTAGTCAAATTACAGTTGTAGATATCTTGAATTGGATTTTTGACTAGGCAAAACTTAATAAGAGATATCTTGAATTGGAATTCTTCCTAGTCAAATCCCATTTAAAGATATCTGCAATTTAATTATGGATATCTCAATCAATTTTTGACTAGGAAGATCTTTCTTTTGAGATATCTGCATTTAGCTTTGTGACTAGGAAGAATTTCAATGTAGATATCTGGAATTAACTATGTGACTAGTCAAAATTCCTTTATAGATATCAAAAATGTGCATGCAAATATACCTTTGTTAAGCCCAACCTGAAACATTTTATTAACCAATCCTACCTTGGAAACTGTTGTCATCCGCCATTTTGTCTAAGAGTTGTATAATAAAGGTCCTGCGTCTTTGGGTCATTTTTAACTGTTTTATACAGAAGTAATTCAAAAGTATGGAAATAAAAATGTAGCTGGAGCATGTGTAAAAGTGGTAGACTACACAGAGACTCAGACAGGCTTTTGTCCTATTCTATATCGTAATGTTGAGACGTGCGTGCTGTGGATTAAATTATGTTAGACTTTATTTACAAACGAACACATGCAAAATCAGTAGCTAAGGATTTGTATAAGCCTCATGTCAGCTGTTGCAACATTTGATATAATGTTAAAAGAATACATTGGCGCTCATCATTGAACACAGCAGAAAATCATCATCATCATCACTGTAAAAAAAAAACTTATTTGACGGAATTTTACCGTTTTATTTGACAGTTTTTTCAAGTATTTTTGAAATACAGTTAAAAAAATTTAAATTACAGAAATAGACTGTAAATTCACAAATCCAGTGTAAAATCACATTTAAAAAATGTCAATGTACATAACACTCCCAAAACTTTTTTGAAGGTTTTTTCCACATAACACCAATTTATCGGTGTTCTCTCTCTCTCTATCTATCTATATATATATAACATTAATAATATAATATTTCATCAAATTGGTTGCGACAGTATCGATCCTAGCCAAAAGCAGTGCTTGCATGTCATTCCACTCGCAAAAGAAGAATCATATTTCCATACTACTACTGACTGACCACATCTTCTTCCGCTTATCAAAGTAGTTCTGCTCAGTTTAGAGTTTTATTACGCATTTATTCCCACAGTATCGTTTCATAAAGTGATATAATAATATAATAATATGCTAATATTTAAATTACAAAAATTAAGACTTTAAATATTCGAACTCAAGGAATTCCCGCCCTGGCGCAAGGATAAGTTTTCCTCTAAACACGCAGTGGGGCTGCTGCGCGCGCGAAGGAATCACTCGACCTTCAGATTTGCGTTCAAGCTTCGATGTGAGGTGAAAATAAGCAGGTAAGTTAAAGTAACTTACATGTTTTCTCATTTGGTTATTCTAACTTTTACTATATTTGAGTCCTAGCATTTAGAATGTTTACCTTTTTGAATCGTTAAACCAGTGTGTGTTTCAAACTTCGGCGTTACTGCGGTCAAGCCAGCCGCACTTCAGGAAAACACGGTCAAGCCAGCCGCGAGTGAAATTATGGTGCGCGTGTATTATTATAATTATGGTAATAGCAGGAACAACACAGAGGGAACGCGCTTTCAGAGCGCTTTTTATCTAGACGCCCAGAATTGAGATATGATGACATTTTTTAGGATTTTTTTTGCCCATCTGCTTTAATATTTGTGTGATTTATTGTTGTCTTTGACTGTTCTGTATTATACTTTTTAAAGGATAATATTACATTTTAAAGGGCTATAAAGACCTCATTTCTAATAAGTAGAAGAAAAGAATGGTCAGTTCTTATACGGGACGTCCCATACTATATGCACACCTCATATCAAACCATTTTACTGCAGCATTTTGGAGATATCGGACACTATTACACTTTAAAGGGCTATAAAGACCTCATTTCTATTAAGTAGAAAAAAACAATGGTCAGTTATTTTAAGGGACGTCCCATACTATATGCACTCCTCATATAAAACCATTTTACTGCAGCATTTATTAGATATGAGATCATATGGCGCTTTAGAGGGCTATAAAGACACCATTTCTAATAAGTAGAAAAAACAATGGTTGGTTCTTATAAGGGACGTCCCATACTATATGCACATCTCATATCAAACCATTTTACTGCAGCATTTTGGAGATATCGGACATTATTACACTTTAAAGGGCTATAAAGAATACATTTCTAATAAATAGAAAAAAACAATGGTTTGTTCTTATAAGGGGGGGGGTGGTGGGTGGTGGGGGGGGGGGGTGACGTTCCAGACATATGCAAATCTCATATAAAACCATTTTACTGCAGCATTTTGGAGATATCATACATTATTACACTTTAAAGGGCTATAAAGAATACATTTCTAATAAATAGAAAAAAACAATGGTCGGTTCTTATAAAGGACATCCCATACTATATACACACCTCATATCAAACCATTTTACTAAAGCGTTTTGGAGATAAGGGACATTATCATATTTTAAAGGGCTATAAAGAACACATTTCTAATAAGTAGAAAAAACAATGGTCGGTTCTTATAAGTGACGTCCCATACTATATGCACACCTCAAATCAAACCATTTTACTGCAGCATTTTGGAGAAATCAGACATTATTACACTTTAAAGGGCTATAAAGAATACATTTCTAATAAATAGAAAAAAACAATGGTCAATTCTTATAAGGAACATCCCATACTATATTCACACCTCATACAAAACCCTTTTACTGCAACGTTTTTGAGATATGGGACATTATTCTATTTCAGAGGCCTATAAAGACCCCATTTTTAATAAGTAGAAAAAAAACAATGGTCAGCTCCTATAAGGGATGTCCCATATTATATGCACACCTCATATAAAAACATTTTACTGCAGCATTTTCGAGATATGACACATTATTACACTTTAGAAGGTTATAAAATTCCCATTTCTAATAAGTAGAAAAAAAACAATGTTCGGTTCTTATAAGGGACGTCCCATACTATATGCTCACCTCATATCAAACCATTTTACTGCGGCGTTTTGGAGATAAGGGACATTATCAAATTTTAAAGGGCTATAAAGAATAAATTTCTAATAAGTAAAAAAAAACAATGGTCGGTTCTTATAAGGGACGTTCCATACTATATGCAAATCTCATATAAAACCATTTTACTGCAGCATTTTGGAGATAAGGGACATTATCACACTTTAAAGGGCTATAAAGAACACATTTCTAACAAGAAAAAAAACAATGGTCAGTTCTTATAAAGGACATCCCATACTACATGCACACCTCATATCAAAACATTTTACAGCAGCATTTTGGAGAAATCAGACATTATTACACTTTAGAAGGTTATAAAATTCCCATTTCTAATAAGTAGAAAAAAACCAATAGTCAGTTTCGTCAAGGGACGTTCCATACTATATGCACACCTCATACGAAACCATTTTACTGCAGCATTTTTGAGAAATCAGACATTATTACACTTTAAAGAGCTATAAAGAATACATTTCTAATAAGTAGAAAAAAACAATG